>OY744535.1:0-622490 GCA_963556195.1 Sepiola atlantica | reverse complement strand
TAAATAGATTGCTTTGTTCAAGTTGCCGATTCTTAAGATTCGAAAATAGATGATATCGTTTAAAGTCGGATAATAAAGCATTTTAAATAGATGACTTTGTTCAAGTTTTGGATTCTTAAGGTTTGAAAATAGATGATATTTTTAAAGTCGGATTCTAAAGAATTGTAAATAGATGACTCTGTTCAAGTTACCGATTCTTAAGCTTTGACAAATAGATGATATCGTTTAAAGTCGGATTCTACAGCATTGTAAATAGATGACTTTGTTCAAGTTGCCGATTCTACAGGTTTGAGAATAGATGATATTGTTTAAAGTCGGATTCTAAAGCATTGTTAGAAGATGACTTTGTTCAAGTTTCGAGTGGTTTAGGGTTAAAAATAGATGATATCGTTTAATGTAACATTCTAAAGCATTGTAAATAAATGACTTTGTTTAAGTTGCCGATACTAAAAGTTTGAGAATAGATGATATCGTTTAAAGTCGGATTCTTAAGCATCGTAAATAGATTGCTTTGTTCAAGTTGCCGATTCTTAAGGTTTGAAAATAGATGATATCGTTTAAAGTCGGATAATAAACTATTGTAAATAGATGACTTTGTTGAAGTTTCGGATTCTTAAGATTTCAAAATAGAATGATATTTTTAAAGTCGGATTCTAAAGAATTGTAAATAGATGACTTTGTCCAAGTTACACATTCTTAAGCTTTGAAAAATAGATGATATCGTTTAAAGTCGGATTCTACAGCATTGTAAATAGATGACTTTGTTCAAGTTGCCGATACTAAAAGTTTGAGAATAGAATGATATTTTTAAAGTCGGATTCTAAAGCATTGTAAATAGATGACTTAGTTCAAGGGTCCGATTCTTAAGGTTTGAAAATAGATTATATCGTGTAAAGTCAGATTCTAAAGCATTGTAAATAGATGACTTTGTTCAAGTTGCCTATTCTTAATATTTGAGAATAGATGATATCGTTTAAAGTCAGATTCTAAAGAATTGTAAATATATGACTTTGTTCAACTTCTAGTCTCTTTAGGTAGAAAATAGATAATATTGTGTAAAGTCGGATCATAAAGCATTGTAAATAGATGACTTAGTTCAAGTTGCGAATTCTTAAGGTTTGAAAATAGATGATATTGGTTTTAGTCGGGTTCTAAAGCATTGTAAATAGATGACTTTGTTCAAGTTACCGATTCTTAAGGTTTGAGAATAGATGATATCGTTTAAAGTCGGATTCTAAAGCATTGTAAATAGATGACTTAGTTCAAGTTGCCGATTCTTAAGGTTTGAAAATAAATGATATCCTTTAAAGTCGGATTCTAAAGCATTGTAAATAGATGCTCTTGTTCAAGTTGCCGATTCTTTAGCTTTGAAAATAGATAATATTGTTTAAAGTCGGATTCTAAAGCATTGTAAATAGATTACTTTATTCAAGTTGCCGATTCTAAAGGTTTGCGAATTCTTAAGGTTTGAAAATAGATGATATTGTTTTAAGTCGGGTTCTAAAGAATGGTAAATCGATGATTCTTAAGGTTTTATTATAGATGATATGGTTTAAAGTATGATTCTAAAGCATTGCGTATTCTTAAGGTTTGAAAATAGATGATATCGTTTAAAGTCGGATTGTAAAGCATTGTACATAGATGACTTTGTTCAAGTTGCCAATTCTAAAGGTTTGCGAATTCTTAAGGTTTGAAAATAGATGATATCGTTTTATGTCAGATTCTAAAGCAGTATAAATAGATAACTTTGTTCAAGTTGCCGATTCTGTAAGTTTGAAAATCGATGATATTGTTTAAAGTCGTATTCTAAAGCATTGTACATAGATGACTTTGTTCAAGTTGCCGATTCTTAAGGTTCGAAAATAGATGATATCGTTTAAAGTCGGATTCTAAAGCATTGTAAATAGATTACTTTGTTTAAGTTGCCGATTCTTAAAGTTTGAAAATAGATGATATCGTGTAAAGTCGGATTCGAAAGCATTGTAAATAGATTACTTTGTTAAAGTTACCGATTCTTAAGGTTTGAGAATAGATGATATCGTTTAAAGTCGGATTCTAAAGCATTGTAAATAGATGACTTTGTTAAAGTTGCCGATTCGTAAGGTTTGAAACAAGATTATATCGTTTAAAGTTGCCGATTCTTAAGTTTTGCGAATTCTTAAGGTTTGAAAATAGATGATATTGTTTTAAGTCGGGTTCTAAAGAATGGTAAATCCATGACTTTGTTCAAGTTGCCGATTCTTAAGGTTTTAGAATAAATGATATCGTTTAAAGTATGATTCTAAAGCATTGTAAATAGATGACTTAGTTCAAGTTGCCGATTCTTAAAGTTTGAAAATAGATGATATCGTTGAAAGTCGGATTCTAAAGCATTGTAAATAGATTACTTTGTTCAAGTTGCTGATTCCTAAGGTTTAAAAATAGATGATATTGTTTAAAGTCAGATTCTAAAGGATTGTAAATCGATGACTTTGTTCAAGTTGCCGATTCTTAAGGTTTGAAAATAGATGATCTCGTTTAAAGTCGGATTGTAAAGCATTGTAAATAGATGACTTTGTTCAAGTTGCCGATTCGAAAGGTTTGAGAAGTAATGATACCGTTTAAAGTCGGATTCTAAAGCATTGTAAATAGATGACTTTGTTAAAGTTGCCGATACTTGAAGTTTGAAAATAGATGATATCGTGAAAAGTACGATTCTAAAGCATTGTAAATAGATTACTTCGTTCAAGTTGCTGATTCTTAAGGTTTGAAAATAGATGATATTGTTTAAAGTCGGATTCTAAAGCATCGTAAATAGATGACTTTGTTCAAGTTGTCAATTCGTAAGCTTTGAAAATAGATTATATTGTTTAAAGTTGGATTCTAATGCATTGTAAATAGATGACTTTGTTCAAGTTGCCGATTCGTAATGTTTGAAAATAGATGATATCGGTTAAAGTCGGATTCGAAAGCATTGTAAATAGATGACTTTGTTCAAGTTGCAGATTCTTAAGGTTTGAAAATAGATGATATCGTTTAAAGTCGGATTCTAAAGCATTGTAAATAGATGACTTTTTTCAAGTTACCGATTCTTAAGGTTTGAGAATAGATGATATCGTTAAAGTATGATTCTAAAGCATTGTAAATAGATGACTTAGTTTAAGTTGCCGATTCTTAAGGTTTGAAAATAGATGATATTGTTTAAAGTCGGATTCTAAAGCATCGTAAATAGATGACTTTGTTCAAGTTGCCAATTCGTAAGCTTTGAAAATAGATGATATCGTTTAAAGTCGGATTCTAAAGCATTGTAAATAGATGACCTTTTTCAAGTTGCGGATTCTTAATGTTTGAACATAGACGATATCGTTTAAAGTCGGATTCTAAAGCATTGTAAATAGATGACTTTGTACAAGTTGCGGATTCTTAATGTTTGAAAATAAATGATATAGTTTAAAGTCGGATTCTAAAGCATTGTAAATAGATGACTTTGTTCAAGTTGCGGATTCTTAAAGTTTGAAAATAGATTATATCGTTTAAAGTCGGATACTAAAGCATTGTAAATAGATGACTTTGTTCAAGTGGCGGACTCTTAAATTTTGAAAATAGATGATATTGTTTAAAGTACGATTCTAAAGCATTGTAAGTAGATGACTTTATTACAGTTGCGGATTCTTTAGGGTTGAAAATAGATGATAATGTTTAAAGTCGCATTCTAAAGCATTGTAAATAGATGACTTTGTTCAAGTGGCTGATTCTTCAGGTTTGAAAATAGATGATATCGTTTAAAGTCGGATTCTAAAGCATTGTAAATAGATGACTTTGTTAAAGTTGCGCATTCTTAAGGTTTGAAAATAGATGATATCGTTTAAAGTCGGATTCTAAAGCATTGTAAATAGATGCCTTTGTTCAAGTTGTAGATTCTTAAGGTTTAAAAATAGATGATATCGTTCAAAGTCGGATTCTAAAGCATTGTAAATAGATGACTTTGTTATAGTGGCCGATTTTTAAAGTTTGAAAATAGATGATATCATTTAAAGTCGGATTCTAAAGCATTGTAAATAGATGACTTTGTTCCAGTTGCGGATTCTTAATGTTTGAAAATAGATGATATCGTTTAAAGTGGGATTCTAAAGCATTGTAAATAGATGACTTTGTTCAAGTTGCGGATTCTTAAGGTTTGAAAATAGATGATATCGTTTAAAGTCGGATTCTAAAGCATTGTAAATAGATGATATTTTTCAAGTTGCAAATTCTTAAGGTTTAAAAATAGATCATATCCTTTATAGTTGGATTCTAAAGCATTGTAAATAGATGACTTTGTTCAAGTTGCCGATTCTTAATGTTTGAAAATAGATGATATCGTTTAAAGTCGGATTCTACAGCATTGTAAATAGATTACTTTGTTCAAGTTGCATACTCTTAAGGTTTGAAAATAGATGATATCGTTTAAAGTCGGATTCTACAGCATTGTAAATAGATGACTTTGTTCAAGTTGCGGATTCTTAAGGTTGTAAAATAGATTATATGGTTTAAAGTCGGATTCTAAAGCATTGTAAATAGATTACTTTGTTCAAGTTGCGGACTGCTAAGGTTTGGAAATAGATAATATCGTTTAAAGTCGGATTCTAAAGCATTGTAAATAGATGACTTTGTTCAAGTTGGTGGATTCTTAGAGTTTGAAAATAGATGATATCGTTTAAAGTCGGATTCTAAAGCATTGTAAATAGATTACTTTGTTCAAGTTGCGAGTTGTTTAGGTTTAAAAGTAGATTATATCGTTTAAAGTATGATTCTAAAGCATTGTAAATAGATGACTTTGTTTAAGTTGCCGATTCTTAAGGTTTGACAATAGATGATATCGTTTAAAGTCAGATTCTAAAGCAGTATAAATAGATAACTTTGTTCAAGTTGCCGATTCTTAAAGTTTGAAAATAGATGATATTGTTTAAAGTCGTATTCTAAAGCATTGTAAATAGATGACTTTGTTCAAGTTGCCTATTCTTAAGGTTCGACAATAGATGATATCGTTTAAAGTCGGATTCTAAAGCATTGTAAATAGATTACTTTGTTAAAGTTGCCGATTCTTAAAGTTTGAAAATAGATGATATCGTGTAAAGTCGGATTCGAAAGCATTGTAAATAGATGACTTTGTTCAAGTTGCCGATTCTTAAAGTTTGAAGATAGATGATATTGTTTAAAATCGGATTCTAAAGAATCGTAAATACATGACTTTGTTGAAGTTGCCGATTCGTAAGCTTTGAAAATAGATGATATTGTTTAAAGTCGGATTCTAAAGCATTGTAAATAGATGACTTTGTTCAAGTTGCCGAGACTTTAGGTTTCGAAAACAGATGATATCGTTTAAAGTCGTATTCTTAAGCATCGTAAATAGATGACTTTGTTCAAGTTGCGGATTCTTAAGGTTTGAAAAAAGTATGATATCGTGTAAAGTCGGATTCTAAAGCATTGTAAATAGATCACTTTGTTCAAGTTGCCTATCTTAAGGTTTGAGAATAGATGACATCGTTTAAAGTCGGATTCTAAAGCATCGTAAATAGATTGCTTTGTACAAGTTGCGGATTCTTAAGGTTCGAAAATAGATGATATCGTTTAAAGTCGGATAATAAAGCATTGTAAATAGATGACTTTGTTCAAGTTTCGGATTCTTAAGGTTTGAAAATAGATGATATTTTTAAAGTCGGATTCTAAAGAATTGTAAATAGATGACTTTGTTCAAGTTACCGATTCTTAAGCTTTGAAAAATAGATGATATCGTTTAAAGTCGGATTCTACAGCATTGTAAATAGATGACTTTGTTCAAGTTGTCGATTCTAAAGGTTTGAGAATAGATGATATTGTTTAAAGTCGGATTCTAAAGCATTGTAAGTAGATGACTTTGTTCAAGTTGCCGATACTAAAAGTTTGAGAATAGATGATATCGTTTAAAGTCGGATTCTAAAGCATCGTAAATAGATTGCTTTGTTCAAGTTGCCGATTCTTAAGGTTTGAAAATAGATGATATCGTTTAAAGTCGGATAATAAACCATTGTAAATAGATGACTTTGTTGAAGTTTCGGATTCTTAAGATTTCAAAATAGATGATATTTTTAAAGTCGGATTCTAAAGAATTGTAAATAGATGACTTTGTTCAAGTTATACATTCTTTAGCTTTGAAAAATAGATGATATCGTTTAAAGTCGGATTCTACAGCATTGTAAATAGATGACTTTGTTCAAGTTGCCGATTCTAAAGGTTTGAGAATAGATGATATTGTTTAAAGTCGGATTCTAAAGGATTGTAAGTAGATGACTTTGTTCAAGTTGCCGATACTAAAAGTTTGAGAATAGATAATATCGTTTAAAGTCGGATTCTAAAGCATTGTAAATAGATGACTTAGTTCAAGTTGCCTATTCTTTAGGTTTGAGAATAGATGATAACGTTTAAAGTCAAGTTCTAAAGAATTGTAAATAGATGACTTTGTTCAAGTTCTAGATTCTTTAGGTAGAAAATAGATCATATTGTTTAAAATCGGATCATAAAGCATTGTAAATAGATGACTTGGTTCAAGTTGCGAATTCTTAAGGTTTGAAAATAGATGATATTTGTTTTAGTCGGGTTCTAAAGCATTGTAAATAGATGACTTTGTTCAAGTTACCGATTCTTAAGGTTCGAAAATAGATGATATCGTTTAAAGTCGGATTCTAAAGCATTGTAAATAGATTACTTTGTTTAAGTTGCCGATTCTTAAAGTTTGAAAATAGATGATATCGTGTAAAGTCGGATTCGAAAGCATTGTAAATAGATGACTTTGTTAAAGTTACCGATTCTTAAGGTTTGAGAATAGATGATATCGTTTAAAGTCGGATTCTAAAGCATTGTAAATAGATGACTTTGTTAAAGTTGCCAATTCGTAAGGTTTGAAACTAGATTATATCGTTTAAAGTTGCCGATTCTTAAGGTTTGCGAATTCTTAAGGTTTGAAAAGAGATGATATTGTTTTAAGTCGGGTTCTAACGAATGGTAAATCCATGACTTTGTTCAAGTTGCCGATTCTTAAGGTTTTAGAATAAATGATATCGTTTAAAGTATGATTCTAAAGCATTGTAAATAGATGACTTAGTTCAAGTTGCCGATTCTTAAGGTTTGAAAATAGATGATATCGTTGAAAGTCGGATTCTAAAGCATTGTAAATAGATTACTTTGTTCAAGTTGCTGATTCCTAAGGTTTGAAAATAGATGATATCGTTTAAAGTCGGATTGTAAAGCATTGTAAATAGATGACTTTGTTCAAGTTGGAGATTCTTAAGGTTTGAAAATAGATGATATCGTTTAAAGTCGGATTCTAAAGCATTGTTAATAGATGATATTGTTCAAGTTGCAAATTCTTAAGGTTTAAAAATAGATGATATCGTTTATAGTCGGATTCTAAAGCATTGTAAAAAGATGACTTTGTTCAAGTTGCCGATTCTTTATGTTTGAAAATAGATGATATCGTTTAAAGTCGGATTCTAAAGCACTGTAAATAGATGCCTTTGTTCAAGTTGGTGGATTCTTAGAGTTTGAAAATAGATTATATCGTTTAAAGTCGGATTCTAAAGCATTGTAAATAGATGACTTTGTTCAAGTTGCGAGTTGTTTAGGTTTAAAAGTAAATTATATCGTTTAAAGTATGATTTTAAAGCATTGTAAATAGATTACTTTGTTTAAGTTGCCGATTCTTAAGGTTTGACAATAGATGATATCGTTTAAAGTCAGATTCTAAAGCAGTATTAATAGATAACTTTGTTCAAGTTGCCGATTCTTAAAGTTTGAAAATAGATGATATTGTTTAAAGTCGGATGCTAAAGCATTGTAAATAGATGACTTTGTTCAAGTTGCCGATTCTTAAGGTTCGACAATAGATGATATCGTTTAAAGTCGGATTCTAAAGCATTGTAAATAGATTACTTTGTTTAAGTTGCCGATTCTTAAAGTTTGAAAATAGATGATATCGTGTAAAGTCGGATTCGAAAGCATTGTAAATAGATGACTTTGTTCAAGTTGCCGATTCTTAAGGTTTGAAGATAGATGATATTGTTTAAAATCGGATTCTAAAGAATCGTAAATACATGACTTTGTTGAAGTTGCCGATTCGTAAGCTTTGAAAATAGATGATATTGTTTAAAGTCGGATTCTAAAGCATTGTAAATAGATGACTTTGTTCAAGTTGCCGAGACTTTAGGTTTCGAAAACAGATGATATCGTTTAAAGTCGTATTCTTAAGCATCGTAAATAGATGACTTTGTTCAAGTTGCGGATTCTTAAGGTTAGAAAATAGATTATATCGTGTAAAGTCGGATTCTAAAGCATTGTAAATAGATGACTTTGTTAAAGTTGCCTATTCTTAAGGTTTGAGAATAGATGATATCGTTTAAAGTCGGATTCTAAAGCATCGTAAATAGATTGCTTTGTTCAAGTTGCCGATTCTTAAGGTTCGAAAATAGATGATATCGTTTAAAGTCGGATAATAAAGCATTTTAAATAGATGACTTTGTTCAAGTTTTGGATTCTTAAGGTTTGAAAATAGATGATATTTTTAAAGTCGGATTCTAAAGAATTGTAAATAGATTACTCTGTTCAAGTTACCGATTCTTAAGCTTTGAAAAATAGATGATATCGTTTAAAGTCGGATTCTACAGCATTGTAAATAGATGACTTTGTTCAAGTTGCCGATTCTACAAGTTTGAGAATAGATGATATTGTTTAAAGTCGGATTCTAAAGCATTGTAAGAAGATGACTTTGTTCAAGTTTCGAGTGGTTTAGGGTTAAAAATAGATGATATCGTTTAATGTAACATTCTAAAGCATTGTAAATAAATGACTTTGTTTAAGTTGCCGATACTAAAAGTTTGAGAATAGATGATATCGTTTAAAGTCGGATTCTTAAGCATCGTAAATAGATTGCTTTGTTCAAGTTGCCGATTCTTAAGGTTTGAAAATAGATGATATCGTTTAAAGTCGGATAATAAACCATTGTAAATAGATGACTTTGTTGAAGTTTCGGATTCTTAAGATTTCAAAATAGAATGATATTTTTAAAGTCGGATTCTAAAGAATTGTAAATAGATGACTTTGTTCAAGTTACACATTCTTAAGCTTTGAAAAATAGATGATATCGTTTAAAGTCGGATTCTACAGCATTGTAAATAGATGACTTTGTTCAATTTGCCGATTCTAAAGGTTTGAGAATAGATGATATTGTTTGAAGTCGGATTCTAAAGAATTGTAAGTAGATGACTTTGTTCAAGTTGCCGATACTAAAAGTTTGAGAATAGATGATATCGTTTAAAGTCGGATTCTAAAGCATTGTAAATAGATGACTTAGTTCAAGGGTCCGACTCTTAAGGTTTGAAAATAGATTATATCGTGTAAAGTCGGATTCTAAAGCATCGTAAATAGATGACTTTGTTCAAGTTGCGGATTCTTAAGGTTAGAAAATAGATTATATCGTGTAAAGTCGGATTCTAAAGCATTGTAAATAGATGACTTTGTTCAAGTTGCCTATTCTTAAGGTTTGAGAATAGATGATATCGTTTAAAGTCAGATTCTAAAGAATTGTAAATATATGACTTTGTTCAACTTCTAGATTCTTTAGGTAGAAAATAGATAATATTGTGTAAAGTCGGATCATAAAGCATTGTAAATAGATGACTTAGTTCAAGTTGCGAATTCTTAAGGTTTGAAAATAGATGATATTGGTTTTAGTCGGGTTCTAAAGCATTGTAAATAGATGACTTTGTTCAAGTTACCGATTCTTAAGGTTTGAGAATAGATGATATCGTTTGAAGTCGGATTCTAAAGCATTGTAAATAGATGACTTAGTTCAAGTTGCCGATTCTTAAGGTTTGAAAATAAATGATATCCTTTAAAGTCGGATTCTAAAGCATTGTAAATAGATGACTTTGTTCAAGTTGCCGATTCGTAAGGTTGTAAACTAGAATATATCGTTTTAAGTCGGATTCTAAAGCATTGTAAATAGATGCTCTTGTTCAAGTTGCCGATTCTTTAGCTTTGAAAATAGATAATATTGTTTAAAGTCGGATTCTAAAGCATTGTAAATAGATTACTTTATTCAAGTTGCCGATTCTAAAGGTTTGCGAATTCTTAAGTTTTGAAAATAGATGATATTGTTTTAAGTCGGGTTCTAAAGAATGGTAAATCAATGATTCTTAAGGATTAATAATAGATGATATCGTTTAAAGTATGATTCTAAAGCATTGCGTATTCTTAAGGTTTGAAAATAGATGATATCGTTTAAAGTCGGATTGTAAAGCATTGTAAATAGATGACTTTGTTCAAGTTGCCAATTCTAAAGGTTTGCGAATTCTTAAGGTTTGAAAATAGATGATATCGTTTTATGTCAGATTCTAAAGCAGTATAAATAGATAACTTTGTTCAAGTTGCCGATTCTGTAAGTTTGAAAATCGATGATATTGTTTAAAGTCGTATTCTAAAGCATTGTACATAGATGACTTTGTTCAAGTTGCCGATTCTTAAGGTTCGAAAATAGATGATATCGTTTAAAGTCGGATTCTAAAGCATTGTAAATAGATTACTTTGTTTAAGTTGCCGATTCTTAAAGTTTGAAAATAGATGATATCGTGTAAAGTCGGATTCGAAAGCATTGTAAATAGATTACTTTGTTAAAGTTACCGATTCTTAAGGTTTGAGAATAGATGATATCGTTTAAAGTCGGATTCTAAAGCATTGTAAATAGATGACTTTGTTAAAGTTGCCGATTCGTAAGGTTTGAAACAAGATTATATCGTTTAAAGTTGCCGATTCTTAAGGTTTGCGAATTCTTAAGGTTTGAAAATAGATGATATTGTTTTAAGTCGGGTTCTAAAGAATGGTAAATCCATGACTTTGTTCAAGTTGCCGATTCTTAAGGTTTTAGAATAAATGATATCGTTTAAAGTATGATTCTAAAGCATTGTAAATAGATGACTTAGTTCAAGTTGCCGATTCTTAAAGTTTGAAAATAGATGATATCGTTGAAAGTCGGATTCTAAAGCATTGTAAATAGATTACTTTGTTCAAGTTGCTGATTCCTAAGGTTTAAAAATAGATGATATTGTTTAAAGTCAGATTCTAAAGGATTGTAAATCGATGACTTTGTTCAAGTTGCCGATTCTTAAGGTTTGAAAATAGATGATCTCGTTTAAAGTCGGATTGTAAAGCATTGTAAATAGATGACTTTGTTCAAGTTGCCGATTCGAAAGGTTTGAGAAGTAATGATATCGTTTAAAGTCGGATTCTAAAGCATTGTAAATAGATGACTTTGTTAAAGTTGCCGATACTTGAAGTTTGAAAATAGATGATATCGTGAAAAGTACGATTCTAAAGCATTGTAAATAGATTACTTCGTTCAAGTTGCTGATTCTTAAGGTTTGAAAATAGATGATATTGTTTAAAGTCGGATTCTAAAGCATCGTAAATAGATGACTTTGTTCAAGTTGTCAATTCGTAAGCTTTGAAAATAGATTATATTGTTTAAAGTTGGATTCTAAAGCATTGTAAATAGATGACTTTGTTCAAGTTGCCGATTCGTAAGGTTTGAAAATAGATGATATCGGTTAAAGTCGGATTCGAAAGCATTGTAAATAGATGACTTTGTTCAAGTTGCAGATTCTTAAGGTTTGAAAATAGATGATATCGTTTAAAGTCGGATTCTAAAGCATTGTAAATAGATGACTTTTTTCAAGTTACCGATTCTTAAGGTTTGAGAATAGATGATATCGTTAAAGTATGATTCTAAAGCATTGTAAATAGATGACTTAGTTTAAGTTGCCGATTCTTAAGGTTTGAAAATAGATGATATTGTTTAAAGTCGGATTCTAAAGCATCGTAAATAGATGACTTTGTTCAAGTTGCCAATTCGTAAGCTTTGAAAATAGATGATATCGTTTAAAGTCGGATTCTAAAGCATTGTAAATAGATGACCTTTTTCAAGTTGCGGATTCTTAATGTTTGAACATAGACGATATCGTTTAAAGTCGGATTCTAAAGCATTGTAAATAGATGACTTTGTACAAGTTGCGGATTCTTAATGTTTGAAAATAGATGATATAGTTTAAAGTCGGATTGTAAAGCATTGTAAATAGATGATAGTGTTCAAGTTGCGGATTCTTAAAGTTTGAAAATAGATGATATCGTTTAAAGTCGGATACTAAAGCATTGTAAATAGATGACTTTGTTCAAGTGGCGGACTCTTAAGTTTTGAAAATAGATGATATTGTTTAAAGTACGATTCTAAAGCATTGTAAATAGATGACTTTATTACAGTTGCGGATTCTTTAGGGTTGAAAATAGATGATAATGTTTAAAGTCGCATTCTAAAGCATTGTAAATAGATGACTTTGTTCAAGTTGCTGATTCTTCAGGTTTGAAAATAGATGATATCGTTTAAAGTCGGATTCTAAAGCATTGTAAATAGATGACTTTGTTCAAGTTGCGCATTCTTAAGGTTTGAAAATAGATGATATCGTTCAAAGTCGGATTCTAAAGCATTGTAAATAGATGACTTTGTTATAGTTGCCGATTTTTAAAGTTTGAAAATAGATGATATCGTTTAAAGTCGGATTCTAAAGCATTGTAAATAGATGACTTTGTTCCAGTTGCGGATTCTTAATGTTTGAAAATAGATGATATCGTTTAAAGTCGGATTCTAAAGCATTGTAAATAGATGACTTTGTTCAAGTTGCGGATTCTTAAGGTTTGAAAATAGATGATATCGTTTAAAGTCGGATTCTAAAGCATTGTAAATAGATGATATTGTTCAAGTTGCAAATTCTTAAGGTTTAAAAATAGATCATATCGTTTATAGTTGGATTCTAAAGCATTGTAAATAGATGACTTTGTTCAAGTTGCCGATTCTTAATGTTTGAAAATAGATGATATCGTTTAAAGTCGGATTCTACAGCATTGTAAATAGATTACTTTGTTCAAGTTGCATACTCTTAAGGTTTGAAAATAGATGATATCGTTTAAAGTCGGATTCTACAGCATTGTAAATAGATGACTTTGTTCAAGTTGCGGATTCTTAAGGTTGTAAAATAGATTATATGGTTTAAAGTCGGATTCTAAAGCATTGTAAATAGATTACTTTGTTCAAGTTGCGGACTGCTAAGGTTTGGAAATAGATGATATCGTTTAAAGTCGGATTCTAAAGCATTGTAAATAGATGACTTTGTTCAAGTTGGTGGATTCTTAGAGTTTGAAAATAGATGATATCGTTTAAAGTCGGATTCTAAAGCATTGTAAATAGATTACTTTGTTCAAGTTGCGAGTTGTTTAGGTTTAAAAGTAGATTATATCGTTTAAAGTATGATTCTAAAGCATTGTAAATAGATGACTTTGTTTAAGTTGCCGATTCTTAAGGTTTGACAATAGATGATATCGTTTAAAGTCAGATTCTAAAGCAGTATAAATAGATAACTTTGTTCAAGTTGCCGATTCTTAAAGTTTGAAAATAGATGATATTGTTTAAAGTCGTATTCTAAAGCATTGTAAATAGATGACTTTGTTCAAGTTGCCGATTCTTAAGGTTCGACAATAGATGATATCGTTTAAAGTCGGATTCTAAAGCATTGTAAATAGATTACTTTGTTAAAGTTGCCGATTCTTAAAGTTTGAAAATAGATGATATCGTGTAAAGTCGGATTCGAAAGCATTTTAAATAGATGACTTTGTTCAAGTTGCCGATTCTTAAAGTTTGAAGATAGATGATATTGTTTAAAATCGGATTCTAAAGAATCGTAAATACATGACTTTGTTGAAGTTGCCGATTCGTAAGCTTTGAAAATAGATGATATTGTTTAAAGTCGGATTCTAAAGCATTGTAAATAGATGACTTTGTTCAAGTTGCCGAGACTTTAGGTTTCGAAAACAGATGATATCGTTTAAAGTCGTATTCTTAAGCATCGTAAATAGATGACTTTGTTCAAGTTGCGGATTCTTAAGGTTTGAAAAAAGTATGATATCGTGTAAAGTCGGATTCTAAAGCATTGTAAATAGATCACTTTGTTCAAGTTGCCTATCTTAAGGTTTGAGAATAGATGACATCGTTTAAAGTCGGATTCTAAAGCATCGTAAATAGATGGCTTTGTACAAGTTGCGGATTCTTAAGGTTCGAAAATAGATGATATCGTTTAAAGTCGGATAATAAAGCATTGTAAATAGATGACTTTGTTCAAGTTTCGGATTCTGGAGGTTTGAAAATAGATGATATTTTTAAAGTCGGATTCTAAAGAATTGTAAATAGATGACTTTGTTCAAGTTACCGATTCTTAAGCTTTGAAAAATAGATGATATCGTTTAAAGTCGGATTCTACAGCATTGTAAATAGATGACTTTGTTCAAGTTGCCGATTCTAAAGGTTTGAGAATAGATGATATTGTTTAAAGTCGGATTCTAAAGCATTGTAAGTAGATGACTTTGTTCAAGTTGCCGATACTAAAAGTTTGAGAATAGATGATATCGTTTAAAGTCGGATTCTAAAGCATCGTAAATAGATTGCTTTGTTCAAGTTGCCGATTCTTAAGGTTTGAAAATAGATGATATCGTTTAAAGTCGGATAATAAACCATTGTAAATAGATGACTTTGTTGAAGTTTCGGATTCTTAAGATTTCAAAATAGATGATATTTTTAAAGTCGGATTCTAAAGAATTGTAAATAGATGACTTTGTTCAAGTTATACATTCTTTAGCTTTGAAAAATAGATGATATCGTTTAAAGTCGGATTCTACAGCATTGTAAATAGATGACTTTGTTCAAGTTGCCGATTCTAAAGGTTTGAGAATAGATGATATTGTTTAAAGTCGGATTCTAAAGGATTGTAAGTAGATGACTTTGTTCAAGTTGCCGATACTAAAAGTTTGAGAATAGATAATATCGTTTAAAGTCGGATTCTAAAGCATTGTAAATAGATGACTTAGTTCAAGTTGCCTATTCTTTAGGTTTGAGAATAGATGATATCGTTTAAAGTCAAGTTCTAAAGAATTGTAAATAGATGACTTTGTTCAAGTTCTAGATTCTTTAGGTAGAAAATAGATCATATTGTTTAAAGTCGGATCATAAAGCATTGTAAATAGATGACTTGGTTCAAGTTGCGAATTCTTAAGGTTTGAAAATAGATGATATTTGTTTTAGTCGGGTTCTAAAGCATTGTAAATAGATGACTTTGTTCAAGTTACCGATTCTTAAGGTTCGAAAATAGATGATATCGTTTAAAGTCGGATTCTAAAGCATTGTAAATAGATTACTTTGTGTAAGTTGCCGATTCTTAAAGTTTGAAAATAGATGATATCGTGTAAAGTCGGATTCGAAAGCATTGTAAATAGATGACTTTGTTAAAGTTACCGATTCTTAAGGTTTGAGAATAGATGATATCGTTTCAAGTCGGATTCTAAAGCATTGTAAATAGATGACTTTGTTCAAGTTGCGGACTCTTAAGGTTAAAAAATAGATGATATTGTTTCAAGTCGGATTCTAATGCATTGTAAATAAATGACTTTGTTCAAGTTGCCGATTCTTAAAGTTTGAAAATAGATGATATCGTTTAAAGTCGGATTCTAAAGCATTGTAAATAGATAACTTTGTTCAAGTTGAAAACTCTTATGGTTTGACAACAGATGATATCGTTGAAAGTCGAATTCTAAAGCATTGTAAATATATGACTTTGTTCAAGTTGAGGATTCTCAAGGTTTGAAAATAGATGATAATGTTTAAAGTCTGATTCTAAAGCATTGTAAATGGATGACTTTGTTAAAGTTGCGGATTCTGAAGGTTTGAAAATAGATGATATCGTTTAAAGTCGGATTGTAAAGCATTGTAAATAGATGATAGTGTTCAAGTTGCGGATTCTAAAGGTTTAGAAATAGGTGATATCGTTTAAAGGCGGATTGTAAAGCATTGTAAATAGATGACTTTGTTCAAGTGGCCGATTCTTAAAGTTTGAAAATGAATGATATCGTTTAAAGTCGGATTCTAAAGCATTGTAAATAGATGACTTTGTTCCAGTTGCGTATTCTTAATGTTTTAAAATAGATGATATCGTTTAAAGTCGGATTCTAAAGCATTGTAAATAGATGACTTTGTTCAAGTTGCGGATTCTTAAGGGTTGACAATAGATGATATCGTTTAAAGTCGGATTCTAAAGCATTGTAAATAGATGACTTTGTTCAAGTTGCGCATTCTAAAGGTTTGAAAATAGATGATATCGTTTAAAGTCGGATTCTAAAGCATTGTAAATAGATTACTTTGTTCAAGTTGCGGATTGTTTGTGTTTGAAAATAGATGATATCGTTTAAAGTCGGATTCTAAAGCATTGTAAATAGATGACTTTGTTCAAGTTGCGGATTCTACAGGTTTGAAAATAGATGATATCGTTTTACGTCGGATTCTAAAGCATTGTAAATAGATGACTTTGTTCAAGTGGCCGATCCTTTAAGTTTGAAAATGAATGATATCGTTTAAAGTCGGATTCTAAAGCATTGTAAATAGATGACTTTGTTCTAGTTGCGGATTCTTAATGTTTGAAAATAGATGATATCGTTTAAAGTCGGATTCTAAAGCATTGTAAATAGATGACTTTGTTCAAGTTGCGCATTCTTAAGGTTTGAAAATAGATGATTTCGTTTAAAGTCGGATTCTAAAGCATTGTAAATGGATGACTTTGTTCAAGTTGCGGATTCTTAAGGTTTGAAAATAGATGATATCGTTTCAAGTCGGATTCTAAAGCATTGTAAATAGATGACTTTGTTCAAGTTGCGGACTCTTAAGCTTAAAAAATGGATGATATCGTTTCAAGTCGGATTCTAAAGCATTGGAAATAAATGACTTTGTTCAAGTTGCCGATTCTTACAGTTTGAAAATAGATGATATCGTTTAAAGTCGGATTCTAAAGCATTGTAAATAGATGACATTGTTCAAGTTGCAGACTCTTATGGTTTGAAAACAGATGATATCGTTGAAAGTCGGTCACCAAAGCATTGTAAATATATGACTTTGTTCAAGTTGAGGATTCTCAAGGTTTGAAAATGAATGATAATGTTTAAAGTCGCATTCTAAAGCATTGTAAATGGATGACTTTGTTCAAGTTGCGAATTCTTAAGGTTTGAAAATAGATGATATCGTTTAAAGTCGGATTGTAAAGCATTGTAAATAGATGACTGTGTTCAAGTTGCGGATTCTTAAGGTTTGAAAATAGATGATATCGTTTAAAGTCGGATTCTAAAGCATTGTAAATAGATGACTTTGTTCAACTTGCGGATTCTTAAGGTTTGAAAATAGATGATATCGTTTAAAGTCGGATTCAAAAGCATTGTAAATAGATGACTTTGTTCAAGTGGCGGACTCTTAATGTTTGTAAAATAGATGATTTTGTTTTAAGTACGATTCTAAAGCATTGTTAGTAGATGACTTTATTACAGTTGCGGATTCTTTAGGTTTGAAAATAGATTATAATGTTTAAAGTCGCATTCCAAAGCATTGTAAATAGATGACTTTGTTCAAGTTGCGGATTCTTTAGGTTTGAAAATAGATGATATCGTTTAAAGTCGGATTCTAAAGCATTGTAAATAGATGACTTTGTTCAAGTTGCGGATTCTTAAGGTTTGACAATAGATGATATCGTTTAAAGTCAGATTCTAAAGCAGTATAAATAGATAACTTTGTTCAAGTTGCCGATTCTTAAAGTTTGAAAATAGATGATATTGTTTAAAGTCGTATTCTAAAGCATTGTAAATAGATGACTTTGTTCAAGTTGCCGATTCTTAAGGTTCGACAATAGATGATATCGTTTAAAGTCGGATTCTAAAGCATTGTAAATAGATTACTTTGTTAAAGTTGCCGATTCTTAAAGTTTGAAAATAGATGATATCGTGTAAAGTCGGATTCGAAAGCATTTTAAATAGATGACTTTGTTCAAGTTGCCGATTCTTAAAGTTTGAAGATAGATGATATTGTTTAAAATCGGATTCTAAAGAATCGTAAATACATGACTTTGTTGAAGTTGCCGATTCGTAAGCTTTGAAAATAGATGATATTGTTTAAAGTCGGATTCTAAAGCATTGTAAATAGATGACTTTGTTCAAGTTTCCGAGACTTTAGGTTTCGAAAACAGATGATATCGTTTAAAGTCGTATTCTTAAGCATCGTAAATAGATGACTTTGTTCAAGTTGCGGATTCTTAAGGTTTGAAAAAAGTATGATATCGTGTAAAGTCGGATTCTAAAGCATTGTAAATAGATCACTTTGTTCAAGTTGCCTATCTTAAGGTTTGAGAATAGATGACATCGTTTAAAGTCGGATTCTAAAGCATCGTAAATAGATTGCTTTGTACAAGTTGCGGATTCTTAAGGTTCGAAAATAGATGATATCGTTTAAAGTCGGATAATAAAGCATTGTAAATAGATGACTTTGTTCAAGTTGCGGATTCTTAAGGTTTGACAATAGATGATATCGTTTAAAGTCAGATTCTAAAGCAGTATAAATAGATAACTTTGTTCAAGTTGCCGATTCTTAAAGTTTGAAAATAGATGATATTGTTTAAAGTCGTATTCTAAAGCATTGTAAATAGATGACTTTGTTCAAGTTGCCGATTCTTAAGGTTCGACAATAGATGATATCGTTTAAAGTCGGATTCTAAAGCATTGTAAATAGATTACTTTGTTAAAGTTGCCGATTCTTAAAGTTTGAAAATAGATGATATCGTGTAAAGTCGGATTCGAAAGCATTTTAAATAGATGACTTTGTTCAAGTTGCCGATTCTTAAAGTTTGAAGATAGATGATATTGTTTAAAATCGGATTCTAAAGAATCGTAAATACATGACTTTGTTGAAGTTGCCGATTCGTAAGCTTTGA
Organism: Sepiola atlantica; assembly: GCA_963556195.1. Lineage (NCBI taxonomy): Eukaryota > Metazoa > Mollusca > Cephalopoda > Sepiida > Sepiolidae > Sepiola > Sepiola atlantica. The sequence continues at coordinate 603,606 of OY744535.1, read as the reverse complement.
AAATAGATGATATTGTTTAAAGTCGGATTCTAAAGCATTGTAAATAGATGACTTTGTTCAAGTTGCCGAGACTTTAGGTTTCGAAAACAGATGATATCGTTTAAAGTCGTATCCTTAAGCATCGTAAATAGATGACTTTGTTCAAGTTGCGGATTCTTAAGGTTTGAAAAAAGTATGATATCGTGTAAAGTCGGATTCTAAAGCATTGTAAATAGATCACTTTGTTCAAGTTGCCTATCTTAAGGTTTGAGAATAGATGACATCGTTTAAAGTCGGATTCTAAAGCATCGTAAATAGATTGCTTTGTACAAGTTGCGGATTCTTAAGGTTCGAAAATAGATGATATCGTTTAAAGTCGGATAATAAAGCATTGTAAATAGATGACTTTGTTCAAGTTTCGGATTCTTGAGGTTTGAAAATAGATGATATTTTTAAAGTCGGATTCTAAAGAATTGTAAATAGATGACTTTGTTCAAGTTACCGATTCTTAAGCTTTGAAAAATAGATGATATCGTTTAAAGTCGGATTCTACAGCATTGTAAATAGATGACTTTGTTCAAGTTGCCGATTCTAAAGGTTTGAGAATAGATGATATTGTTTAAAGTCGGATTCTAAAGCATTGTAAGTAGATGACTTTGTTCAAGTTGCCGATACTAAAAGTTTGAGAATAGATGATATCGTTTAAAGTCGGATTCTAAAGCATCGTAAATAGATTGCTTTGTTCAAGTTGCCGATTCTTAAGGTTTGAAAATAGATGATATCGTTTAAAGTCGGATAATAAACCATTGTAAATAGATGACTTTGTTGAAGTTTCGGATTCTTAAGATTTCAAAATAGATGATATTTTTAAAGTCGGATTCTAAAGAATTGTAAATAGATGACTTTGTTCAAGTTATACATTCTTTAGCTTTGAAAAATAGATGATATCGTTTAAAGTCGGATTCTACAGCATTGTAAATAGATGACTTTGTTCAAGTTGCCGATTCTAAAGGTTTGAGAATAGATGATATTGTTTAAAGTCGGATTCTAAAGGATTGTAAGTAGATGACTTTGTTCAAGTTGCCGATACTAAAAGTTTGAGAATAGATAATATCGTTTAAAGTCGGATTCTAAAGCATTGTAAATAGATGACTTAGTTCAAGTTGCCTATTCTTTAGGTTTGAGAATAGATGATATCGTTTAAAGTCAAGTTCTAAAGAATTGTAAATAGATAACTTTGTTCAAGTTCTAGATTCTTTAGGTAGAAAATAGATCATATTGTTTAAAGTCGGATCATAAAGCATTGTAAATAGATGACTTGGTTCAAGTTGCGAATTCTTAAGGTTTGAAAATAGATGATATTTGTTTTAGTCGGGTTCTAAAGCATTGTAAATAGATGACTTTGTTCAAGTTACCGATTCTTAAGGTTCGAAAATAGATGATATCGTTTAAAGTCGGATTCTAAAGCATTGTAAATAGATTACTTTGTGTAAGTTGCCGATTCTTAAAGTTTGAAAATAGATGATATCGTGTAAAGTCGGATTCGAAAGCATTGTAAATAGATGACTTTGTTAAAGTTACCGATTCTTAAGGTTTGAGAATAGATGATATCGTTTCAAGTCGGATTCTAAAGCATTGTAAATAGATGACTTTGTTCAAGTTGCGGACTCTTAAGGTTAAAAAATAGATGATATTGTTTCAAGTCGGATTCTAATGCATTGTAAATAAATGACTTTGTTCAAGTTGCCGATTCTTAAAGTTTGAAAATAGATGATATCGTTTAAAGTCGGATTCTAAAGCATTGTAAATAGATAACTTTGTTCAAGTTGAAAACTCTTATGGTTTGACAACAGATGATATCGTTGAAAGTCGAATTCTAAAGCATTGTAAATATATGACTTTGTTCAAGTTGAGGATTCTCAAGGTTTGAAAATAGATGATAATGTTTAAAGTCTGATTCTAAAGCATTGTAAATGGATGACTTTGTTAAAGTTGCGGATTCTGAAGGTTTGAAAATAGATGATATCGTTTAAAGTCGGATTGTAAAGCATTGTAAATAGATGATAGTGTTCAAGTTGCGGATTCTTAAGGTTTAGAAATAGGTGATATCGTTTAAAGGCGGATTGTAAAGCATTGTAAATAGATGACTTTGTTCAAGTGGCCGATTCTTAAAGTTTGAAAATGAATGATATCGTTTAAAGTCGGATTCTAAAGCATTGTAAATAGATGACTTTGTTCCAGTTGCGTATTCTTAATGTTTTAAAATAGATGATATCGTTTAAAGTCGGATTCTAAAGCATTGTAAATAGATGACTTTGTTCAAGTTGCGGATTCTTAATGTTTGAAAATAGATGATATCGTTTAAAGTCGGATTCTAAAGCATTGTACATAGATTACTTTGTTCAAGTTGCGGATTCTTTGTGTTTGAAAATAGATGATATCGTTTAAAGTCGGATTCTAAAGCATTGTAAATAGATGACTTTGTTCAAGTTGAGGATTCTCAAGGTTTGAAAATAGATGATAGTGTTTAAAGTCGCATTCTAAAGCATTGTAAATGGATGACTTTGTTCAAGTTGCGGATTCTTAAGGTTTGCAAATAGATGATATCGTTTAAAGTCGGATTGTAAAGTATTGTAAATAGATGATAGTGTTCAAGTTGCGGATTCTACAGGTTTGAAAATAGATGATATCGTTTTACGTCGGATTCTAAAGCATTGTAAATAGATGACTTTGTTCAAGTGGCCGATCCTTAAAGTTTGAAAATGAATGATATCGTTTAAAGTCGGATTCTAAAGCATTGTAAATAGATGACTTTGTTCTAGTTGCGGATTCTTAATGTTTGAAAATAGATGATATCATTTAAAGTCGGATTCTAAAGCATTGTAAATAGATGACTTTGTTCAAGTTGCGCATTCTTAAGGTTTGAAAATAGATTATATCGTTTAAAGTCGGATTCTAAAGCATTGTAAATAGATGCCTTTGTTCAAGTTGCGGATTCTTACGGTTTGAAAATAGATGATATCGTTCAAAGTCGGATTCTAAAGCATTGTAAATAGATGACTTTGTTATAGTTGCCGATTTTTAAGGTTTGAAAATAGATGATATCGTTTAAAGTCGTATTCTTAAGCATCGTAAATAGATGCCTTTGTTCAAGTTGCGGATTCTTAAGGTTTGAAAATAGATGATATCGTTTAAAGTCGGATTCTAAAGCATTGTAAATAGATTGCTTTGTTCAAGTTGCGGATTCTTTAGGTTTGAAAATAGATGATATCGTTTAAAGTCGGATTCTAAAGCATTGTAAATAGATGACTTTGTTCAAGTTGCGGATTCTTAATGTTTGAAAATAGATGATATCGTTTAAAGTCGGATTCTAAAGCATTGTACATAGATTACTTTGTTCAAGTTGCGGATTCTTTGTGTTTGAAAATAGATGATATCGGTTAAAGTCGGATTCTAAAGCATTGTAAATGGATGACTTTGTTCAAGTTGCGGATTCTTAAGGTTTGCAAATAGATGATATCGTTTAAAGTCGGATTGTAAAGTATTGTAAATAGATGATAGTGTTCAAGTTGCGGATTCTACAGGTTTGAAAATAGATGATATCGTTTTACGTCGGATTCTTAAGCATTGTAAATAGATGACTTTGTTCAAGTGGCCGATCCTTAAAGTTTGAAAATGAATGATATCGTTTAAAGTCGGATTCTAAAGCATTGTAAATAGATGACTTTGTTCTAGTTGCGGATTCTTAATGTTTGAAAATAGATGATATCGTTTAAAGTCGGATTCTAAAGCATTGTAAATAGATGACTTTGTTCAAGTTGCGCATTCTTAAGGTTTGAAAATAGATGATTTCGTTTAAAGTCGGATTCTAAAGCATTGTAAATGGATGACTTTGTTCAAGTTGCGGATTCTTAAGGTTTGAAAATAGATGATATCGTTTCAAGTCGGATTCTAAAGCATTGTAAATAGATGACTTTGTTCAAGTTGCGGACTCTAAAGCTTAAAAAATGGATGATATCGTTTCAAGTCGGATTCTAAAGCATTGGAAATAAATGACTTTGTTCAAGTTGCCGATTCTTAAAGTTTGAAAATAGATGATATCGTTTAAAGCTGGATTCTAAAGCATTGTAAATAGATGACATTGTTCAAGTTGCAGACTCTTATGGTTTGAAAACAGATGATATCGTTGAAAGTCGGTCACCAAAGCATTGTAAATATATGACTTTGTTCAAGTTGAGGATTCTCAAGGTTTGAAAATGAATGATAATGTTTAAAGTCGCATTCTAAAGCATTGTAAATGGATGACTTTGTTCAAGTTGCGAATTCTTAAGGTTTGAAAATAGATGATATCGTTTAAAGTCGGATTGTAAAGCATTGTAAATAGATGACTGTGTTCAAGTTGCGGATTCTTAAGGTTTGAAAATAGATGATATCGTTTAAAGTCGGATTCTAAAGCATTGTAAATAGATGACTTTGTTCAACTTGCGGATTCTTAAGGTTTGAAAATAGATGATATCGTTTAAAGTCGGATTCAAAAGCATTGTAAATAGATGACTTTGTTCAAGTGGCGGACTCTTAATGTTTGTAAAATAGATGATTTTGTTTTAAGTACGATTCTAAAGCATTGTTAGTAGATGACTTTATTACAGTTGCGGATTCTTTAGGTTTGAAAATAGATTATAATGTTTAAAGTCGCATTCCAAAGCATTGTAAATAGAGTACTTTGTTCAAGTTGCGGATTCTTTAGGTTTGAAAATAGATGATATCGTTTAAAGTCGGATTCTAAAGCATTGTAAATAGATGACTTTGTTCAAGTTGCGGATTCTTAATGTTTGAAAATATATTATATCGTTTAAAGTCGGATTCTAAAGCATTGTACATAGATTACTTTGTTCAAGTTGCGTATTCTTTGTGTTTGAAAATAGATGATATCGTTTAAAGTCGGATTCTAAAGCATTGTAAATAGATGACTTTGTTCAAGTTGAGGATTCTCAAGGTTTGAAAATAGATGATAATGTTTAAAGTCGCATTCTAAAGCATTGTAAATGGATGACTTTGTTCAAGTTGCGGATTCTTAAGGTTTGCAAATAGATGATATCGTTTAAAGTCGGATTGTAAAGTATTGTAAATAGATGATAGTGTTCAATTTGCGGATTCAACAGGTTTGAAAATAGATGATATCGTTTTACGTCGGATTCTAAAGCATTGTAAATAGATGACTTTGTTCAAGTGGCCGATCCTTAAAGTTTGAAAATGAATGATATCGTTTAAAGTCGGATTCTAAAGCATTGTAAATAGATGACTTTGTTCTAGTTGCGGATTCTTAATGTTTGAAAATAGATGATATCGTTTAAAGTCGGATTCTAAAGCATTGTAAATAGATGACTTTGTTCAAGTTGCGCATTCTTAAGGTTTGAAAATAGATTATATCGTTTAAAGTCGGATTCTAAAGCATTGTAAATAGATGCCTTTGTTCAAGTTGCGGATTCTTACGGTTTGAAAATAGATGATATCGTTCAAAGTCGGATTATAAAGCATTGTAAATAGATGACTTTGTTATAGTTGCCGATTTTTAAGGTTTGAAAATAGATTATATCGTTTAAAGTCGTATTCTTAAGCATCGTAAATAGATGCCTTTGTTCAAGTTGCGGATTCTTAAGGTTTGAAAATAGATGATATCGTTTAAAGTCGGATTCTAAAGCATTGTAAATAGATTGCTTTGTTCAAGTTGCGGATTCTTTAGGTTTGAAAATAGATGATATCGTTTAAAGTCGGATTCTAAAGCATTGTAAATAGATGACTTTGTTCAAGTTCCGGATTCTTAATGTTTGAAAATAGATGATATCGTTTAAAGTCGGATTCTAAAGCATTGTACATAGATTACTTTGTTCAAGTTGCGGATTCTTTGTGTTTGAAAATAGATGATATCGTTTAAAGTCGGATTCTAAAGCATTGTAAATAGATGACTTTGTTCAAGTTGCGGACTCTTAAGTTTTGAAAATAGATGATATCGTTTAAAATCGGATTCTAAAGCATTGTAAATAGATGACTTTGTTCAAGTTGCCGATTCTTAAGGTTTGAAAATAGATAATATCGTTTAAAGTCGGATTCTAAAGCATTGTAAATAGATGATATTGTTCAAGTTGCAAATTCTTAAGGTTTAAAAATAGATGATATCGTTTATAGTCGGATTCTAAAGCATTGTAAATAGATGACTTTGTTCAAGTTTCCGATTCTTAATGTTTGACAATAGATGATATCGTTTAAAGTCGGATTCTACAGCATTGTAAATAGATGACTTTGTTCAAGTTGCGGATTCTTAAGGTTTGAAAATAGATTATATGGTTTAAAGTCGGATTCTAAAGCATTGTAAATAGATTACTTTGTTCAAGTTGCGGACTGCTAAGGTTTGAAAATAGATGATATCGTTTATAGTCGGATTCTAAAGCATTGTAAATAGACGACTTTGTTTAAGTTGGTGGATTCTTAGAGTTTGAAAATAGATGATATCGTTTAAAGTCGGATTCTAAAGCATTGTAAATAGATGACTTTGTTCAAGTTGCGAGTTGTTTAGGTTTAAAAGTAGATTATATCGTTTAATGTCGGATACTAAAGCATTGTAAATAGATGACTTTGTTTCAGTTTCGGATTCTTAAGGTTTGAAAATAGATGATTTCGTTTAAAGTCGGATTCTAAAGCATTGTAAATAGATGACTTTGTGCAAGTTGCCGATTCTGAAAGTTTGAAAATAGATTATATCGTTTAAAGTCGGATTCTAAAGCATTGTAAATAGATGACTTTGTTCAAGTTGCGGATTCTTAAGATTTGAAAATAGATGATATCGTTTAAAGTCGGATTCCAAAGCATTGTAAATAGATGACTTTGTTTAAGTTGCGGACTCTTATGGTTTGAAAATAGATGATATCGTTTGAAATCGGATTCTAAAGCATTGTAAATAGATGAGTTTGTTCAAGTTGCGGATTCTTAAGGTTTGAAAATAGATGATATCGTTTAAAGTCGGATTCTAAAACATTGTAAGTAGATGACTTTGTTCAAGTTGCCGATTCTTAATGTTTGTAAAATAGATGATATCTTTTAAAGTCGTAATCTAAAGCATTGTAAATAGATGACTTTGTTCAAGTTGCAGACTCTGAAGGTTTGAAAATAGATGATGTCGTTTCAAATCAGATTCTAAAGCATTGTAAATAGATGACTTTGTGTAAGTTTCCGATTCTTAAGGTGTGAAAATAGAAGTTATCGTTTAAAGTTTGATTCTAAAGCATTGTACATTGATGACTTTGTTCAAGTTGCGCATTCTTCAGCTTTGAGAATAGACAGTATTGTTTACAGTCGGATTCTAAAGCATTGTAAATAGATGACTTCGTTCAAGTTGCCGATTCCTAAGGTTCGAAAATAGATAATATCGTTTAAAGTCGGATTCTAAAGCATTGTAAATAGATGACTTTGTTCAAGTTTCCGATTGTTAAGGTTTGAAAATAGATAATATCGTTTAAAGTCGGATTCTAAAGCATTGTAAATAGATGACTTTGTTCAAGTTGCGGATTCTTAAGGTTTGAAAATAAATGATATCGTTTAAAGTGGGATTCCAAAGCATTGTAAATAGATGACTTTGTTAAAATTGCGGATCGTTTAGGTTTGAAAATAGATGATATAGTTTCAAGTCGGATTCTAAAGAATTGTAAATAGATGACTTTGTTCAAGTTGCGGATTCTTAAGGTTTGAAAATAGATGATATCTTATAAAGTCGGATTCTAAAGCATTGTAAATAGATGACATTGTGTAAGTTGCCGATTCTTAAGGTTTGAAAATAGATGATATCGCTTAAAGTTGGATTCTAAAGCATTGTAAATAGATGACTTTGTTCAAGTTTCGAGTGGTTAAGGGTTAAAAATAGATGATATCGTTTAATGTAGGATTCTAAAGCATTGTAAATAAATGACTTTGTTTAAGTTGCGGATTCTTAATGTTTGAAAATAGATGATATCGTTTCAAGTCGGATTCTAAAGCATTGTAAATAGATGACTTTGTTCAAGTTTCCGATTTTAATGTTTGAAAACAGATGATGTTGTTTAAAGTCGGATTTTAAAGCATTGTAAATGGATGACTTTGTTCAAGTTTCGGATTCTTGAGGTTTGAAAATAGATGATATCGTTTCAAGTCGGATTCTAAAGCATTGTAAATAAATAACTTTGTTCAAGTTGCGGATACCTAATGTTTTAAAATGAATGATATCGTTTAAGGTCGGATTCTAAAGCATTGTAAATAGATGACTTTGTTCAAGTTGCGGATTCTTAATGTTTGAAAATAGATGATATAGTGTAAAGTCGGATTCTAAAGCATTGTAAATAGATTACTTTGGTCAAGTGTCGGATTCTTTTTGTTTGAAAATAGATGATATGGTTTAAATTCGGATTCTAAAGCATTGTAAATAGATGACTTTGTCTAAGTTGCGAATTCTTAAGATTTGAAAATAGATGATATCGTTTAAAGTCGGATTCTAACGTATTGTAAATAGATGTCTTTGTTCAAGTTGCGGACTCTTATGGTTTGAAAATAGATTATATCGTTTCAAGTCGGATTCTAAAGCATTGTAAATAGATGACTTTGTTCAAGTTTCCGATTCTTAAGGTGTGAAAATAGATGTTGTCGTTTAAAGTTCGATTCTAAAGCATTGTAAATAGATTACTTTATTCAAGTTGCGGACTGCTAAGGTTTGAAAATAGATGATATCGTTTAAAGTCGGATTCTAAAGCATTGTAAATAGATGACTTTGGTCAAGTTGGTAGAATTTGAAGGTTTGAAAATAGATGATATCGTTGAAAGTTCGATTCTAAAGCATTGTAAATAGATGACTTTGTTCAAGTTTCCGATTCTTAAAGATTGAAACTAGATGATATCGTTTAAAGTCGGATTCTAAAGCATTGTAAATAGATGACTTTGTTCAAGTTGCGGACTCTTAAGTTTTGAAAATAGATGATATCGTTTAAAATCGGATTCTAAAGCATTGTAAATAGATTACTTTGTTCAAGTTGCGGATTCTCAAGGTGTGAAAATAGATGATATCGTTTATAGTCGGATTCTAAAGCATTGTAAATAGACGACTTTGTTTAAGTTGGTGGATTCTTAGAGTTTGAAAATAGATGATATCGTTTAAAGTCGGATTCTAAAGCATTGTAAATAGATGACTTTGTTCAAGTTGCGAGTTGTTTAGGTTTAAAAGTAGATTATATCGTTTAATGTCGGATACTAAAGCATTGTAAATAGATGACTTTGTTTCAGTTTCGGATTCTTAAGGTTTGAAAATAGATGATTTCGTTTAAAGTCGGATTCTAAAGCATTGTAAATAGATGACTTTGTGCAAGTTGCCGATTCTGAAAGTTTGAAAATAGATTATATCGTTTAAAGTCGGATTCTAAAGCATTGTAAATAGATGACTTTGTTCAAGTTGCGGATTCTTAAGATTTGAAAATAGATGATATCGTTTAAAGTCGGATTCCAAAGCATTGTAAATAGATGACTTTGTTTAAGTTGCGGACTCTTATGGTTTGAAAATAGATGATATCGTTTGAAATCGGATTCTAAAGCATTGTAAATAGATGAGTTTGTTCAAGTTGCGGATTCTTAAGGTTTGAAAATAGATGATATCGTTTAAAGTCGGATTCTAAAACATTGTAAGTAGATGACTTTGTTCAAGTTGCCGATTCTTAATGTTTGTAAAATAGATGATATCTTTTAAAGTCGTAATCTAAAGCATTGTAAATAGATGACTTTGTTCAAGTTGCAGACTCTGAAGGTTTGAAAATAGATGATGTCGTTTCAAATCAGATTCTAAAGCATTGTAAATAGATGACTTTGTGTAAGTTTCCGATTCTTAAGGTGTGAAAATAGAAGTTATCGTTTAAAGTTTGATTCTAAAGCATTGTACATTGATGACTTTGTTCAAGTTGCGCATTCTTCAGCTTTGAGAATAGACAGTATTGTTTACAGTCGGATTCTAAAGCATTGTAAATAGATGACTTCGTTCAAGTTGCCGATTCCTAAGGTTCGAAAATAGATAATATCGTTTAAAGTCGGATTCTAAAGCATTGTAAATAGATGACTTTGTTCAAGTTTCCGATTGTTAAGGTTTGAAAATAGATAATATCGTTTAAAGTCGGATTCTAAAGCATTGTAAATAGATGACTTTGTTCAAGTTGCGGATTCTTAAGGTTTGAAAATAAATGATATCGTTTAAAGTGGGATTCCAAAGCATTGTAAATAGATGACTTTGTTAAAATTGCGGATCGTTTAGGTTTGAAAATAGATGATATAGTTTCAAGTCGGATTCTAAAGAATTGTAAATAGATGACTTTGTTCAAGTTGCGGATTCTTAAGGTTTGAAAATAGATTATATCTTATAAAGTCGGATTCTAAAGCATTGTAAATAGATGACATTGTGTAAGTTGCCGATTCTTAAGGTTTGAAAATAGATGATATCGCTTAAAGTTGGATTCTAAAGCATTGTAAATAGATGACTTTGTTCAAGTTTCGAGTGGTTAAGGGTTAAAAATAGATGATATCGTTTAATGTAGGATTCTAAAGCATTGTAAATAAATGACTTTGTTTAAGTTGCGGATTCTTAATGTTTGAAAATAGATGATATCGTTTCAAGTCGGATTCTAAAGCATTGTAAATAGATGACTTTGTTCAAGTTTCCGATTTTAATGTTTGAAAACAGATGATGTTGTTTAAAGTCGGATTTTAAAGCATTGTAAATGGATGACTTTGTTCAAGTTTCGGATTCTTGAGGTTTGAAAATAGATGATATCGTTTCAAGTCGGATTCTAAAGCATTGTAAATAAATAACTTTGTTCAAGTTGCGGATACCTAATGTTTTAAAATGAATGATATCGTTTAAGGTCGGATTCTAAAGCATTGTAAATAGATGACTTTGTTCAAGTTGCGGATTCTTAATGTTTGAAAATAGATGATATAGTGTAAAGTCGGATTCTAAAGCATTGTAAATAGATTACTTTGGTCAAGTGTCGGATTCTTTTTGTTTGAAAATAGATTATATGGTTTAAATTCGGATTCTAAAGCATTGTAAATAGATGACTTTGTCTAAGTTGCGAATTCTTAAGATTTGAAAATAGATGATATCGTTTAAAGTCGGATTCTAACGTATTGTAAATAGATGTCTTTGTTCAAGTTGCGGACTCTTATGGTTTGAAAATAGATTATATCGTTTCAAGTCGGATTCTAAAGCATTGTAAATAGATGACTTTGTTCAAGTTTCCGATTCTTAAGGTGTGAAAATAGATGTTGTCGTTTAAAGTTCGATTCTAAAGCATTGTAAATAGATTACTTTATTCAAGTTGCGGACTGCTAAGGTTTGAAAATAGATGATTTCGTTTAAAGTCGGATTCTAAAGCATTGTTAATAGATGACTTTGGTCAAGTTGGTAGAATTTTAAGGTTTGAAAATAGATGATATCGTTGAAAGTTCGATTCTAAAGCATTGTAAATAGATGACTTTGTTCAAGTTTCCGATTCTTAAAGATTGAAACTAGATGATATCGTTTAAAGTCGGATTCTAAAGCATTGTAAATAGATGACTTTGTTCAAGTTGCGGACTCTTAAGTTTTGAAAATAGATGATATCGTTTAAAATCGGATTCTAAAGCATTGTAAATAGATTACTTTGTTCAAGTTGCGGATTCTCAAGGTGTGAAAATAGATGATATCGTTTAAAGTCGGATTCTAAAGCATTGTAAATAGATGATATTGTTCAAGTTGCAAATTCTTAAGGTTTAAAAATAGATGATATCGTTTATAGTCGGATTCTAAAGCATTGTAAAGAGATGACTTTGTTCAAGTTGCCGATTCTTAATGTTTGAAAATAGATGATATCGTTTAAAGTCGGATTCTACAGCATTGTAAATAGATTACTTTGTTCAAGTTGCATACTCTTAAGGTTTGAAAATAGATGATATCGTTTAAAGTGGGATTCTACAGCATTGTAAATAGATTACTTTGTTCAAGTTGCGGATTCTTCAGGTTTGAAAATAGATTATATGGTTTAAAGTCGGATTCTAAAGCATTGTAAATAGATTACTTTGTTCAAGTTGCGGACTGCTAAGGTTTGAAAATAGATGATATCGTTTAAAGTCGGATTCTAAAGCATTGTAAATAGATTACTTTGTTCACGTTGGTTGATTCTTAGAGTTTGAAAATAGATGATATCGTTTAAAGTCGGATTCTAAAGCATTGTAAATAGATGACTTTGTTCAAGTTTCGAGTTGTTTAGGTTTAAAAGTAGATTATATCGTTTAATGTCGGATACTAAAGCATTGTAAATAGATTACTTTGTTTAAGTTGCGGATTCTTCATGTTTGAAAATCGATGATATCGTTTAAAGTCGGATTATAAAGCATTGTAATTTTTTGACTTTGTTCAAGTTGTGGATTCTTGATGTTTGAAAATAGATGATATCGTTTAAAGTCGGATTCTTAAGCATTGTAAATAGATGACTTTGTTAGAGTTGCGGATCCTACATGTTTGAAAATAGATGATATCGTTTTAGTCGGATTATAAAGCATTGTAAATAGATTACATTGTTCAAGTTGCGGATGCTTAATGTTTGAAAATAGATGATATCGTTTAAAGTCGGATTCTAAAGCATTGTAAATAGATGACTTTGTTTCAGTTTCGGATTCTTAAGGTTTGAAAATAGATGATATCGTTTAAAGTCGGATTCTAAAGCATTGTCAATAGATGACTTTGTTCAAGTTGCGGATTCTGAAAGTTTGAAAATAGATTATATCGTTTAAAGTCGGATTCTAAAGCATTGTAAATAGATGACTTTGTTCAAGTTGCGGATTCTTAAGATTTGAAAATAGATGATATCGTTTAAAGTCGGAGTCTAAAGCATTGTAAATAGATGACTTTGTTTAAGTTGCGGACTCTTATGGTTTGAAAATAGATGATATCGTTTCAAATCGGATTCTAAAGCATTTTAAATAGATGACTTTGTTCAAGTTGCGGATTCTTAAGGTTTTAAAATAGATGATATACTTTAAAGTCGGATTCTAAAACATTGTAAGTAGATGACTTTGTTCAAGTTGCCGATTCTTAATGTTTGTAAAATAGATTATATCTTTTAAAGTCGGATTCTAAAGCATTGTAAATAGATGACTTTGTTAAAGTTGCAGACTCTGAAGGTTTGAAAATAGATGATGTCGTTTGAATCGGATTCTAAAGCATTGTAAATAAATGAATTTGTTCCAGTTTCCGATTCTTAAGGTGTGAAAATAGAAGTTATCGTTTAAAGTTCGATTCTAAAGCATTGTAAATTGATGACTGTATTCAAGTTGCGGACTGCTAAGGCTTGAAAATAGATGATATCGTTTAAAGTCGGATTCTAAAGCCTTGTAAATAGATGACTTTGTTCAAGTTGCGGATTCTTCAGCTTTCAGAATAGACAGTATTGTTTACAGTCGGATTCTAAAGCATTGTTAATAGATGACTTCGTTCAAGTTGCCGATTCCTAAGGTTTGAAAATAGATGATATCGTTTAAAGTCGGATTCTAAAGCATTGTAAATAGATGACTTTGTTCAAGTTTCCGATTGTTAAGGTTTTAAAATAGATAATATCGTTTAAAGTCGGATTCTAAAGCATTGTAAATAGATGATATTGTTCAAGTTGCAAATTCTCAAGGTTTAAAAATAGATGATATCGTTTATAGTCGGATTCTAAAGCATTGTAAATAGATGACTTTGTTCAAGTTGCCGATTCTTAATGTTTGAAAATAGATGATATCGTTTAAAGTCGGATTCTACAGCATTGTAAATAGATTACTTTGTTCAAGTTGCATACTCTTAAAATTTGAAAATAGATGATATCGTTTAAAGTGGGATTCTACAGCATTGTAAATAGATTACTTTGTTCAAGTTGCGGATTCTAAAGGTTTGAAAATCGATGATATCGTTTAAAGTCGGATTATAAAGCATTGTAATTTTTTGACTTCGTTCAAGTTGTGGATTCTTGATGTTTGAAAATAGATGATATCGTTTAAAGTCGGATTCTTAAGCATTGTAAATAGATGACTTTGTTAGAGTTGCGGATCCTACATGTTTGAAAATAGATGATATCGTTTTAGTCGGATTATAAAGCATTGTAAATAGATGACTTTGTTCAAGTTGCGGATACTTAATGTTTGAAAATAGATGATATCGTTTAAAGTCGGATTCTAAAGCATTGTAAATAGATGACTTTGTTTCAGTTTCGAATTCTTAAGGTTTGAAAATAGATGATTTCGTTTAAAGTCGGATTCTAAAGCATTGTCAATAGATGACTTTGTTCAAGTTGCCGATTCTGAAAGTTTGAAAATAGATTATATCGTTTAAAGTCGGATTCTAAAGCATTGTAAATAGATGACTTTGTTCAAGTTGCGGATTCTTAAGATTTGAAAATAGATGATATCGTTTAAAGTCGGAGTCTAAAGCATTGTAAATAGATGACTTTGTTTAAGTTGCGGACTCTTATGGTTTGAAAATAGATGATATCGTTTCAAATCGGATTCTAAAGCATTTTAAATAGATGACTTTGTTAGAGTTGCGGATTCTTAAGGTTTTAAAATAGATGATATCGTTCAAAGTCGGATTCTAAAACATTGTAAGTAGATGACTTTGTTCAAGTTGCCGATTCTTAATGTTTGTAAAATAGATTATATCTTTTAAAGTCGGATTCTAAAGCATTGTAAATAGATGACTTTGTTAAAGTTGCAGACTCTGAAGGTTTGAAAATAGATGATGTCGTTTAAATCGGATTCTAAAGCATTGTAAATAGATGAATTTGTTCCAGTTTCCGATTCTTAAGGTGTGAAAATAGAAGTTATCGTTTAAAGTTCGATTCTAAAGCATTGTAAATTGATGACTGTATTCAAGTTGCGGACTGCTAAGGTTTGAAAATAGATGATATCGTTTAAAGTCGGATTCTAAAGCATTGTAAATAGATGACTTTGTTCAAGTTGCGGATTCTTGAGCTTTGAGAATAGACAGTATTGTTTACAGTCGGATTCTAAAGCATTGTTAATAGATGACTTCGTTCAAGTTGCCGATTCCTAAGCTTTGAAAATAGATGATATCGTTTAAAGTCGGATTCTAAAGCATTGTAAATAGATGACTTTGTTCAAGTTTCCGATTGTTAAGGTTTGAAAATAGATAATATCGTTTAAAGTCGGATTCTAAAGCATTGTAAATAGATGATATTGTTCAAGTTGCAAATTCTCAAGGTTTAAAAATAGATGATATCGTTTATAGTCGGATTCTAAAGCATTGTAAATAGATGACTTCGTTCAAGTTGCCGATTCTTAATGTTTGAAAATAGATGATATCGTTTAAAGTCGGATTCTACAGCATTGTAAATAGATTACTTTGTTCAAGTTGCATACTCTTAAGGTTTGAAAATAGATGATATCGTTTAAGGTAGGATTCTACAGCATTGTAAATAGATTACTTTGTTCAAGTTGCGGATTCTTAAGGTTTGAAAATCGATGATATCGTTTAAAGTCGGATTATAAAGCATTGTAATTTTTTGACTTCGTTCAAGTTGTGGATTCTTGATGTTTGAAAATAGATGATATCGTTTAAAGTCGGATTCTTAAGCATTGTAAATAGATGACTTTGTTAGAGTTGCGGATCCTACATGTTTGAAAATAGATGATATCGTTTTAGTCGGATTATAAAGCATTGTAAATAGATGACTTTGTTCAAGTTACGGATACTTAATGTTTGAAAATAGATGATATCGTTTAAAGTCGGATTCTAAAGCATTGTAAATAGATGACTTTGTTTCAGTTTCGGATTCTTAAGGTTTGAAAATAGATGATTTCGTTTAAAGTCGGATTCTAAAGCATTGTAAATAGATGACTTTGTTCAAGTTGCCGATTCTTAAAGTTTGAAAATAGATTATATCGTTTAAAGTCGGATTCTAAAGCATTGTAAATAGATGACTTTGTTCAAGTTGCGGATTCTGTAGATTTGAAAATAGATGATATCGTTTAAAGTCGGATTCTAAAGCATTGTAAATAGATGACTTTGTTTAAGTTGCGGACTCTTATGGTTTGAAAATAGATAATATCGTTTCAAATCGGATTCTAAAGCATTTTAAATAGATGACTTTGTTCAAGTTGCGTATTCTTAAGGTTTTAAAGTAGATGATATCGTTTAAAGTCGGATTCTAAAACATTGTAAGTAGATTACTTTGTTCAAGTTGCCGATTCTTAATGTTTGTAAAATAGATTATATCTTTTAAAGTCGGATTCTAAAGCATTGTAAATAGATGACTTTGTTCAAGTTGCAGACTCTGAAGGTTTGAAAATAGATGATGTCGTTTAAATCGGATTCTAAAGCATTGTAAATAGATGAATTTGTTCAAGTTTTCGATTCTTAAGGTTTGAAAATAGATAATATCGTTTAAAGTCGGATTCTAAAGCATTGTAAATAGATGACTTCGTTCAAGTTGCCGATTCCTAAGGTTTGAAAATAGATAATATCGTTTAAAGTCGGATTCTAAAGCATTGTAAATAGATGACTTTGTTCAAGTTTCCGATTGTTAAGGTTTGAAAATAGATAATATCGTTTAAAGTCGGATTCTAAAGCATTGTAAATAGATGACTTTGTTCAAGTTGCGGATTCTTAAGGTTTGAAAATAAATGATATCGTTTAAAGTCGGATTCCAAAGCATTGTAAATAGATGACTTTGTTAAAATTGCGGATTCTTCAGGTTTGGAAATAGATGATATAGTTTCAAGTCCGATTCAAAGGCATTGTAAATAGATTACTTTGTTCAAGTTGCGGATTCTTAAGGTTTGAAAATAAATGATATCGTTTATAGTCGGATTCTAAAGCATTGTAAATAGATGATTTTGTTCAAGTTGCCGATTCTTAATGTTTGAAATTAGATGATATCGTTTAAAGTCCGATTCTACAGCATTGTAAATAGATTACTTTGTTCAAGTTGCATACTCTTAAGGTTTGAAAATAGATGATATCGTTTAAAGTGGGATTCTACAGCATTGTAAATAGATTACTTTGTTCAAGTTGCGGATTCTTAAGGTTTGAAAATAGATTATATGGTTTAAAGTCGGATTCTAAAGCAATGTAAATAGATTACTTTGTTCAAGTTGCGGACTGCTAAGGTTTGAAAATAGATGATATCGTTTAAAGTCGGATTCTAAAGCATTGTAAATAGATGACTTTGTTCAAGTTGCCGATTCTGAAAGTTTGAAAATAGATTATATCGTTTAAAGTCGGATTCTAAAGCATTGTAAATAGATGACTTTGTTCAAGTTGCGGATTCTTAAGATTTGAAAATAGATGATATCGTTTAAAGTCGGATTCTAAAGCATTGTAAATAGATGACTTTGTTTAAGTTGCGGACTCTTATGGTTTGAAAATAGATGATATCGTTTCAAATCGGATTCTAAAGCATTTTAAATAGATGACTTTGTTCAAGTTGCGGATTCTTAAGGTTTTAAAATAGATGATATCGTTTAAAGTCGGATTCGAAAACATTGTAAGTAGATGACTTTGTTGAAGTTGCCGAATCTTTATGTTTGTAAAATAGATTATATCTTTTAAAGTCGGATTCTAAAGCATTGTAAATAGATGACTTTGTTCAAGTTGCAGACTCTGAAGGTTTGAAAATAGATGATGTCGTTTAAATCGGATTCTAAAGCATTGTAAATAGATGAATTTGTTCAAGTTTCCGATTCTTAAGGTGTGAAAATAGAAGTTATCGTTTAAAGTTCGATTCTAAAGCATTGTAAATTGATGACTGTATTCAAGTTGCGGACTGCTAAGGTTTGAAAATAGATGATATCGTTTAAAGTCGGATTCTAAAGCATTGTAAATAGATGACTTTGTTTAAGTTGCGGATTCTTCAGCTTTGAGAATAGACAGTATTGTTTACAGTCGGATTCTAAAGCATTGTAAATAGATGACTTCGTTCAAGTTGCCGATTCCTAAGGTTTGAAAATAGATAATATCGTTTAAAGTCGGATTCTAAAGCATTGTAAATAGATGACTTTGTTCAAGTTTCCGATTGTTAAGGTTTGAAAATAGATAATATCGTTTAAAGTCGGATTCTAAAGCATTGTAAATAGATTACTTTGTTCAAGTTGCGGATTCTTAAGGTTTGAAAATAAATGATATCGTTTAAAGTCGGATTCCAAAGCATTGTAAATAGATGACTTTGTTAAAATTGCGGATTCTTTAGGTTTGAAAATAGATGATATAGTTTCAAGTCGGATTCAAAAGCATTGTAAATAGATTACTTTGTTCAAGTTGCATACTCTTAAGGTTTGAAAATAGATGATATCGTTTCAAGTGGGGTTCTACAGCATTGTAAATAGATTACTTTGTTCAAGTTGCGGATTCTTAAGGTTTGAAAATAGATTATATGGTTTAAAGTCGGATTCTAAAGCAATGTAAATAGATAACTTTGTTCAAGTTGCGGACTGCTAAGGTTTGAAAATAGATGATATCGTTTAAAGTCGGATTCTAAAGCATTGTAAATAGATGACTTTGTTCAAGTTGCCGATTCTGAAAGTTTGAAAATAGATTATATCGTTTAAAGTCGGATTCTAAAGCATTGTAAATAGATGACTTTGTTCAAGTTGCGGATTCTTAAGATTTGAAAATAGATGATATCGTTTAAAGTCGGATTCTAAAGCATTGTAAATAGATGACTTTGTTTAAGTTGCGGACTCTTATGGTTTGAAAATAGATGATATCGTTTCAAATCGGATTCTAAAGCATTTTAAATAGATGACTTTGTTCAAGTTGCGGATTCTTAAGGTTTTAAAATAGATGATATCGTTTAAAGTCGGATTCTAAAACATTGTAAGTAGATGACTTTGTTGAAGTTGCCGATTCTTTATGTTTGTAAAATAGATTATATCTTTTAAAGTCGGATTCTAAAGCATTGTAAATAGATGACTTTGTTCAAGTTGCAGACTCTGAAGGTTTGAAAATAGATGATGTCGTTTAAATCGGATTCTAAAGCATTGTAAATAGATGAATTTGTTCAAGTTTCCGATTCTTAAGGTGTGAAAATAGAAGTTATCGTTTAAAGTTCGATTCTAAAGCATTGTAAATTGATGACTGTATTCAAGTTACGGACTGCTAAGGTTTGAAAATAGATGATATCGTTTAAAGTCGGATTCTAAAGCATTGTAAATAGATGACTTTGTTTAAGTTGCGGATTCTTCAGCTTTGAGAATAGACAGTATTGTTTACAGTCGGATTCTAAAGCATTGTAAATAGATGACTTCGTTCAAGTTGCCGATTCCTAAGGTTTGAAAATAGATAATATCGTTTAAAGTCGGATTCTAAAGCATTGTAAATAGATGACTTTGTTCAAGTTTCCGATTGTTAAGGTTTGAAAATAGATAATATCGTTTAAAGTCGGATTCTAAAGCATTGTAAATAGATTACTTTGTTCAAGTTGCGGATTCTTAAGGTTTGAAAATAAATGATATCGTTTAAAGTCGGATTCCAAAGCATTGTAAATAGATGACTTTGTTAAAATTGCGGATTCTTTAGGTTTGAAAATAGATGATATAGTTTCAAGTCGGATTCAAAAGCATTGTAAATAGATTACTTTGTTCAAGTTGCATACTCTTAAGGTTTGAAAATAGATGATATCGTTTCAAGTGGGGTTCTACAGCATTGTAAATAGATTACTTTGTTCAAGTTGCGGATTCTTAAGGTTTGAAAATAGATTATATGGTTTAAAGTCGGATTCTAAAGCATTGTAAATAGATTACTTTGTTCAAGTTGCGGACTGCTAAGGTTTGAAAATAGATGATATCGTTTAAAGTCGGATTCTAAAGCATTGTAAATAGATGACTTTGTTCAAGTTGTTGGATTCTTAGAGTTTGAAAATAGATGATATCGTTAAAAGTCGGATTCTAAAGCATTGTAAATAGATGACTTTGTTCAAGTTGCGAGTTGTTTAGGTTTAAAAGTAGATTATATCGTTTAATGTCGGATACTAAAGCATTGTAAATAGATTACTTTGTTTAAGTTGCGGATTCTTAATGTTTGAAAATCGATGATATCGTTTAAAGTCGGATTATAAAGCATTGTAAATTTTTGACTTTGTTCAAGTTGTGGATTCTTGATGTTTTAAAATAGATGATATCGTTTAAAGTCGGATTCTAAAGCATTGTAAATAGATTACTTTGTTAGAGTTGGGGATCCTTAATGTTTGAAAATAGATGATATCGTTTTAGTCGGATAATAAAGCATTGTAAATAGATGACTTTGTTCAAGTTGCGGATACTTAATGTTTGAAAATAGATGATATCGTTTAAAGTCGGATTCTAAAGCATTGTAAATAGATGACTTTGTTTCAGTTTCGGATTCTTAAGGTTTGAAAATAGATGATTTCGTTTAAAGTCGGATTCTTAAGCATTGTAAATAGATGACTTTGTTCAAGTTGCCGATTCTGAAAGTTTGAAAATAGATGATATCGTTTAAAGTCGGATTCTAAAGCATTGTAATTAGATGACTTTGTTTAAGTTGCGGACTCTTATGGTTTAAAATAGATGATATCGTTTCAAATCGGATTCTAAAGCATTGTAAATAGATGACTTTGTTCAAGTTGCCGATTCTTAAGGTTTGAAAATAGATGATATTGTTTAAAGTCGGATTCTAAAACATTGTAAGTAGATGACTTTGTTCAAGTTGCCGATTCTTAATGTTTGTAAAATAGATGATATCTTTTAAAGTCGGATTCTAAAGCATCGTAAGCAGATGACTTTGTTCAAGTTGCAGACTCTGAAGATTTGAAAATAGATGATGTCGTTTCAAATCGGATTCTAAAGCATTGTAAATAGATGAATTTGTTCAAGTTTCCGATTCTTAAGGTGTGAAAATAGAAGTTATCGTTTAAAGTTCGATTCTAAAGCATTGTAAATTGATGACTGTATTCAAGTTGCGGACTGCTAGGTTTGATAATAGATGATATCCTTTAAAGTCGGATTCTAAAGCATTGTAAATAGATGACTTTGTTCAAGTTGCGGATTCTTCAGCTTTGAGAATAGACAGTTTTGTTTACAGTCAGATTCTAAAGCATTGTAAATAGATGACTTTGTTCAAGTTTCCGATTGTTAAGGTTTGAAAATAGATAATATCGTTCAAAGTCGGATTCTAAAGCATTGTAAATAGATGACTTTGTTCAAGTTGCGGATTCTTAAGGTTTGAAAATAAATGATATCGTTTAAAGTCGGATTCCAAAGCATTGTAAATAGATGACTTTGTTAAAATTGCGGATTCTTTAGGTTTGAAAATAGATGATATAGTTTCAAGTCGGATTCTAAAGAATTGTAAATAGATTACTTTGTTCAAGTTGCGGATTCTTAAGGTTTGAAAATGGATGATATCTTATAAAGTCGGATTCTAAAGCATTGTAAATAGATGACATTGTGTAAGTTGCCGATTCTTAAGGTTTGAAAATAGATGATATCGCTTAAAGTCGGATTCTAAAGCATTGTAAATAGATGACTTTGTTCAAGTTTCGAGTAGTTAAGGTTTAAAAATAGATGATATCGTTTAATGTTGGATTCTAAAGCATTGTAAATAAATGACTTTGTTTAAGTTGCAGATTCTTAATGTTTGAAAATAGATAATATAGTTTAAAGTCGGATTCTAAAGCATTGTAAGTAGATGACTTTGTTCAAGTTGCGGACTCTTAAGGTTTGAAAATAGATGATATCGTTTCAAGTCGGATTCTAAAGCATTGTAAATATATAACTTTGTTCAAGTTGCGGATACCTAATGTTTGAAAATAGATGATATCGTTTAAGGTCGGATTCCAAAGCATTGTAAATAGATGACTTTGTTCATGTGGCCGATTCTTAACGTTTGAAAATGAATGATATCGTTTAAAGTCGGATTCTAAAGCATTGTAAATAGATGACTTTGTTCAAGTTGCGGATTCTTAATGTTTGCCAATAGATGATATAGTCCAAAGTCGGATTCTAACGCATTGTAAATAGATTACTTTGTTCAAGTTGCGGATTCTTATGTTTGAAAATAGATGATATCGTTTAAAGTCGGATTCTAAAGCATTGTAAATAGATTACTTTGTTAAAGTTGCAGACTCTCAAGGTTTGAAAATAGATGATATCGTTTCAAATCGGATTCTAAAGCATTGTAAATAGATGACTTTGTTCAAGTTGCGGATTCTTATGTTTGAAAATAGATGATATCGTTTAAAGTCGGATTCTAAAGCATTGTAAATAGATGACTTTGTTCAAGTTGCGAGTTGTTAAGGTTTAAATGTAGATGATATCGTTTAATGTCAGATACTAAAGCATTGTAAATAGATGACTTTGTTCAAGTTGCGGATTCTTAATGTTAGAAAATAGATGATATCGTTTAAAGTCGGATTCTAAAGCATTGTAAATCTTTGGCTTTGTTCAAGTTGCGGATTCTTGAGGTTTGAAAATAGATGATATCGTTTAAAGTCGGATTCTAAAGCATTGTAAATAGATGACTTAGTTAGAGTTGCGGATCCTTAATGTTTGAAAATAGATGATATCGTTTAAGTCGGATTCTAAAGCATTGTAAATAGATGACTTTGTTCCAGTTTCGGATTCTTAAGATTTGAAAATAGATGATATCGTTTAAAGTCGGATTCTAAAGCATTGTAAATAGATGTCTTTGTTCAAGTTGCGGACTCTTATGGTTTGAAAATAGATGATATCGTTTCAAGTCGGATTCTAAAGCATTGTAAATAGATGACTTTGTTCAAGTTTCCGATTCTTAAGGTCTGAAAATAGATGTTATCGTTTAAAGTTCGATTCTAAAGCATTGTAAATAGATTACTTTCTTCAAGTTGCGGACTGCTAAGGTTTTAAAATAGATGATATCGTTTAAAGTCGGATTCTAAAGCATTTTAAAAAGATGACTTTTGTCAAGTTGGTAGATACTTAGGGTTTGAAAATAGATGATATCGTGTAAAGTCGGATTCTAAAGCATTGTAATTAGATGACTTTGTTCAAGTTGCAGATTCTTAGGGTTTGAAAATAGATCATATCGTTTAAAGTCGGATTCTAAAGCATTGTAAATAGATGACTTGTTTCAAGTTCCGGAATCTTAAGGTTTGAAAATAGATGATATCGTTTAAAGTTTGATTCTAAAGCATTGTAAATAGATGACTTTGTTCAAGTTTCCGATTCTTAAGGATTGAAAATTGATTATATCTTTTAAAGTCGGATTCTAAAGCATTGTAAATAGATCACTTTGTTCAAGTTGCAGACTCTGAAGGTTTTAAAATAGATGATGTCGTTTAAATCGGATTCTAAAGCATTGTAAATAGATGAATTTGTTCAAGTTTCCGATTCTTAAGGTGTGAAAATAGAAGTTATCGTTTAAAGTTCGATTCTAAAGCATTGTAAATTGATGACTGTATTCAAGTTGCGGACTGCTAAAGTTTAAAAATAGATTATATCGTTTAAAGTCGGATTCTAAGGCATTGTAAATAGATCACTTTGTTCAAGTTGCGGATTCTTCAGCTTTGAGAATAGACAGTATTGTTTACAGTCGGATTCTAAAGCATTGTAAATAGATGACTTCGTTCAAGTTGCCGATTCCTAAGGTTTGAAAATAGATAATATCGTTTAAAGTCGGATTCTAAAGCATTGTAAATAGATGACGTTGTTCAAGTTTCCGATTGTTAAGGTTGGAAAATAGATAATATCGTTTAAAGTCGGATTCTAAAGCATTGTAAATAGATGATATTGTTCAAGTTGCAAATTCTTAAGGTTTAAAAATAGATGATATCGTTTATAGTCGGATTCTAAAGCATTGTAAATAGATGACTTTGTTCAAGTTGCCGATTCTTAATGTTTGAAAATAGATGATATCGTTTAAAGTCGGATTCTTCAGCATTGTAAATAGATTACGTTGTTACAAGTTGCATACTCTTAAGGTTTGAAAATAGATGACATCGTTTAAAGTGGGATTCTACAGCATTGTAAATAGATTACTTTGTTCAAGTTGCGGACTGCTAAGGTTTGAAAATAGATGATATCGTTTTAAGTCGGATTCTAAAGCATTGTAAATAGATGACTTTGTTCACGTTGGTTGATTCTTAGAGTTTTAAAATAGATGATATCGTTTAAAGTCGGATTCTAAAGCATTGTAAATAGATGACTTTGTTCAAGTTGCGAGTTGTTTAGGTTTAAAAGTAGATTATATCGTTTAATGTCGGATACTAAAGCATTGTAAATAGATTACTTTGTTTAAGTTGCGGATTCTTAATGTTTGAAAATCGATGATATCGTTTAAAGTCGGATTATAAAGCATTGTAATTTTTTGACTTTGTTCAAGTTGTGGATCCTTGATGTTTGAAAATAGATGATGTCGTTTAAAGTCGGATTCTTAAGCATTGTAAATAGATGACTTTGTTAGAGTTGCGGATCCTACATGTTTGAAAATAGATGATATCGTTTTAGTCGGATTATAAAGCATTGTAAATAGATGACTTTGTTCAAGTTGCGGATACTTAATGTTTGAAAATAGATAATATCGTTTAAAGTCGGATTCTAAAGCATTGTAAATAGATGACTTTGTTTCAGTTTCGGATTCTTAAGGTTTGAAAATAGATGATTTCGTTTAAAGTCGGATTCTAAAGCATTGTAAATAGATGACTTTGTTCAAGTTGGCGATTCTGAAAGTTTGAAAATAGATTATATCGTTTAAAGTGAGATTCTAAATCATTGTAAATAGATGACTTTGTTCAAGTTGCGGATTGTTAAGATTTGAAAATAGATGATATCGTTTAAAGTCGGATTCTAAAGCATTGTAAATAGATGACTTTGTTTAAGTTGCGGACTCTTATGGTTTGAAAATAGATGATATCGTTTCAAATCGGATTCTAAAGCATTTTAAATAGATGACTTTGTTCAAGTTGCGGATTCTTAAGGTTTTAAAATAGATGATATCGTTTAAAGTCGGATTCTAAAACATTGTAAGTAGATGACTTTGTTCAAGTTGCCGATTCTTAATGTTTGTAAAATAGATTATATCTTTTAAAGTCGGATTCTAAAGCATTGTAAATAGATGACTTTGTTCAAGTTGCAGACTCTGAAGGTTTGAAAATAGATGATGTCGTTTAAATCGGATTCTAAAGCATTGTAAATAGATGAATTTGTTCAAGTTTCCGATTCTTAAGGTGTGAAAATAGAAGTTATCGTTTAAAGTTCGATTCTAAAGCATTGTAAATTGATGACTGTATTCAAGTTGCGGACTGCTAAGGTTTGAAAATAGATGATATCGTTTAAAGTCGGATTCTAAAGCATTGTAAATAGATTACTTTGTTCTAGTTGCGGATTCTTCAGCTTTGAGAATAGACAGTATTGTTTACAGTCGGATTCTAAAGCATTGTAAATAGATGACTTCGTTCAAGTTGCCGATTCCTAAGGTTTGAAAATAGATAATATTGTTTAAAGTCGGATTCTAAAGCATTGTAAATAGATGACTTTGTTCAAGTTTCCGATTGTTAAGGTTTGAAAATAGATAATATCGTTTAAAGTCGGATTCTAAAGCATTGTAAATAGATGACTTTGTTCAAGTTGCGGATTCTTTAGGTTTGAAAATAAATGATATCGTTTAAAGTCGGATTCCAAAGCATTGTAAATAGATGACTTTGTTAAAATTGCGGATTCTTTAGGTTTGAAAATAGATGATATAGTTTCAAGTCGGATTCAAAAGCATTGTAAATAGATTACTTTGTTCAAGTTGCGGATTCTTAAGGTTTGAAAATAGATGATATCGTTTATAGTCGGATTCTAAAGCATTGTAAATAGATGACTTTGTTCAAGTTGCCGATTCTTAATGTTTGAAATTAGATGATATCGTTTAAAGTCCGATTCTAAAGCATTGTAAATAGATTACTTTGTTCAAGTTGCATACTCTTAAGGTTTTAAAATAGATGATATCGTTTAAAGTGGGATTCTACCGCATTGTAAATAGATTACTTTGTTCAAGTTGCGGATTCTTAAGGTTTGAAAATAGATTATATGGTTTAAAGTCGGATTCTAAAGCATTGTAAATAGATTACTTTGTTCAAGTTGCGGACTGCTAAGGTTTGAAAATAGATGATATCGTTTAAAGTCGGATTCTAAAGCATTGTAAATAGATGACTTTGTTCAAGTTGTTGGATTCTTAGAGTTTGAAAATAGATGATATCGTTTAAAGTCGGATTCTAAAGCATTGTAAATAGATGACTTTGTTCAAGTTGCGAGTTGTTTAGGTTTAAAAGTAGATTATATCGTTTAATGTCGGATACTAAAGCATTGTAAATAGATTACTTTGTTTAAGTTGGTGATTCTTAATGTTTGAAAATCGATGATATCGTTTAAAGTCGGATTATAAAGCATTGTAAATTTTTGACTTTGTCTAAGTTGTGGATACTTGATGTTTGAAAATAGATGATATCGTTTAAAGTCGGATTCTTAAGCATTGTAAATAGATGACTTTGTTAGAGTTGCGGATCCTTAATGTTTGAAAATAGATGATATCGTTTTTGTCGGATTATAAAGCATTGTAAATAGATGACTTTGTTCAAGTTGCGGATACTTAATGTTTGAAAATAGATGATATCGTTTAAAATCGGATTCTAAAGCATTGTAAATAGATGACTTTGTTTCAGTTTCGGATTCTTAAGGTTTGAAAATAGATGATTTCGTTTAAAGTGTGATTCTAAAGCATTGTTAATAGATGACTTTGTTCAAGTTGCCGATTCTGAAAGTTTGAAAATAGATGATATCGTTTCAAGTCGGATTCTAAAGCATTGTAAATAGATGACTTTGTTTAAGTTGCGGACTCTTATGGTTTAAAATAGATGATATCGTTTCAAATCGGATTCTAAAGCATTGTAAATAGATGACTTTGTTCAAGTTGCGGATTCTTAAGGTTTGAAAATAGATGATATCGTTTAAAGTCGGATTCTAAAACATTGTAAGTAGATGACTTTGTTCAAGTTGCCGATTCTTAATGTTTGTAAAATAGATGATATCTTTTAAAGTCGGATTCTAAAGCATTGTAAATAGATGACTTTGTTCAAGTTGCAGACTCTGAAGGTTTGAAAATAGATGATGTCGTTTCAAATCGGATTCTAAAGCATTGTAAATAGATGAATTTGTTCAAGTTTCCGATTCTTAAGGTGTGAAAATAGAAGTTATCGTTTAAAGTTCGATTCTAAAGCATTGTAAATTGATGACTGTATTCAAGTTGCGGACTGCTAGGTTTGATAATAGATGATATCCTTTAAAGTCGGATTCTAAAGCATTGTAAATAGATGACTTTGTTCAAGTTGCGGATTCTTCAGCTTTGAGAATAGACAGTTTTGTTTACAGTCGGATTCTAAAGCATTGTAAATAGATGACTTCGTTCAAGTTGCCGATTCCTTAGGTTTGAAAATAGATAATATCGTTTAAAGTCGGATTCTAAAGCATTGTAAATAGATGACTTTGTTTAAGTTGCGGACTCTTATGGTTTAAAATAGATGATATCGTTTCAAATCGGATTCTAAAGCATTGTAAATAGATGACTTTGTTCAAGTTGCGGATTCTTAAGGTTTGAAAATAGATGATATCGTTTAAAGTCGGATTCTAAAACATTGTAAGTAGATGACTTTGTTCAAGTTGCCGATTCTTAATGTTTGTAAAATAGATGATATCTTTTAAAGTCGGATTCTAAAGCATTGTAAATAGATGACTTTGTTCAAGTTGCAGACTCTGAAGGTTTGAAAATAGATGATATCGTTTCAAATCGGATTCTAAAGCATTGTAAATAGATGAATTTGTTCAAGTTTCTGATTCTTAAGGTGTGAAAAGAGAAGTTATCGTTTAAAGTTCGATTCTAAAGCATTGTAAATTGATGACTGTATTCAAGTTGCGGACTGCTAAGTTTGATAATAGATGATATCCTTTAAAGTCGGATTCTAAAGCATTGTAAATAGATGACTTTGTTCAAGTTGCGGATTCTTCAGCTTTGAGAATAGACAGTTTTGTTTACAGTCGGATTCTAAAGCATTGTAAATAGATGACTTCGTTCAAGTTGCCGATTCCTTAGGTTTGAAAATAGATAATATCGTTTAAAGTCGGATTGTAAAGCATTGTAAATAGATGACTTTGTTCAAGTTGCGGACTCTTAGGGTTGGAAAATAGATGATAATGTTTAAAGTCGGATTCTAAAGCATTGTAAATAGATGACTTTGTTTCAGTTTCGGATTCTTAAGGTTTGAAAATAGATGATTTCGTTTAAAGTCGGATTCTAAAGCATTGTAAATAGATGACTTTGTTCAAGTTGGCGATTCTGAAAGTTTGAAAATAGATTATATCGTTTAAAGTGAGATTCTAAAGCATTGTAAATAGATGACTTTGTTCAAGTTGCGGATTGTTAAGATTTGAAAATAGATGATATCGTTTAAAGTCGGATTCTAAAGCATTGTAAATAGATGACTTTGTTCAAGTTGCGAGTTGTTTAGGTTTAAAAGTAGATTATATCGTTTAATGTCGGATACTAAAGCATTGTAAATAGATTACTTTGTTTAAGTTGCGGATTCTTAATGTTTGAAAATCGATGATATCGTTTAAAGTCGGATTATAAAGCATTGTAATTTTTTGACTTTGTTCAAGTTGTGGATCCTTGATGTTTGAAAATAGATGATGTCGTTTAAAGTCGGATTCTTAAGCATTGTAAATAGATGACTTTGTTAGAGTTGCGGATCCTACATGTTTGAAAATAGATGATATCGTTTTAGTCGGATTATAAAGCATTGTAAATAGATGACTTTGTTCAAGTTGCGGATACTTAATGTTTGAAAATAGATAATATCGTTTAAAGTCGGATTCTAAAGCATTGTAAATAGATGACTTTGTTTCAGTTTCGGATTCTTAAGGTTTGAAAATAGATGATTTCGTTTAAAGTCGGATTCTAAAGCATTGTAAATAGATGACTTTGTTCAAGTTGGCGATTCTGAAAGTTTGAAAATAGATTATATCGTTTAAAGTGAGATTCTAAATCATTGTAAATAGATGACTTTGTTCAAGTTACGGATTGTTAAGATTTGAAAATAGATGATATCGTTTAAAGTCGGATTCTAAAGCATTGTAAATAGATGACTTTGTTTAAGTTGCGGACTCTTATGGTTTGAAAATAGATGATATCGTTTCAAATCGGATTCTAAAGCATTTTAAATAGATGACTTTGTTCAAGTTGCGGATTCTTAAGGTTTTAAAATAGATGATATCGTTTAAAGTCGGATTCTAAAACATTGTAAGTAGATGACTTTGTTCAAGTTGCCGATTCTTAATGTTTGTAAAATAGATTATATCTTTTAAAGTCGGATTCTAAAGCATTGTAAATAGATGACTTTGTTCAAGTTGCAGACTCTGAAGGTTTGAAAATAGATGATGTCGTTTAAATCGGATTCTAAAGCATTGTAAATAGATGAATTTGTTCAAGTTTCCGATTCTTAAGGTGTGAAAATAGAAGTTATCGTTTAAAGTTCGATTCTAAAGCATTGTAAATTGATGACTGTATTCAAGTTGCGGACTGCTAAGGTTTGAAAATAGATGATATCGTTTAAAGTCGGATTCTAAAGCATTGTAAATAGATTACTTTGTTCTAGTTGCGGATTCTTCAGCTTTGAGAATAGACAGTATTGTTTACAGTCGGATTCTAAAGCATTGTAAATAGATGACTTCGTTCAAGTTGCCGATTCCTAAGGTTTGAAAATAGATAATATTGTTTAAAGTCGGATTCTAAAGCATTGTAAATAGATGACTTTGTTCAAGTTTCCGATTGTTAAGGTTTGAAAATAGATAATATCGTTTAAAGTCGGATTCTAAAGCATTGTAAATAGATGACTTTGTTCAAGTTGCGGATTCTTTAGGTTTGAAAATAAATGATATCGTTTAAAGTCGGATTCCAAAGCATTGTAAATAGATGACTTTGTTAAAATTGCGGATTCTTTAGGTTTGAAAATAGATGATATAGTTTCAAGTCGGATTCAAAAGCATTGTAAATAGATTACTTTGTTCAAGTTGCGGATTCTTAAGGTTTGAAAATAGATGATATCGTTTATAGTCGGATTCTAAAGCATTGTAAATAGATGACTTTGTTCAAGTTGCCGATTCTTAATGTTTGAAATTAGATGATATCGTTTAAAGTCCGATTCTAAAGCATTGTAAATAGATTACTTTGTTCAAGTTGCATACTCTTAAGGTTTTAAAATAGATGATATCGTTTAAAGTGGGATTCTACCGCATTGTAAATAGATTACTTTGTTCAAGTTGCGGATTCTTAAGGTTTGAAAATAGATTATATGGTTTAAAGTCGGATTCTAAAGCATTGTAAATAGATTACTTTGTTCAAGTTGCGGACTGCTAAGGTTTGAAAATAGATGATATCGTTTAAAGTCGGATTCTAAAGCATTGTAAATAGATGACTTTGTTCAAGTTGTTGGATTCTTAGAGTTTGAAAATAGATGATATCGTTTAAAGTCGGATTCTAAAGCATTGTAAATAGATGACTTTGTTCAAGTTGCGAGTTGTTTAGGTTTAAAAGTAGATTATATCGTTTAATGTCGGATACTAAAGCATTGTAAATAGATTACTTTGTTTAAGTTGGTGATTCTTAATGTTTGAAAATCGATGATATCGTTTAAAGTCGGATTATAAAGCATTGTAAATTTTTGACTTTGTCTAAGTTGTGGATACTTGATGTTTGAAAATAGATGATATCGTTTAAAGTCGGATTCTTAAGCATTGTAAATAGATGACTTTGTTAGAGTTGCGGATCCTTAATGTTTGAAAATAGATGATATCGTTTTTGTCGGATTATAAAGCATTGTAAATAGATGACTTTGTTCAAGTTGCGGATACTTAATGTTTGAAAATAGATGATATCGTTTAAAATCGGATTCTAAAGCATTGTAAATAGATGACTTTGTTTCAGTTTCGGATTCTTAAGGTTTGAAAATAGATGATTTCGTTTAAAGTGTGATTCTAAAGCATTGTTAATAGATGACTTTGTTCAAGTTGCCGATTCTGAAAGTTTGAAAATAGATGATATCGTTTCAAGTCGGATTCTAAAGCATTGTAAATAGATGACTTTGTTTAAGTTGCGGACTCTTATGGTTTAAAATAGATGATATCGTTTCAAATCGGATTCTAAAGCATTGTAAATAGATGACTTTGTTCAAGTTGCGGATTCTTAAGGTTTGAAAATAGATGATATCGTTTAAAGTCGGATTCTAAAACATTGTAAGTAGATGACTTTGTTCAAGTTGCCGATTCTTAATGTTTGTAAAATAGATGATATCTTTTAAAGTCGGATTCTAAAGCATTGTAAATAGATGACTTTGTTCAAGTTGCAGACTCTGAAGGTTTGAAAATAGATGATGTCGTTTCAAATCGGATTCTAAAGCATTGTAAATAGATGAATTTGTTCAAGTTTCCGATTCTTAAGGTGTGAAAATAGAAGTTATCGTTTAAAGTTCGATTCTAAAGCATTGTAAATTGATGACTGTATTCAAGTTGCGGACTGCTAGGTTTGATAATAGATGATATCCTTTAAAGTCGGATTCTAAAGCATTGTAAATAGATGACTTTGTTCAAGTTGCGGATTCTTCAGCTTTGAGAATAGACAGTTTTGTTTACAGTCGGATTCTAAAGCATTGTAAATAGATGACTTCGTTCAAGTTGCCGATTCCTTAGGTTTGAAAATAGATAATATCGTTTAAAGTCGGATTCTAAAGCATTGTAAATAGATGACTTTGTTTAAGTTGCGGACTCTTATGGTTTAAAATAGATGATATCGTTTCAAATCGGATTCTAAAGCATTGTAAATAGATGACTTTGTTCAAGTTGCGGATTCTTAAGGTTTGAAAATAGATGATATCGTTTAAAGTCGGATTCTAAAACATTGTAAGTAGATGACTTTGTTCAAGTTGCCGATTCTTAATGTTTGTAAAATAGATGATATCTTTTAAAGTCGGATTCTAAAGCATTGTAAATAGATGACTTTGTTCAAGTTGCAGACTCTGAAGGTTTGAAAATAGATGATATCGTTTCAAATCGGATTCTAAAGCATTGTAAATAGATGAATTTGTTCAAGTTTCCGATTCTTAAGGTGTGAAAAGAGAAGTTATCGTTTAAAGTTCGATTCTAAAGCATTGTAAATTGATGACTGTATTCAAGTTGCGGACTGCTAAGTTTGATAATAGATGATATCCTTTAAAGTCGGATTCTAAAGCATTGTAAATAGATGACTTTGTTCAAGTTGCGGATTCTTCAGCTTTGAGAATAGACAGTTTTGTTTACAGTCGGATTCTAAAGCATTGTAAATAGATGACTTCGTTCAAGTTGCCGATTCCTTAGGTTTGAAAATAGATAATATCGTTTAAAGTCGGATTGTAAAGCATTGTAAATAGATGACTTTGTTCAAGTTGCGGACTCTTAGGGTTGGAAAATAGATGATAATGTTTAAAGTCGGATTCTAAAGCATTGTAAATAGATGACTTTGTTTCAGTTTCGGATTCTTAAGGTTTGAAAATAGATGATTTCGTTTAAAGTCGGATTCTAAAGCATTGTAAATAGATGACTTTGTTCAAGTTGGCGATTCTGAAAGTTTGAAAATAGATTATATCGTTTAAAGTGAGATTCTAAAGCATTGTAAATAGATGACTTTGTTCAAGTTGCGGATTGTTAAGATTTGAAAATAGATGATATCGTTTAAAGTCGGATTCTAAAGCATTGTAAATAGATGGCTTTGTTTAAGTTGCGGACTCTTATGGTTTGAAAATAGATGATATCGTTTCAAATCGGATTCTAAAGCATTTTAAATAGATGACTTTGTTCAAGTTGCGGATTCTTAAGGTTTTAAAATAGATGATATCGTTTAAAGTCGGATTCTAAAACATTGTAAGTAGATGACTTTGTTCAAGTTGCCGATTCTTAATGTTTGTAAAATAGATTATATGTTTTAAAGTCGGATTCTAAAGCATTGTAAATAGATGACTTTGTTCAAGTTGCAGACTCTGAAGGTTTGAAAATAGATGATGTCGTTTAAATCGGATTCTAAAGCATTGTAAATAGATGAATTTGTTCAAGTTTCCGATTCTTAAGGTGTGAAAATAGAAGTTATCGTTAAAAGTTCGATTCTAAAGCATTGTAAATTGATGACTGTATTCAAGTTGCGGACTGCTAAGGTTTGAAAATAGATGATATCGTTTAAAGTCGGATTCTAAAGCATTGTAAATAGATTACTTTGTTCTAGTTGCGGATTCTTCAGCTTTGAGAATAGACAGTATTGTTTACAGTCGGATTCTAAAGCATTGTAAATAGATGACTTCGTTCAAGTTGCCGATTCCTAAGGTTTGAAAATAGATAATATCGTTTAAAGTCGGATTCTAAAGCATTGTAAATAGATGACTTTGTTCAAGTTTCCGATTGTTAAGGTTTGAAAATAGATAATATCGTTTAAAGTCGGATTCTAAAGCATTGTAAATAGATGACTTTGTTCAAGTTGCGGATTCTTTAGGTTTGAAAATAAATGATATCGTTTAAAGTCGGATTCCAAAGCATTGTAAATAGATGACTTTGTTAAAATTGCGGATTCTTAAGGTTTGAAAATAGATGATATAGTTTCAAGTCGGATTCAAAAGCATTGTAAATAGATTACTTTGTTCAAGTTGCGGATTCTTAAGGTTTGAAAATAGATGA
This sequence comes from Sepiola atlantica, assembly GCA_963556195.1. Lineage (NCBI taxonomy): Eukaryota > Metazoa > Mollusca > Cephalopoda > Sepiida > Sepiolidae > Sepiola > Sepiola atlantica. The sequence goes on along the minus strand of OY744535.1, from coordinate 569,820 downwards.
TATCGTTTATAGTCGGATTCTAAAGCATTGTAAATAGATGACTTTGTTCAAGTTGCCGATTCTTAATGTTTGAAATTAGATGATATCGTTTAAAGTCCGATTCTAAAGCATTGTAAATAGATTACTTTGTTCAAGTTGCATACTCTTAAGGTTTGAAAATAGATGATATCGTTTAAAGTCGGATTCTACCGCATTGTAAATAGATTACTTTGTTCAAGTTGCGGATTCTTAAGGTTTGAAAATAGATTATATGGTTTAAAGTCGGATTCTAAAGCATTGTAAATAGATTACTTTGTTCAAGTTGCGGACTGCTAAGGTTTGAAAATAGATGATATCGTTTAAAGTCGGATTCTAAAGCATTGTAAATAGATGACTTTGTTCAAGTTGTTGGATTCTTAGAGTTTGAAAATAGATGATATCGTTTAAAGTCGGATTCTAAAGCATTGTAAATAGATGACTTTGTTCAAGTTGCGAGTTGTTTAGGTTTAAAAGTAGATTATATCGTTTAATGTCGGATACTAAAGCATTGTAAATAGATTACTTTGTTTAAGTTGGTGATTCTTAATGTTTGAAAATCGATGATATCGTTTAAAGTCGGATTATAAAGCATTGTAAATTTTTGACTTTGTCTAAGTTGTGGATACTTGATGTTTGAAAATAGATGATATCGTTTAAAGTCGGATTCTTAAGCATTGTAAATAGATGACTTTGTTAGAGTTGCGGATCCTTAATGTTTGAAAATAGATGATATCGTTTTTGTCGGATTATAAAGCATTGTAAATAGATGACTTTGTTCAAGTTGCGGATACTTAATGTTTGAAAATAGATGATATCGTTTAAAATCGGATTCTAAAGCATTGTAAATAGATGACTTTGTTTCAGTTTCGGATTCTTAAGGTTTGAAAATAGATGATTTCGTTTAAAGTGTGATTCTAAAGCATTGTTAATAGATGACTTTGTTCAAGTTGCCGATTCTGAAAGTTTGAAAATAGATGATATCGTTTCAAGTCGGATTCTAAAGCATTGTAAATAGATGACTTTGTTTAAGTTGCGGACTCTTATGGTTTAAAATAGATGATATCGTTTCAAATCGGATTCTAAAGCATTGTAAATAGATGACTTTGTTCAAGTTGCGGATTCTTAAGGTTTGAAAATAGATGATATCGTTTAAAGTCGGATTCTAAAACATTGTAAGTAGATGACTTTGTTCAAGTTGCCGATTCTTAATGTTTGTAAAATAGATGATATCTTTTAAAGTCGGATTCTAAAGCATTGTAAATAGATGACTTTGTTCAAGTTGCAGACTCTGAAGGTTTGAAAATAGATGATGTCGTTTCAAATCGGATTCTAAAGCATTGTAAATAGATGAATTTGTTCAAGTTTCCGATTCTTAAGGTGTGAAAATAGAAGTTATCGTTTAAAGTTCGATTCTAAAGCATTGTAAATTGATGACTGTATTCAAGTTGCGGACTGCTAGGTTTGATAATAGATGATATCCTTTAAAGTCGGATTCTAAAGCATTGTAAATAGATGACTTTGTTCAAGTTGCGGATTCTTCAGCTTTGAGAATAGACAGTTTTGTTTACAGTCGGATTCTAAAGCATTGTAAATAGATGACTTCGTTCAAGTTGCCGATTCCTTAGGTTTGAAAATAGATAATATCGTTTAAAGTCGGATTCTAAAGCATTGTAAATAGATGACTTTGTTTAAGTTGCGGACTCTTATGGTTTAAAATAGATGATATCGTTTCAAATCGGATTCTAAAGCATTGTAAATAGATGACTTTGTTCAAGTTGCGGATTCTTAAGGTTTGAAAATAGATGATATCGTTTAAAGTCGGATTCTAAAACATTGTAAGTAGATGACTTTGTTCAAGTTGCCGATTCTTAATGTTTGTAAAATAGATGATATCTTTTAAAGTCGGATTCTAAAGCATTGTAAATAGATGACTTTGTTCAAGTTGCAGACTCTGAAGGTTTGAAAATAGATGATATCGTTTCAAATCGGATTCTAAAGCATTGTAAATAGATGAATTTGTTCAAGTTTCCGATTCTTAAGGTGTGAAAAGAGAAGTTATCGTTTAAAGTTCGATTCTAAAGCATTGTAAATTGATGACTGTATTCAAGTTGCGGACTGCTAAGTTTGATAATAGATGATATCCTTTAAAGTCGGATTCTAAAGCATTGTAAATAGATGACTTTGTTCAAGTTGCGGATTCTTCAGCTTTGAGAATAGACAGTTTTGTTTACAGTCGGATTCTAAAGCATTGTAAATAGATGACTTCGTTCAAGTTGCCGATTCCTTAGGTTTGAAAATAGATAATATCGTTTAAAGTCGGATTGTAAAGCATTGTAAATAGATGACTTTGTTCAAGTTGCGGACTCTTAGGGTTGGAAAATAGATGATAATGTTTAAAGTCGGATTCTAAAGCATTGTAAATAGATGACTTTGTTTCAGTTTCGGATTCTTAAGGTTTGAAAATAGATGATTTCGTTTAAAGTCGGATTCTAAAGCATTGTAAATAGATGACTTTGTTCAAGTTGGCGATTCTGAAAGTTTGAAAATAGATTATATCGTTTAAAGTGAGATTCTAAAGCATTGTAAATAGATGACTTTGTTCAAGTTGCGGATTGTTAAGATTTGAAAATAGATGATATCGTTTAAAGTCGGATTCTAAAGCATTGTAAATAGATGACTTTGTTTAAGTTGCGGACTCTTATGGTTTGAAAATAGATGATATCGTTTCAAATCGGATTCTAAAGCATTTTAAATAGATGACTTTGTTCAAGTTGCGGATTCTTAAGGTTTTAAAATAGATGATATCGTTTAAAGTCGGATTCTAAAACATTGTAAGTAGATGACTTTGTTCAAGTTGCCGATTCTTAATGTTTGTAAAATAGATTATATGTTTTAAAGTCGGATTCTAAAGCATTGTAAATAGATGACTTTGTTCAAGTTGCAGACTCTGAAGGTTTGAAAATAGATGATGTCGTTTAAATCGGATTCTAAAGCATTGTAAATAGATGAATTTGTTCAAGTTTCCGATTCTTAAGGTGTGAAAATAGAAGTTATCGTTAAAAGTTCGATTCTAAAGCATTGTAAATTGATGACTGTATTCAAGTTGCGGACTGCTAAGGTTTGAAAATAGATGATATCGTTTAAAGTCGGATTCTAAAGCATTGTAAATAGATTACTTTGTTCTAGTTGCGGATTCTTCAGCTTTGAGAATAGACAGTATTGTTTACAGTCGGATTCTAAAGCATTGTAAATAGATGACTTCGTTCAAGTTGCCGATTCCTAAGGTTTGAAAATAGATAATATCGTTTAAAGTCGGATTCTAAAGCATTGTAAATAGATGACTTTGTTCAAGTTTCCGATTGTTAAGGTTTGAAAATAGATAATATCGTTTAAAGTCGGATTCTAAAGCATTGTAAATAGATGACTTTGTTCAAGTTGCGGATTCTTTAGGTTTGAAAATAAATGATATCGTTTAAAGTCGGATTCCAAAGCATTGTAAATAGATGACTTTGTTAAAATTGCGGATTCTTAAGGTTTGAAAATAGATGATATAGTTTCAAGTCGGATTCAAAAGCATTGTAAATAGATTACTTTGTTCAAGTTGCGGATTCTTAAGGTTTGAAAATAGATGATATCGTTTATAGTCGGATTCTAAAGCATTGTAAATAGATGACTTTGTTCAAGTTGCCGATTCTTAATGTTTGAAATTAGATGATATCGTTTAAAGTCCGATTCTAAAGCATTGTAAATAGATTACTTTGTTCAAGTTGCATACTCTTAAGGTTTGAAAATAGATGATATCGTTTAAAGTCGGATTCTACCGCATTGTAAATAGATTACTTTGTTCAAGTTGCGGATTCTTAAGGTTTGAAAATAGATTATATGGTTTAAAGTCGGATTCTAAAGCATTGTAAATAGATGACTTTGTTCAAGTTGTTGGATTCTTAGAGTTTGAAAATAGATGATATCGTTTAAAGTCGGATTCTAAAGCATTGTAAATAGATGACTTTGTTCAAGTTGCGAGTTGTTTAGGTTTAAAAGTAGATTATATCGTTTAATGTCGGATACTAAAGCATTGTAAATAGATTACTTTGTTTAAGTTGGTGATTCTTAATGTTTGAAAATCGATGATATCGTTTAAAGTCGGATTATAAAGCATTGTAAATTTTTTACTTTGTCTAAGTTGTGGATACTTGATGTTTGAAAATAGATGATATCGTTTAAAGTCGGATTCTTAAGCATTGTAAATAGATGACTTTGTTAGAGTTGCGGATCCTTAATGTTTGAAAATAGATGATATCGTTTAAGTCGGATTATAAAGCATTGTAAATAGATGACTTTGTTCAAGTTGCGGATACTTAATGTTTGAAAATAGATGATATCGTTTAAAATCGGATTCTAAAGCATTGTAAATAGATGACTTTGTTTCAGTTTCGGATTCTTAAGGTTTGAAAATAGATGATTTCGTTTAAAGTCGGATTCTAAAGCATTGTAAATAGATGACTTTGTTCAAGTTGCCGATTCTGAAAGTTTGAAAATAGATAATATCGTTTCAAGTCGGATTCTAAAGCATTGTAAATAGATGACTTTGTTTAAGTTGCGGACTCTTATGGTTTAAAATAGATGATATCGTTTCAAATCGGATTCTAAAGCATTGTAAATAGATGACTTTGTTCAAGTTGCGGATTCTTAAGGTTTGAAAATAGATGATATCGTTTAAAGTCGGATTCTAAAACATTGTAAGTAGATGACTTTGTTCAAGTTGCCGATTCTTAATGTTTGTAAAATAGATGATATCTTTTAAAGTCGGATTCTAAAGCATTGTAAATAGATGACTTTGTTCAAGTTGCAGACTCTGAAGGTTTGAAAATAGATGATGTCGTTTCAAATCGGATTCTAAAGCATTGTAAATAGATGAATTTGTTCAAGTTTCCGATTCTTAAGGTGTGAAAATAGAAGTTATCGTTTAAAGTTCGATTCTAAAGCATTGTAAATTGATGACTGTATTCAAGTTGCGGACTGCTAGGTTTGATAATAGATGATATCCTTTAAAGTCGGATTCTAAAGCATTGTAAATACATGACTTTGTTCAAGTTGCGGATTCTTCAGCTTTGAGAATAGACAGTTTTGTTTACAGTCGGATTCTAAAGCATTGTAAATAGATGACTTCGTTCAAGTTGCCGATTCCTTAGGTTTGAAAATAGATAATATCGTTTAAAGTCGGATTCTAAAGCATTGTAAATAGATGACTTTGTTCAAGTTGCGGACTCTTTTGGTTGGAAAATAGATGATAATGTTTAAAGTCGGATTCTAAAGCATTGTTAATAGATGACTTTGTTTAAGTTGCGGACTCTTATGGTTTAAAATAGATGATATCGTTTCAAATCGGATTCTAAAGCATTGTAAATAGATGACTTTGTTCAAGTTGCGGATTCTTAAGGTTTGAAAATAGATGATATCGTTTGAAGTCGGATTCTAAAACATTGTAAGTAGATGACTTTGTTCAAGTTGCCGATTCTTAATGTTTGTAAAATAGATGATATCTTTTAAAGTCGGATTCTAAAGCATTGTAAATAGATGACTTTGTTCAAGTTGCAGACTCTGAAGGTTTGAAAATAGATGATATCGTTTCAAATCGGATTCTAAAGCATTGTAAATAGATGAATTTGTTCAAGTTTCCGATTCTTAAGGTGTGAAAAGAGAAGTTATCGTTTAAAGTTCGATTCTAAAGCATTGTAAATTGATGACTGTATTCAAGTTGCGGACTGCTAGGTTTGATAATAGATGATATCCTTTACAGTCGGATTCTAAAGCATTGTAAATAGATGACTTTGTTCAAGTTGCGGATTCTTCAGCTTTGAGAATAGACAGTTTTGTTTACAGTCGGATTCTAAAGCATTGTAAATAGATGACTTCGTTCAAGTTGCCGATTCCTTAGGTTTGAAAATAGATAATATCGTTTAAAGTCGGATTCTAAAGCATTGTAAATAGATGACTTTGTTCAAGTTGCGGACCGTTAGGGTTGGAAAATAGATGATAATGTTTAAAGTCGGATTCTAAAGCATTGTAAATAGATGACTTTGTTTAAGTTGCGGACTCTTATGGTTTAAAATAGATGATATCGTTTCAAATCGGATTCTAAAGCATTGTAAATAGATGACTTTGTTCAAGTTGAGGATTCTTAAGGTTTGAAAATAGATGATATCGTTTAAAGTCGGATTCTAAAACATTGTAAGTAGATGACTTTGTTCAAGTTGCCGATTCTTAATGTTTGTAAAATAGATGATATCTTTTAAAGTCGTGTTCTAAAGCATTGTAAATACATGACTTTGTTCAAGTTGCAGACTCTGAAGGTTTGAAAATAGATGATGTCGTTTCAAATCGGATTCTAAAGCATTGTAAATAGATGAATTTGTTCAAGTTTCCGATTCTTAAGGTGTGCCAAGAGAAGTTATCGTTTAAAGTTCGATTCTAAAGCATTGTAAATTGATGACTGTATTCAAGTTGCGGACTGCTAGGTTTGATAATAGATGATATCCTTTAAAGTCGGATTCTAAAGCATTGTAAATAGATGACTTTGTTCAAGTTGCGGATTCTTCAGCTTTGAGAATAGACAGTTTTGTTTACAGTCGGATTCTAAAGCATTGTAAATAGATGACTTCGTTCAAGTTGCCGATTCCTTAGGTTTGAAAATAGATAATATCGTTTAAAGTCGGATTCTAAAGCATTGTAAATAGATGACTTTGTTCAAGTTGCGGACTCTTAGGGTTGGAAAATAGATGATAATGTTTAAAGTCGGATTCTAAAGCATTGTAAATAGATGACATTGTTCAAGTTGAGGATTCTCAAGGTTTGAAAATAGATGATATTGTTTAAAGTCGGATTCAAAAGCATTGGAAATAGATGACGTTTTACAAGTTGCGGATTGTCAAGGTTTTAAAATAGATTATATCGCTTTAAGTCGGATTCTAAAGCATTGTAAATAGATGATTTTGTTCAAGTTGCGAGTTGTTAAGGTTTAAAAGTAGATGATATCGCTTAATGTCGGATACTAAAGCATTGTAAATAGATGACTTTGTTTAAGTTGCGGATTCTTAATGTTTGAAAATAGATGATATCGTTTAAAGACGGATTCTAAAGCATTGTAAATAGATGAATTTGTTTCAGTTGCGGATTCTTAAGGTTTGAAAATTGATGATATCGTTTAAAGTCGGATTCTAAAGCATTGTACATAGATGATTTTGTTCAAGTTTCGAGTGGTTAAGGTTTAAAAATAGATGATATCGTTTAATATCGGATTCTAAAGCATTGTAAATAGATGACTTTGTTACAGTTGCCGATTCTTAAGGATTGAAAATAGATGATGACGTTTAAAGTTGGATTCTAGAGCATTGTAAATAGATGACTTTGTTACAGTTGCGAGTTGTTAAGGTTTAAAGGTAGATGATATCGTAATATGTCGGATACTAAAGCATTGTAAATAGATGACTTTGTTTAAGTTGCGGATTCTTGATGTTTGAAAATAGATGATATCGTTTAAAGTCGTATTCTAAAGCATTGTAAATAGATGACTTTGTTTAAGTTACGGATTCTTAATGTTTGAAAATAGATGATATCGTTTAAAGTTGAATTCTAAAGCATTGTAAATAGATGACTTTGTTCAAGTTGCGGATTCTTAATGTTTGAAAATCGATGATATCGTTTGAAGTCGGATTCTAAAGCATTGTAAATAGATGACTTTGTTCAAGTTGCAGATTCTTGATGGTTGAAAATAGATGATATCGTTTAAAGTCGGATTCTAAAGCATTGTAAATAGATGACTTAGTTAGTGTTGCGGATCCTTAATGTTTGAAAATAGATGATATCGTTTAAGTCGGATTATAAAGCATTGTAAATAGATGACTTTGTTCAAGTTGCGGATACTTAATGTTTGAATATAGATGATATCGTTTCAAGTCGGATTCTAAAGCATTGTAAAGGGATGACTTTGTTCCAGTTTCGGATTCTTAAGGTTTGAAAGTAGATGATTTCGTTTAAAGTCGGATTCTAAAGCATTGTAAATAGAAGACTTTGTTCAAGTTGCGGATTCTTAAGATTTGAAAATAGATTATATCGTTTAAAGTCGGATTCTAAAGCATTGTAAATAGATGACTTTGTTCAAGTCGCGGACTCTCATGGTTTAAAATAGATGATATCGTTTAAAGTCGGATTCCAAAGCATTGTCACTAGATGACTTTGTTCAAGTTGCGGATTCTTAATGTTTGAAAATAGATGATATCGTTTGAAGTCGGATTCTAAAGCATTGTAAATAGATGACTTTGTTCAAGTTGCGGACTCTTAGGGTTGGAAAATAGATGATAATGTTTAAAGTCGGATTCTAAAGCATTGTAAATATATGACTTTGTTCAAGTTGAGGATTCTCAAGGTTTGAAAATAGATGATATTGTTTAAAGTCGGATTCAAAAGCATTGGAAATAGATGACTTTTTACAAGTTGCGGATTGTCAAGGTTTTAAAATAGATTATATCGCTTTAAGTCGGATTCTAAAGCATTGTAAATAGATGACTTTGTTCAAGTTGCGAGTTGTTAAGGTTTTAAAGTAGATGATATCGCTTAATGTCGGATACTAAAGCATTGTAAATAGATGACTTTGTTTAAGTTGCGGATTCTTAATGTTTGAAAATAGATGATATCGTTTAAAGTAGGATTCTAAAGCATCGTAAATAGATGAATTTGTTCCAGTTGCGGATTCTTAAGGTTTTAAAATAGATGATATCGTTTAAAGTCGGATTCTAAAGCATTGTACATAGATGACTTTGTTCAAGTTTCGAGTGGTTAAGGTTTAAAAATAGATGATATCGTTTAATGTCGGATACTAAAGCATTGTAAATAGATGACTTTGTGCATGTTGCCGATTCTTCAGGTTTGAAAATAGATGATATCGTTTAAAGTAGGATTCTAAAGCATTGCAAATAGATGACATTGTTCAAGTTGCCGAATCTTAAGGATTGAAAATAGATGATATCGTTTAAAGTCGGATTCTAAAGCATTGTAAATAGATGACTTTGTTCAAGTTGCGAGTTGTTAAGGTTTAAAAATAGATGATATAGTTTAAAGTCGGATTCTAAAGCATTGTAAATAGATTAATTTTTTTAAGTTACGGATTCTTAATGTTTGAAAATAGATGATATCGTTTAAAGTTGAATTCTAAAGCATTGTAAATAGATGACTTTGTTCAAGTTGCGGATTCTTAATGTTTGAAAATCGATGATATCGTTTAAAGTCGGATTCTAAAGCATTGTAAATCTTTGACTTTGGTCAAGTTGCGGATTCTTGATGGTTGAAAATAGATGATATCGTTTAAAGTCGGATTCTAAACCATTGTAAATAGATGACTTTGTTAGAGTTGCGGATCCTTAATGTTGGAAAATAGATGATATCGTTTTAGTCGGATTATAAAGCATTGTAAATAGATGACTTTGTTCAAGTTGCGGATACTTAATGTTTTAAAATAGATGATATCGTTTCAAGTCGGATTCTAAAGCATTGTAAGGGGATGACTTTGTTCCAGTTTCGGATACTTAAGGTTTGAAAATAGATGATTTCGTTTAAAGTCGGATTCTAAAGCATTGTAAATAGATGACTTTGTTCAAGTTGCCGATTCCTAAAGTTTGAAAATAAATTATATCGTTTAAAGTCGGATTCTAAATCATTGTAAATAGATGACTTCGTTCAAGTTGCGGATTCTTAAGATTAAAAAATAGATGATATCGTTTAAAGTCGGATTCTAAAGCATTGTAAATAGATGACTTTGTTCAAGTTGCGGACTCTTATGGTTTGAAAATAGATGATATCGTTTAAAGTCGGATTCCAAATCATTGTCAATAGATGACTTTGTTCAAGTTGCGGAGTCTTAATGTTTGAAAATAGATGATATCGTTTAAAGTCGGATTCTAAAGCATTGTAAATAGATGACTTTGTTACAGTTGCGAGTTGTGAAAGTTTAATAGTAGATGATGTCGTTAAATGTCGGATACGAAAGCATTGTAAATAGATGACTTTGTTTAAGTTGCGGATTCTTAGTGGGGTAAAATAGATGATATCGTTTAAAGTCGGATTCTAAAGCATTGTAAATAGATGAATTTGTTTAAGTTACAGACTCTAAATGTTTGAAAATAGATGATATCGTTTAAAGTTGAATTCTAAAGCATTGTAAATAGATGACTTTGTTCAAGTTGCGGATTCTTTATGTTTGAAAATCGATGATATCGTTTAAAGTCGGATTCTAAAGCATTGTGAAGCTTTGATTTGTTCAAGTTGCGGATTCTTGATGGTTGAAAATAGATGATATCGTTTAAAGTCGGATTCTAAAGCATTGTGAATAGATGACTTTGTTAGGGTTGAGGATCCTTAATGTTTGAAAATAGATGATATCGTTTAAGTCGGATTATAAAGCATTGTAAATAGATGACTTTGTTCAAGTTGCGGATACTTAATGTGTTAAAATAGATGATATCGTTTCAAGTCGGATTCGGAAGCATTGTAAATAGATGACTTTGTTCCAGTTTCGGATTCTTAAGGTTGTAAAATAGATGATTTCGTTTAAAGTCGGATTCTAAAGCATTGTCAATAGATGACTTTGTTCAAGTTGTGGATTCTTAATGTTGTAAAATAGATGATATCGTTTAAAGTCGGATTCTAAAGCATTGTAAATAGATGAATTTGTTTAAGTTGCTTATTCCTAAGGATTGAAAATAGATGATATCGTTTAAAGTCGGATTCTAAAGCATTGTAAATAGATGACTTTGTTCAAGTTGGGGATACTTAATGTTTTAAAATAGATGATAATTTTTAAAGTCGGAATCTAAAGCATTGTAAATAGATGACTTTGTTCCAGTTGCGGATTCTTAAGGTTTGAAAATAGATGATATCGTTTAAAGTCGGATTCTAAAGCATTGTAAATAGATAACGTTGTTCAAGTTGCCGATTATTAAAGTTTAAAAAATAGATTATATCGTTGAAGTCGGATTCTAAATCATTGTAAATAGATGACTTTGTTAAAGTTGCGGATTCTTAAGATTTGAAAATAGGTGATATCGTTTAAAGTCGGATTCTAAAGCATTGTAAATAGATGACTTTGTTCAAGTTGCGGACTCTTATGGTTTGAAAATAGATGATGTCGTTTAAGTCGGATTGTAAAGCATTGTAAATAGATGACTTTGTTCAAGTTTCGGATACTTAATGTTTTAAAGTAGATGATATCGTTTCAAGTCGGATTCTAAAGCATTGTAAATAGATGACTTTGTTCAAGTTGCGGATTGTCAAGGTTTTAAAATAGATTATATCGCTTAAAGTCGGATTCTAAAGCATTGTAAATAGATGACTTTGTTCAAGTTGCGAGTTGTTAAGGTTTAAAAGTAGATGATATCGTTTAATGTCGGATACTAAAGAATTGTAAATAGATGACTTTGTATAAGTGGCGGATGCTTAATGTTTGAAAATAGATGATATCGTTTAATGTCGGATTCTAAAGCATTATAAATAGATGAATTTGATTAAGTTGCGGATTCTTAATGTTTGAAAATAGATGATATCGTTTAAAGTCGGATTCTAAAGCATTGTAATAGATGAGTTTGTTCAAGTTGCGGATACTTAATGTTTGAAAATAGATGATATCGTTTAAAGTCGAATTCTAAAGCATTGTAAATAGATGACTGTGTTCCAGTTGCGGATTCTTAAGGTTTGAAAAAAGATAATATCGTTTAAAGTCGGATTCTAAAGCATTGTAAATAGATGACTTTGTTTAAGTTGCGCATGCCCTGATGTTTGAAAATAGATGATATCTTTTAAAGTGTGATTCTAAAGCATGGTAAATAGATGACTTTGTTCAAGTTGCCGATTCTTAAGGATTGAAAATAGATGATATCGTTTAAAGTAGGATTCTAAAGCATTGTAAATAGATGACTTTGTTCTAGTTGCGAGTTGTTAAGGTTTAAAAGTAGATGATATCGTTAAATGTCGGATACTAAAGCATTGTAAATGGATGACTTTGTTTAAGTTGCCGATTCTTAATGTTTGAAAATAGATGATATCGTTTAAAGTCGGATTCTAAAGCATTGTAAATAGATGAATTTGTTTAAGTTACGGATTCTTAATGTTTGAAAATAGATGATATCGTTTAAAGTTGAATTCTAAAGCATTGTAAATAGATGACTTTCTTCAAGTTGCGGATTCTTAATGTTTGAAAAGCGATGATATCGTTTAAAGTCGGATTCTAAAGCATTGTAAATCTTTGACTTTGTTCAAGTTGCGGATTCTTGATGGTTGAAAATAGATGATATCGTTTAAAGTCGGATTCTAAAGCATGGTAAATAGATGACTTTGTTAGAGTTGCGGATCCTTAATGTTTGAAAATAAATAATATCGTTTAAGTCGGATTATAAAGCATTGTAAATAGATGACTTTGTTCAAGTTGCGGATTCTTAATGTTTTAAAATAGATGATATCGTTTCAAGTCGGATTCTAAAGCATTGTAAATAGATGACTTTGTTCCAGTTTCGGATTCTTAAGGTTTGAAAATAGATGACTCGTTTAAAGTCGGATTCTAAAGCATTGTTTATAGATGACTTTGTTCAAGTTGCCGATTCTTAAAGTTTGAAAATAGATTATATCCTTTAAAGTCGGATTCTAAATTATTGTAAATAGATGACTTTGTTCAAGTTGCGGATTCTTAAGATTTGAAAATAGATGATATCGTTTAAAGTCGGATTCTAAAGTATTGTAAATAGATGACTTTGTTTAAGTTTCGGACTCTTATGGTTTGAAAATAGATGATATCGTTTAAAGTCGGATTCTAAAGCATTGTCAATAGATGACTTTGTTCAAGTTGCGGATTCTTAATGTTTGAAAATAGATGATATCGTTTAAAGTCGCATTCTAAAGCATTGTAAATAGATGAATTTGTTTAAGTTGCAGATTCTTAAAGATTGAAAATAGATGATATCGTTTAAAGTCGGATTCTAAAGCATTGTAAATAGATGACTTTGTTCAAGTTGGGGATACTTAATGTTTGAAAATAGATGATATCGTTTAAAGTCGGATTCTAAAGCATTGTTAATAGATGACTTTGTTCCAGTTGCGGATTCTTAAGGTTGGAAAATAGATGATATCGTTTGAAGTCGGATTCTAAAGCATTGTAAATAGATAACGTTGTTCAAGTTGCCGATTCTTAAAGTTTAAAAAATAGATTATATCGTTGAAGTCGGATTCTTAATCATTGTAAATAGATGACTTTGTTAAAATTGCGGATTCTTAAGATTTGAAAATAGATGATATCGTTTAAAGTCGGATTCTAAAGCATTGTAAATAGATAACTTTGTTCAAGTTGCGGATTGTCAAGGTTTTAAAATAGATTATATCGCTTAAAGTCGGATTCTAAAGCATTGTAAATAGATGACTTTGTTCAAGTTGCGAGTTGTTAAGGTTTAAAAGTAGATGATATCGTTTTATGTCGGATACTAAAGAATTGTCAATAGATGACTTTGTTCAAGTTGCGGATTCTTAAGATTTGAAAATAGATGATATCGTTTAAAGTCGGATTCTAAAGTATTGTAAATAGATGACTTTGTTCAAGTTTCGGACTCTTATGGTTTGAAAATAGATGATATCGTTTAAAGTCGGATTCTAAAGCATTGTCAATAGATGACTTTGTTCAAGTTGCGGATTCTTAATGTTTGAAAATAGATGATATCGTTTAATGTCGGATTCTAAAGCATTGTAAACAGATGAATTTGATTAAGTTGCGGATTCTAAATGTTTGAAAATAGATGATATCGTTTAAAGTCGGATTCTAAAGCATTGTAAATCTTTGACTTTGGTCAAGTTGCGGATTCTTGATGGTTGAAAATAGATGATATCGTTTAAAGTCGGATTCTAAAGCATTGTAAATAGATGACTTTGTTCAAGTTGCGGACTCTTATGGTTTGAAAATAGATGATGTCGTTTAAGTCGGATTGTAAAGCATTGTAAATAGATGACTTTGTTCAAGTTTCGGATACTTAATGTTTTAAAGTAGATGATATCGTTTCAAGTCGGATTCTAAAGCATTGTAAATAGATGACTTTGTTCAAGTTGCGGATTGTCAAGGTTTTAAAATAGATTATATCGCTTAAAGTCGGATTCTAAAGCATTGTAAATAGATGACTTTGTTCAAGTTGCGAGTTGTTAAGGTTTAAAAGTAGATGATATCGTTTAATGTCGGATACTAAAGAATTGTAAATAGATGACTTTGTATAAGTGGCGGATGCTTAATGTTTGAAAATAGATGATATCGTTTAATGTCGGATTCTAAAGCATTATAAATAGATGAATTTGATTAAGTTGCGGATTCTTAATGTTTGAAAATAGATGATATCGTTTAAAGTCGGATTCTAAAGCATTGTAATAGATGAGTTTGTTCAAGTTGCGGATACTTAATGTTTGAAAATAGATGATATCGTTTAAAGTCGAATTCTAAAGCATTGTAAATAGATGACTGTGTTCCAGTTGCGGATTCTTAAGGTTTGAAAAAAGATAATATCGTTTAAAGTCGGATTCTAAAGCATTGTAAATAGATGACTTTGTTTAAGTTGCGCATGCCCTGATGTTTGAAAATAGATGATATCTTTTAAAGTGTGATTCTAAAGCATGGTAAATAGATGACTTTGTTCAAGTTGCCGATTCTTAAGGATTGAAAATAGATGATATCGTTTAAAGTAGGATTCTAAAGCATTGTAAATAGATGACTTTGTTCTAGTTGCGAGTTGTTAAGGTTTAAAAGTAGATGATATCGTTAAATGTCGGATACTAAAGCATTGTAAATAGATGACTTTGTTTAAGTTGCCGATTCTTAATGTTTGAAAATAGATGATATCGTTTAAAGTCGGATTCTAAAGCATTGTAAATAGATGAATTTGTTTAAGTTACGGATTCTTAATGTTTGAAAATAGATGATATCGTTTAAAGTTGAATTCTAAAGCATTGTAAATAGATGACTTTCTTCAAGTTGCGGATTCTTAATGTTTGAAAAGCGATGATATCGTTTAAAGTCGGATTCTAAAGCATTGTAAATCTTTGACTTTGTTCAAGTTGCGGATTCTTGATGGTTGAAAATAGATGATATCGTTTAAAGTCGGATTCTAAAGCATGGTAAATAGATGACTTTGTTAGAGTTGCGGATCCTTAATGTTTGAAAATAAATAATATCGTTTAAGTCGGATTATAAAGCATTGTAAATAGATGACTTTGTTCAAGTTGCGGATTCTTAATGTTTTAAAATAGATGATATCGTTTCAAGTCGGATTCTAAAGCATTGTAAATAGATGACTTTGTTCCAGTTTCGGATTCTTAAGGTTTGAAAATAGATGACTCGTTTAAAGTCGGATTCTAAAGCATTGTTTATAGATGACTTTGTTCAAGTTGCCGATTCTTAAAGTTTAAAAATAGATTATATCCTTTAAAGTCGGATTCTAAATTATTGTAAATAGATGACTTTGTTCAAGTTGCGGATTCTTAAGATTTGAAAATAGATGATATCGTTTAAAGTCGGATTCTAAAGTATTGTAAATAGATGACTTTGTTTAAGTTTCGGACTCTTATGGTTTGAAAATAGATGATATCGTTTAAAGTCGGATTCTAAAGCATTGTCAATAGATGACTTTGTTCAAGTTGCGGATTCTTAATGTTTGAAAATAGATGATATCGTTTAAAGTCGCATTCTAAAGCATTGTAAATAGATGAATTTGTTTAAGTTGCAGATTCTTAAAGATTGAAAATAGATGATATCGTTTAAAGTCGGATTCTAAAGCATTGTAAATAGATGACTTTGTTCAAGTTGGGGATACTTAATGTTTGAAAATAGATGATATCGTTTAAAGTCGGATTCTAAAGCATTGTTAATAGATGACTTTGTTCCAGTTGCGGATTCTTAAGGTTGGAAAATAGATGATATCGTTTGAAGTCGGATTCTAAAGCATTGTAAATAGATAACGTTGTTCAAGTTGCCGATTCTTAAAGTTTAAAAAATAGATTATATCGTTGAAGTCGGATTCTTAATCATTGTAAATAGATGACTTTGTTAAAATTGCGGATTCTTAAGATTTGAAAATAGATGATATCGTTTAAAGTCGGATTCTAAAGCATTGTAAATAGATAACTTTGTTCAAGTTGCGGATTGTCAAGGTTTTAAAATAGATTATATCGCTTAAAGTCGGATTCTAAAGCATTGTAAATAGATGACTTTGTTCAAGTTGCGAGTTGTTAAGGTTTAAAAGTAGATGATATCGTTTTATGTCGGATACTAAAGAATTGTCAATAGATGACTTTGTTCAAGTTGCGGATTCTTAAGATTTGAAAATAGATGATATCGTTTAAAGTCGGATTCTAAAGTATTGTAAATAGATGACTTTGTTCAAGTTTCGGACTCTTATGGTTTGAAAATAGATGATATCGTTTAAAGTCGGATTCTAAAGCATTGTCAATAGATGACTTTGTTCAAGTTGCGGATTCTTAAAGTTTGAAAATAGATGATATCGTTTAATGTCGGATTCTAAAGCATTGTAAACAGATGAATTTGATTAAGTTGCGGATTCTAAATGTTTGAAAATAGATGATATCGTTTAAAGTCGGATTCTAAAGCATTGTAAATCTTTGACTTTGGTCAAGTTGCGGATTCTTGATGGTTGAAAATAGATGATATCGTTTAAAGTCGGATTCTAAAGCATTGTAAATAGATGACTTTGTTCAAGTTGCGGACTCTTATGGTTTGAAAATAGATGATGTCGTTTAAGTCGGATTGTAAAGCATTGTAAATAGATGACTTTGTTCAAGTTTCGGATACTTAATGTTTTAAAGTAGATGATATCGTTTCAAGTCGGATTCTAAAGCATTGTAAATAGATGACTTTGTTCAAGTTGCGGATTGTCAAGGTTTTAAAATAGATTATATCGCTTAAAGTCGGATTCTAAAGCATTGTAAATAGATGACTTTGTTCAAGTTGCGAGTTGTTAAGGTTTAAAAGTAGATGATATCGTTTAATGTCGGATACTAAAGAATTGTAAATAGATGACTTTGTATAAGTGGCGGATGCTTAATGTTTGAAAATAGATGATATCGTTTAATGTCGGATTCTAAAGCATTATAAATAGATTAATTTGATTAAGTTGCGGATTCTTAATGTTTGAAAATAGATGATATCGTTTAAAGTCGGATTCTAAAGCATTGTAATAGATGAGTTTGTTCAAGTTGCGGATACTTAATGTTTGAAAATAGATGATATCGTTTAAAGTCGAATTCTAAAGCATTGTAAATAGATGACTGTGTTCCAGTTGCGGATTCTTAAGGTTTGAAAAAAGATAATATCGTTTAAAGTCGGATTCTAAAGCATTGTAAATAGATGACTTTGTTTAAGTTGCGCATGCCCTGATGTTTGAAAATAGATGATATCTTTTAAAGTGTGATTCTAAAGCATGGTAAATAGATGACTTTGTTCAAGTTGCCGATTCTTAAGGATTGAAAATAGATGATATCGTTTAAAGTAGGATTCTAAAGCATTGTAAATAGATGACTTTGTTCTAGTTGCGAGTTGTTAAGGTTTAAAAGTAGATGATATCGTTAAATGTCGGATACTAAAGCATTGTAAATAGATGACTTTGTTTAAGTTGCCGATTCTTAATGTTTGAAAATAGATGATATCGTTTAAAGTCGGATTCTAAAGCATTGTAAATAGATGAATTTGTTTAAGTTACGGATTCTTAATGTTTGAAAATAGATGATATCGTTTAAAGTTGAATTCTAAAGCATTGTAAATAGATGACTTTCTTCAAGTTGCGGATTCTTAATGTTTGAAAAGCGATGATATCGTTTAAAGTCGGATTCTAAAGCATTGTAAATCTTTGACTTTGTTCAAGTTGCGGATTCTTGATGGTTGAAAATAGATGATATCGTTTAAAGTCGGATTCTAAAGCATGGTAAATAGATGACTTTGTTAGAGTTGCGGATCCTTAATGTTTGAAAATAAATAATATCGTTTAAGTCGGATTATAAAGCATTGTAAATAGATGACTTTGTTCAAGTTGCGGATTCTTAATGTTTTAAAATAGATGATATCGTTTCAAGTCGGATTCTAAAGCATTGTAAATAGATGACTTTGTTCCAGTTTCGGATTCTTAAGGTTTGAAAATAGATGACTCGTTTAAAGTCGGATTCTAAAGCATTGTTTATAGATGACTTTGTTCAAGTTGCCGATTCTTAAAGTTTGAAAATAGATTATATCCTTTAAAGTCGGATTCTAAATTATTGTAAATAGATGACTTTGTTCAAGTTGCGGATTCTTAAGATTTGAAAATAGATGATATCGTTTAAAGTCGGATTCTAAAGTATTGTAAATAGATGACTTTGGTTAAGTTTCGGACTCTTATGGTTTGAAAATAGATGATATCGTTTAAAGTCGGATTCTAAAGCATTGTCAATAGATGACTTTGTTCAAGTTGCGGATTCTTAATGTTTGAAAATAGATGATATCGTTTAAAGTCGCATTCTAAAGCATTGTAAATAGATGAATTTGTTTAAGTTGCAGATTCTTAAAGATTGAAAATAGATGATATCGTTTAAAGTCGGATTCTAAAGCATTGTAAATAGATGACTTTGTTCAAGTTGGGGATACTTAATGTTTGAAAATAGATGATATCGTTTAAAGTCGGATTCTAAAGCATTGTTAATAGATGACTTTGTTCCAGTTGCGGATTCTTAAGGTTGGAAAATAGATGATATCGTTTGAAGTCGGATTCTAAAGCATTGTAAATAGATAACGTTGTTCAAGTTGCCGATTCTTAAAGTTTAAAAAATAGATTATATCGTTGAAGTCGGATTCTTAATCATTGTAAATAGATGACTTTGTTAAAATTGCGGATTCTTAAGATTTGAAAATAGATGATATCGTTTAAAGTCGGATTCTAAAGCATTGTAAATAGATAACTTTGTTCAAGTTGCGGATTGTCAAGGTTTTAAAATAGATTATATCGCTTAAAGTCGGATTCTAAAGCATTGTAAATAGATGACTTTGTTCAAGTTGCGAGTTGTTAAGGTTTAAAAGTAGATGATATCGTTTTATGTCGGATACTAAAGAATTGTCAATAGATGACTTTGTTCAAGTTGCGGATTCTTAAGATTTGAAAATAGATGATATCGTTTAAAGTCGGATTCTAAAGTATTGTAAATAGATGACTTTGTTCAAGTTTCGGACTCTTATGGTTTGAAAATAGATGATATCGTTTAAAGTCGGATTCTAAAGCATTGTCAATAGATGACTTTGTTCAAGTTGCGGATTCTTAATGTTTGAAAATAGATGATATCGTTTAATGTCGGATTCTAAAGCATTGTAAACAGATGAATTTGATTAAGTTGCGGATTCTAAATGTTTGAAAATAGATGATATCGTTTAAAGTCGGATTCTAAAGCATTGTAAATCTTTGACTTTGGTCAAGTTGCGGATTCTTGATGGTTGAAAATAGATGATATCGTTTAAAGTCGGATTCTAAAGCATTGTAAATAGATGACTTTGTTAGAGTTGCGGATCCTTAATGTTGGAAAATAGATGATATCGTTTTAGTCGGATTATAAAGCATTGTAAATAGATGACTTTGTTCAAGTTGCGGATACTTAATGTTTTAAAATAGATGATATCGTTTCAAGTCGGATTCTAAAGCATTGTAAGGGGATGACTTTGTTCCAGTTTCGGATACTTAAGGTTTGAAAATAGATGATTTCGTTTAAAGTCGGATTCTAAAGCATTGTAAATAGATGACTTTGTTCAAGTTGCCGATTCCTAAAGTTTGAAAATAAATTATATCGTTTAAAGTCGGATTCTAAATCATTGTAAATAGATGACTTCGTTCAAGTTGCGGATTCTTAAGATTAAAAAATAGATGATATCGTTTAAAGTCGGATTCTAAAGCATTGTAAATAGATGACTTTGTTCAAGTTGCGGACTCTTATGGTTTGAAAATAGATGATATCGTTTAAAGTCGGATTCCAAATCATTGTCAATAGATGACTTTGTTCAAGTTGCGGATTCTTAATGTTTGAAAATCGATGATATCGTTTAAAGTCGGATTCTAAAGCATTGTGAAGCTTTGATTTGTTCAAGTTGCGGATTCTTGATGGTTGAAAATAGATGATATCGTTTAAAGTCGGATTCTAAAGCATTGTAAATATATGACTTTGTTACAGTTGCGAGTTGTGAAAGTTTAATAGTAGATGATGTCGTTAAATGTCGGATACGAAAGCATTGTAAATAGATGACTTTGTTTAAGTTGCGGATTCTTAGTGGGGTAAAATAGATGATATCGTTTAAAGTCGGATTCTAAAGCATTGTAAATAGATGAATTTGTTTAAGTTACAGACTCTTAATGTTTGAAAATAGATGATATCGTTTAAAGTTGAATTCTAAAGCATTGTAAATAGATGACTTTGTTCAAGTTGCGGATTCTTTATGTTTGAAAATCGATGATATCGTTTAAAGTCGGATTCTAAAGCATTGTGAAGCTTTGATTTGTTCAAGTTGCGGATTCTTGATGGTTGAAAATAGATGATATCGTTTAAAGTCGGATTCTAAAGCATTGTGAATAGATGACTTTGTTAGGGTTGAGGATCCTTAATGTTTGAAAATAGATGATATCGTTTAAGTCGGATTATAAAGCATTGTAAATAGATGACTTTGTTCAAGTTGCGGATACTTAATGTGTTAAAATAGATGATATCGTTTCAAGTCGGATTCGGAAGCATTGTAAATAGATGACTTTGTTCCAGTTTCGGATTCTTAAGGTTGTAAAATAGATGATTTCGTTTAAAGTCGGATTCTAAAGCATTGTCAATAGATGACTTTGTTCAAGTTGTGGATTCTTAATGTTGTAAAATAGATGATATCGTTTAAAGTCGGATTCTAAAGCATTGTAAATAGATGAATTTGTTTAAGTTGCTTATTCCTAAGGATTGAAAATAGATGATATCGTTTAAAGTCGGATTCTAAAGCATTGTAAATAGATGACTTTGTTCAAGTTGGGGATACTTAATGTTTGAAAATAGATGATATCGTTTAAAGTCGGAATCTAAAGCATTGTAAATAGATGACTTTGTTCCAGTTGCGGATTCTTAAGGTTTGAAAATAGATGATATCGTTTAAAGTCGGATTCTAAAGCATTGTAAATAGATAACGTTGTTCAAGTTGCCGATTATTAAAGTTTAAAAAATAGATTATATCGTTGAAGTCGGATTCTAAATCATTGTAAATAGATGACTTTGTTAAAGTTGCGGATTCTTAAGATTTGAAAATAGGTGATATCGTTTAAAGTCGGATTCTAAAGCATTGTAAATAGATGACTTTGTTCAAGTTGCGGACTCTTATGGTTTGAAAATAGATGATGTCGTTTAAGTCGGATTGTAAAGCATTGTAAATAGATGACTTTGTTCAAGTTTCGGATACTTAATGTTTTAAAGTAGATGATATCGTTTCAAGTCGGATTCTAAAGCATTGTAAATAGATGACTTTGTTCAAGTTGCGGATTGTCAAGGTTTTAAAATAGATTATATCGCTTAAAGTCGGATTCTAAAGCATTGTAAATAGATGACTTTGTTCAAGTTGCGAGTTGTTAAGGTTTAAAAGTAGATGATATCGTTTAATGTCGGATACTAAAGAATTGTAAATAGATGACTTTGTATAAGTGGCGGATGCTTAATGTTTGAAAATAGATGATATCGTTTAATGTCGGATTCTAAAGCATTATAAATAGATGAATTTGATTAAGTTGCGGATGCTTAATGTTTGAAAATAGATGATATCGTTTAAAGTCGGATTCTAAAGCATTGTAATAGATGAGTTTGTTCAAGTTGCGGATACTTAATGTTTGAAAATAGATGATATCGTTTAAAGTCGAATTCTAAAGCATTGTAAATAGATGACAGTGTTCCAGTTGCGGATTCTTAAGGTTTGAAAAAAGATAATATCGTTTAAAGTCGGATTCTAAAGCATTGTAAATAGATGACTTTGTTTAAGTTGCGCATGCCCTGATGTTTGAAAATAGATGATATCTTTTAAAGTGTGATTCTAAAGCATGGTAAATAGATGACTTTGTTCAAGTTGCCGATTCTTAAGGATTGAAAATAGATGATATCGTTTAAAGTAGGATTCTAAAGCATTGTAAATAGATGACTTTGTTCTAGTTGCGAGTTGTTAAGGTTTAAAAGTAGATGATATCGTTAAATGTCGGATACTAAAGCATTGTAAATAGATGACTTTGTTTAAGTTGCCGATTCTTAATGTTTGAAAATAGATGATATCGTTTAAAGTCGGATTCTAAAGCATTGTAAATAGATGAATTTGTTTAAGTTACGGATTCTTAATGTTTGAAAATAGATGATATCGTTTAAAGTTGAATTCTAAAGCATTGTAAATAGATGACTTTCTTCAAGTTGCGGATTCTTAATGTTTGAAAAGCGATGATATCGTTTAAAGTCGGATTCTAAAGCATTGTAAATCTTTGACTTTGTTCAAGTTGCGGATTCTTGATGGTTGAAAATAGATGATATCGTTTAAAGTCGGATTCTAAAGCATGGTAAATAGATGACTTTGTTAGAGTTGCGGATCCTTAATGTTTGAAAATAAATAATATCGTTTAAGTCGGATTATAAAGCATTGTAAATAGATGACTTTGTTCAAGTTGCGGATTCTTAATGTTTTAAAATAGATGATATCGTTTCAAGTCGGATTCTAAAGCATTGTAAATAGATGACTTTGTTCCAGTTTCGGATTCTTAAGGTTTGAAAATAGATGACTCGTTTAAAGTCGGATTCTAAAGCATTGTTTATAGATGACTTTGTTCAAGTTGCCGATTCTTAAAGTTTGAAAATAGATTATATCCTTTAAAGTCGGATTCTAAATTATTGTAAATAGATGACTTTGTTCAAGTTGCGGATTCTTAAGATTTGAAAATAGATGATATCGTTTAAAGTCGGATTCTAAAGTATTGTAAATAGATGACTTTGTTCAAGTTTCGGACTCTTATGGTTTGAAAATAGATGATATCGTTTAAAGTCGGATTCTAAAGCATTGTCAATAGATGACTTTGTTCAAGTTGCGGATTCTTAATGTTTGAAAATAGATGATATCGTTTAAAGTCGCATTCTAAAGCATTGTAAATAGATGAATTTGTTTAAGTTGCAGATTCTTAAAGATTGAAAATAGATGATATCGTTTAAAGTCGGATTCTAAAGCATTGTAAATAGATGACTTTGTTCAAGTTGGGGATACTTAATGTTTGAAAATAGATGATATCGTTTGAAGTCGGATTCTAAAGCATTGTTAATAGATGACTTTGTTCCAGTTGCGGATTCTTAAGGTTGGAAAATAGATGATATCGTTTAAAGTCGGATTCTAAAGCATTGTAAATAGATAACGTTGTTCAAGTTGCCGATTCTTAAAGTTTAAAAAATAGATTATATCGTTGAAGTCGGATTCTTAATCATTGTAAATAGATGACTTTGTTAAAATTGCGGATTCTTAAGATTTGAAAATAGATGATATCGTTTAAAGTCGGATTCTAAAGCATTGTAAATAGATGACTTTGTTCAAGTTGCGGATTGTCAAGGTTTTAAAATAGATTATATCGCTTAAAGTCGGATTCTAAAGCATTGTAAATAGATGACTTTGTTCAAGTTGCGAGTTGTTAAGGTTTAAAAGTAGATGATATCGTTTTATGTCGGATACTAAAGAATTGTCAATAGATGACTTTGTTCAAGTTGCGGATTCTTAAGATTTGAAAATAGATGATATCGTTTAAAGTCGGATTCTAAAGTATTGTAAATAGATGCCTTTGTTCAAGTTTCGGACTCTTATGGTTTGAAAATAGATGATATCGTTTAAAGTCGGATTCTAAAGCATTGTCAATAGATGACTTTGTTCAAGTTGCGGATTCTTAATGTTTGAAAATAGATGATATCGTTTAATGTCGGATTCTAAAGCATTGTAAACAGATGAATTTGATTAAGTTGCGGATTCTAAATGTTTGAAAATAGATGATATCGTTTAAAGTCGGATTCTAAAGCATTGTAAATAGATGACTCTGTTAAAGTTGCGGATACTTAATGTTTGAAAATAGATGATATCGTTTAAAGTCGGATTCTCAAGCATTGTAAATAGATGACTTTGTTCCAGTTGCGGATTCTTAAGGTTTGAAAAAAGATGATATCGTTTAAAGTCGGATTCTAAAGCATTGTAAATAGATGACTTTGTTTAAGTTGCGCATGCTTAATGTTTGAAAATAGATGATATCTTTTAAAGTGTGATTCTAAAGCATGGTAAATAGATGACTTTGTTCATGTTGCCGATTCTTCAGTTTTGAAAATAGATGATATCGTTTGAGAGTCGGATTCTAAAGCATTGTAAATAGATGACTTTGTTCAAGTTGCCGATTCTTAAGGATTGAAAATAGATGATATCTTTGAAAGTAGGATTCTAAAGCATTGTAAATAGATGACTTTGTTCTAGTTGCGAGTTGTTAAGGTTTAAAAGTAGATGATATCGTTAAATGTCGGATACTAAAGCATTGTAAATAGATGACTTTGTTTAAGTTGCCGATTCTTAATGTTTGAAAATAGATGATATCGTTTAAAGTCGGATTCTAAAGCATTGTAAATAGATGAATTTGTTTAAGTTACGGATTCTTAATGTTTGAAAATAGATGATATTGTTTAAAGTTGAATTCTAAAGCATTGTAAATATATGACTTTGTTCAAGTTGCGGATTCTTAATGTTTAGAAAATCGATGATATCGTTTAAAGTCGGATTCTAAAGCATTGTAAATAGATGACTTTGTTAGAGTTGCGGATCCTTAATGTTTGAAAATAGATGATATCGTTTAAGTCGGATTATAAAGCATTGTAAATAGATGACTTTGTTCAAGTTGCGGATCCTTAATGTTTGAAAATAGATGATATCGTTTAAGTCGGATTATAAAGCATTGTAAATAGATTACTTTGTTCAAGTTGCGGATACTTAATGTTTTAAAATAGATGATATCGTTTCAAGTCGGATTCTAAAGCATTGTAAATAGATGACTTTGTTCCAGTTTCGGATTCTTAAGGTTGTAAAATAGATGATTTCGTTTAAAGTCGGATTCTAAAGCATTGTAAATAGATGACTTTGTTCTAGTTGCGAGTTGTTAAAGTTTAAAAGTAGATGATATCGTTAAATGTCGGATACTAAAGCATTGTAAATAGATGACTTTGTTTAAGTTGCCGATTCTTAATGTTTGAAAATAGATGATATCTTTTAAAGTCGGATTCTAAAGCATTGTAAATAGATGAATTTGTTTAAGTTGCGGATTCTTAAGATTGAAAATAGATGATATCGTTTAAAGTCGGATTCTAAAGCATTGTAAATAGATGACTTTGTTCAAGTTGGGGATACTTAATGTTTGAAAATAGATGATATCGTTTAAAGTCGGAATCTAAAGCATTGTAAATAGATGACTTTGTTCCAGTTGCTGATTCTTAAGGTTTGAAAATAGATGATATCGTTTAAAGTCGTATTCTCAAGCATTGTAAATAGATAACGTTGTTCAAGTTGCCGATTCTTAAAGTTTAAAAAATAGATTATATCGTTGAAGTCGGATTCTAAATCATTGTAAATTGATGACTTTGTTCAAGTTGCGGATTCTTAAGATTTGAAAATAGGTGATATCGTTTAAAGTCGGATTCTAAAGCATTGTAAATAGATGACTTTGTTCAAGTTGCGGACTCTTATTGTTTGAAAATAGATGATGTCGTTTAAAATCGGATTCTAAAGCATTGTAAATAGATTACTTTGTTCAAGTTAAGGATTCTCAAGGTTTGAAAATAGATGATATTGTTTAAAGTCGGATTCTAAAGCATTGTAAATAGATTACTTTGTTCAAGTTGCCGATTGTCAAGGTTTTAAAATAGATTATATCGCTTAAAGTCGGATTCTAAAGCATTGTAAATAGATGACTTTG
Source organism: Sepiola atlantica (assembly GCA_963556195.1). NCBI lineage: Eukaryota > Metazoa > Mollusca > Cephalopoda > Sepiida > Sepiolidae > Sepiola > Sepiola atlantica. The sequence continues at coordinate 543,739 of OY744535.1, read as the reverse complement.
TTCAAGTTGCTTATTTTTAAGGTTTAAAAGTAGATGATATCGTTTAATGTCGGATACTAAAGAATTGTAAATAGATGACTTTGTATAAGTGGCGGATTCTTAATGTTTGAAAATAGATGATATCGTTTTATGTCGGATTCTAAAGCATTATAAATAGATGAATTTGATTAAGTTGCGGATTCTTAATGTTTGAAAATAGATGATATCGTTTAAAGTCGGATTCTAAAGCATTGTAAATAGATGACTTTGTTCAAGTTGCGGATACTTAATGTTTGAAAATAGATGATATCGTTTAAAGTCGAATTCTAAAGCATTGTAAATAGATGACTTTGTTCCAGTTGCGGATTCTTAAGGTTTGAAAATAGATGATATCGTTTAAAGTCGGATTCTAAAGCATTGTAAATAGATGACTTTGTTCAAGTTTCGGACTCTTATAGTTTGAAAATAGATGATATCGTTTAAAGTCGGATTCTAAAGCATTGTCAATAGATGACTTTGTTCAAGTTGCGGATTCTTAATGTTTGAAAATAGATGATATCATTTAAAGTCGGATTCTAAAGCATTGTAAATAGATGAATTTGTTTAAGTTGCAGATTCTTAAGGATTGAAAATAGATGATATCGTTTAAAGTCGGATTCTAAAGCATTGTAAATAGATGACTTTGTTCAAGTTGGGGATACTTAATGTTTGAAAATAGATGATATCGTTTAAAGTCGGATTCTAAAGCATTGTAAATAGATGACTTTGTTCAAGTTGCTTATTTTTAAGGTTTAAAAGTAGATGATATCGTTTAATGTCGGATACTAAAGAATTGTAAATAGATGACTTTGTATAAGTGGCGGATTCTTAATGTTTGAAAATAGATGATATCGTTTTATGTCGGATTCTAAAGCATTATAAATAGATGAATTTGATTAAGTTGCGGATTCTTAATGTTTGAAAATAGATGATATCGTTTAAAGTCGGATTCTAAAGCATTGTAAATAGATGACTTTGTTCAAGTTGCGGATACTTAATGTTTGAAAATAGATGATATCGTTTAAAGTCGAATTCTAAAGCATTGTAAATAGATGACTTTGTTCCAGTTGCGGATTCTTAAGGTTTGAAAATAGATGATATCGTTTAAAGTCGGATTCTAAAGCATTGTAAATAGATGACTTTGTTCAAGTTTCGGACTCTTATAGTTTGAAAATAGATGATATCGTTAAAAGTCGGATTCTAAAGCATTGTCAATAGATGACTTTGTTCAAGTTGCGGATTCTTAATGTTTGAAAATAGATGATATCATTTAAAGTCGGATTCTAAAGCATTGTAAATAGATGAATTTGTTTAAGTTGCAGATTCTTAAGGATTGAAAATAGATGATATCGTTTAAAGTCGGATTCTAAAGCATTGTAAATAGATGACTTTGTTCAAGTTGGGGATACTTAATGTTTGAAAATAGATGATATCGTTTAAAGTCGGAATCTAAAGCATTGTAAATAGATGACTTTGTTCAAGTTGCGGACTCTTATGGTTTGAAAATAGATGATGTCGTTTAAAATCGGATTCTAAAGCATTGTAAATAGATTACTTTGTTCAAGTTAAGGATTCTCAAGGTGTTAAAATAGATGATATTGTTTAAAGTCGGATTCTAAAGCATTGGAAATAGATGACTTTGTTCAAGTTGCGAGTTTTTAAGGTTTAAAAGTAGATGATATCGTTTAATGTCGGATACTAAAGAATTGTAAATAGATGACTTTGTATAAGTGGCGGATACTTAATGTTTGAAAATAGATGATATCGTTTAATGTCGGATTCTAAAGCATTATAAATAGATGAATTTTATTAAGTTGCGGATTCTTAATGTTTGAAAATAGATGATATCGTTTAAAGTCGGATTCTAAAGCATTGTAAATAGATGACTTTGTTCCAGTTGCGGATTCTTAAGGTTTGAAAAAAGATGATATCGTTTAAAGTCGGATTCTAAAGCATTGTAAATAGATGACTTTGTTTAAGTTGCGCATGCTTAATGTTTGAAAATAGATGATATCTTTTAAAGTGTGATTCTAAAGCATGGTAAATAGATGACTTTGTTCATGTTGCCGATTCTTCAGTTTTGAAAATAGATGATATCGTTTGAAAGTCGGATTCTAAAGCATTGTAAATAGATGACTTTGTTCAAGTTGCCGATTCTTAAGGATTGAAAATAGATGATATCGTTTAAAGTAGGATTCTAAAGCATTGTAAATAGATGACTTTGTTCTAGTTGCGAGTTGTTTAGGTTTAAAAGTAGATGATATCGTTAAATGTCGGATACTAAAGCATTGTAAATAGATGACTTTGTTTAAGTTGCCGATTCTTAATGTTTGAAAATAGATGATATCGTTTAAAGTCGGATTCTAAAGCATTGTAAATAGATTAATTTTTTTAAGTTACGGATTCTTAATGTTTGAAAATAGATGATATCGTTTAAAGTTGAATTCTAAAGCATTGTAAATAGATGACTTTCTTCAAGTTGCGGATTCTTAATGTTTAGAAAATCGATGATATCGTTTAAAGTCGGATTCTAAAGCATTGTAAATCTTTGACTTTGTTCAAGTTGCGGATTCTTGATTGTTGAAAATAGATGATATCGTTTAAAGTCGGATTCTAAAGCATTGTAAATAGATGACTTTGTTAGAGTTGCGGATCCTTAATGTTTGAAAATAGATGATATCGTTTAAGTCGGATTATAAAGCATTGTAAATAGATGACTTTGTTCAAGTTGCGGATACTTAATGTTTTAAAATAGATGATATCGTTTCAAGTCGGATTCTAAAGCATTGTAAATAGATGACTTTGTTCCAGTTTCGGATTCTTAAGGTTTGAAAATAGATGATCTAATTTAAAGTCGGATTCTAAAGCATTGTTTATAGATGACTTTGTTCAAGTTGCCGATTCTTAAAGTTTGAAAATAGATTATATCCTTTAAAGTCGGATTCTAAAGTATTGTAAATAGATGACTTTGTTCAAGTTGCGGATTCTTAAGATTTGAAAATAGATTATATCGTTTAAAGTCGGATTCTAAAGCATTGTAAATAGATGACTTTGTTCAAGTTTCGGACTCTTATGGTTTGAAAATAGATGATATCGTTTAAAGTCGGATTCTAAAGCATTGTCAATAGATGACTTTGTTCAAGTTGTGGATTCTTAATGTTTGAAAATAGATGATATCGTTTAAAGTCGGATTCTAAAGCATTGTAAATAGATTAATTTGTTTAAGTTGCAGATTCTTAAGGATTGAAAATAGATGATATCGTTTAAAGTCGGATTCTAAAGCATTGTTAATAGATGACTTTGTTCAAGTGGGGGATACTTAATGTTTTAAAATAGATGATATCGTTTAAAGTCGGAATCTAAAGCATTGTAAATAGATGACTTTGTTCAAGTTGCGGACTCTTATGGTTTGAAAATAGATGATGTCGTTTAAAATCGGATTCTAAAGCATTGTAAATAGATTACTTTGTTCAAGTTAAGGATTCTCAAGGTTTGAAAATAGATGATATTGTTTAAAGTCGGATTCTAAAGCATTGGAAATAGATGACTTTGTTCAAGTTGCGGATTGTCAAGGTTTTCAAATAGATTATATCGCTTAAAGTCGGGTTCTAAAGCATTGTAAATAGATGACTTTGTTCAAGTTGCGAGTTTTTAAGGTTTAAAAGTAGATGATATCGTTTAATGTCGGATACTAAAGAATTGTAAATAGATGACTTTGTATAAGTGGCGGATTCTTAATGTTTGAAAATAGATGATATCGTTTAATGTCGGATTCTAAAGCATTATAAATAGATGAATTTGATTAAGTTGCGGATTCTTAATGTTTGAAAATAGATGATATCGTTTAAAGTCGGATTCTAAAGCATTGTAAATAGATGACTTTGTTCAAGTTGCGGATACTTAATGTTTGAAAATAGATGATATCGTTTAAAGTCGAATTCTAAAGCATTGTAAATAGATGACTTTGTTCCAGTTGCGGATTCTTAAGGTTTGAAATAAGATGATATCGTTTAAAGTCGGATTCTAAAGCATTGTAAATAGATGACTTTGTTTAAGTTGCGCATGCTTAATGTTTGAAAATAGATGATATCTTTTAAAGTGTGATTCTAAAGCATGGTAAATAGATGACTTTGTTCATGTTGCCGATTCTTCAGTTTTGAAAATAGATGATATCGTTTGAAAGTCGGATTCTAAAGCATTGTAAATAGATGACTTTGTTCAAGTTGCCGATTCTTAAGGATTGAAAATAGATGATATCGTTTAAAGTAGGATTCTAAAGCATTGTAAATAGATGACTTTGTTCTAGTTGCGAGTTGTTAAGGTTTAAAAGTAGATGATATCGTTAAATGTCGGATACTAAAGCATTGTAAATAGATGACTTTGTTTAAGTTGCCGATTCTTAATGTTTGAAAATAGAGGATATCGTTTAAAGTTGAATTCTAAAGCATTGTAAATAGATGACTTTCTTCAAGTTGCGGATTCTTAATGTTTAGAAAATCGATGATGTCGTTTAAAGTCGGATTCTAAAGCATTGTAAATCTTTGACTTTGTTCAAGTTGCGGATACTTAATGTTTAAAAATAGATGATATCGTTTCAAGTCGGATTCTAAAGCATTGTAAATAGATGACTTTGTTCCAGTTTCGGATTCTTAAGGTTTGAAAATAGATGATTTCGTTTAAAGTCGGATTCTAAAGCATTGTTTATAGATGACTTTGTTCAAGTTGCCGATTCTTAAAGTTTGAAAATAGATTATATCCTTTAAAGTCGGATTCTAAATTATTGTAAATAGATGACTTTGTTCAAGTTGCGGATTCTTAAGATTTGAAAATAGATTATATCGCTTAAAGTCGGATTCTAAAGCGTTGTAAATAGATGACTTTGTTCAAGTTTCGGACTCTTATGGTTTGAAAATAGATGATATCGTTTAAAGTCGGATTCTAAAGCATTGTCAATAGATGACTTTGTTCAAGTTGCGGATTCTTAATGTTTGAAAATAGATGATATCGTTTAAAGTCGGATTCTAAAGCATTGTAAATAGATGAATTTGTTTAAGTTGCAGATTCTTAAGGATTGAAAATAGATGATATCGTTTAAAGTCGGATTCTAAAGCATTGTAAATAGATGACTTTGTTCAAGTTGGGGATACTTAATGTTTGAAAATAGATGATATCGTTTAAAGTCGGAATCTAAAGCATTGTAAATAGATGACTTTGTTCAAATTGCGGACTCTTATGGTTTGAAAATAGATGATGTCGTTTAAAATCGGATTATAAAGCATTGTAAAAAGATTACTTTGTTCAAGTTAAGGATTCTCAAGGTTTTAAAATAGATGATATCGTTGAAGTCGGATTCTAAATCATTGTAAATAGATGACTTTGTTAAAGTTGCGGATTCTTAAGATTTGAAAATAGATTATATCGTTTAAAGTCGGATTCTAAAGCATTGTAAATAGATGACTTTGTTTAAGTTGCGGACTCTTATAGTTTGAAAATAGATGATGTCGTTTAAAGTCGGATTCTAAAGCATTGTAAATAGATTACTTTGTTCAAGTTGCGGATTGTCAAGGTTTTAAAATAGATTATATCGCTTAAAGTCGGATTCTAAAGCATTGTAAATAGATGACTTTGTTCAAGTTGCGAGTTGTTAAGGTTTAAAAGTAGATCATATCGTTTAATGTCGGATACTAAAGAATTGTAAATAGATGACTTTGTTTAAGTGGCGGATTCTTAATGTTTGAAAATAGATGATATCGTTTAATGTCGGATTCTAAAGCATTATAAATAGATGAATTTTATTAAGTTGCGGATTATTAATGTTTGAAAATAGATGATATCGTTTAAAGTCGGATTCTAAAGCATTGTAAATAGATGACTTTGTTCAAGTTGCGGATACTTAATGTTTGAAAATAGATGACATCCTTTAAAGTCGAATTCTAAAGCATTGTAAATAGATGACTTTGTTCCAGTTGCGGATTCTTAAGGTTTGAAAAAAGATGATATCGTTTAAAGTCGGATTCTAAAGCATTGTAAATAGATGACTTTGTTTAAGTTGCGCATGCTTAATGTTTGAAAATAGATGATATCTTTTAAAGTGTGATTCTAAAGCATGGTAAATAGATGACTTTGTTCATGTTGCCGATTCTTCAGTTTTGAAAATAGATGATATCGTTTGAAAGTCGGATTCTAAAGCATTGTAAATAGATGACTTTGTTCAAGTTGCCGATTCTTAAGGATTGAAAATAGATGATATCGTTTAAATTAGGATTCTAAAGCATTGTAAATAGATGACTTTGTTCTAGTTGTGAGTTGTTTAGGTTTAAAAGTAGATGATATCGTTAAATGTCGGATACTAAAGCATTGTTAATAGATGACTTTGTTTAAGTTGCCGATTCTTAATGTTTGAAAATAGATGATATCGTTTAAAGTCGGATTCTAAAGCATTGTAAATAGATTAATTTTTTAAGTTACGGATTCTTAATGTTTGAAAATAGATGATATCGTTTAAAGTTGAATTCTAAAGCATTGTAAATAGATGACTTTCTTCAAGTTGCGGATTCTTAATGTTTAGAAAATCGATGATATCGTTTAAAGTCGGATTCTAAAGCATTGTAAATCTTTGACTTTGTTCAAGTTGCGGATTCTTGATTGTTGAAAATAGATGATATCGTTTAAAGTCGGATTCTAAAGCATTGTAAATAGATGACTTTGTTAGAGTTGCGGATCCTTAATGTTTGAAAATAGATGATATCGTTTAAGTCGGATTATAAAGCATTGTAAATAGATGACTTAGTTCAAGTTGCGGATACTTAATGTTTTAAAATAGATGATATCGTTTCAAGTCGGATTCTAAAGCATTGTAAATAGATGACTTTGTTCCAGTTTCGGATTCTTAAGGTTTGAAAATAGATGATCTCATTTAAAGTCTGATTCTAAAGCATTGTTTATAGATGACTTTGTTCAAGTTGCCGATTCTTAAAGTTTGAAAATAGATTATATCCTTTAAAGTCGGATTCTAAAGTATAGTAAATAGATGACTTTGTTCAAGTTGCGGATTCTTAAGATTTGAAAATAGATTATATCGTTTAAAGTCGGATTCTAAAGCATTGTAAATAGATGACTTTGTTCAAGTTTCGGACTCTTATGGTTTGAAAATAGATGATATCGTTTAAAGTCGGATTCTAAAGCATTGTCAATAGATGACTTTGTTCAAGTTGTGGATTCTTAATGTTTGAAAATAGATGATATCGTTTAAAGTCGGATTCTAAAGCATTGTAAATAGATTAATTTGTTTAAGTTGCAGATTCTTAAGGATTGAAAATAGATGATATCGTTTAAAGTCGGATTCTAAAGCATTGTAAATAGATGACTTTGTTCAAGTTGGGGATACTTAATGTTTGAAAATAGATGATATCGTTTAAAGTCGGAATCTAAAGCATTGTAAATAGATGACTTTGTTCAAGTTGCGGACTCTTATGGTTTGAAAATAGATGATGTCGTTTAAAATCGGATTCTAAAGCATTGTAAATAGATTACTTTGTTCAAGTTAAGGATTCTCAAGGTTTGAAAATAGATGATATTGTTCAAAGTCGGATTCTAAAGCATTGGGAATAGATGACTTTGTTCAAGTTGCGGATTGTCAAGGTTTTCAAATAGATTATATCGCTTAAAGTCGGATTCTAAAGCATTGTAAATAGATGACTTTGTTCAAGTTGCGAGTTTTTAAGGTTTAAAAGTAGATGATATCGTTTAATGTCGGATACTAAAGAATTGTAAATAGATGACTTTGTATAAGTGGCGGATTCTTAATGTTTGAAAATAGATGATATCGTTTAATGTCGGATTCTAAAGCATTATAAATAGATGAATTTGATTAAGTTGCGGATTCTTAATGTTTGAAAATAGATGATATCGTTTAAAGTCGGATTCTAAAGCATTGTAAATAGATGACTTTGTTCAAGTTGCGGATACTTAATGTTTGAAAATAGATGATATCGTTTAAAGTCGAATTCTAAAGCATTGTAAATAGATGACTTTGTTCCAGTTGCGGATTCTTAAGGTTTGAAAAAAGATGATATCGTTTAAAGTCGGATTCTAAAGCATTGTAAATAGATGACTTTGTTCAAGTTGCGCATGCTTAATGTTTGAAAATAGATGATATCTTTTAAAGTGTGATTCTAAAGCATGGTAAATAGATGACTTTGTTCATGTTGCCGATTCTTCAGTTTTGAAAATAGATGATATCGTTTGAAAGTCGGATTCTAAAGCATTGTAAATAGATGACTTTGTTCAAGTTGCCGATTCTTAAGGATTGAAAATAGATGATATCGTTTAAAGTAGGATTCTAAAGCATTGTAAATAGATGACTTTGTTCTAGTTGCGAGTTGTTAAGGTTTAAAAGTAGATGATATCGTTAAATGTCAGATACTAAAGCATTGTAAATAGATGACTTTGTTTAAGTTGCCGATTCTAAATGTTTGAAAATAGATGATTTCGTTTAAAGTCGGATTCTAAAGCATTGTAAATAGATGAATTTGTTTAAGTTACGGATTCTTAATGTTTTAAAATAGAGGATATCGTTTAAAGTTGAATTCTAAAGCATTGTAAATAGATGACTTTCTTCAAGTTGCGGATTCTTAATGTTTAGAAAATCGATGATGTCGTTTAAAGTCGGATTCTAAAGCATTGTAAATCTTTGACTTTGTTCAAGTTGCGGATTCTTGATGGTTGAAAATAGATGATATCGTTTAAAGTCGGATTCTAAAGCATTGTAAATAGATGACTTTGTTCAAGTTGCGGATACTTAATGTTTAAAAATAGATGATATCGTTTCAAGTCGGATTCTAAAGCATTGTAAATAGATGACTTTGTTCCAGTTTCGGATTCTTAAGGTTTGAAAATAGATGATTTCGTTTAAAGTCGGATACTAAAGCATTGTTTATAGATGACTTTGTTCAAGTTGCCGATTCTTAAAGTTTGAAAATAGATTATATCCTTTAAAGTCGGATTCTAAATTATTGTAAATAGATGACTTTGTTCAAGTTGCGGATTCTTAAGATTTGAAAATAGATTATACCGTTTAAAGTCGGATTCTAAAGCATTGTAAATAGATGACTTTGTTCACGTTTCGGACTCTTATGGTTTGAAAATAGATGATATCGTTTAAAGTCGGATTCTAAAGCATTGTCAATAGATGACTTTGTTCAAGTTGCGGATTCTTAATGTTTGAAAATAGATGATATCGTTTAAAGTCGGATTCTAAAGCATTGTAAATAGATGAATTTGTTTAAGTTGCAGATTCTTAAGGATTGAAAATAGATGATATCGTTTAAAGTCGGATTCTAAAGCATTGTAAATAGATGACTTTGTTCAAGTTGGGGATACTTAATGTTTGAAAATAGATGATATCGTTTAAAGTCGGAATCTAAAGCATTGTAAATAGATGACTTTGTTTAAATTGCGGACTCTTATGGTTTGAAAATAGATGATGTCGTTTAAAATCGGATTCTAAAGCATTGTAAATAGATTACTTTGTTCAAGTTAAGGATTCTCAAGCTTTTAAAATAGATGATATCGTTGAAGTCGGATTCTAAATCATTGTAAATAGATGACTTTGTTAAAGTTGCGGATTCTTAAGATTTGAAAATAGATGATATCGTTTAAAGTCGGATTCTAAAGCATTGTAAATAGATGACTTTGTTTAAGTTGCGGACTCTTATAGTTTGAAAATAGATGATGTCGTTTAAAGTCGGATTCTAAAGCATTGTAAATAGATTACTTTGTTCAAGTTGCGGATTGTCAAGGTTTTAAAATAGATTATATCGCTTAAAGTCGGATTCTAAAGCATTGTAAATAGATGACTTTGTTCAAGTTGCGAGTTGTTAAGGTTTAAAAGTAGATGATATCGTTTAATGTCGGATACTAAAGAATTGTAAATAGATGACTTTGTTTAAGTGGCGGATTCTTAATGTTTGAAAATAGATGATATCGTTTAATGTCGGATTCTAAAGCATTATAAATAGATGAATTTTATTAAGTTGCGGATTCTTAATGTTTGAAAATAGATGATATCGTTTAAAGTCGGATTCTAAAGCATTGTAAATAGATGACTTTGTTCAAGTTGCGGATACTTAATGTTTGAAAATAGATGATATCGTTTAAAGTCGAATTCTAAAGCATTGTAAATAGATGACTTTGTTCCAGTTGCGGATTCTTAAGGTTTGAAAAAAGATGATATCGTTTAAAGTCGGATTCTAAAGCATTGTAAATAGATGACTTTGTTTAAGTTGCGCATGCTTAATGTTTGAAAATACATGATATCTTTTAAAGTGTGATTCTAAAGCATGGTAAATAGATGACTTTGTTCATGTTGCCGATTCTTCAGTTTTGAAAATAGATGATATCGTTTGAAAGTCGGATTCTAAAGCATTGTAAATAGATGACTTTGTTCAAGTTGCCGATTCTTAAGGATTGAAAATAGATGATATCGTTTAAATTAGGATTCTAAAGCATTGTAAATAGATTACTTTGTTCTAGTTGCGAGTTGTTTAGGTTTAAAAGTAGATGATATCGTTAAATGTCGGATACTAAAGCATTGTAAATAGATGACTTTGTTTAAGTTGCCGATTCTTAATGTTTGAAAATAGATGATATCGTTTAAAGTCGGATTCTAAAGCATTGTAAATAGATTAATTTTTTTAAGTTACGGATTCTTAATGTTTGAAAATAGATGATATCGTTTAAAGTTGAATTCTAAAGCATTGTAAATAGATGACTTTCTTCAAGTTGCGGATTCTTAATGTTTAGAAAATCGATGATATCGTTTAAAGTCGGATTCTAAAGCATTGTAAATCTTTGACTTTGTTCAAGTTGCGGATTCTTGATTGTTGAAAATAGATGATATCGTTTAAAGTCGGATTCTAAAGCATTGTAAATAGATGACTTTGTAAGAGTTGCGGATCCTTAATGTTTTAAAATAGATGATATCGTTTAAGTCGGATTATAAAGCATTGTAAATAGATGACTTTGTTCAAGTTGCGGATACTTAATGTTTTAAAATAGATGATATCGTTTCAAGTCGGATTCTAAAGCATTGTAAATAGATGACTTTGTTCCAGTTTCGGATTCTTAAGGTTTGAAAATAGATGATCTCATTTAAAGTCGGATTCTAAAGCATTGTTTATAGATGACTTTGTTCAAGTTGCCGATTCTTAAAGTTTGAAAATAGATTATATCCTTTAAAGTCGGATTCTAAAGTATTGTAAATAGATGACTTTGTTCAAGTTGCGGATTCTTAAGATTAGAAAATAGATTATATCGTTTAAAGTCGGATTCTAAAGCATTGTAAATAGATGACTTTGTTCAAGTTTCGGACTCTTATGGTTTGAAAATAGATGATATCGTTTAAAGTCGGATTCTAAAGCATTGTCAATAGATGACTTTGTTCAAGTTGTGGATTCTTAATGTTTGAAAATAGATGATATCGTTTAAAGTCGGATTCTAAAGCATTGTAAATAGATTAATTTGTTTAAGTTGCAGATTCTTAAGGATTGAAAATAGATGATATCGTTTAAAGTCGGATTCTAAAGCATTGTAAATAGATGACTTTGTTCAAGTTGGGGATACTTAATGTTTGAAAATAGATGATATCGTTTAAAGTCGGAATCTAAAGCATTGTAAATAGATGACTTTGTTCAAGTTGCGGACTCTTATGGTTTGAAAATAGATGATGTCGTTTAAAATCGGATTCTAAAGCATTGTAAATAGATTACTTTGTTCAAGTTAAGGATTCTCAAGGTTTGAAAATAGATGATATTGTTTAAAGTCGGATTCTAAAGCATTGGAAATAGATGACTTTGTTCAAGTTGCGGATTGTCAAGGTTTTCAAATAGATTATATCGCTTAAAGTCGGATTCTAAAGCATTGTAAATAGATGACTTTGTTCAAGTTGCGAGTTTTTAGGTTTAAAAGTAGATGATATCGTTTAATGTCGGATACTAAAGAATTGTAAATAGATGACTTTGTATAAGTGGCGGATTCTTAATGTTTGAAAATAGATGATATCGTTTAATGTCGGATTCTAAAGCATTATAAATAGATGAATTTGATTAAGTTGCGGATTCTTAATGTTTGAAAATAGATGATATCGTTTAAAGTCGGATTCTAAAGCATTGTAAATAGATGACTTTGTTTAAGTTGCGCATGCTTAATGTTTGAAAATAGATGATATCTTTTAAAGTGTGATTCTAAAGCATGGTAAATAGATGACTTTGTTCATGTTGCTGATTCTTCAGTTTTGAAAATAGATGATATCGTTTGAAAGTCGGATTCTAAAGCATTGTAAATAGATGACTTTGTTCAAGTTGCCGATTCTTAAGGATTGAAAATAGATGATATCGTTTAAAGTAGGATTCTAAAGCATTGTAAATAGATGACTTTGTTCTAGTTGCGAGTTGTTAAGGTTTAAAAGTAGATGATATCGTTAAATGTCGGATACTAAAGCATTGTAAATAGATGACTTTGTTTAAGTTGCCGATTCTTAATGTTTGAAAATAGATGATTTCGTTTAAAGTCGGATTCTAAAGCATTGTAAATAGATGAATTTGTTTAAGTTACGGATTCTTAATGTTTTAAAATAGAGGATATCGTTTAAAGTTGAATTCTAAAGCATTGTAAATAGATGACTTTCTTCAAGTTGCGGATTCTTAATGTTTAGAAAATCGATGATGTCGTTTAAAGTCGGATTCTAAAGCATTGTAAATCTTTGACTTTGTTCAAGTTGCGGATTCTTGATGGTTGAAAATAGATGATATCGTTTAAAGTCGGATTCTAAAGCATTGTAAATAGATGACTTTGTTCAAGTTGCGGATACTTAATGTTTAAAAATAGATGATATCGTTTCAAGTCGGATTCTAAAGCATTGTAAATAGATGACTTTGTTCCAGTTTCGGATTCTTAAGGTTTGAAAATAGATGATTTCGTTTAAAGTCGGATTCTAAAGCATTGTTTATAGATGACTTTGTTCAAGTTGCCGATTCTTAAAGTTTGAAAATAGATTATATCCTTTAAAGTCGGATTCTAAATTATTGTAAATAGATGACTTTGTTCAAGTTGCGGATTCTTAAGATTTGAAAATAGATTATATCGTTTAAAGTCGGATTCTAAAGCATTGTAAATAGATGACTTTGTTCAAGTTTCGGACTCTTATGGTTTGAAAATAGATGATATCGTTTAAAGTCGGATTCTAAAGCATTGTCAATAGATGACTTTGTTCAAGTTGCGGATTCTTAATGTTTGAAAATAGATGATATCGTTTAAAGTCGGATTCTAAAGCATTGTCAATAGATGAATTTGTTTAAGTTGCAGATTCTTAAGGATTGAAAATAGATGATATCGTTTAAAGTCGGATTCTAAAGCATTGTAAATAGATGACTTTGTTCAAGTTGGGGATACTTAATGTTTGAAAATAGATGATATCGTTTAAAGTCGGAATCTAAAGCATTGTAAATAGATGACTTTGTTCAAATTGCGGACTCTTATGGTTTGAAAATAGATGATGTCGTTTAAAATCGGATTCTAAAGCATTGTAAATAGATTACTTTTTCAAGTTAAGGATTCTCAAGGTTTTAAAATAGATGATATCGTTGAAGTCGGATTCTAAATCATTGTAAATAGATGACTTTGTTAAAGTTGCGGATTCTTAAGATTTGAAAATAGATGATATCGTTTAAAGTCGGATTCTAAAGAATTGTAAATAGATGACTTTGTTTAAGTTGCGGACTCTTATAGTTTGAAAATAGATGATGTCGTTTAAAGTCGGATTCTAAAGCATTGTAAATAGATTACTTTGTTCAAGTTGCGGATTGTCAAGGTTTTAAAATAGATTATATCGCTTAAATTCGGATTCTAAAGCATTGTAAATAGATGACTTTGTTCAAGTTGCGAGTTGTTAAGGTTTAAAAGTAGATGATATCGTTTAATGTCGGATACTAAAGAATTGTAAATAGATGACTTTGTTTAAGTGGCGGATTCTTAATGTTTGAAAATAGATGATGTCGTTTAATGTCGGATTCTAAAGCATTGTAAATAGATGAATTTGATTAAGTTGCGGATTCTTAATGTTTGAAAATAGATGATATCGTTTAAAGTCGGATTCTAAAGCATTGTAAATAGATGACTCTGTTAAAGTTGCGGATACTTAATGTTTGAAAATAGATGATATCGTTTAAAGTCGGATTCTAAAGCATTGTAAATAGATGACTTTGTTCCAGTTGCGGATTCTTAAGGTTTGAAAAAAGATGATATCGTTTAAAGTCGGATTCTAAAGCATTGTAAATAGATGACTTTGTTTAAGTTGCGCATGCTTAATGTTTGAAAATAGATGATATCTTTTAAAGTGTGATTCTAAAGCATGGTAAATAGATGACTTTGTTCATGTTGACGATTCTTCAGGTTTGAAAATCGATGATATCGTTTGAAAGTCGGATTCTAAAGCATGGTAAATAGATGACTTTGTTCATGTTGCCGATTCTTCAGGTTTGAAAATAGATGATATCGTTTGAAAGTCGGATTCTACAGCATTGTAAATAGATGACTTTGTTCAAGTTGCCGATTCTTAAGGATTGAAAATAGATGATATCGTTTAAAGTAGGATTCTAAAGCATTGTAAATAGATGACTTTGTTCTAGTTTCGAGTAGTTTAGGTTTAAAAGTAGATGATATCGTTAAATGTCGGATACTAAAGCATTGTAAATAGATGACTTTGGTTAAGTTGCCGATTCTTAATGTTTGAAAATAGATGATATCGTTTAAAGTCGGATTCTAAAGCATTGTAAATAGATGACTTTGTTAGAGTTGCGGATCCTTAATGTTTGAAAATAGATGATATCGTTTAAGTCGGATTATAAAGCATTGTAAATAGATGACTTTGTTCAAGTTGCGGATACTTAATGTTTTAAAGTAGATGATATCGTTTCAAGTCGGATTCTAAAGCATTGTAAATAGATGACTTTGTTCCAGTTTCGGATTCTTAAGGTTTGAAAATAGATGATTTCGGTTAAAGTCGGATTCTAAAGCATTGTAAATAGATGACTTTGTTCCAGTTTCGGATTCTTAAGATTTGAAAATAGATGATTTTGTTTAAAGTCGGATTCTAAAGCATTGTAAATAGATAGCTTTGTTCAAGTTGCTGATTCTTAAGGATTGAAAATAGATGATATCGTTTAAAGTCGGATTCTAAATCATTGTAAATAGATGATATTGTTCAAGTTGCGGATTCTTAAGATTTGAAAATAGATGACATCGTTTAAAGTCGGATTCTAAAGCATTGTAAATAGATGACTTTGTTCAAGTTCCGGACTCTTATGGTTTGAAATTAGATGATATCGTTTAAAGTCGTATTCTAAAGCATTGTAAATTGATAGCTTTGTTCAAGTTGAGGATTCTTAATGTTTGAAAATAGATGTTATCGTTTAAAGTCGGATTCTAAAGCATTGTAAATAGATGAATTTGTTTAAGTTGCGGATTCTTAAGGATTGAAAATAGATGATATCGTTTAAAGTCGGATTCTAAAGCATTGTAAATAGATGACTTTGTTCAAGTTGCGGATTCTTGATGTTTGAAAATAGATGATATCGTTTAAAGTCGGATTCTAAAGCATTGTAAATAGATAACGTTGTTCAAGTTGCTGATTCTTAAAGTTTAAAAAATAGATTATATCGTTGAAGTCGGATTCTAAATCATTGTAAATAGATGACTTTGTTAAAGTTGCGGATTCTTAAGATTTGAAAATAGATGATATCGTTTAAAGTCGGATTCTAAAGCATTGTAAATAGATGACTTTGTTCAAGTTGCGGACTCTGATGGTTTGAAAATAGATGATGTCGTTTAAAGTCGGATTCTAAAGCATTGTAAATAGATGACTTTGTTCAAGTTGAGGATTCTCAAGGTTTGAAAATAGATGATATTGTTTAACTTCGGATTCTAAAGCATTGGAAATAGATGACTTTGTTCAAGTTGCGGATTGTCAAGGTTTTAAAATAGATTATATCGCTTAAAGTCGGATTCTAAAGCATTGTAAATAGATGACTTTGTTCAAGTTGCGAGTTGTTAAGGTTTAAAAGTAGATGATATCGTTTAATGTCGGATACTAAAGAATTGTAAATAGATGACTTTGTTTAAGTGGCGGATACTTAATGTTTGAAAATAGATGATATCGTTTAATGTCGGATTCTAAAGCATTGTAAATAGATGAATTTGTTTAAGTTTCGGATTCTTAATGTTTGAAAATAGATGATATCGTTTAAAGTCGGATTCTAAAGCATGGTAAATAGATGACTTTGTTCAAGTTGCGGATACTTAATGTTTGAAAATAGATGATATCGTTTAAAGTCGGATTCTAAAGCATTGTAAATAGATGACTTTGTTCCAGTTGCGGATTCTTAAGGTTGTAAAATAGATGATTTCGTTTAAAGTCGGATTCTAAAGCATTGTCAATAGATGACTTTGTTCAAGTTGGGGATACTTAATGTTTGAAAATAGATGATATCGTTTAAAGTCGGAATCTAAAGCATTGTGAATAGATGACTTTGTTCCAGTTGCGGATTCTTAAGGTTTGAAAATAGATGATATCGTTTAAAGTCGGATTCTAAAGCATTGTAAATAGATAACGTTGTTCAAGTTGCCGATTCTTAAAGTTTAAAAAATAGATTATATCGTTGAAGTCGGATTCTAAATCATTGTAAATAGATGACTTTGTTAAAGTTGCGGATTCTTAAGATTTTAAAAAAGGTGATATCGTTTAAAGTCGGATTCTAAAGCATTGTAAATAGATTACTTTGTTCAAGTTGCGGACTCTTATGGTTTGAAAATAGATGATGTCGTTTAAAGTCGGATTCTAAAGCATTGTAAATAGATTACTTTGTTCAAGTTAAGGATTCTCAAGGTTTGAAAATACATGATATTGTTTAAAGTCGGATTTTAAAGCATTGGAAATAGATGACTTTGTTCAAGTTGCGGATTGTCAAGGTTTTAAAATAGATTATATCGCTTAAAGTCGGATTCTAAAGCATTGTAAATTGATGACTTTGTTCAAGTTGCGAGTTGTTAAGGTTAAAAAGTAGATGATATCGTTAAATGTAGGATACTAAAGCATTGTAAATAGATAACTTTGTTTAAGTTGCCGATTCTTAATGTTTGAAAATAGATGATATCGTTTAATGTCGGATTCTAAAGCATTATAAATAGATGAATTTGATTAAGTTGCGGATTCTTAATGTTTGAAAATAGATGATATCGTTTAAAGTCGGATTCTAAAGCATTGTAAATAGATGACTTTGTTCAAGTTGCGGATACTTAATGTTTGAAAATAGATGATATCGTTTAAAGTCGAATTCTAAAGCATTGTAAATAGATGACTTTGTTCCAGTTGCGGATTCTTAAGGTTTGAAAAAAGATGATATCGTTTAAAGTCGGATTCTAAAGCATTGTAAATAGATGACTTTGTTTAAGTTGCGCATGCTTAATGTTTGAAAATAGATGATATCTTTTAAAGTGTGATTCTAAAGCATGGTAAATAGATGACTTTGTTCAAGTTGCCGATTCTTCAGGATTGAAAATAGATGATATCGTTTAAAGTAGGATTCTAAAGCATTGTAAATAGATGACTTTGTTCTAGTTGCGAGTTGTTAAGGTTTAAAAGTAGATGATATCGTTAAATGTCGGATACTAAAGCATTGTAAATAGATGACTTTGTTTAAGTTGCCGATTCTTAATGTTTGAAAATAGATGATATCGTTTAAAGTCGGATTCTAAAGCATTGTAAATAGATGAATTTGTTATAGTTACGGATTCTTAATGTTTGAAAATAGATGATATCGTTTAAAGTTGAATTCTAAAGCATTGTAAATAGATGACTTTCTTCAAGTTGCGGATTCTTAATGTTTCAAAAGCGATGATATCGTTTAAAGTCGGATTCTAAAGCATTGTAAATCTTTGACTTTGTTCAAGTTGCGGATTCTTGATGGTTGAAAATAGATGATATCGTTTAAAGTCGGATTCTAAAGAATGGTAAATAGATGACTTTGTTAGAGTTGCGGATCCTTAATCTTTTAAAAAAGATCATATCGTTTAAGTCGGATTATAAAGCATTGTACATAGATGACTTTGTTCAAGTTGCGCATTCTTAATGTTTTAAAATAGATGATATCGTTTAAAGTCGGATTCTAAAGCATTGTAAATAGATTACTTTGTTCAAGTTGCGGATGTTAAGGTTTCGAAATAGATGATATCGTTTAAAGTCGGATTCTAAAGCATTGTAAATAGATGACTTTGTTCAAGTTGCAGATTCTTAAAGTTTGAAAATAGATGATATCGTTTAAAGTCGGATTCTAAAGCATTGTAAATAGATGACTTTGTTCAAGTTGCCGATTCTTAAAGTTTGAAAATAGATGATAATGTTCAAAGTCGCATTCTAAAACATTGTAAATAGATTACTTTGTTCAAGTTGCGGATTCTTAAGGTTTTAAAATAGATGATATCGTTTAAAGTCGGATTCAAAAGCATTGTAAATAGATGCCTTTGTTCAAGTTGCGGATTCTTAAAGGTTTGAAAATAGATGATATCGTTTAAAGTCGGATTCTAAAGCATTGTAAATAGATTACTTTGTTCAAGTTGCGGATTTTAAGGTTTCAAAATAGATGATATCGTTTAAAGTCAGATTCTAAAGCATTGTAAATAGATGACTTTGTTCAAATTGCCGATTCCTTATGTTTGAAAATAAATGATATCGTTTAAAGTCGGATTCTAAAGCATTGTAAATAGATTACTTTGTTCAAGTTGCAGACTCTCAATGTTTGAAAATAGATGATATCGTTTCAAATGGGATTCTAAAGCATTTTAAATAGATGAATTTGTTCAAGTTGCCGATTCTTAAGGTGTTAAAATAGATGTTATCGTTTCAAGTCGGATTCTAAAGCATTGTAAATAGATGACTTTGTTCAAGTTGTGGACTGCTAAGGTTTGAAAATAGATGATATCGTTTAAAGTCGGATTTAAAAGCATTGTAAATAGATGACTTTGTTCAAGTTGGTGGATTCTTAGAGTTTGAAAATAGATGATGTCGTTTAAAGTCGGATTCTAAAGCATTGTAAATAGATGACTTTGTTCAAGTTGAGGATTCTCAAGGTTTGAAAATAGATGATATTGTTTAACTTCGGATTCTAAAGCATTGGAAATAGATGACTTTGTTCAAGTTGCGGATTGTCAAGGTTTTAAAATAGATTATATCGCTTAAAGTCGGATTCTAAAGCATTGTAAATAGATGACTTTGTTCAAGTTGCGAGTTGTTAAGGTTTAAAAGTAGATGATATCGTTTAATGTCGGATACTAAAGAATTGTAAATAGATGACTTTGTTTAAGTGGCGGATACTTAATGTTTGAAAATAGATGATATCGTTTAATGTCGGATTCTAAAGCATTGTAAATAGATGAATTTGTTTAAGTTTCGGATTCTTAATGTTTGAAAATAGATGATATCGTTTAAAGTCGGATTCTAAAGCATGGTAAATAGATGACTTTGTTCAAGTTGCGGATACTTAATGTTTGAAAATAGATGATATCGTTTAAAGTCGGATTCTAAAGCATTGTAAATAGATGACTTTGTTCCAGTTGCGGATTCTTAAGGTTGTAAAATAGATGATTTCGTTTAAAGTCGGATTCTAAAGCATTGTCAATAGATGACTTTGTTCAAGTTGGGGATACTTAATGTTTGAAAATAGATGATATCGTTTAAAGTCGGAATCTAAAGCATTGTGAATAGATGACTTTGTTCCAGTTGCGGATTCTTAAGGTTTGAAAATAGATGATATCGTTTAAAGTCGGATTCTAAAGCATTGTAAATAGATAACGTTGTTCAAGTTGCCGATTCTTAAAGTTTAAAAAATAGATTATATCGTTGAAGTCGGATTCTAAATCATTGTAAATAGATGACTTTGTTAAAGTTGCGGATTCTTAAGATTTTAAAAAAGGTGATATCGTTTAAAGTCGGATTCTAAAGCATTGTAAATAGATTACTTTGTTCAAGTTGCGGACTCTTATGGTTTGAAAATAGATGATGTCGTTTAAAGTCGGATTCTAAAGCATTGTAAATAGATTACTTTGTTCAAGTTAAGGATTCTCAAGGTTTGAAAATACATGATATTGTTTAAAGTCGGATTTTAAAGCATTGGAAATAGATGACTTTGTTCAAGTTGCGGATTGTCAAGGTTTTAAAATAGATTATATCGCTTAAAGTCGGATTCTAAAGCATTGTAAATTGATGACTTTGTTCAAGTTGCGAGTTGTTAAGGTTAAAAAGTAGATGATATCGTTAAATGTAGGATACTAAAGCATTGTAAATAGATAACTTTGTTTAAGTTGCCGATTCTTAATGTTTGAAAATAGATGATATCGTTTAATGTCGGATTCTAAAGCATTATAAATAGATGAATTTGATTAAGTTGCGGATTCTTAATGTTTGAAAATAGATGATATCGTTTAAAGTCGGATTCTAAAGCATTGTAAATAGATGACTTTGTTCAAGTTGCGGATACTTAATGTTTGAAAATAGATGATATCGTTTAAAGTCGAATTCTAAAGCATTGTAAATAGATGACTTTGTTCCAGTTGCGGATTCTTAAGGTTTGAAAAAAGATGATATCGTTTAAAGTCGGATTCTAAAGCATTGTAAATAGATGACTTTGTTTAAGTTGCGCATGCTTAATGTTTGAAAATAGATGATATCTTTTAAAGTGTGATTCTAAAGCATGGTAAATAGATGACTTTGTTCAAGTTGCCGATTCTTCAGGATTGAAAATAGATGATATCGTTTAAAGTAGGATTCTAAAGCATTGTAAATAGATGACTTTGTTCTAGTTGCGAGTTGTTAAGGTTTAAAAGTAGATGATATCGTTAAATGTCGGATACTAAAGCATTGTAAATAGATGACTTTGTTTAAGTTGCCGATTCTTAATGTTTGAAAATAGATGATATCGTTTAAAGTCGGATTCTAAAGCATTGTAAATAGATGAATTTGTTATAGTTACGGATTCTTAATGTTTGAAAATAGATGATATCGTTTAAAGTTGAATTCTAAAGCATTGTAAATAGATGACTTTCTTCAAGTTGCGGATTCTTAATGTTTCAAAAGCGATGATATCGTTTAAAGTCGGATTCTAAAGCATTGTAAATCTTTGACTTTGTTCAAGTTGCGGATTCTTGATGGTTGAAAATAGATGATATCGTTTAAAGTCGGATTCTAAAGAATGGTAAATAGATGACTTTGTTAGAGTTGCGGATCCTTAATCTTTTAAAAAAGATCATATCGTTTAAGTCGGATTATAAAGCATTGTACATAGATGACTTTGTTCAAGTTGCGCATTCTTAATGTTTTAAAATAGATGATATCGTTTAAAGTCGGATTCTAAAGCATGGTAAATAGATGACTTTGTTCAAGTTGCGGATACTTAATGTTTGAAAATAGATGATATCGTTTAAAGTCGGATTCTAAAGCATTGTAAATAGATGACTTTGTTCCAGTTGCGGATTCTTAAGGTTGTAAAATAGATGATTTCGTTTAAAGTCGGATTCTAAAGCATTGTCAATAGATGACTTTGTTCAAGTTGGGGATACTTAATGTTTGAAAATAGATGATATCGTTTAAAGTCGGAATCTAAAGCATTGTGAATAGATGACTTTGTTCCAGTTGCGGATTCTTAAGGTTTGAAAATAGATGATATCGTTTAAAGTCGGATTCTAAAGCATTGTAAATAGATAACGTTGTTCAAGTTGCCGATTCTTAAAGTTTAAAAAATAGATTATATCGTTGAAGTCGGATTCTAAATCATTGTAAATAGATGACTTTGTTAAAGTTGCGGATTCTTAAGATTTTAAAAAAGGTGATATCGTTTAAAGTCGGATTCTAAAGCATTGTAAATAGATTACTTTGTTCAAGTTGCGGACTCTTATGGTTTGAAAATAGATGATGTCGTTTAAAGTCGGATTCTAAAGCATTGTAAATAGATTACTTTGTTCAAGTTAAGGATTCTCAAGGTTTGAAAATACATGATATTGTTTAAAGTCGGATTTTAAAGCATTGGAAATAGATGACTTTGTTCAAGTTGCGGATTGTCAAGGTTTTAAAATAGATTATATCGCTTAAAGTCGGATTCTAAAGCATTGTAAATTGATGACTTTGTTCAAGTTGCGAGTTGTTAAGGTTAAAAAGTAGATGATATCGTTAAATGTAGGATACTAAAGCATTGTAAATAGATAACTTTGTTTAAGTTGCCGATTCTTAATGTTTGAAAATAGATGATATCGTTTAATGTCGGATTCTAAAGCATTATAAATAGATGAATTTGATTAAGTTGCGGATTCTTAATGTTTGAAAATAGATGATATCGTTTAAAGTCGGATTCTAAAGCATTGTAAATAGATGACTTTGTTCAAGTTGCGGATACTTAATGTTTGAAAATAGATGATATCGTTTAAAGTCGAATTCTAAAGCATTGTAAATAGATGACTTTGTTCCAGTTGCGGATTCTTAAGGTTTGAAAAAAGATGATATCGTTTAAAGTCGGATTCTAAAGCATTGTAAATAGATGACTTTGTTTAAGTTGCGCATGCTTAATGTTTGAAAATAGATGATATCTTTTAAAGTGTGATTCTAAAGCATGGTAAATAGATGACTTTGTTCAAGTTGCCGATTCTTCAGGATTGAAAATAGATGATATCGTTTAAAGTAGGATTCTAAAGCATTGTAAATAGATGACTTTGTTCTAGTTGCGAGTTGTTAAGGTTTAAAAGTAGATGATATCGTTAAATGTCGGATACTAAAGCATTGTAAATAGATGACTTTGTTTAAGTTGCCGATTCTTAATGTTTGAAAATAGATGATATCGTTTAAAGTCGGATTCTAAAGCATTGTAAATAGATGAATTTGTTATAGTTACGGATTCTTAATGTTTGAAAATAGATGATATCGTTTAAAGTTGAATTCTAAAGCATTGTAAATAGATGACTTTCTTCAAGTTGCGGATTCTTAATGTTTCAAAAGCGATGATATCGTTTAAAGTCGGATTCTAAAGCATTGTAAATCTTTGACTTTGTTCAAGTTGCGGATTCTTGATGGTTGAAAATAGATGATATCGTTTAAAGTCGGATTCTAAAGAATGGTAAATAGATGACTTTGTTAGAGTTGCGGATCCTTAATCTTTTAAAAAAGATCATATCGTTTAAGTCGGATTATAAAGCATTGTACATAGATGACTTTGTTCAAGTTGCGCATTCTTAATGTTTTAAAATAGATGATATCGTTTAAAGTCGGATTCTAAAGCATTGTAAATAGATTACTTTGTTCAAGTTGCGGATGTTAAGGTTTCGAAATAGATGATATCGTTTAAAGTCGGATTCTAAAGCATTGTAAATAGATGACTTTGTTCAAGTTGCAGATTCTTAAAGTTTGAAAATAGATGATATCGTTTAAAGTCGGATTCTAAAGCATTGTAAATAGATGACTTTGTTCAAGTTGCCGATTCTTAAAGTTTGAAAATAGATGATAATGTTCAAAGTCGCATTCTAAAACATTGTAAATAGATTACTTTGTTCAAGTTGCGGATTCTTAAGGTTTTAAAATAGATGATATCGTTTAAAGTCGGATTCAAAAGCATTGTAAATAGATGCCTTTGTTCAAGTTGCGGATTCTTAAAGGTTTGAAAATAGATGATATCGTTTAAAGTCGGATTCTAAAGCATTGTAAATAGATTACTTTGTTCAAGTTGCGGATTTTAAGGTTTCAAAATAGATGATATCGTTTAAAGTCAGATTCTAAAGCATTGTAAATAGATGACTTTGTTCAAATTGCCGATTCCTTATGTTTGAAAATAAATGATATCGTTTAAAGTCGGATTCTAAAGCATTGTAAATAGATTACTTTGTTCAAGTTGCAGACTCTCAATGTTTGAAAATAGATGATATCGTTTCAAATGGGATTCTAAAGCATTTTAAATAGATGACTTTGTTCAAGTTGCCGATTCTTAAGGTGTTAAAATAGATGTTATCGTTTCAAGTCGGATTCTAAAGCATTGTAAATAGATGACTTTGTTCAAGTTGCGGACTCTTATGGTTTGAAAATAGATGATGTCGTTTAAAATCGGATTCTAAAGCATTGTAAATAGATTACTTTGTTCAAGTTAAGGATTCTCAAGGTGTTAAAATAGATGATATTGTTTAAAGTCGGATTCTAAAGCATTGGAAATAGATGACTTTGTTCAAGTTGTGGACTGCTAAGGTTTGAAAATAGATGATATCGTTTAAAGTCGGATTTAAAAGCATTGTAAATAGATGACTTTGTTCAAGTTGGTGGATTCTTAGAGTTTGAAAATAGATGATATCGTTTAAAGTCGGATTCTAAAGCATTGTAAATAGATGACTTTGTTCAAGTTGCGGATTCTTAGGGTTTGAAAATAGATGATATCGTTTAAAGTCGGATTCTAAATCATTGTAAATAGATGACTTTGTTCAAGTTGCGAGTTGTTAAGGTTTAAAAGTAGATGGTATCGTTTAATGTCGGATACTAAAGCATTGTAAATAGATGACTTTGTTCAAGTTGCGGATTCTTGATCTTTGAAAATAGATGATATCGTTTAAAGTCAGATTCTAAAGCATTGTAAGTAGATGACGTTGTTAGAGTTGCGAGTCCTTAATGTTTGGAAATAGATGATATCGTTTAAGTCGGATTCTAAAGCATTGTAAATAGATGACTTTGTTCAAGTTGCGGATACTTAATGTTTGAAAATAGATGATATCGTTTAAAGTCGGATTCTAAAGCATTGTAAATAGATGACGATGTTCCAGTTTCGGATTCTTAAGGTTTGAAAATAGATGATTTCGTTTAAAGTCGGATTCTAAAGCAGTGTAAATAGATGACTTTGTTCAAGTTGCAGATTCTTAAAGTTTGAAAATAGATTATATCGTTTAAAGTCGGATTCTAAAGCATTGTAAATTAATGACTTTGTCTAAGTTGCGAATTCTTAAGATTTGAAAATAGATGATATCGTTTAAAGTCAGATTCTAAAGCATTGTAAATAGATGTCTTTGTTCAAGTTGCGGACTCTTATGGGTTGAAAATAGATGATATCGTTTCAAGTCGGATTCTAAAGCATTGTAAATAGATTACTTTGTTCAAGTTTCCGATTCTTAAGGTGTGAAAATAGATGTTATCGTTTAAAGGTCGATTCTAAAGCATTGTAAATAGATTACTTTGTTCAAGTTGCGGACTGCTAAGGTTTGAAAATAGATGATATCCTTTAAAGTCGGATTCTTAAGCATTGTAAATAGATGAATTGTTCAAGTGTCCTATTCTTAAAGTTTGAAAATAGATGATAATGTTAAAAAACGCATTCTAAAGCATTGTAAATACATGACTTTGTTCAAGTTGCGGATTCTTAAGGTTTGAAAATAGATGATATCGTGTAAAGTCGGATTCCAAAGCATTGTAAATAGATGACTTTGTTCAAGTTGCGGATTCTTAAGGGTTGAAAATAGATGATATCGTTTAAAGTCGGATTCTAAAGCATTCTAAATAGATGACTTTGGTAGAGGGGCGGATCCTTAATGTTTGTAAAATAGATGATATCGTTTAAGTCGGATTATAAAGCATTGTAAATAGATGACTTTTTTCAAGTTGCCGATTGTTAAGGATTGAAAATAGATGATATCGTTTAAAGTCAGATTCTAAAGCATTGTCAATAGATGACTTTGTTCAAGTTGCGAGTTGTTAAGGTTTGAAAGTAGATTATATTATTTAATGTCGGATACTAAAGCATTGTAAATAGATGACTTTGTTTAAGTTGCCGATTCTTAAAGTTTGAAAATAGATCATATATCGTTTAAAGTCGGATTCTAAAGCATTGTAAATAGATGACTTTGTTCAAGTTGCGGATTCTTAAAGGTTTGAAAATAGATGATATCGTTTAAAGTCGGATTCTAAAGCATTGTAAATAGATTACTTTGTTCAAGTTGCGGATTCTTAAGGTTTCAAAATAGATGATATCGTTTAAAGTCGGATTCCAAAGCATTGTAAATAGATGACTTTGTTCAAGTTGCGGATTCTTAAAGGTTTGAAAATAGATGATATCGTTTAAAGTCGGATTCTAAAGCATTGTAAATAGATTACTTTGTTCAAGTTGCGGATGTTAAGGTTTCGAAATAGATGACATCGTTTAAAGTCGGATTCTAAAGCATTGTAAATAGATGACTTTGTTCAAGTTGCAGATTCTTAAAGTTTGAAAATAGATGATATCGTTTAAAGTCGGATTCTAAAGCATTGTAAATAGATGACTTTGTTCAAGTTGCCGATTCTTAAAGTTTGAAAATAGATGATAATGTTCAAAGTCGCATTCTAAAGCATTGTAAATAGATGACTTTGTTCAAGTTGCGGATTCTTAAGGTTTTAAAATAGATGATATCGTTTAAAGTCGGATTCCAAAGCATTGTAAATAGATGCCTTTGTTCAAGTTGCGGATTCTTAAAGGTTTGAAAATAGATGATATCGTTTAAAGTCGGATTCTAAAGCATTGTAAATAGATTACTTTGTTCAAGTTGCGGATTTTAAGGTTTCAAAATAGATGATATCGTTTAAAGTCAGATTCTAAAGCATTGTAAATAGATGACTTTGTTCAAGTTGCCGATTCTTAATGTTTGAAAATAAATGATATCGTTTAAAGTCGGATTCTAAAGCATTGTAAATAGATTACTTTGTTCAAGTTGCAGACTCTCAATGTTTTAAAATAGATGATATCGTTTCAAATCGGATTCTAAAGCATTTTAAATAGATGACTTTGTTCAAGTTGCCGATTCTTAAGGTGTTAAAATAGATGTTATCGTTTCAAGTCGGATTCTAAAGCATTGTAAATAGATGACTTTGTTCAAGTTGGTGGATTCTTAGGGTTTGAAAATAGATGATATCGTTTAAAGTCGGATTCTAAAGCATTGTAAATAGATGACTTTGTTCAAGTTGCGGATTCTTAGGGTTTGAAAATAGATGATATCGTTTAAAGTCGGATTCTAAATCATTGTAAATAGATGACTTTGTTCAAGTTGCGAGTTGTTAAGGTTTAAAAGTAGATGGTATCGTTTAATGTCGGATACTAAAGCATTGTAAATAGATGACTTTGTTCAAGTTGCGGATTCTTGATCTTTGAAAATAGATGATATCGTTTAAAGTCGGATTCTAAAGCATTGTAAGTAGATGACGTTGTTAGAGTTGCGGATCCTTAATGTTTGAAAATAGATGATATCGTTTAAGCTGGATTCTAAAGCATTGTAAATAGATGACTTTGTTCAAGTTGCGGATACTTAATGTTTGAAAATAGATGATATCGTTTAAAGTCGGATTCTAAAGCATTGTAAATAGATGACTTTGTTCCAGTTTCGGATTCTTAAGGTTTGAAAATAGATGATTTCGTTTAAAGTCGGATTCTAAAGCAGTGTAAATAGATGACTTTGTTCAAGTTGCAGATTCTTAAAGTTTGAAAATAGATTATATCGTTTAAAGTCGGATTCTAAAGCATTGTAAATTAATGACTTTGTCTAAGTTGCGAATTCTTAAGATTTGAAAATAGATGATATCGTTTAAAGTCAGATTCTAAAGCATTGTAAATAGATGTCTTTGTTTAAGTTGCCGATTCTTAATGTTTGAAAATAAATGATATCGTTTAAAGTCGGATTCTAAAGCATTGTAAATAGATTACTTTGTTCAAGTTGCAGACTCTCAATGTTTGAAAATAGATGATATCGTTTCAAATCGGATTCTAAAGCATTTTAAATAGATGACTTTGTTCAAGTTGCCGATTCTTAAGGTGTTAAAATAGATGTTATCGTTTCAAGTCGGATTCTAAAGCATTGTAAATAGATGACTTTGTTCAAGTTGTGGACTGCTAAGGTTTGAAAATAGATGATATCGTTTAAAGTCGGATTCTAAAGCATTGTAAATAGATGACTTTGTTCAAGTTGGTGGATTCTTAGGGTTTGAAAATAGATGATATCGTTTAAAGTCGGATTCTAAAGCATTGTAAATAGATGACTTTGTTCAAGTTGCGGATTCTTAGGGTTTGAAAATAGATGATATCGTTTAAAGTCGGATTCTAAATCATTGTAAATAGATGACTTTGTTCAAGTTGCGAGTTGTTAAGGTTTAAAAGTAGATGGTATCGTTTAATGTCGGATACTAAAGCATTGTAAATAGATGACTTTGTTCAAGTTGCGGATTCTTGATCTTTGAAAATAGATGATATCGTTTAAAGTCGGATTCTAAAGCATTGTAAGTAGATGACGTTGTTAGAGTTGCGGATCCTTAATGTTTGAAAATAGATGATATCGTTTAAGCTGGATTCTAAAGCATTGTAAATAGATGACTTTGTTCAAGTTGCGGATACTTAATGTTTGAAAATAGATGATATCGTTTAAAGTCGGATTCTAAAGCATTGTAAATAGATGACTTTGTTCCAGTTTCGGATTCTTAAGGTTTGAAAATAGATGATTTCGTTTAAAGTCGGATTCTAAAGCAGTGTAAATAGATGACTTTGTTCAAGTTGCAGATTCTTAAAGTTTGAAAATAGATTATATCGTTTAAAGTCGGATTCTAAAGCATTGTAAATTAATGACTTTGTCTAAGTTGCGAATTCTTAAGATTTGAAAATAGATGATATCGTTTAAAGTCAGATTCTAAAGCATTGTAAATAGATGTCTTTGTTTAAGTTGCGGACTCTTATGGTTTGAAAATAGATGATATCGTTTCAAGTCGGATTCTAAAGCATTGTAAATAGATTACTTTGTTCAAGTTTCCGATTCTTAAGGTGTGAAAATAGATGTTATCGTTTAAAGGTCGATTCTAAAGCATTGTAAATAGATTACTTTGTTCAAGTTGCGGACTGCTAAGGTTTGAAAATAGATGATATCCTTTAAAGTCGGATTCTAAAGCATTGTAAATAGATGAATTGTTCAAGTGTCCTATTCTTAAAGTTTGAAAATAGATGATAATGTTCAAAGTCGCATTCTAAAGCATTGTAAATAGATGACATTGTTCCAGTTGCGGAATCTTAATGTTTTAAAATAGATGATATCGTTTAAAGTCGGATTCTAAAGCATTGTAAATAGATTACTTTGTTCATGTTGCAGACTCTCAATGTTTGAAAATAGATGATATCGTTTCAAATCGGATTCTAAAGCATTTTAAATAGATGACTTTTTTCAAGTTGCCGATTCTTAAGGTGTTAAAATAGATGTTATCGTTTCAAGTCGGATTCTAAAGCATTGTAAATAGATGACTTTGTTCAAGTTGCGGACTGCTAAGGTTTAGAAAATAGATGATATCGTTTAAAGTCGGATTCTAAAGCATTGTAAATAGATGACTTTGTTCAAGTTGGTTGATTCTTAGGGTTTGAAAATAGATGATATCGTTTAAAGTCGGATTCTAAAGCATTGTAAATAGATGCATTTGTTTAAGTTACGGATTCTTAATGTTTGAAAATAGATGATATCGTTTAAAGTCGGATTCTAAAGCATTGTAAATCTTTGACTTTGTTCAAGTTGCGGATTCTTGATGTTTGAAAATAGATGATATCGTTTAAAGTCGGATTCTAAAGCATTGTAAGTAGATGACGTTGTTAGAGTTGCGGATCCTTAATGTTTGAAAATAGATGATATCGTTTAAGTCGGATTCTAAAGCATTGTAAATAGATGACTTTGTTCAAGTTGCGGATACTTAATGTTTGAAAATAGATGATATCGTTTAAAGTCGGATTCTAAAGCATTGTAAATAGATGACTTTGTTCCAGTTTCGGATTCTTAAGGTTTGAAAATAGATGATTTCGTTTAAAGTCGGATTCTAAAGCAGTGTAAATAGATGACTTTGTTCAAGTTGCCGGTTTTTTAAAGTTTTAAAATAGATTATATCGTTTCAAGTCGGATTCTAAAGCATTGTAAATAGATTACTTTGTTCAAGTTTCCGATTCTTAAGGTGTGAAAATAGAGGTTTTCGTTTAAAGGTCGATTCTAAAGCATTGTAAATAGATTACTTTGTTCAAGTTGCAGGCTGCTAAGGTTTGAAAATAGATGATATCCTTTAAAGTCGGATTCTAAAGCATTGTAAATAGATGAATTGTTCAAGTGTCCTATTCTTAAAGTTTGAAAATAGATGATATCGTTTAAGTCGGATTATAAAGCATTGTAAATAGATGACTTTGTTCATGTTGCCGATTCTTCAAGTTTGAAAATAGATGATATCGTTTAAAGTCGGATTCTAAAGCATTGTAAATAGATGACTTTGTTCAAGTTGCCGATTCTTAAGGATTGAAAATAGATGATAACGTTTAAAGTTGGATTCTAGAGCATTGTAAATAGATGACTTTGTTACAGTTGCGAGTTGTTAAGGTTTAAAAGTTGATGATATCGTAATATGTCGGATACTAAAGCATTGTAAATAGATGACTTTGTTTAAGTTGCGGATTCTTAATGTTTGAAAAGAGATGATATCGTTTAAAGTCGTATTCTAAAGCATTGTAAATAGATGAATTTGTTTAAGTTACGGATTGTTAATGTTGGAAAATAGATGATATCGTTTAAAGTTGAATTCTAAAGCATTGTAAATAGATGCCTTTGTTCAAGTTGCGGATTCTTAATGTTTGAAAATCGATGATATCGTTTAAAGTCGGATTCTAAAGCATTGTAAATAGATGACTTTGTTCAAGTTGCGGATTCTTGATGGTTGAAAATAGATGATATCGTTTAAAGTCGGATTCTAAAGTATTGTAAATAGATGACTTTGTTAGAGTTGCGGATCCTTAATGTTTGAAAATAGATGATATCGTTTAAGTCGGATTATAAAGCATTGTAAATAGATGACTTTGGTCAAGTAGCGGATACTTAATGTTTTAAAATAGATGATATCGTTTCAAGTCGGATTCTAAAGCATTGTAAAGGGATGACTTTGTTCCAGTTTCGGATTCTTAAGGTTTGAAAATAGATGATTTCGTTTAAAGTCGGATTCTAAAGCATTGTAAATAGATGACTTTGTTCAAGTTGCGGATTCTTAAGATTTGAAAATAGATGATACCGTTTAAAATCGGATTCTAAAGCATTGTAAATAGATGACTTTGTTCAAGTTGCGGACTCTTATGGTTTAAAATAGATGATATCGTTTAAAGTCGGATTCCAATGCATTGTCAATAGATGACTTTGTAAAAGTTGCGGATTCTGAATGTTTGAAAATAGATGATATCGTTTCAAGTCGGATTCTAAAGCATTGTAAATAGATGACTTTGTTCAAGTTGCGGACTCTTAGGGTTTGAAAATAGATGATAATGTTTAAAGTCGGATTCTAAAGCATTGTAAATAGATGACTTTGTTCAAGTTGAGGATTCTCAAGGTTTGAAAATAGATGATATTGTTTAAAGTCGGATTCAAAAGCATTGGAAATAGATGACTTTTTACAAGTTGCGGATTGTCAAGGTTTTAAAATAGATTATATCGCTTTAAGTCGGATTCTAAAGCATTGTAAATAGATGACTTTTTTCAAGTGTCGAGTTGTTAAGGTTTAAAAGTAGATGATATCGTTTAATGTTGGATACTAAAGCATTGTAAATAGATGACTTTGTTTAAGTTGCGGATTCTTAATGTTTGAAAATAGATGATATCGTTTAAAGTCGGATTCTAAAGCATTGTAAATAGATGAATTTGTTCCAGTTTCGGATTCTTAAGGTTTGAAAATAGATGATATCGTTTAAAGTCGGATTCTAAAGCATTGTACATAGATGACTTTGTTCAAGTTTCGAGTGGTTAAGGTTTAAAAATAGATGATATCGTTTAATGTCGGATACTAAAGCATTGTAAATAGATGACTTTGTTTAAGTTGCGGATTCTTAATGTTTGAAAATAGATGATATCGTTTAAAGTGTGATTCTAAAGCATTGTAAATAGATGACTTTGTTCATGTTGCCGATTCTTCAGGTTTGAAAATAGATGATATCGTTTAAAGTCGGATTCTAAAGCATTGCAAATAGATGACTTTGTTCAAGTTGCCGAATCTTAAGGATTGAAAATAGATGATATCGTTTAAAGTCGGATTCTAAAGCATTGTAAATAGATGACTTTGTTCAAGTTGCGAGTTGTTAAGGGTTAAAAGTAGATGATATCGTAAAATGTCGGATACTAAAGCATTGTAAATAGATGACTTTGTTAAAGTTGCGGATTCTTAAGATTTGAAAATAGATGATATCGTTTAAAGTCGGATTCTAAAGCATTGTAAATAGATTAATTTTTATAAGTTACGGATTCTCTGATGTTTCAAAATAGATGATATCGTTTAAAGTTTAATTCTTAAGCATTGTAAATAGATGACTTTGTTCAAGTTGCGGATTCTTAATGTTTGAAAATCGATGATATCGTTTAAAGTCGGATTCGAAAGCATTGTAAATCTTTGACTTTGTTCAAGTTGCGGATGCTTGATGGTTGAAAATAGATGATATCGTTTAAAGTCTGATTCTAAAGCATTGTAAATAGATGACTTTGTTAGAGTTGCGGATCCTTAATGTTGGAAAATAGATGATATCGTTTAAGTCGGATTATAAAGCATTGTAAATAGATGACTTTGTTCAAGTGTCGGATACTTAATGTTTTAAAATAGATGATATCGTTTCAAGTCGGATTCTAAAGCATTGTAAAGGGATGACTTTGTTCCAGTTTCGGATTCTTAAGGTTTGAAAATAGATGATTTCGTTTAAAGTCGGATTCTAAAGCATTGTAAATAGATGACTTTGTTCACGTTGCCGATTCTTAAAGTTTGAAAATAAATTATATCGTTTACAGTCGGATTCCAAATCATTGTCAATAGATGACTTTGTTCAAGTTGCGGATTCTTAATGTTTGAAAATAGATGATATCGTTTAAGGTCGGATTCTAAAGCATTGTAAATAGATAACTTTGTTCATGTTGCCGATTCTTCAGGTTTGAAAATAGATGATATCATTTAAAGTCGGATTCTATAGCATTGTAAATAGATGACTTTGTTCAAGTTGCCGATTCTTAAGGATGGAAAATAGATGATATCGTTTAAAGTCGGATTCTAAAGCATTGTAAATAGATGACTTTGTTACAGTTGCGAGTTGTTAAGGTTTAATAGTAGATGATATCGTAAAATGTCGGATACGAAAGCATTGTAAATAGATGACTTTGTTTAAGTTGCGGATTCTTAGTGGGGTAAAATAGATGATATCGTTTAATGTCGGATACTAAAGCATTGTAAATAGATGACTTTGTTCAAGTTGCGGATTCTTAATGTTGGAAAATAGATGATATCGTTTACAGTCGGATTCTAAAGCATTGTAAATAGATGAATTTGTTCCAGTTGCGGATTCTTAAGGTTTGAAAATAGATGATATCGTTTAAAGTCGGATTCTAAAGACTTGTACATAGATGACTTTGTTCAAGTTTCGAGTGGTTAAGGTTTAAAAATAGATGATATCGTTTAATGTCGGATACTAAAGCTTTGTAAATAGATGACTTTGTTAAAGTTGCGGATTCTTTATGTTTGAACATAGACGATATCGTTTAAAGTGTGATTCTAAATCATTGTAAATAGATGATTTTGTTCATGTTGCCGATTCTTCAGGTTCGAAAATAGATGATATCGTTTAAAGTCGGATTCTAAAGCATTGTAAATAGATGACTTTGTTCAAGTTGCGAATTCTTAATGTTTGAAAATCGATGATATCGTTTAAAGTCGGATTCTAAAGCATTGTAAATCTTTGACTTTGTTCAAGGGTCGGATTCTTGATGGTTGAAAATAGATGATATCGTTTAAAGTCGGATTCTAAAGCATTCTAAATAGATGACTTTGTTAGAGGGTCTAATCCTTAATGTTTGAAAATAGATGATATCGTTTAAGTCGGATTATAAAGCATTGTAAATAGATGACTTTGTTCAAGTTGCGGATTCTTAATGTTTGAAAATCGATGATATCGTTTGAAGTCGGATGCTAAAGCATTGTAAATAGATGACTTTGTTCACGTTGCGGATTCTTGATGGTTGAAAATAGATGATATCGTTTAAAGTCAGATTCTAAAGCATTGTAAATAGATGACTTAGTTAGAGTTGCGGATCCTTAATGTTTAAAAATAGATGATATCGTTTAAGTCATATTATAAAGCATTGTAAATAGATGACTTTGTTCAAGTTGCGGATACTTAATGTTTTAAAATAGATGATATCGTTTCAAGTCGGATTCTAAAGCATTGTAAAGGGATGACTTTGTTCCAGTTTCGGATTCTTAAGGTTTGAAAATAGATGATTTCGTTAAATGTCGGATACTAAAGCATTGTAAAAAGATAACTTTGTTTAAGTTGCGGATTCTTAATGTTTGAAAATAGATGATATCGTTTAAAGTGTGATTCTAAAGCATTGTAAATAGATGACTTTGTTCATGTTGCCGATTCTTCAGGTTTGAAAATAGATGATATCGTTTAAAGTAGGATTCTAAAGCATTGCAAATAGATGACTTTGTTCAAGTTGCCGAATCTTAAAGGTTGAAAATAGATTATATCGTTTAAAGTCGGATTCTAAAGCATTGTAAATAGATTACTTTGTTCAAGTTGCGAGTTGTTAAGGTTTAAAAGTAGATGGTATCGTTAAATGTCGGATACTAAAGCATTGTAAATAGATGACTTTGTTAAAGTTGCGGATTCTTAATGTTTAAAAATAGATGATATCGTTTAAAGTCGGATTCTAAAGCATTGTAAATAGATTAATTTTTTTAAGTTACGGATTCTTAATGTTTGAAAATAGATGATATCGTTTAAAGTTGAATTCTAAAGCATTGTAAATAGATGACTTTGTTCAAGTTGCGGATTCTTAATGTTTGAAAATCGATGATATTGTTTAAAGTCGGATTCTAAAGCATTGTAAATAGATGAATTTGTTCCAGTTGCGGATTCTTAAGGTTTGAAAATAGATGATATCGTTTAAAGTCGGATTCTAAAGCATTGTACATAGATGACTTTGTTCAAGTTTCGAGTGGTTAAGGTTTAAAAATAGATGATATCGTTTAATGTCGGATACTAAAGCATTGTAAATAGATGACTTTGTTAAAGTTGCGGATTCTTTATGTATGAACATAGACGATATCGTTTAAAGTGTGATTCTAAAGCATTGTAAATAGATGACTTTGTTCATGTTGCCGATTCTTCAGGTTTGAACATAGATGATATCGTTTAAAGTCGGATTCTAAAGCATTGTAAATAGATGACTTTGTTACAGTTGCGAGTTGTTAAGGTTTACAAGTAGATGATATCGTTAAATGTCGGATACTACAGCATTGTAAATAGATGACTTTGTTTAAGTTGCGGATTCTTAATGTTTGAAAATAGATGATATCGTTTAAAGTCGGATTCTAAAGCATTGTAAATAGATGAATTTGTTTAAGTTACGGATTCTTAATGTTTGAAAATAGATGATATCGTTTAAAGTTGAATTCTAAAGCATTGTAAATTGATGACCATGTTCAAGTTGCGAATTCTTAATGTTTGAAAATCGATGATATCGTTTAAAGTCGGATTCTAAAGCATTGTAAATCTTTGACTTTGTTCAAGTTGCGGATTCTTAATTGTTGAAAATAGATGATATCGTTTAAAGTCGGATTCTAAAGCATTCTAAATAGATGACTTTGTTAGAGGGTCTAATCCTTAATGTTTGAAAATAGATGATATCGTTTAAGTCGGATTATAAAGCATTGTAAATAGATGACTTTGTTCATGTTGCCGATTCTTCAAGTTTGAAAATAGATGATATCGTTTAAAGTCGGATTCTAAAGCATTGTAAATACATGACTTTGTTCAAGTTGCCGATTCTTAAGGATTGAAAATAGATGATAACGTTTTAAGTTGGATTCTAGAGCATTGTAAATAGATGACTTTGTTACAGTTGCGAGTTGTTAAGGTTAAAAAGTAGATGATATCGTAATATGTACGATACAAAAGCATTGTAAATAGATGACTTTGTTTAAGTTGCGGATTCTTAATGTTTCGAAAATAGATGATATCGTTTAAAGTCGTATTCTAAAGCATTGTAAATAGATGAATTTGTTTAAGTTACGGATTCTTAATGTTTGAAAATAGGTGATATCATTTAAAGTTGAATTCTAAAGCATTGTAAATAGATGACCATGTTCAAGTTGCGAATTCTTAATGTTTGAAAATCGATGATATCGTTTAAAGTCGGATTCTAAAGCATTGTAAATCTTTGACTTTGTTCAAGGGTCGGATTCTTGATGGTTGAAAATAGATGATATCGTTTAAAGTCGGATTCTAAAGCATTCTAAATAGATGACTTTGTTAGAGGGTCTAATCCTTAATGTTTGAAAATAGATGATATCGTTTAAGTCGGATTATAAAGCATTGTAAATAGATGACTTTGTTCATGTTGCCGATTCTTCAAGTTTGAAAATAGATGATATCGTTTAAAGTCGGATTCTAAAGCATTGTAAATACATGACTTTGTTCAAGTTGCCGATTCTTAAGGATTGAAAATAGATGATAACGTTTTAAGTTGGATTCTAGAGCATTGTAAATAGATGACTTTGTTACAGTTGCGAGTTGTTAAGGTTTAACAGTAGATGATATCGTCATATGTCGGATACTAAAGCATTGTAAATAGATGACTTTGTTTAAGTTGCGGATTCTTAATGTTTCGAAAATAGATGATATCGTTTAAAGTCGTATTCTAAAGCATTGTAAATAGATGAATTTGTTAAAGTTACGGATTCTTTATGTTTGAAAATAGGTGATATCGTTTAAAGTTGAATTCTAAAGCATTGTAAATAGATGACTTTGTTCAAGTTGCGCATTTTTAATGTTTGAAAATCGATGATATCGTTTGAAGTCGGATTCTAAAGCATTGTAAATAGATGACTTTGTTCCAGTTGCGGATTCTTGATGGTTGAAAATAGATGATATCGTTTAAAGTCGGATTCTAAAGCATTGTAAATAGATGACTTAGTTAGAGTTGCGGATCCTTAATGTTTAAAAATAGATGATATCGTTTAAGTCATATTATAAAGCATTGTAAATAGATGACTTTGTTCAAGTTGCGGATACTTAATGTTTTAAAATAGATGATATCGTTTCAAGTCGGATTCTAAAGCATTGTAAAGGGATGACTTTGTTCCAGTTTCGGATTCTTAAGGTTTGAAAATAGATGATTTCGTTTAATGTCGGATACTAAAGCATTGTAAAAAGATAACTTTGTTTAAGTTGCGGATTCTTAATGTTTGAAAATAGATGATATCGTTTAAAGTGTGATTCTAAAGCATTGTAAATAGATGACTTTGTTCATGTTGCCGATTCTTCAGGTTTGAAAGTAGATGATATCGTTTAAAGTAGGATTTGAAAGCATTGCAAATAGATGACTTTGTTCAAGTTGCCGAATCTTAAAGGTTGAAAATAGATTATATCGTTTAAAGTCGGATTCTAAAGCATTGTAAATAGATTACTTTGTTCAAGTTGCGAGTTGTTAAGGTTTAAAAGTAGATGGTATCGTTAAATGTCGGATACTAAAGCATTGTAAATAGATGACTTTGTTAAAGTTGCGGATTCTTAATGTTTAAAAATAGATGATATCGTTTAAAGTCGGATTCTAAAGCATTGTAAATAGATTAATTTTTTTAAGTTACGGATTCTTAATGTTTGAAAATAGATGATATCGTTTAAAGTTGAATTCTAAAGCATTGTAAATAGATGACTTTGTTCAAGTTGCGGATTCTTAATGTTTGAAAATAGATGATATCGTTTAAAGTCGGATTCTAAAGCATTGTAAATAGATGAATTTGTTCCAGTTGCGGATTCTTAAGGTTTGAAAATAGATGATATCGTTTAAAGTCGGATTCTAAAGCATTGTACATAGATGACTTTGTTCAAGTTTCGAGTGGTTAAGGTTTAAAAATAGATGATATCGTTTAATGTCGGATACTAAAGCATTGTAAATAGATGACTTTGTTAAAGTTGCGGATTCTTTATGTTTGAACATAGACGATATCGTTTAAAGTGTGATTCTAAAGCATTGTAAATAGATGACTTTGTTCATGTTGCCGATTCTTCAGGTTTGAAAATAGATGATATCGTTTAAAGTCGGATTCTAAAGCATTGTAAATAGATGACTTCGTTCAAGTTGCCGAATCTTAAGGATTGAAAATAGATGATATCGTTTAAAGTCGGATTCTAAAGCATTGTAAATAGATGACTTTGTTACAGTTGCGAGTTGTTAAGGTTTACAAGTAGATGATATCGTTAAATGTCGGATACTAAAGCATTGTAAATAGATGACTTTGTTTAAGTTGCGGATTCTTAATGTTTGAAAATAGATGATATCGTTTAAAGTCGGATTCTAAAGCATTGTAAATAGATGAATTTGTCTAAGTTACCGATTCCTTATGTTTGAAAATAGATGATATCGTTTAAAGTTGAATTCTAAAGCATTGTAAATTGATGACCATGTTCAAGTTGCGAATTCTTAATGTTTGAAAATCGATGATATCGTTTAAAGTCGGATTCTAAAGCATTGTAAATCTTTGACTTTGTTCAAGTTGCGGATTCTTGATGGTTGAAAATAGATGATATCGTTTAAAGTCGGATTCTAAAGCATTCTAAATAGATGACTTTGTTAGAGGGTCTAATCCTTAATGTTTGAAAATAGATGATATCGTTTAAGTCGGATTATAAAGCATTGTAAATAGATGACTTTGTTCATGTTGCCGATTCTTCAAGTTTGAAAATAGATGATATCGTTTAAAGTAGGATTCTAAAGCATTGCAAATAGATGACTTTGTTCAAGTTGCCGAATCTTAAGGATTGAAAATAGATGATATCGTTTAAAGTCGGATTCTAAAGCATTGTAAATAGATGACTTTGTTCAAGTTGCGGACTCTTATGGTTTGAATATAGATGATAATGTTTAGAGTCGGATTCTAAAGCATTGTAAATAGATTACTTTGTTCAAGTTGCGAGTTGTTAAGGTTTAAAAGTAGATGGTATCGTTAAATGTCGGATACTAAAGCATTGTAAATAGATGACTTTGTTAAAGTTGCGGATTCTTAATGTTTGAAAATAGATGATATCGTTTAAAGTCGGATTCTAAAGCATTGTAAATAGATGAATTTTGTTAAGTTACGGATTATTAATGTTGGAAAATAGATGATATCGTTTAAAGTTGAATTCTAAAGCATTGTAAATAGATGACCATGTTCAAGTTGCGAATTCTTAATGTTTGAAAATCGATGATATCGTTTAAAGTCGGATTCTAAAGCATTGTAAATCTTTGACTTTGTTCAAGTTGCGGATTCTTGATAGTTGAAAATAGATGATATCGTTTAAAGTCGGATTCTAAAGCATTCTAAATTGATGACTTTGTTAGAGGGTCTAATCCTTAATGTTTGAAAATAGATGATATCGTTTAAGTCGGATTATAAAGCATTGTAAATAGATGGCTTTGTTCATGTTGCCGATTCTTCAAGTTTGAAAATAGATGATATCGTTTAAAGTCGGATTCTAAAGCATTGTAAATACATGACTTTGTTCAAGTTGCCGATTCTTAAGGATTGAAAATAGATGATAACGTTTTAAGTTGGATTCTAGAGCATTGTAAATAGATGACTTTGTTACAGTTGCGAGTTGCTAAGGTTTAAAAGTAGAGTATATCGTAATATGTCGGATACTAAAGCATTGTAAATAGATGACTTTGTTTAAGTTGCGGATTCTTAATGTTTCGAAAATAGATGATATCGTTTAAAGTCGTATTCTAAAGCATTGTAAATAGATGAATTTGTTTAAGTTACGGATTCTTAATGTTTGAAAATAGGTGATATCATTTAAAGTTGAATTCTAAAGCATTGTAAATAGATGACTTTGTTCAAGTTGCGGATTTTTAATGTTTTAAAATAGATGATATCGTTTAAGTCGGATTATAAAGCATTGTAAATAGATTACTTTGTTCAAGTTGCGGATACTTAATGTGTTAAAATAGATGATATCGTTTCAAGTCGGATTCTAAAGCATTGTAAATAGATGACTTTGTTCCAGTTTCGGATTCTTAATGTTTGAAAATAGATGATATCGTTTAAGTCGGATTAAAAAGCATTGTCAATAGATGACTTTGTTCAAGTTGCGGATTCTTAATGTTTGAAAATAGATGATATCGTTTAAAGTCGGATTCTAAAGCATTGTAAATAGATGAATTTGTTTAAGTTGCGGATTCTTAAGGATTGAAAATAGATGATATCGTTTAAAGTCGGATTCTAAAGCATAGTAAATAGATGACTTTGTTCAAGT
Organism: Sepiola atlantica; assembly: GCA_963556195.1. Taxonomy (NCBI): domain Eukaryota; kingdom Metazoa; phylum Mollusca; class Cephalopoda; order Sepiida; family Sepiolidae; genus Sepiola; species Sepiola atlantica. The sequence continues at coordinate 503,318 of OY744535.1, read as the reverse complement.
TGGGGATACTTAATGTTTAAAAATAGATGATATCGTTTAAAGTCGGAATCAAAAGCATTGTAAATAGATGACTTTGTTCCAGTTGCGGATTCTTAAGGTTTGAAAATAGATGATATCGTTTAAAGTCGGATTCTAAAGCATTGTAAATAGATAACATTGTTCAGGTGACCGATTCTTAAAGTTTAAAAAATAGATTATATCGTTGAAGTCGGATTCTAAATCATTGTAAATAGATGACTTTGTTAAAGTTGCGGATTCTTAAGATTTGAAAATAGGTGATATCGTTTAAAGTCGGATTCTAAAGCATTGTAAATAGATGACTTTGTTCAAGTTGCGGACTCTTATGGTTTGAAAATAGATGATGTCGTTTAAAGTCGGATTCTAAAGCATTGTAAATAGATTACTTTGTTCAAGTTAAGGATTCTCAAGGTTTGAAAATAGATGATATTGTTTAAAGTCGGATTCTAAAGCATTGGAAATAGATGACTTTGTTCAAGTTGCAGATTGTCAAGGTTTTAAAATAAATTATATCGCTTACAGTCGGATTCTAAAGCATTGTAAATTAATGACTTTGTCTAAGTTGCGAGTTGTTAAGGTTTAAAAGTAGATGATATCGTTTAATGTTCGGATACTAAAAAATTGTAAATAGATGACTTAGTATAAGTGGCGGATTCTTAATGTTTGAAAATAGATGATATCGTTTAATGTCGGATTCTAAAGCATTATAAATAGATGACTTTGTTCAAGTTGCGGATTGTCAAGGTTTTAAAATAGATTATATCGCTTAAAGTCGGATTCTAAAGCATTATAAATAGATGAATTTGATTAAGTTGCGGATTCTTAATGTTTGAAAATAGATGATATCTTTTAAAGTGTGATTCTAAAGCATGGTAAATAGATGACTTTGTTCATGTTGCCGATTCTTCAGGTTTGAAAATAGATGATATCGTTTAAAGTAGGATTCTAAAGCATTGCAAATAGATGACTTTGTTCAAGTTGCCGAATCTTAAGGATTGAAAATAGATGATATCGTTTAAAGTCAGATTCTAAAGCATTGTAAATAGATGACTTTGTTCAAATTGCGAGTTGTTAAGGTTTAAAAGTAGATGATATCGTTAAATGTCGGATACTAAAGCATTGTAAATAGATGACTTTGTTTAAGTTGCGGATTCTTAATGTTTAAAAATAGATGATATCGTTTAAAGTCGGATTCTAAAGCATTGTAAATAGATTAATTTTTTTAAGTTACGGATTCTTAATGTTTTAAAATAGATTATATCGTTTAAAGTTGAATTCTAAAGCATTGTAAATAGATGACTTTGTTCAAGTTGCGGATTCTTAATGTTTGAAAATCGATGATATCGTTTAAAGTCGGATTCTAAAGCATTGTAAATCTTTGACTTTGTTCAAGTTGCGGATTCTTGATGGTTGAAAATACATAATATCGTTTAAAGTCGGATTCTAAAGCATTGTAAATAGATGACTTTGTTAGAGTTGCGGATCCTTAATGTTGGAAAATAGATGATATCGTTTTAGTCGGATTATAAAGCATTGTAAATAGATGACTTTGTTCAAGTTGCGGATACTTAATGTGTTAAAATAGATGATATCGTTTAAAGTCGGATTCTAAAGCATTGTAAAGGGATGACTTTGTTCCAGTTTCGGATTCTTAAAGGTTTGAAAATAGATGATTTCGTTTAAAGTCGGATTCTAAAGCATTGTAAATAGATGACTTTGTTCAAGTTGCCGATTCTTAAAGTTTGAAAATAAATTATATCGTTTAAAGTCGGATTCTAAATCATTGTAAATAGATGACTTCGTTCAAGTTGCGGATTCTTAAGATTTGAAAATAGATGATATCGTTTAAAGTCGGATTCTAAAGCATTGTAAATAGATGACTTTGTTCAAGTTGCGGACTCTTATGGTTTGAAAATAGATGATATCGTTTAAAGTCGGATTCCAAATCATTGTCAATAGATGACTTTGTTCAAGTTGCGGATTCTTAATGTTTGAAAATAGATGATATCGTTTAAAGTCGGATTCTAAAGCATTGTAAATAGATAACTTTGTTCATGTTGCCGATTCTTCAGGTTTGAAAATAGATGATATCATTTAAAGTCGGATTCTAAAGCATTGTAAATAGATGACTTTGTTCAAGTTGCCGATTCTTAAGGATTGAAAATAGATGATATCGTTTAAAGTCGGATTCTAAAGCATTGTAAATAGATGACTTTGTTACAGTTGCGAGTTGTTAAGGTTTAATAGTAGATGATATCGTTAAATGTCGGATACGAAAGCATTGTAAATAGATGACTTCGTTTAAGTTGCGGATTCTTAGTGGAGTACCATAGATGATATCGTTTAAAGTCGGATTCTAAAGCATTGTAAATAGATGAATTTGTTTAAGTTACGGACTCTTAATGTTTGAAAATAGATGATATCGTTTAAAGTTGAATTCTAAAGCATTGTAAATAGATGACTTTGTTCAAGTTGCGGATTCTTTATGTTTGAAAATCGATGATATCGTTTAAAGTCGGATTCTAAAGCATTGTGAAGCTTTGACTTTGTTCAAGTTGCGGATTCTTGATGGTTGAAAATAGATGATATCGTTTAAAGTCGGATTCTAAAGCATTGTAAATAGATGACTTTGTTAGGGCTGCGGATCCTTAATGTTTGAAAATAGATGATATCGTTTAAGTCGGATTATAAAGCATTGTAAATAGATGACTTTGTTCAAGTTGCGGATACTTAATGTGTTAAAATAGATGATATCGTTTCAAGTCGGATTCTAAAGCATTGTAAATAGATGACTTTGTTCCAGTTTCGGATTCTTAAGGTTGTAAAATAGATGATTTCGTTTAAAGTCGGATTCTAAAGCATTGTCAATAGATGACTTTGTTCAAGTTGCAGATTCTTAATGTTTGAAAATAGATGATATCGTTTAAAGTCGGATTCTAAAGCATTGTTAATAGATGAATTTGTTTAAGTTGCGGATTCTTAAGATTGAAAATAGATGATATCGTTTAAAGTCGGATTCTAAAGCATTGTACATAGATGACTTTGTTCAAGTTGGGGATACTTAATGTTTGAAAATAGATGATATGATTTAAAGTCGGAATCTAAAGCATTGTAATTAGATGACTTTGTTCCAGTTGCTGATTCTTAAGGTTTGAAAATAGAAGATATCGTTTCAAGTCGGATTCTAAAGCATTGTAAATAGATAACGTTGTTCAAGTTGCCGATTCTTAAAGTTTAAAAAATAGATTATATCGTTGAAGTCGGATTCTAAATCATTGTAAATAGATGACTTTGTTAAAGTTGCGGATTCTTAAGATTTGAAAATAGGTGATATCGTTTAAAGTCGGATTCTAAAGCATTGTAAATAGATGACTTTGTTCAAGTTGCGGACTCTTATGGTTTGAAAATTGCTGATGTCGGTTGAAATCGGATTCTAAAGCATTGTAAATAGATTACTTTGTTCAAGTTAAGGATTCTCAAGGTTTGAAAATAGATGATATTGTTTAAAGTCGGATTCTAAAGCATTGGAAATAGATGACTTTGTTCAAGTTGCGGATTGTCAAGGTTTTAAAATAGATTATATCGCTAAAAGTCGGATTCTAAAGCATTGTAAATAGATGACTTTGTTCAAGTTGCGAGTTGTTAAGGTTTAAAAGTAGATGATATCGTTTAATGTCGGATACTAAAGAATTGTAAATAGATGACTTTGTATAAGTGGCGGATTCTTAATGTTTGAAAATAGATGATATCGTTTAATGTCGGATTCTAAAGCATTATAAATAGATGAATTTGATTAAGTTGCGGATTCTTAATGTTTTAAAATAGATGATATCGTTTAAAGTCGGATTCTAAAGCATTGTTAATAGATGACTTTGTTCAAGTTGCGGACTCTTATGGTTTGAAAATAGATGATATCGTTTAAAGTCGGATTCCAAATCATTGTCAATAGATGACTTTGTTCAAGTTGCGGATTCTTAATGTTTGAAAATAGATGATATCGTTTAAAGTCGGATTCTAAAGCATTGTAAATAGATAACTTTGTTCATGTTGCCGATTCTTCAGGTTTGAAAATAGATGATATCATTTAAAGTCGGATTCTAAAGCATTGTAAATAGATGACTTTGTTCAAGTTGCCGATTCTTAAGGATTGAAAATAGATGATATCGTTTAAAGTCGGATTCTAAAGCATTGTAAATAGATGACTTTGTTACAGTTGCGAGTTGTTAAGGTTTAATAGTAGATGATATCGTTAAATGTCGGATACGAAAGCATTGTAAATAGATGACTTCGTTTAAGTTGCGGATTCTTAGTGGAGTACCATAGATGATATCGTTTAAAGTCGGATTCTAAAGCATTGTAAATAGATGAATTTGTTTAAGTTACGGACTCTTAATGTTTGAAAATAGATGATATCGTTTAAAGTTGAATTCTAAAGCATTGTAAATAGATGACTTTGTTCAAGTTGCGGATTCTTTATGTTTGAAAATCGATGATATCGTTTAAAGTCGGATTCTAAAGCATTGTGAAGCTTTGACTTTGTTCAAGTTGCGGATTCTTGATGGTTGAAAATAGATGATATCGTTTAAAGTCGGATTCTAAAGCATTGTAAATAGATGACTTTGTTAGGGCTGCGGATCCTTAATGTTTGAAAATAGATGATATCGTTTAAGTCGGATTATAAAGCATTGTAAATAGATGACTTTGTTCAAGTTGCGGATACTTAATGTGTTAAAATAGATGATATCGTTTCAAGTCGGATTCTAAAGCATTGTAAATAGATGACTTTGTTCCAGTTTCGGATTCTTAAGGTTGTAAAATAGATGATTTCGTTTAAAGTCGGATTCTAAAGCATTGTCAATAGATGACTTTGTTCAAGTTGCAGATTCTTAATGTTTGAAAATAGATGATATCGTTTAAAGTCGGATTCTAAAGCATTGTTAATAGATGAATTTGTTTAAGTTGCGGATTCTTAAGATTGAAAATAGATGATATCGTTTAAAGTCGGATTCTAAAGCATTGTACATAGATGACTTTGTTCAAGTTGGGGATACTTAATGTTTGAAAATAGATGATATGATTTAAAGTCGGAATCTAAAGCATTGTAATTAGATGACTTTGTTCCAGTTGCTGATTCTTAAGGTTTGAAAATAGAAGATATCGTTTCAAGTCGGATTCTAAAGCATTGTAAATAGATAACGTTGTTCAAGTTGCCGATTCTTAAAGTTTAAAAAATAGATTATATCGTTGAAGTCGGATTCTAAATCATTGTAAATAGATGACTTTGTTAAAGTTGCGGATTCTTAAGATTTGAAAATAGGTGATATCGTTTAAAGTCGGATTCTAAAGCATTGTAAATAGATGACTTTGTTCAAGTTGCGGACTCTTATGGTTTGAAAATTGCTGATGTCGGTTGAAATCGGATTCTAAAGCATTGTAAATAGATTACTTTGTTCAAGTTAAGGATTCTCAAGGTTTGAAAATAGATGATATTGTTTAAAGTCGGATTCTAAAGCATTGGAAATAGATGACTTTGTTCAAGTTGCGGATTGTCAAGGTTTTAAAATAGATTATATCGCTAAAAGTCGGATTCTAAAGCATTGTAAATAGATGACTTTGTTCAAGTTGCGAGTTGTTAAGGTTTAAAAGTAGATGATATCGTTTAATGTCGGATACTAAAGAATTGTAAATAGATGACTTTGTATAAGTGGCGGATTCTTAATGTTTGAAAATAGATGATATCGTTTAATGTCGGATTCTAAAGCATTATAAATAGATGAATTTGATTAAGTTGCGGATTCTTAATGTTTTAAAATAGATGATATCGTTTAAAGTCGGATTCTAAAGCATTGTTAATAGATGACTTTGTTCAAGTTGCGGATACTTAATGTTTGAAAATAGATGATATCGTTTAAAGTCGAATTCTAAAGCATTGTAAATAGATGACTTTGTTCCAGTTGCGGATTCTTAAGGTTTGAAAAAAGATGATATCGTTTAAAGTCGGATTCTAAAGCATTGTAAATAGATGACTTTGTTTAAGTTGCGCATGCTTAATGTTTGAAAATAGATGATATCTTTTAAAGTGTGATTCTAAAGCATGGTAAATAGATGACTTTGTTCATGTTGCCGATTCTTCAGGTTTGAAAATAGATGATATCGTTTAAAGTAGGATTCTAAAGCATTGCAAATAGATGACTTTGTTCAAGTTGCCGAATCTTAAGGATTGAAAATAGATGATATCGTTTAAAGTCGGATTCTAAAGCATTGTAAATAGATGACTTTGTTCAAGTTGCGAGTGGTTAAGGTTTAAAAGTAGATGATATCGTTAAATGTCGGATACTAAAGCATTGTAAATAGATGACTTTGTTAAAGTTGCGGATTCTTAATGTTTAAAAATAGATGATATCGTTTAAAGTCGGATTCTAAAGCATTGTAAATAGATGAATTTGTTTAAGTTACGGATTCTTAATGTTTGAAAATAGATGATATCGTTTAAAGTTGAATTCTAAAGCATTGTAAATAGATGACTTTGTTCAAGTTGCGGATTCTTAATGTTTGAAAATCGATGATATCGTTTAAAGTCGGATTCTAAAGCATTGTAAATCTTTGACTTTGTTCAAGTTGCGGATTCTTGATGGTTGAAAATAGATGATATCGTTTAAAGTCGGATTCCAAAGCATTGTAAATAGATGACTTTGTTAGAGTTGCGGATCCTTAATGTTGGAAAATAGATGATATCGTTTTAGTCGGATTGTAAAGCATTGTAAATAGATGACTTTGTTCAAGTTGCGGATACTTAATGTGTTAAAATAGATGATATCGTTTCAAGTCGGATTCTAAAGCATTGTAAAGGGATGACTTTGTTCCAGTTTCGGATTCTTAAGGTTTGAAAATAGATGATTTCGTTTAAAGTCGGATTCTAAAGCATTGTAAATAGATGACTTTGTTCAAGTTGCCGATTCTTAAAGTTTGAAAATAAATTATATCGTTTAAAGTCGGATTCTAAATCATTGTAAATAGATGACTTCGTTCAAGTTGCGGATTCTTAAGATTTGAAAATAGATGATATCGTTTAAAGTCGGATTCTAAAGCATTGTCAATAGATGACTTTGTTCAAGTTGCGGACCGTTATGGTTTGAAAATAGATGATATCGTTTAAAGTCGGATTCCAAATCATTGTCAATAGATGACTTTGTTCAAGTTGCGGATTCTTAATGTTTGAAAATAGATGATATCGTTTAAAGTCGGATTCTAAAGCATTGTAAATAGATAACTTTGTTCATGTAGCCGATTCTTCAGGTTTGAAAATAGATGATATCGTTTAAAGTCGGATTCTAAAGCATTGTAAACAGATGACTTTGTTACAGTTGCGAGTTGTTAAGGTTTAATAGTAGATGATATCGTTAAATGTCGGATACGAAAGCATTGTAAATAGATGACTTTGTTTAAGTTGCGGATTCTTAGTGGGGTAAAATAGATGATATCGTTTAAAGTCGGATTCTAAAGCATTGTAAATAGATGAATTTGTTTAAGTTACGGACTCTTAATGTTTGAAAATAGATGATATCGTTTAAAGTTGAATTCTAAAGCATTGTAAATAGATGACTTTGTTCAAGTTGCGGATTCTTTGTGTTTGAAAATCGATGATATCGTTTAAAGTCGGATTCTAAAGCATTGTGAAGCTTTGACTTTGTGCAAGTTGCGGAATCTGTGATGGTTGAAAATAGATGATATCGTTTAAAGTCGGATTCTAAAGCATTGTGAATAGATGACTTTGTTAGGGTTGCGGATCCTTAATGTTTGAAAATAGATGATATCGTTTAAGTCGGATTATAAAGCATTGTAAATAGATGACTTTGTTCAAGTTGCGGATACTTAATGTGTTAAAATAGATGATATCGTTTCAAGTCGGATTCTAAAGCATTGTAAATAGATGACTTTGTTCCAGTTTCGGATTCTTAAGGTTGTAAAATAGATAATTTCGTTTAAAGTCGGATTCTAAAGCATTGTCAATAGATGACTTTGTTCAAGTTGCGGATTCTTAATGTTTGAAAATAGATGATATCGTTTAAAGTCGGATTCTAAAGCATTGTTAATAGATGAATTTGTTTAAGTTGCGGATTCTTAAGATTGAAAATAGATGATATCGTTTAAAGTCGGATTCTAAAGCATTGTAAATAGATGACTTTGTTCAAGTTAGGGATACTTAATGTTTGAAAATAGATGATATGATTTAAAGTCGGAATCTAAAGCATTGTAATTCGATGACTTTGTTCCAGTTGCTGATTCTTAAGGTTTGAAAATAGATGATATCGTTTAAAGTCGGATTTTAAAGCATTGTAAATAGATAACGTTGTTCAAGTTTCCGATTCTTAAAGTTTAAAAAATAGATTATATCGTTGAAGTCGGATTCTAAATCATTGTAAATAGATGACTTTGTTAAAGTTGCGGATTCTTAAGATTTGAAAATAGGTGATATCGTTTAAAGTCGGATTCTAAAGCATTGTAAATAGATGACTTTGTTCAAGTTGCGGACTCTTATGGTTTGAAAATATGTGATGTCGTTAGAAATCGGATTCTAAAGCATTGTAAATAGATTACTTTGTTCAAGTTAAGGATTCTCAAGGTTTTAAAATAGATGATATTGTTTAAAGTCGGATTCTAAAGCATTGGAAATAGATGACTTTGTTTAAGTTGCGGATTGTCAAGGTTTTAAAATAGATTATATCGCTTAAAGTCGGATTCTAAAGCATTGTAAATATATGACTTTGTTCAAGTTGCGAGTTGTTAAGGTTTAAAAGTAGATGATATCGTTTAATGTCGAATACTAAAGAATTGTAAATAGATGACTTTGTATAAGTGGCGGATTCTTAATGTTTGAAAATAGATGATATCGTTTAATGTCGGATTCTAAAGCATTATAAATAGATGAATTTGATTAAGTTGCGGATTCTTAATGTTTGAAAATAGATGATATCGTTTAAAGTCGGATTCTAAAGCATTGTAAATAGATGACTTTGTTCAAGTTGCGGATTCTTAATGTTTGAAAATCGATGATATCGTTTAAAGTCGAATTCTAAAGCATTGTAAATCTTTGACTTTGTTCAAGTTGCGGATTCTTGATGGTTGAAAATAGATGATATCGTTTAAAGTCGGATTCCAAAGCATTGTAAATAGATGACTTTGTTAGAGTTGCGGATCCTTAATGTTGGAAAATAGATGATATCGTTTTAGTCGGATTGTAAAGCATTGTAAATAGATGACTTTGTTCAAGTTGCGGATACTTAATGTGTTAAAATAGATGATATCGTTTCAAGTCGGATTCTAAAGCATTGTAAAGGGATGACTTTGTTCCAGTTTCGGATTCTTAAGGTTTGAAAATAGATGATTTCGTTTAAAGTCGGATTCTAAAGCATTGTAAATAGATGACTTTGTTCAAGTTGCCGATTCTTAAAGTTTGAAAATAGATGATATCGTTTAAAGTCGGATTCTAAATCATTGTAAATAGATGACTTCGTTCAAGTTGCGGATTCTTAAGATTTGAAAATAGATGATATCGTTTAAAGTCGGATTCTAAAGCATTGTAAATAGATGACTTTGTTCAAGTTGCGGACTCTTATGGTTTGAAAATAGATGATATCGTTGAAAGTCGGATTCCAAATCATTGTCAATAGATGACTTTGTTCAAGTTGCGGATTCTTAATGTTTGAAAATAGATGATATCGTTTCAAGTCGGATTCTAAAGCATTGTAAATAGATAACTTTGTTCATGTTGCCGATTCTTCAAGTTTGAAAATAGATGATATCGTTTAAAGTCGGATTCTAAAGCATTGTAAATAGATGACTTTGTTACAGTTGCGAGTTGTTAAGGTTTAATAGTAGATGATATCGTTAAATGTCGGATACTAAAGCATTGTAAATAGATGACTTTGTTTAAGTTGCGGATTCTTAATGTTTGAAAATAGATGATATCGTTTAAAGTCGGATACTAAAGACTTATAAATAGATGAATTTGATTAAGTTGCGGATTCTTAATGTTTGAAAATAGATGATATCGTTAAAGTCGGATTCTAAAGCATTGTAAATAGATGACTTTGTTCAAGTTGCGGATTCTTAATGTTTGAAAATCGATGATATCGTTTAAAGTCGAATTCTAAAGCATTGTAAATCTTTGACTTTGTTCAAGTTGCGGATTCTTGATGGTTGAAAATAGATGATATCGTTTAAAGTCGGATTCCAAAGCATTGTAAATAGATGACTTTGTTAGAGTTGCGGATCCTTAATGTTTGAAAATAGATGATATCGTTTTAGTCGGATTGTAAAACATTGTAAATAGATGACTTTGTTCAAGTTGCGGATACTTAATGTGTTAAAATAGATGATATCGTTTCAAGTCGGATTCTAAAGCATTGTAAAGGGATGACTTTGTTCCAGTTTCGGATTCTTAAGGTTTGAAAATAGATGATTTCGTTTAAAGTCGGATTCTAAAGCATTGTAAATAGATGACTTTGTTCAAGTTGCCGATTCTTAAAGTTTGAAAATAAATTATATCGTTTAAAGTCGGATTCTAAATCATTGTAAATAGATGACTTCGTTCAAGTTGCAGATTCTTAAGATTTGAAAATAGATGATATCGTTTAAAGTCGGATTCTAAAGCATTGTAAATAGATGACTTTGTTCAAGTTGCGGACTCTTATGGTTTGAAAATAGATGATATCGTTTAAAGTCGGATTCCAAATCATTGTCAATAGATGACTTTGTTCAAGTTGCGGATTCTTAATGTTTGAAAATAGATGATATCGTTTCAAGTCGGATTCTAAAGCATTGTAAATAGATAACTTTGTTCAAGTTGCCGATTCTTCAGGTTTGAAAATAGATGATATCGTTTAAAGTCGGATTCTAAAGCATTGTAAATAGATGACTTTGTTACAGTTGCGAGTTGTTAAGGTTTAATAGTAGATGATATCGTTAAATGTCGGATACGAAAGCATTGTAAATAGATGACATTGTTTAAGTTGCGGATTCTTAGTGGGGTAAAATAGATGATATCGTTTAAAGTCGGATTCTAAAGCATTGTAAATAGATGAATTTGTTTAAGTTACGGACTCTTAATGTTTGAAAATAGATGATATCGTTTAAAGTTGAATTCTAAAGCATTGTAAATAGATGACTTTGATTCAAGTTGCGGATTCTTTGTGTTTGAAAATCGATGATATCGTTTAAAGTCGGATTCTAAAGCATTGTGAAGCTTTGACTTTGTTCAAGTTTCGGATTCTTGATGGTTGAAAATAGATGATATCGTTTAAAGTCGGATTCTAAAGCATTGTGAATAGATGACTTTGTTAGGATTGCGGATCCTTAATGTTTGAAAATAGATGATATCGTTTAAGTCGGATTATAAAGCATTGTAAATAGATGACTTTGTTCAAGTTGTGGATACTTAATGTGTTAAAATAGATGATATCGTTTCAAGTCGGATTCTAAAGCATTGTAAATAGATGACTTTGTTCCAGTTTCGGATTCTTAAGGTTGTAAAATAGATGATTTCGTTTAAAGTCGGATTCTAAAGCATTGTCAATAGATGACTTTGTTCAAGTTGCGGATTCTTAATGTTTGAAAACAGATGATATCGTTTAAAGTCGGATTCTAAAGCATTGTTAATAGATGAATTTGTTTAAGTTGCGGATTCTTAAGATTGAAAATAGATGATATCGTTTAAAGTCGGATTCTAAAGCATTGTAAATAGATGACTTTGTTCAAGTTGGGGATACTTAATGTTTGAAAATAGATGATATGATTTAAAGTCGGAATCTAAAGCATTGTAATTAGATGACTTTGTTCCAGTTGCTGATTCTTAAGGTTTGAAAATAGATGATATCGTTTAAAGTCGGATTCTAAAGCATTGTAAATAGATAACGTTGTTCAAGTTTCCGATTCTTAAAGTTTAAAAAATAGATTATATCGTTGAAGTCGGATTCTAAATCATTGTAAATAGATGACTTTGTTAAAGTTGCGGATTCTTAAGATTTGAAAATAGGTGATATCGTTTAAAGTCGGATTCTAAAGCATTGTAAATAGATGACTTTGTTCAAGTTGCGGACTCTTATGGTTTGAAAATATGTGATGTCGTTAGAAATCGGATTCTAAAGCATTGTAAATAGATTACTTTGTTCAAGTTAAGGATTCTCAAGGTTTTAAAATAGATGATATTGTTTAAAGTCGGATTCTAAAGCATTGGAAATAGATGACTTTGTTCAAGTTGCGGATTGTCAAGGTTTTAAAATAGATTATATCGCTTAAAGTCGGATTCTAAAGCATTGTAAATAGATGACTTTGTTCAAGTTGCGAGTTGTTAAGGTTTAAAAGTAGATGATATCGTTTAATGTCGGATACTAAAGAATTGTAAATAGATGACTTTGTATAAGTGGCGGATTCTTAATGTTTGAAAGTAAATGATATAGTTTAATGTCGGATTCTAAAGCATTATAAATAGATGAATTTGATTAAGTTGCGGATTCTTAATGTTTGAAAATAGATGATATCGTTTAAAGTCGGATTCTAAAGCATTGTAAATAGATGACTTTGTTCAAGTTGCGGATACTTAATGTTTGAAAATAGATGATATCGTTTAAAGTCGAATTCTAAAGCATTGTAAATAGATGACTTTGTTCCAGTTGCGGATTCTTAAGGTTTGAAAAAAGATGATATCGTTTAAAGTCGGATTCTAAAGCATTGTAAATAGATTACTTTGTTCAAGTTAAGGATTCTCAAGGTTTGAAAATAGATGATATTGTTTAAAGTCGGATTCTAAAGCATTGGAAATAGATGACTTTGGTCAAGTTGCGAGTTGTTAAGGTTTTAAAATAAATTATATCGCTTAAAGTCGGATTCTAAAGCATTGTAAATAGATGACTTTGTCTAAGTTGCGAATTGTTAAGGTTTAAAAGTAGATGATATCGTTTTATGTTCGGATACTAAAGAATTGTAAATAGATGACTTTGTATAAGTGGCGGATTCTTAATGTTTGAAAATAGATGATATCGTTTAATGTCGGATTCTAAAGCATTATCAATAGATGACTTTGTTACAGTTGCGAGTTGTTAAGGTTTAATAGTAGATGATATCGTTTAAAGTCGGATTCTAAAGCATTGTAAATAGATGACTTTTTTCAAGTTGCGGATACTTAATGTTTGAAAATAGATGATATCGTTTAAAGTCGAATTCTAAAGCATTGTAAATAGATGACTTTGTTCCAGTTGCGGATTCTTAAGGTTTGAAAAAAGATGATATCGTTTAAAGTCGGATTCTAAAGCATTGTAAATAGATGACTTTGTTTAAGTTGCGCATGCTTAATGTTTGAAAATAGATGATATCTTTTAAAGTGTGATTCTAAAGCATGGTAAATAGATGACTTTGTTCATGTTGCCGATTCTTCAGGTTTGAAAATAGATGATATCGTTTAAAGTAGGATTCTAAAGCATTGCAAATAGATGACTTTGTTCAAGTTGCCGAATCTTAAAGATTTAAAATAGATGACATCGTTTAAAGTCGGATTCTAAAGCATTGTAAATAGATGACTTTGTTCAAGTTGCGAGTTGTTAAGGTTTAAAAGTAGATAATATCGTTAAATGTCGGATACTAAAGCATTGTAAATAGATGACTTTGTTAAAGTTGCGGATTCTTAATGTTTAAAAATAGATGATATCGTTTAAAGTCGGATTCTAAAGCATTGTAAATAGATTTATTTTTATAAGTTACGGATTCTTAATGTTTGAAAATAGATGATATCGTTTAAAGTTGAATTCTAAAGCATTGTAAATAGATGACTTTGTTTAAGTTGCGGATTCTTAATGTTTGAAAATCGATGATATCGTTTAAAGTCGGATTCTAAAGCATTGTAAATCTTTGACTTTGTTCAAGTTGCGGATTCTTGATGGTTGAAAATGGATGATATCGTTTAAAGTCGGATTTCAAAGCATTGTAAATAGATGACTTTGTTAGAGTTGCGGATCCTTAATGTTCGAAAATAGATGATATCGTTTTAGTCGGATTATAAAGCATTGTAAATAGATGACTTTGTTCAAGTTGCGGATACTTAATGTGTTAAAATAGATGATATCGTTTCAAGTCGGATTCTAAAGCATTGTAAAGGGATGACTTTGTTCCAGTTTCGGATTCTTAAGGTTTGAAAATAGATGATTTCGTTTAAAGTCGGATTCTAAAGCATTGTAAATAGATGACTTTGTTCAAGTTGCCGATTCTTAAAGTTTGAAAATAAATGATATCGTTTAAAGTCGGATTCTAAATCATTGTAAATAGATGACTTCGTTCAAGTTTCGGATTCTTAAGATTTGAAAATAGATGATATCGTTTAAAGTCGGATTCTAAAGCATTGTAAATAGATGACTTTGTTCAAGTTGCGGACGCTTTATGGTTTGAAAATAGATGATATCGTTTAAAGTCGGATTCCAAATCATTCTCAATAGATGACTTTGTTCAAGTTGCGGATTCTTAATGTTTGAAAATAGATGATATCGTTTAAAGTCGGATTCTAAAGCATTGTAAATAGATAACTTTGTTCATGTTGCTGATTCTTCAGGTTTGAAAATAGATGATATCGTTTAAAGTCGGATTCTAAAGCATTGTAAATAGATGACTTTGTTACAGTTGCGAGTTGTTAAGGTTTAATAGTAGATGATATCGTTAAATCTCGGATACGAAAGCATTGTAAATAGATGACTTTGTTTAAGTTGCGGATTATTAGTGGGGTAAAATAGATGATATCGTTTAAAGTCGGATTCTAAAGCATTGTAAATAGATGAATTTGTTTAAGTTACGGACTCTTAATGTTTGAAAATAGATGATATCGTTTAAAGTTGAATTCTAAAGCATTGTAAATAGATGACTTTGTTCAAGTTGCGGATTCTTTGTGTTTGAAAATCGATGATATCGTTTAAAGTCGGATTCTAAAGCATTGTGAAGCTTTGACTTTGTTCAAGTTGCGGATTCTTGATGGTTGAAAATAGATGATATCGTTTAAAGTCGGATTCTAAAGCATTGTGAATAGATGACTTTGTTAGGGTTGCGGATCCTTAATGTTTGAAAATAGATGATAACGTTTAAGTCGGATTATAAAGCATTGTAAATAGATGACTTTGTTCAAGTTGCGGATACTTAATGTGTTAAAATAGATAATATCGTTTCAAGTCGGATTCTAAAGCATTGTAAATAGATGACTTTGTTCCAGTTTCGGATTCTTAAGGTTGTAAAATAGATGATTTCGTTTAAAGTCGGATTCTAAAGCATTGTCAATAGATGACTTTGTTCAAGTTGCGGATTCTTAATGTTTGAAAATAGATAATATCGTTTAAAGTCGGATTCTAAAGCATTGTAAATAGAATAATTTGTTTAAGTTGCGGATTCTTAAGATTGAAAATAGATGATATCGTTTAAAGTCGGATTCTAAAGCATTGTAAATAGATGACTTTGTTCAAGTTGCGGATACTTAATGTTTGAAAATAGATGATATGATTTAAAGTCGGAATCTAAAGCATTGTAATTAGATGACTTTGTTCCAGTTGCTGATTCTTAAGGTTTGAAAATAGATGATATCGTTTAAAGTCGGATTCTAAAGCATTGTAAATAGATAACGTTGTTCAAGTTGCCGATGCTTAAAGTTTAAAAAATAGATTATATCGTTGAAGTCAGATTCTAAATCATTGTAAATAGATGACTTTGTTAAAGTTGCGGATTCTTAAGATTTGAAAATAGGTGATATCGTTTAAAGTCGGATTCGAAAGCATTAAAAATAGATGACTTTGTTCAAGTTGCGGACTCTTATGGTTTGAAAATATGTGATGTCGTTTGAAATCGGATTCTAAAGCATTGTAAATAGATTACTTTGTTCAAGTTAAGGATTCTCAAATGTTTGAAAATAGATGATATTGTTTAAAGTCGGATTCTAAAGCATTGGAAATAGATGACTTTGTTCAAGTTGCGGATTGTCAAGGTTTTAAAATAGATTATATCGCTTAAAGTCGGATTCTAAAGCATTGTAAATAGATGATTTTGTTCAAGTTGCGAGTTGTTAAGGTTTAAAAGTAGATGATATCGTTTAATGTCGGATACTAAAGCATTGTAAATAGATGACTTTGTATAAGTAGCGGATTCTTAATGTTTGAAAATAGATGATATCGTTTAATGTCGGATTTTAAAGCATTATAAATAGATGAATTTGATTAAGTTGCGGATTCTTAATGTTTGAAAATAGATGATATCGTTTAAAGTCGGATTCTAAAGCATTGTAAATAGATGACTTTCTTCAAGTTGCGGATACTTGATGTTTGAAAATAGATGATATCGTTTAAAGTCGAATTCTAAAGCATTGTAAATAGATGACTTTGTTCCAGTTGCGGATACTTAAGGTTTGAAAAAAGATGATATCGTTTAAAGTCGGATTCTAAAGCATTGTATATAGATGACTTTGTTTAAGTTGCGCATGCTTAATGTTTGAAAATAGATGATATCTTTTAAAGTGTGATTCTAAAGCGTGGTAAATAGATGACTTTGTTCATGTTGCCGATTCTTCAGTTTTGAAAATAGATGATATCGTTTGAAAGTCGGATTCTAAAGCATTGTAAATAGATGACTTTGTTCAAGTTGCCGATTCTTAAGGATTGAAAATAGATGATATCGTTTAAAGTAGGATTCTAAAGCATTGTAAATAGATGACTTTGTTCTAGTTGCGAGTTGTTAAGGTTTAAAAGTAGATGATATCGTAAAATGTCGGATACTAAAGCATTGTAAATAGATGACTTTGTTTAAGTTGCCGATTCTTAATGTTTGAAAATAGATGATATCGTTTAAAGTCGGATTCTAAAGCATTGTAAAGGGATGACTTTGTTCCAGTTTCGGATTCTTAAGGTTTGAAAATAGATGATTTCGTTTAAAGTCGGATTCTAAAGCATTGTAAATAGATGACTTTGTTCAAGATTCCGATTCTTAAAGTTTGAAAATAAATTATATCGTTTAAAGTCGGATTCTAAATCATTGTAAATAGATGACTTCGTTCAAGTTGCGGATTCTTTAGATTTGAAAATAGATGATATCGTTTATAGTCGGATTCCAAATCATTGTCAATAGATGACTTTGTTCAAGTTGCGGATTCTTAATGTTTGAAAATAGATGATATTGTTTAAAGTCGGATTCTAAAGCATTGTAAATAGATGACTTTGTCCATGTTGCCGATTCTTCAGGTTTGAAAATAGATGATATCATTTAAAGTCGGATTCTAAAGCATTGTAAATAGATGACTTTGTTCAAGTTGCCGATTCTTAAGGATTGAAAATAGATGATATCGTGAAAAGTCGGATTCTAAAGCATTGTAAATAGATGACTTTGTTACAGTTGCGAGTTGTTAAGGTTTAATAGTAGATGATATCGTAAATTGTCGGATACGAAAGCATTGTAAATAGATGACTTTGTTTAAGTTGCGGATTCTTAGTGGGGTAAAATAGATGATATCGTTTAAAGTCGGATTCTAAAGCATTGTAAATAGATGAATTTGTTTAAGTTACGGACTCTTAATGTTTGAAAATAGATGATATCGTTTAAAGTTTAATTCTAAAGCATTGTAAATAGATGACTTTGTTCAAGTCGCGGATTCTTAATGTTTGAAAATCGATGATATTGTTTAAAGTCGGATTCTAAAGCATTGTAAATCTTTGACTTTGTTCAAGTTGCGGATTCTTGATGGTTGAAAATGGATGATATCGTTTAAAGTCGGATTCCAAAGCATTGTAAATAGATGACTTTGTTAGAGTTGCGGATCCTTAATGTTCGAAAATAGATGATATCGTTTTAGTCGGATTATAAAGCATTGTGAATAGATGACTTTGTTCAAGTTGCGGATACTTAATGTGTTAAAATAGATGATATCGTTTCAAGTCGGATTCTAAAGCATTGTAAATAGATGACTTTGTTCCAGTTGCGGATTCGTAAAGTTTGAAAAAAGATGATATCGTTTAAAGTCGGATTCTAAAGCATTGTAAATAGATGACTTTGTTTAAGTTGCGCATGCTTAATGTTTGAAAATAGATGATATCTTTTAAAGTGTGATTCTAAAGCATGGTAAATAGATGACTTTGTTCATGTTGCCGATTCTTCAGGTTTGAAAATAGATGATATCGTTTAAAGTAGGATTCTAAAGCATTGCAAATAGATGACTTTGTTCAAGTTGCGAGTTGTTAAGGTTTAAAAGTAGATAATATCGTTAAATGTCGGATACTAAAGCATTGTAAATAGATGACTTTGTTAAAGTTGCGGATTCTTAATGTTTAAAAATAGATGATATCGTTTAAAGTCGGATTCTAAAGCATTGTAAATAGATTAATTTTTATAAGTTACGGATTCTTAATGTTTGAAAATAGATGATATCGTTTAAAGTTTAATTCTAAAGCATTGTAAATAGATGACTTTGTTCAAGTTGCGGATTCTTAATGTTTGAAAATCGATGATATCGTTTAAAGTCGGATTCTAAAGCATTGTAAATCTTTGACTTTGTTCAAGTTGCGGATTCTTGATGGTTGAAAATGGAAGATATCGTTTAAAGTCGGATTCCAAAGCATTGTAAATAGATGACTTTGTTAGAGTTGCGGAACCTTAATGTTCGAAAATAGATGATATCGTTTTAGTCGGATTATAAAGCATTGTAAATAGATGACTTTGTTCAAGTTGCGGATACTTAATGTGTTAAAATAGATGATATCGTTTCAAGTCGGATTCTAAAGCATTGTAAAGGGATGACTTTGTTCCAGTTTCGGATTCTTAAGGTTTGAAAATAGATGATTTCGTTTAAAGTCGGATTCTCAAGCATTGTAAATAGATGACTTTGTTCAAGTTGCCGATTCTTAAAGTTTGAAAATAAATGATATCGTTTAAAGTCGGATTCTAAATCATTGTAAATAGATGACTTCGTTCCAGTTTCGGATTCTTAAGATTTGAAAATAGATGATATCGTTTAAAGTCGGATTCTAAAGCATTGTAAATAGATGACTTTGTTCAAGTTGCGGACGCTTTATGGTTTGAAAATAGATGATATCGTTTAAAGTCGGATTCCAAATCATTCTCAATAGATGACTTTGTTCAAGTTGCGGATTCTTAATGTTTGAAAATAGATGATATCGTTTAAAGTCGGATTCTAAAGCATTGTAAATAGATAACTTTGTTCATGTTGCCGATTCTTCAGGTTTGAAAATAGATGATATCGTTTAAAGTCGGATTCTAAAGCATTGTAAATAGATGACTTTGTTACAGTTGCGAGTTGTTAAGGTTTAATAGTAGATGATATCGTTAAATCTCGGATACGAAAGCATTGTAAATAGATGACTTTGTTTAAGTTGCGGATTATTAGTAGGGGTAAAATAGATGATATCGTTTAAAGTCGGATTCTAAAGCATTGTAAATAGATGAATTTGTTTAAGTTACGGACTCTTAATGTTTGAAAATAGATGATATCGTTTAAAGTTGAATTCTAAAGCATTGTAAATAGATGACTTTGTTCAAGTTGCGGATTCTTTGTGTTTGAAAATCGATGATATCGTTTAAAGTCGGATTCTAAAGCATTGTGAAGCTTTGACTTTGTTCAAGTTGCGGATTCTTGATGGTTGAAAATAGATGATATCGTTTAAAGTCGGATTCTAAAGCATTGTGAATAGATGACTTTGTTAGGGTTGCGGATCCTTAATGTTTGAAAATAGATGATAACGTTTAAGTCGGATTATAAAGCATTGTAAATAGATGACTTTGTTCAAGTTGCGGATACTTAATGTGTTAAAATAGATAATATCGTTTCAAGTCGGATTCTAAAGCATTGTAAATAGATGACTTTGTTCCAGTTTCGGATTCTTAAGGTTGTAAAATAGATGATTTCGTTTAAAGTCGGATTCTAAAGCATTGTCAATAGATGACTTTGTTCAAGTTGCGGATTCTTAATGTTTGAAAATAGATGATATCGTTTAAAGTCGGATTCTAAAGCATTGTAAATAGAATAATTTGTTTAAGTTGTTGATTCTTAAGATTGAAAATAGATGATATCGTTTAAAGTCGGATTCTAAAGCATTGTAAATAGATGACTTTGTTCAAGTTGCAGATACTTAATGTTTGAAAATAGATGATATGATTTAAAGTCGGAATCTAAAGCATTGTAATTAGATGACTTTGTTCCAGTTGCTGATTCTTAAGGTTTGAAAATAGATGATATCGTTTAAAGTCGGATTCTAAAGCATTGTAAATAGATAACGTTGTTCAAGTTGCCGATTCTTAAAGTTTAAAAAATAGATTATATCGTTGAAGTCGGATTCTAAATCATTGTAAATAGATGACTTTGTTAAAGTTGCGGATTCTTAAGATTTGAAAATAGGTGATATCGTTTAAAGTCGGATTCGAAAGCATTAAAAATAGATGACTTTGTTCAAGTTGCGGACTCTTATGGTTTGAAAATATGTGATGTCGTTTGAAATCGGATTCTAAAGCATTGTAAATAGATTACTTTGTTCAAGTTAAGGATTCTCAAATGTTTGAAAATAGATGATATTGTTTAAAGTCGGATTCTAAAGCATTGGAAATAGATGACTTTGTTCAAGTTGCGGATTGTCAAGGTTTTAAAATAGATTATATCGCTTAAAGTCGGATTCTAAAGCATTGTAAATAGATGATTTTGTTCAAGTTGCGAGTTGTTAAGGTTTAAAAGTAGATGATATCGTTTAATGTCGGATACTAAAGCATTGTAAATAGATGACTTTGTATAAGTAGCGGATTCTTAATGTTTGAAAATAGATGATATCGTTTAATGTCGGATTTTAAAGCATTATAAATAGATGAATTTGATTAAGTTGCGGATTCTTAATGTTTGAAAATAGATGATATCGTTTAAAGTCGGATTCTAAAGCATTGTAAATAGATGACTTTGTTCAAGTTGCGGATACTTGATGTTTGAAAATAGATGATATCGTTTAAAGTCGAATTCTAAAGCATTGTAAATAGATGACTTTGTTCCAGTTGCGGATACTTAAGGTTTGAAAAAAGATGATATCGTTTAAAGTCGGATTCTAAAGCATTGTATATAGATGACTTTGTTTAAGTTGCGCATGCTTAATGTTTGAAAATAGATGATATCTTTTAAAGTGTGATTCTAAAGCGTGGTAAATAGATGACTTTGTTCATGTTGCCGATTCTTCAGTTTTGAAAATAGATGATATCGTTTGAAAGTCGGATTCTAAAGCATTGTAAATAGATGACTTTGTTCAAGTTGCCGATTCTTAAGGATTGAAAATAGATGATATCGTTTAAAGTAGGATTCTAAAGCATTGTAAATAGATGACTTTGTTCTAGTTGCGAGTTGTTAAGGTTTAAAAGTAGATGATATCGTAAAATGTCGGATACTAAAGCATTGTAAATAGATGACTTTGTTTAAGTTGCCGATTCTTCCTGTTTGAAAATAGATGATATCGTTTAAAGTCGGATTCTAAAGCATTGTAAAGGGATGACTTTGTTCCAGTTTCGGATTCTTAAGGTTTGAAAATAGATGATTTCGTTTAAAGTCGGATTCTAAATCATTGTAAATAGATGACTTTGTTCAAGATTCCGATTCTTAAAGTTTGAAAATAAATTATATCGTTTAAAGTCGGATTCTAAATCATTGTAAATAGATGACTTCGTTCAAGTTGCGGATTCTTAAGATTTGAAAATAGATGATATCGTTTAAAGTCGGATTCTAAAGCATTGTAAATAGATGACTTTGTTCAAGTTGCGGACTCTTATGGTTTGAAAATAGATGATATCGTTTAAAGTCGGATTCCAAATCATTGTCAATAGATGACTTTGTTCAAGTTGCGGATTCTTAATGTTTGAAAATAGATGATATTGTTTAAAGTCGGATTCTAAAGCATTGTAAATAGATGACTTTGTCCATGTTGCCGATTCTTCAGGTTTGAAAATAGATGATATCATTTAAAGTCGGATTCTAAAGCATTGTAAATAGATGACTTTGTTCAAGTTGCCGATTCTTAAGGATTGAAAATAGATGATATCGTGAAAAGTCGGATTCTAAAGCATTGTAAATAGATGACTTGGTTACAGTTGCGAGTTGTTAAGGTTTAATAGTAGATGATATCGTTAAATGTCGGATACGAAAGCATTGTAAATAGATGACTTTGTTTAAGTTGCGGATTCTTAGTGGGGTAAAATAGATGATATCGTTTAAAGTCGGATTCTAAAGCATTGTAAATAGATGAATTTGTTTATGTTACGGACTCTTAATGTTTGAAAATAGATGATATCGTTTAAAGTTGAATTCTAAAGCATTGTAAATAGATGACTTTGTTCAAGTCGCGGATTCTTTATGTTTGAAAATCGATGATATCGTTTAAAGTCGGATTCTAAAGCATTGTGAAGCTTTGACTTTGTTCAAGTTGCGGATGCTTGATTGTTGAAAATAGATGATATCGTTTAAAGTCGGATTCTAAAGCATTGTGAATAGATGACTTTGTTAGGGTTGCGGATCCTTAATGTTTGAAAATAGATGATATCGTTTAAGTCGGATTATAAAGCATTGTAAATAGATGACTTTGTTCAAGTTGCGGATACTTAATGTGTTAAAATAGATGATATCGTTTCAAGTCGGATTCTAAAGCATTGTAAATAGATGACTTTGTTCCAGTTTCGGATTCTTAAGGTTGTAAAATAGATGATTTCGTTTAAAGTCGGATTCTAAAGCATTGTAAATAGATGACTTTGTTTAAGTTGCGCATGCTTAATGTTTGAAAATAGATGATATCTTTTAAAGTGTGATTCTAAAGCATGGTAAATAGATGACTTTGTTCATGTTGCCGACTCTTCAGGTTTGAAAATAGATGATATCGTTTAAAGTAGGATTCTAAAGCATTGCAAATAGATGACTTTGTTCAAGTTGCCGAATCTTAAGGATTGAAAATAGATGATATCGTTTAAAGTCGGATTCTAAAGCATTGTAAATAGATGACTTTGTTCAAGTTGCGAGTTGTTAAGGTTTAAAAGTAGATAATATCGTTAAATGTCGGATACTAAAGCATTGTAAATAGATGACTTTGTTAAAGTTGCGGATTCTTAATGTTTAAAAATAGATGATATCGTTTAAAGTCGGATTCTAAAGCATTGTAAATAGATTAATTTTTATAAGTTACGGATTCTTAATGTTTGAAAATAGATGATATCGTTTAAAGTTGAATTCTAAAGCATTGTAAATAGATGACTTTGTTCAAGTTGCGGATTCTTAATGTTTGAAAATCGATGATATTGTTTAAAGTCGGATTCTAAAGCATTGTAAATCTTTGACTTTGTTCAAGTTGCGGATTCTTGATGGTTGAAAATGGATGATATCGTTTAAAGTCGGATTCCAAAGCATTGTAAATAGATGACTTTGTTAGAGTTGCGGATCCTTAATGTTCGAAAATAGATGATATCGTTTTAGTCGGATTATAAAGCATTGTAAATAGATGACTTTGTTCAAGTTGCGGATACTTAATGTGTTAAAATAGATGATATCGTTTCAAGTCGGATTCTAAAGCATTGTAAATAGATGACTTTGTTCCAGTTGCGGATTCGTAAAGTTTGAAAAAAGATGATATCGTTTAAAGTCGGATTCTAAAGCATTGTAAATAGATGACTTTGTTTAAGTTGCGCATGCTTAATGTTTGAAAATAGATGATATCTTTTAAAGTGTGATTCTAAAGCATGGTAAATAGATGACTTTGTTCATGTTGCCGATTCTTCAGGTTTGAAAATAGATGATATCGTTTAAAGTAGGATTCTAAAGCATTGCAAATAGATGACTTTGTTCAAGTTGCCGAATCTTAAGGATTGAAAATAGATGATATCGTTTAAAGTCGGATTCTAAAGCATTGTAAATAGATGACTTTGTTCAAGTTGCGAGTTGTTAAGGTTTAAAAGTAGATAATATCGTTAAATGTCGGATACTAAAGCATTGTAAATAGATGACTTTGTTAAAGTTGCGGATTCTTAATGTTTAAAAATAGATGATATCGTTTAAAGTCGGATTCAAAAGCATTGTAAATAGATTAATTTTTATAAGTTACGGATTCTTAATGTTTGAAAATAGATGATATCGTTTAAAGTTGAATTCTAAAGCATTGTAAATAGATGACTTTGTTCAAGTTGCGGATTCTTAATGTTTGAAAATCGATGATATCGTTTAAAGTCGGATTCTAAAGCATTGTAAATCTTTGACTTTGTTCAAGTTGCGGATTCTTGATGGTTGAAAATGGATGATATCGTTTAAAGTCGGATTCCAAAGCATTGTAAATAGATGACTTTGTTAGAGTTGCGGATCCTTAATGTTCGAAAATAGATTATATCGTTTTAGTCGGATTATAAAGCATTGTAAATAGATGACTTTGTTCAAGTTGCGGATACTTAATGTGTTAAAATAGATGATATCGTTTCAAGTCGGATTCTAAAGCATTGTAAAGGGATGACTTTGTTCCAGTTTCGGATTCTTAAGGTTTGAAAATAGATGATTTCGTTTAAAGTCGGATTCTCAAGCATTGTAAATAGATGACTTTGTTCAAGTTGCCGATTCTTAAAGTTTGAAAATAAATGATATCGTTTAAAGTCGGATTCTAAAGCATTGTAAATAGATGACTTTGTTCAAGTTGCGGACGCTTTATGGTTTGAAAATAGATGATATCGTTTAAAGTCGGATTCCAAATCATTCTCAATAGATGACTTTGTTCAAGTTGCGGATTCTTAATGTTTGAAAATAGATGATATCGTTTAAAGTCGGATTCTAAAGCATTGTAAATAGATAACTTTGTTCATGTTGCCGATTCTTCAGGTTTGAAAATAGATGATATCGTTTAAAGTCGGATTCTAAAGCATTGTAAATAGATGACTTTGTTACAGTTGCGAGTGGTTAAGGTTTAATAGTAGATGATATCGTTAAATCTCGGATACGAAAGCATTGTAAATAGATGACTTTGTTTAAGTTGCGGATTATTAGTAGGGGTAAAATAGATGATATCGTTTAAAGTCGGATTCTAAAGCATTGTAAATAGATGAATTTGTTTAAGTTACGGACTCTTAATGTTTGAAAATAGATGATATCGTTTAAAGTTGAATTCTAAAGCATTGTAAATAGATGACTTTGTTCAAGTTGCGGATTCTTTGTGTTTGAAAATCGATGATATCGTTTAAAGTCGGATTCTAAAGCATTGTGAAGCTTTGACTTTGTTCAAGTTGCGGATTCTTGATGGTTGAAAATAGATGATATCGTTTAAAGTCGGATTCTAAAGCATTGTGAATAGATGACTTTGTTAGGGTTGCGGATCCTTAATGTTTGAAAATAGATGATAACGTTTAAGTCGGATTATAAAGCATTGTAAATAGATGACTTTGTTCAAGTTGCGGATACTTAATGTGTTAAAATAGATAATATCGTTTCAAGTCGGATTCTAAAGCATTGTAAATAGATGACTTTGTTCCAGTTTCGGATTCTTAAGGTTGTAAAATAGATGATTTCGTTTAAAGTCGGATTCTAAAGCATTGTCAATAGATGACTTTGTTCAAGTTGCGGATTCTTAATGTTTGAAAATAGATGATATCGTTTAAAGTCGGATTCTAAAGCATTGTAAATAGAATAATTTGTTTAAGTTGCGGATTCTTAAGATTGAAAATAGATGATATCGTTTAAAGTCGGATTCTAAAGCATTGTAAATAGATGACTTTGTTCAAGTTGCAGATACTTAATGTTTGAAAATAGATGATATGATTTAAAGTCGGAATCTAAAGCATTGTAATTAGATGACTTTGTTCCAGTTGCTGATTCTTAAGGTTTGAAAATAGATGATATCGTTTAAAGTCGGATTCTAAAGCATTGTAAATAGATAACGTTGTTCAAGTTGCCGATTCTTAAAGTTTAAAAAATAGATTATATCGTTGAAGTCGGATTCTAAATCATTGTAAATAGATGACTTTGTTAAAGTTGCGGATTCTTAAGATTTGAAAATAGGTGATATCGTTTAAAGTCGGATTCGAAAGCATTAAAAATAGATGAATTTGTTCAAGTTGCGGACTCTTATGGTTTGAAAATATGTGATGTCGTTTGAAATCGGATTCTAAAGCATTGTAAATAGATTACTTTGTTCAAGTTAAGGATTCTCAAATGTTTGAAAATAGATGATATTGTTTAAAGTCGGATTCTAAAGCATTGGAAATAGATGACTTTGTTCAAGTTGCGGATTGTCAAGGTTTTAAAATATTTTATCTCGCTTAAAGTCGGATTCTAAAGCATTGTAAATAGATGACTTTGTTCAAGTTGCGAGTTGTTAAGGTTTAAAAGTAGATGATATCGTTTAATGTCGGATACTAAAGCATTGTAAATAGATGACTTTGTATAAGTAGCGGATTCTTAATGTTTGAAAATAGATGATATCGTTTAATGTCGGATTTTAAAGCATTATAAATAGATGAATTTGATAAAATTGCGGATTCTTAATGTTTGAAAATAGATGATATCGTTTAAAGTCGGATTCTAAAGCATTGTAAATAGATGACTTAGTTCAAGTTGCGGATACTTAATGTTTGAAAATAGATGATATCGTTTAAAGTCGAATTCTAAAGCATTGTAAATAGATGATTTTGTTCCAGTTGCGGATTCTTAAGGTTTGAAAAAAGATGATATTGTGTAAAGTCGGATTCTAAAGCATTGTAAATAGATGACTTTGTTTAAGTTGCGCATGCTTAATGTTTGAAAATAGATGATATCTTTTAAAGTGTGATTCTAAAGCATGGTAAATAGATGACTTTGTTCATGTTACCGATTCTTCAGTTTTGAAAATAGATGATATCGTTTGAAAGTCGGATTCTTAAGCATTGTAAATAGATGACTTTGTTCAAGTTGCCGATTCTTAAGGATTGAAAATAGATGATATCGTTTAAAGTAGGATTCTAAAGCATTGTAAATAAATGACTTTGTTCTAGTTGCGAGTTGTTAAGGTTTAAAAGTAGATGATATCGTTTAATGTCGGATACTAAAGCATTGTTAATAGATGACTTTGTTTAAGTTGCCGATTCTTAATGTTTTAAAATAGATGATATTGTTTCAAGTCGGAGTCTACAGCATTGTAAATAGATGACGTTGTTCAAGTTGCAGAGTCTAAAAGTTTAAAAACAGATTATATCGTTTGAAGTCGGATTCTAAATCATTGTAAATAGATGACTTTGTTCAAGTTACGGATTCTTAAGATTTGAAAATAGATGATATCGTTTAAAGTCGGATTCTAAAGCATTGTAATTAGATTACTTTGTTCAAGTTGCGGACTCTTATGGTTTGAAAATAGATGATAATGTTTTGAGTCGGATTCTAAAGCATTGTAAATAGATGACTTTGTTCAAGTTGCGGATTCTTTGTGTTTGAAAATCGATGATATCGTTTAAAGTCGGATTCTAAAGCATTGTGAAGCTTTGACTTTGTTCAAGTTGCGGATTCTTGATGGTTGAAAATAGATGATATCGTTTAAAGTCGGATTCTAAAGCATTGTGAATAGATGACTTTGTTAGGGTTGCGGATCCTTAATGTTCGAAAATAGATGATAACGTTTAAGTCGGATTATAAAGCATTGTAAATAGATGACTTTGTTCAAGTTGCGGATACTTAATGTGTTAAAATAGATAATATCGTTTCAAGTCGGATTCTAAAGCATTGTAAATAGATGACTTTGTTCCAGTTTCGGATTCTTAAGGTTGTAAAATAGATGATTTCGTTTAAAGTCGGATTCTAAAGCATTGTCAATAGATGACTTTGTTCAAGTTGCGGATTCTTAATGTTTGAAAATAGATGATATCGTTTAAAGTCGGATTCTAAAGCATTGTAAATAGAATAATTTGTTTAAGTTGCGGATTCTTAAGATTGAAAATAGATGATATCGTTTAAAGTCGGATTCTAAAGCATTGTAAATAGATGACTTTGTTCAAGTTGCGGATACTTAATGTTTGAAAATAGATGATATGATTTAAAGTCGGAATCTAAAGCATTGTAATTAGATGACTTTGTTCCAGTTGCTGATTCTTAAGGTTTGAAAATAGATGATATCGTTTAAAGTCGGATTCTAAAGCATTGTAAATAGATAACGTTGTTCAAGTTGCCGATTCTTAAAGTTTAAAAAATAGATTATATCGTTGAAGTCGGATTCTAAATCATTGTAAATAGATGACTTTGTTAAAGTTGCGGATTCTTAAGATTTGAAAATAGGTGATATCGTTTAAAGTCGGATTCGAAAGCATTAAAAATAGATGACTTTGTTCAAGTTGCGGACTCTTATGGTTTGAAAATATGTGATGTCGTTTGAAATCGGATTCTAAAGCATTGTAAATAGATTACTTTGTTCAAGTTAAGGATTCTCAAATGTTTGAAAATAGATGATATTGTTTAAAGTTGGATTCTAAAGCATTGGAAATAGATGACTTTGTTCAAGTTGCGGATTGTCAAGGTTTTAAAATAGATTATATCGCTTAAAGTCGGATTCTAAAGCATTGTAAATAGATGACTTTGTTCAAGTTGAAAGTTGTTAAGGTTTAAAAGTAGATGATATCGTTTAATGTCGGATACTAAAGCATTGTAAATAGATGACTTTGTATAAGTAGCGGATTCTTAATGTTTGAAAATAGATGATATCGTTTAATGTCGGATTTTAAAGCATTATAAATAGATGAATTTGATTAAGTTGCGGATTCTTAATGTTTGAAAATAGATGATATCGTTTAAAGTCGGATTCTAAAGCATTGTAAATAGATGACTTAGTTCAAGTTGCGGATACTTAATGTTTGAAAATAGATGATATCGTTTAAAGTCGAATTCTAAAGCATTGTAAATAGATGATTTTGTTCCAGTTGCGGATTCTTAAGGTTTGAAAAAAGATGATATCGTTTAAAGTCGGATTCTAAAGCATTGTAAATAGATGACTTTGTTTAAGTTGCGCATGCTTAATGTTTGAAAATAGATGATATCTTTTAAAGTGTGATTCTAAAGCATGGTAAATAGATGACTTTGTTCATGTTACCGATTCTTCAGTTTTGAAAATAGATGATATCGTTTGAAAGTCGGATTCTTAAGCATTGTAAATAGATGACTTTGTTCAAGTTGCCGATTCTTAAGGATTGAAAATAGATGATATCGTTTAAAGTAGGATTCTAAAGCATTGTAAATAAATGACTTTGTTCTAGTTGCGAGTTGTTAAGGTTTAAAAGTAGATGATATCGTTTAATGTCGGATACTAAAGCATTGTTAATAGATGACTTTGTTTAAGTTGCCGATTCTTAATGTTTTAAAATAGATGATATTGTTTCAAGTCGGAGTCTACAGCATTGTAAATAGATGACGTTGTTCAAGTTGCCGAGTCTTAAAGTTTAAAAACAGATTATATCGTTTGAAGTCGGATTCTAAATCATTGTAAATAGATGACTTTGTTCAAGTTACGGATTCTTAAGATTTGAAAATAGATGATATCGTTTAAAGTCGGATTCTAAAGCATTGTAATTAGATTACTTTGTTCAAGTTGCGGACTCTTATGGTTTGAAAATAGATGATAAGGTTTTGAGTCGGATTCTAAAGCATTGTAAATAGATGACTTTGTTCAAGTTGCGGATTCTTAATGTTTGAAAATCGATGATATCGTTTAAAGTCGGATTCTAAAGCATTGTAAATCTTTGACTTTGTTCAAGTTGCGGAGTCTTGATGGTTGAAAATAAATTATATCGTTTAAAGTCGGATTCTAAAGCATTGTAAATAGATGACTTTGTTAGAGTTGCGGATCCTTAATGTTTGAAAATAGATGATATCGTTTAAGTCGGATTATAAAGCATTGTAAATAGATGACTTTGTTCAAGTTGTGGATACTTAATGTTTTAAAATAGATGATATCGTTTCAAGTCGGATTCTAAAGCATTGTAAATAGATGACTTTGTTCCAGTTTCGGATTCTTAAGGTTTGAAAATAGATGATTTTGTTTAAAGTCGGATTCTAAAGCATTGTAAATAGATGACTTTGTTAAAGTGGCCGATTCTTAAGATTTGAAAATAGATTATATCGTTTAAAGTCGGATTCTAAATCATTGTAAATAGATGACTTTGTTCAAGTTGCGGATTCTTAAGATTTGAAAATAGATGACATCGTTTAAAGTCGGATTCTAAAGCATTGTAAATAGATGACTTTGTTTAAGTTGCGGACTCCTATGGTTTGAAAATAGATGATATCGTTTAAAGTCGTATTCTAAAGCATTGTAAATAGATAGCTTTGTTTAAGTTGCGGATTCTTAATGTTTGAAAATAGATGATATCGTTTAAAGTCGGATTCTGAATCATTGTAAAGAGATGAATTTGTTCAAGTTGCGGATTCTTAAGGATGGAAAATATATGATATCGTTTAAAGTCGG
Organism: Sepiola atlantica; assembly: GCA_963556195.1. NCBI lineage: Eukaryota > Metazoa > Mollusca > Cephalopoda > Sepiida > Sepiolidae > Sepiola > Sepiola atlantica. The sequence continues at coordinate 472,821 of OY744535.1, read as the reverse complement.
ATTCTAAAGCATTGTAAATAGATGACTTTGTTCAAGTTGCGGATTCTTGATGTTTGAAAATAGATGATATCGTTTAAAGTCGGATTCTAAAGCATTGTAAATTGATAACGTTGTTCAAGTTGCCGATTCTTAAAGTTTAAAAAATAGATTATATCGTTGAAGTCGGATTCTAAATCATTGTAAATAGATGACTTTGTTAAAGTTGCGGATTCTTAAGATTTGAAAATAGATGATATCGTTTAAAGTCGGATTCTAAAGCATTGTAAATAGATGACTTTGTTCAAGTTGCGGACTCTTATGGTTTGAAAATAGATGATGTCCTGTAAAGTCGGATTCTAAAGCATTGTAAATAGATGACTTTGTTAGAGTTGCGGATCCTTAATGTTTGAAAATAGATGATATCGTTTAAGTCGGATTATAAACCATTATAAATAGATGATTTTGTTCAAGTTGCGGATACTTAAGGTTTTAAAATAGATGATATCGTTTCAAGTCGGATTCTAAAGCATTGTAAATAGATGACTTTGTTCCAGTTTCGGATTCTTAAGGTTTGAAAATAGATGATTTCGTTTGAAGTCGGATTCTAAAGCATTGTTTATAGATGACTTTGTTCAAGTTGCCGATTCTTAAAGTTTGAAAATAGATTATATCGTTTAAAGTCGGATTCTAAATTATTGTAAATAGATGACTTTGTTCAAGTTGCGGATTCTTAAGATTTGAAAATAGATGATATCGTTTAAAGTCGGATTCTAAAGCATTGTAAATAGATGACTTTGTTCAAGTTTCGGACTCTTATTGTTTGAAAATAGATGATATCGTTTAAAGTCGGATTCTAAAGCATTGTAAATAGATAGCTTTGTTCAAGTTGCGGATTCTTAATCTTTGAAAATAGATGATATCGTTTAAAGTCGGATTCTAAAGCATTGTAAATAGATGAATTTGTTTAAGTTGCGGATTCTTAAGGATTGAAAATAGATGATATTGTTTAAAGTAGGATTCTAAAGCATTGTAAATAGATGACTTTGTTAGAGTTGCGGATCCTTAATGTTTGAAAATAGATGATATCGTTTTAGTCGGATTCTAAAGCATTGTAAATAGATGACATTGTTCAAGTTGCGGATACTTAATGTTTCAACATAGATGATATCGTTTAAAGTCGGATTCTAAAGCATTGTAAATAGATGACTTTGTTCAAGTTCCGGATTCTTAAGGTTTGAAAATAGATGATATCGTTTAAAGTCGGATTCTAAAGCATTGTCAATAGATGACTTTGTTCAAGTTGCAGATTCTTAAGGTTGAAAATAGATGATATCGTTTAAACCCGGATTCTAAAGCATTGTAAATAGATTACTTTGTTCAAGTTAAAGATTCTCAAGGTTTGAAAATAGATGATATTGTTTAAAGTCGGATTCTAAAGCATTGTAAATAGATGACTTTGTTCCAGTTTCGGATTCTTAAGGTTTGAAAATAGATGATTTCGTTTGAAGTCGGATTCTAAAGCATTGTTTATAGATGACTTTGTTCAAGTTGCCGATTCTTAAAGTTTGAAAATAGATTATATCGTTTAAAGTCGGATTCTAAATTATTGTAAATAGATGACTTTGTTCAAGTTGCGGATTCTTAAGATTTGAAAATAGATGATATCGTTTAAAGTCGGATTCTAAAGCATTGTAAATAGATGACTTTGTTCAAGTTTCGGACTCTTATTGTTTGAAAATAGATGATATCGTTTAAAGTCGGATTCTAAAGCATTGTAAATAGATAGCTTTGTTCAAGTTGCGGATTCTTAATCTTTGAAAATAGATGATATCGTTTAAAGTCGGATTCTAAAGCATTGTAAATAGATGAATTTGTTTAAGTTGCGGATTCTTAAGGATTGAAAATAGATGATATTGTTTAAAGTAGGATTCTAAAGCATTGTAAATAGATGACTTTGTTAGAGTTGCGGATCCTTAATGTTTGAAAATAGATGATATCGTTTTAGTCGGATTCTAAAGCATTGTAAATAGATGACATTGTTCAAGTTGCGGATACTTAATGTTTCAACATAGATGATATCGTTTAAAGTCGGATTCTAAAGCATTGTAAATAGATGACTTTGTTCAAGTTCCGGATTCTTAAGGTTTGAAAATAGATGATATCGTTTAAAGTCGGATTCTAAAGCATTGTCAATAGATGACTTTGTTCAAGTTGCAGATTCTTAAGGTTGAAAATAGATGATATCGTTTAAAGTCGGATTCTAAAGCATTGTAAATAGATGAATTTGTTTAAGTTGCGGATTCTGAAGATTGAAAATAGATGATATCGTTTAAAGTCGGATTCTAAAGCATTGTAAATAGATGACTTTGTTCAAGTTGGGGATACTTAATGTTTGAAAATAGATGATATGATTTAAAGTCGGAATCTAAAGCATTGTAATTAGATGACTTTGTTCCAGTTGCTGATTCTTAAGGTTTGAAAATAGATGATATCGTTTAAAGTCGGATTCTAAAGCATTGTAAATAGATAACGTTGTTCAAGTAGCCGATTCTTAAAGTTTAAAAAATAGATTATATCGTTGAAGTCGGATTCTAAATCATTGTAAATAGATGACTTTGTTAAAGTTGCGAATTCTTAAGATTTGCAAATAGGTGATATCGTTTAAAGTCGGATTCTAAAGCATTGTAAATAGATGACTTTGTTCAAGTTGCGGACTCTTATGGTTTGAAAATATGTGATGTCGTTTGAAATCGGATTCTAAAGCATTGTAAATAGATTACTTTGTTCAAGTTAAAGATTCTCAAGGTTTGAAAATAGATGATATTGTTTAAAGTCGGATTCTAAAGCATTGGAAATAGATGACTTTGTTCAAGTTGCGGATTGTCAAGGTTTGAAAATAGATGATATCGTTTAAAGTCGGATTCTAAAGCATTGTAAATAGATGACTTAGTTCAAGTTGCGGATACTTAATGTTTGAAAATAGATGATATCGTTTAAAGTCGAATTCTAAAGCATTGTAAATAGATGACTTTGTTCCAGTTGCGGATTCTTAAGGTTTGAAAAAAGATGATATCGTTTAAAGTCGGATTCTAAAGCATTGTAAATAGATGACTTTGTTTAAGTTGCGCATGCTTAATGTTTGAAAATAGATGATATCTTTTAAAGTGTGATTCTAAAGCATGGTAAATAGATGACTTTGTTCATGTTACCGATTCTTCAGTTTTGAAAATAGATGATATCGTTTGAAAGTCGGATTCTAAAGCATTGTAAATAGATGACTTTGTTCAAGTTGCCGATTCTTAAGGATTGAAAATAGATGATATCGTTTAAAGTAGGATTCTAAAGCATTGTAAATAAATGACTTTGTTCTAGTTGCGAGTTGTTAAGGTTTAAAAGTAGATGATATCGTTTAATGTCGGATACTAAAGCATTGTAAATAGATGACTTTGTTTAAGTTGCCGATTCTTAATGTTTGAAAATTGATGATATCGTTTAAAGTCGGATTCTAAAGCATTGTAAATAGATGACTTTGTTCAAGTTGCGGATTCTTAAGGTTTTAAAATAGATGATATTGTTTCAAGTCGGAGTCTAAAGCATTGTAAATAGATGACGTTGTTCAAGTTGCCGAGTCTTAAAGTTTAAAAACAGATTATATCGTTTGAAGTCGGATTCTAAATCATTGTAAATAGATGACTTTGTTCAAGTTGCGGATTCTTAAGGATTGAAAATAGATGATATCGTTTAAAGTAGGATTCTAAAGCATTGTAATTAGATTACTTTGTTCAAGTTGCGGACTCTTATGGTTTGAAAATAGATGATAATGTTTAGAGTCGGATTCTAAAGCATTGTAAATAGATGACTTTGTTCGAGTTGCAGATTCTTAATGTTTGAAAATCGATGATATCGTTTAAAGTCGGATTCTAAAGCATTGTAAATCATTGACTTTGTTCAAGTTGCGGATCCTTAATGTTGGAAAATAGATGATATCGTTTAAAGTCGGATTCTAAAGCATTGTAAATAGATGACTTTGTTAGAGTTGCGGATCCTTAATGTTTGAAAATAGATGATATCGTTTAAGTCGGATTATAAAGCATTGTAAATAGATGACTTTGTTCAAGTTGCAGATACAAACTGTTTTAAAATAGATGATATCGTTTCAAGTCGGATTCTAAAGCATTGTAAATAGATGACTTTGTTCCAGTTTCGGATTCTTAAGGTTTGAAAATAGATGATTTTGTTAAAAGTCGGATTCTAAAGCATTGTAAATAGATGACTTTGTTAAAGTGGCCGATTCTTAAAGTTTGAAAATAGATTATATCGTTTAAAGTCGGATTCTAAATCATTGTAAATAGATGACTTTGTTCAAGTTGCGGATTCTTAAGATTTGAAAATAGATGAAATCGTTTAAAGTCGGATTCTAAAGCATTGTAAATAGATGACTTTGTTCAAGTTGCGGACTCTTATGGTTTGAAAATAGATGATATCGTTTAAAGTCGTATTCTAAAGCATTGTAAATAGATAGCTTTGTTCAAGTTGCGGATTCTTAATGTTTTAAAATAGATGATATCGTTTAAAGTCGGATTCTAAAGCATTGTAAATAGAGTAATTTGTTTAAGTTGCGGATTCTTAAGGATTGAAAATAGATGATATCGTTTAAAGTCGGATTCTAAAGCATTGTAAATAGATGACTTAGTTCAAGTTGCGGATTCTTGATGTTTGAAAATAGATGATATCGTTTAAAGTCGGATTCTTAAGCATTGTAAATAGATGACTTTGTTAGAGTTGCGGATCCTTAATGTTGGAAAATAGATGATATCGTTTAAATAGATGAATTTGTTTAAGTTGCGGATTCTTAAGTCGGAGTCTAAAGCATTGTGAAAAGATGACTTTGTTCAAGTTGCGGATACTTAATGTTTGAAAATAGATTATATCGTTTAAAGTCGGATTCTAAAGCATTGTAAATAGATGACTTTGTTCAAGTTGCGGACTCTTATGGTTTGAAAATAGATGATATCGTTTAAAATCGTATTCTAAAGCATTGTAAATAGATAGCTTTGTTCAAGTTGATGATTCTTAATGTTTAAAAATAGATGATATCGTTTAAAGTCGGATTCTAAAGCATTGTAAATAGATGAATTTGTTTAAGTTGCGGATTCTTGATCTTTGAAAATAGATGATATCGTTTAAAGTCGGATTCTAAAGCATTGTAAATAGATGACTTTGTTAGAGTTGCGGACCCTTAATGTTGGAAAATAGATGATATCGTTTAAATAGATTAATTTGTTTAAGTTGCGGATTCTAAAGTCGGAGTCTAAAGCATTGTGAAAAGATGACTTTGTTCAAGTTGCGGACACTTAATGTTTGAAAATAGATGATATCGTTTAAAGTCGGATTCTAAAGCATTGTAAATAGATGACTTTGTTCAAGTTACGGATTCTTACGGTTTGAAAATTGATGATATCGTTTCAAGTCGGAGTCTAAAGCATTGTAAATAGATGACGTTGTTCAAGTTGCCGATTCTTAAAGTTTGAAAATAGATTATATCGTTTGCAGTCGGATTCAAAATCATTGTAAATAAATGACTTTGTTCAAGTTGCGGATTCTTAAGATTTGAAAATAGATGATATCGTTTAAAGTCGGATTCTAAAGCATTGTAAATAGATGACTTTGTTCAAGTTGCGGACTCTTATGGTTTTAAAATAGATGATAATGTAAAGAGTAAGATTCTAAAGCATTGTAAATAGATGACTTTGTTCAAGTTGAGTATTCTTAAGTGTTGAAAATAGATGATATTGTTTAAAGTCGGATTCTAAAGCATTGGAAATAGATGACTTTGTTCAAGTTCCGGATTGTACAGAGTTTGAAAATAGATTATATCGCTTAAAGTCGGATTTTAAAGCATTGTAAATAGATTACCTTGTTCAAGTTGCGAGTTGTTAAGGTTTAAAAGTAGATTATATCGTTTAATGTCGGATACTAAAACATTGTAAATAGATGACTTTGTTTAAGTTGCGGATTCTTAATGTTTGAAAATAGATGATATCGTTTAAAGTCTGATTCTAAAGCATTGTAAATAGATGAATTTGTTTAAGTTGCGGATTCTTAATGTTTGAAAATAGATGATATCGGTTAAAGTCGGATTCTAAAGCATTGGAAATAGATGACTTTGTTCAAGTTGCGGATACTCTATGTTTGAAAATAGATGATATCGTTTAAAGTCGGATTCTAAAGCATTGTAAATAGATGACTTTGTTCCAGTTGCGGATTCTTAAGGTTTGAAAATAGATGATATCGTTTAAAGTCGGATTCTAAAGCATTGTAAATCTTTGACTTTGTTCAAGTTGCGGATTCTTGATGGTTGAAAATAGATGATATCGTTTAAAGTCGGATTCTAAAGCATTGTAAATAGATGACTTTGTTAGAGTTGCGTATCCTTAATGTTTGAAAATAGATGATATCGTTTAAGTCGGATTATAAAGCATTGTAAATAGATGACTTTGTTCAAGTTGCGGATACTTGATGTTTTAAAATAGATGATATCGTTTCAAGTCGGATTCTAAAGCATTGTAAATAGATGACTTTGTTCCAGTTTCGGATTCTTAAGGTTTGAAAATAGATGATTTTGTTTAAAGTCGGATTCTAAAGCATTGTAAATAGATGACTTTGTTCAAGTGGCCGATTCTTTAAGTTTGAAAATGGATTATATCGTTTAAAGTCGGATTCTAAATCATTGTAAATAGATGACTTTGTTCAAGTTGCGGATTCTTAAGATTTGAAAATAGATGACATCGTTTAAAGTCGGATTTTAAAGCATTGTAAATAGATGACTTTGTTCAAGTTGCGGACTCTTATGGTTTGAAAATAGATGATATCGTTTAAAGTCGTATTCTAAAGCATTGTAAATAGATAGCTTTGTTCAAGTTGCGGATTCTTAATGTTTGAAAATAGATGATATCGTTTAAAGTCGGATTCTAAAGCATTGTAAATAGATTAATTTGTTAAAGTTGCGGATGCTTAAAGATTGAAAATAGATGATATCGTTTAAAGTCGGATTCTAAAGCATTGTAAATAGATGACTTTGTTCAAGTTGCGGATTCTTGATGTTTGAAAATAGATTATATCGTTTAAAGTCGGATTCTAAAGCATTGTAAATTGATGAATTGTTAGAGTTGCGGATCCTTAATGTTGGAAAATAGATGATATCGTTTAAATAGATGAATTTGTTTAAGTTGCGGATTCTTAAGTCGGAGTCTAAAGCATTGTGAAAAGATGACTTTGTTCAAGTTGCGGATACTTAATGTATGAAAATAGATGATATCTTTTAAAGTCGGATTCTAAAGCATTGTAAATAGATGACTTTGTTAAAGTTGCGGATTCTGACGGTTTGAAAATAGATGATATCGTTTCAAGTCGGAGTCAAAAGCATTGTAAATAGATGACGTTGTTAAAGTTGCCGATTCTTAAAGTTTGAAAATTGATTATATCGTTTGCAGTCGGATTCTAAATCATTGTAAATAAATGACTTTGTTTAAGTTGGGGATTCTTAAGATTTGAAAATAGATGATATCGTTTAAAGTCGGACTCTAAAGCATTGTAAATAGATGACTTTGTTCAAGTTGAGGATTCTTAAGTGTTGAAAATAGAGGATATTGTTTAAAGTCGGATTCTAAAGCATTGGAAATTGATGACTTTGTTCAAGTTGCGGATTGTACAGGGTTTGAAAATAGATTATATCGCTTAAAGTCGGATTCTAAAGCATTGTAAATAGATAACGTTGTTCAAGTTGCCGATTCTTAAAGTTTAAAAAATAGATTATATCGTTGAAGTCGGATTCTAAATCATTGTAAATAGATGACTTTGTTAAAGTTGCGGATTCTTAAGATTTGAAAATAGATGATATCGGTTAAAGTCGGATTCTAAAGCATTGTAAATAGATGACTTTGTTAAAGTTGCGGACTCTTATGGTTTGAAAATAGATGATGTCGTTTAAAGTCGGATTCTAAAGCATTGTAAATAGATGACTTTGTTAGAGTTGCGGATCCTTAATGTTTGAAAATAGATGATATCGTTTAAGTCGGATTATAAAGCATTGTAAATAGATGATTTTGTTCAAGTTGCGGATACTATAGGTTTTTAAATAGATGATATCGTTTCAAGTCTGATTCTAAAGCATTGTAAATAGATGACTTTGTTCCAGTTTCGGATTCTTAAGGTTTGAAAATAGATGATTTCGTTTGAAGTCGGATTCTAAAGCATTATTTATAGATGACTTTGTTCAAGTTGCCGATTCTTAAAGTTTGAAAATAGATTATATCGTTTAAAGTCGGATTCTAAATTATTGTAAATAGATGACTTTGTTTAAGTTGCGGATTCTTAAGATTTGAAAATAGATGATATCGGTTAAAGTCGGATTCTAAAGCATTGTAAATAGATGACTTTGTTCAAGTTTCGGACTCTTATTGTTTGAAAATAGATGATATCGTTTGAAAGTCGGATTCTAAAGCATTGTAAATAGATAGCTTTGTTCAAGTAGCGGATTCTTAATCTTTAAAAATAGATGATATCGTTTCAAGTCGGATTTAAAAGCATTGTAAATAGATGAATTTGTTTAAGTTGCGGATTCTTAAGGATTGAAAATAGATGATATCGTTTAAAGTAGGATTCTAAAGCATTGTAAATAGATGACTTTGTTAGAGTTGCGGATCCTTAATGTTTGAAAATAGATGATATCGTTTTAGTCGGATTCTAAAGCATTGTAAATAGATGACATTGTTCAAGTTGCGGATACTTAATGTTTCAACATAGATGATATCGTTTAAAGTCGGATTCTAAAGCATTGTAAATAGATGACTTTGTTCAAGTTGCGGATTCTTAAGGTGTGAAAATAGATGATATCGTTTCAAGTCGGAGTCTAAAGCATTGTAAATAGATGACGTTGTTCAAGTTGCCGATTCTTAAAGTTTGAAAATAGATTATATCGTTTGAAGTCGGATTCTAAATCATTGTAAATAGATGACTTTGTTCAAGTTGCGGATTCTTAAGATTTGAAAATAGATTATATCGTTTAAAGTCGGATTCTAAAGCATTGTAATTAGATTACTTTGTTCAAGTTGCGGACTCTTATGGTTTGAAAATAGATGATAATGTTTAGAGTACGATTCTAAAGCATTGTAAATAGATGACTTTGTTCAAGTTGCGGATTCTTAATGTTTGAAAATCGATGATATCGTTTAAAGTCGGATTCTAAAGCATTGTAAATCATTGACTTTGTTCAAGTTGCGGATTCTTGATGGTTGAAAATAGATGATATCGTTTAAAGTCGGATTCTAAAGCATTGTAAATAGATGACTTTGTAAGAGTTGCGGATCCTTAATGTTTGAAAATAGATGATATCGTTTAAGTCGGATTATAAAGCATTGTAAATAGATGACTTTGTTCAAGTTGAAGATACAAACTGTTTTAAAATAGATGATATCGTTTCAAGTCGGATTCTAAAGCATTGTAAATAGATGACTTTGTTCCAGATTCGGATTATTAAGGTTTGAAAATAGATGATTTTGTTAAAAGTCGGATTCTAAAGCATTGTAAATAAATGACTTTGTTAAAGTGGCCGATTCTTAAAGTTTGAAAATAGATTATATCGTTTAAAGTCGGATTCTAAATCATTGTAAATAGATGACTTTGTTCAAGTTGCGGATTCTTAAGATTTGAAAATAGATGAAATCGTTTAAAGTCGGGTTCTAAAGCATTGTAAATAGATGACTTTCTTCAAGTTGCGGACTCTTATGGTTTGAAAATAGATGATATCGTTTAAAGTCGTATTCTAAAGCATTGTAAATAGATAGCTTTGTTCAAGTTGGGGATTCTTAATGTTTTAAAATAGATGATATCGTTTAAAGTCGGATTCTAAAGCATTGTAAATAGAGTAATTTGTTTAAGTTGCGGATTCTTAAGGATTGAAAACAGATGATATCGTTTAAAGTCGGATTCTAAAGCATTGTAGATAGATGACTTAGTTCAAGTTGCGGATTCTTGATGTTTGAAAATAGATGATATCGTTTAAAGTCGGATTCTTAAGCATTGTAAATAGATGACTTTGTTAGAGTTGCGGATCCTTAATGTTGGAAAATAGATGATATCGTTTAAATAGATGAATTTGTTTAAGTTGCGGATTCTTAAGTCGGAGTCTAAAGCATTGTGAAAAGATGACTTTGTTCAAGTTGCGGATACTTAATGTTTGAAAATAGATTATATCGTTTAAAGTCGGATTCTAAAGCATTGTAAATAGATGACTTTGTTCAAGTTGCGGACTCTTATGGTTTGAAAATAGATGATATCGTTTTAAATCGTATTCTAAAGCATTGTAAATAGATAGCCTTGTTCAAGTTGATGATTCTTAATGTTTAAAAATAGATGATATCGTTTAAAGTCGGATTCTAAAGCATTGTAAATAGATGAATTTGTTTAAGTTGCGGATTCTTGATGTTTGAAAATAGATGATATCGTTTAAAGTCGGATTCTAAAGCATTGTAAATAGATGACTTTGTTAGAGTTGCGGACCCTTAATGTTGGAAAATAGATGATATCGTTTAAATAGATGAATTTGTTATAGTTGCGGATTCTTAAGTCGGAGTCTAAAGCATTGTGAAAAGATGACTTTGTTCAAGTTGCGGACACTTAATGTTTGAAAATAGATGATATCGTTTAAAGTCGGATTCTAAAGCATTGTAAATAGATGACTTTGTTCAAGTTACGGATTCTTACGGTTTGAAAATAGATGATATCGTTTCAAGTCGGAGTCTAAAGCATTGTAAATAGATGACGTTGTTCAAGTTGCCGATTCTTAAAGTTTGAAAATAGATTATATCGTTTGCAGTCGGATTCAAAATCATTGTAAAAAAATGACTTTGTTCAAGTTGCGGATTCTTAAGATTTGAAAATAGATGATATCGTTTAAAGTCGGATTCTAAAGCATTGTAAATAGATGACTTTGTTCAAGTTGCGGACTCTTATGGTTTTAAAATAGATGATAATGTTAAGAGTAAGATTCTAAAGCATTGTAAATAGATGACTTTGGTCAAGTTGAGGATTCTTAAGTGTTGAAAATAGATGATATTGTTTAAAGTCGGATTCTAAAGCATTGGAAATAGATGACTTTGTTAAAGTTCCGGATTGTACAGAGTTTGAAAATAGATTATATCGCTTAAAGTCGGATTTTAAAGCATTGTAAATAGATGACCTTGTTCAAGTTGCGAGTTGTTAAGGTTTAAAAGTAGATTATATCGTTTAATGTCGGATACTAAAACATTGTAAATAGATGACTTTGTTTAAGTTGCGGATTCTTAATGTTTGAAAATAGATGATATCGTTTAAAGTCTGATTCTAAAGCATTGTAAATAGATGAATTTGTTTAAGTTGCGGATTCTTAATGTTTGAAAATAGATGATATCGGTTAAAGTCGGATTCTAAAGCATTGGAAATAGATGACTTTGTTCAAGTTGCGGATACTCTATGTTTGAAAATAGATGATATCGTTTAAAGTCGGATTCTAAAGCATTGTAAATAGATGACTTTGTTCCAGTTGCGGATTCTTAAGGTTTGAAAATAGATGATATCGTTTAAAGTCGGATTCTAAAGCATTGTAAATCTTTGACTTTGTTCAAGTTGCGGATTCTTGATGGTTGAAAATAGATGATATCGTTTAAAGTCGGATTCTAAAGCATTGTAAATAGATTACTTTGTTAGAGTTGCGTATCCTTAATGTTTGAAAATAGATGATATCGTTTAAGTCGGATTATAACGCATTGTAAATAGATGACTTTGTTCAAGTTGCGGATACTTGATGTTTTAAAATAGATGATATCGTTTCAAGTCGGATTCTAAAGCATTGTAAATAGATGACTTTGTTCCAGTTTCAGAGTCTTAAGGTTTGAAAATAGATGATTTTGTTTAAAGTCGGATTCTAAAGCATTGTAAATAGATGACTTTGTTCAAGTGGCCGATTCTTTAAGTTTGAAAATGGATTATATCGTTTAAAGTCGGATTCTAAATCATTGTAAATAGATGACTTTGTTCAAGTTATGGATTCTTAAGATTTGAAAATAGATGACATCGTTTAAAGTCGGATTCTAAAGCATTGTAAATAGATGACTTTGTTCAAGTTGCGGACTCTTATGGTTTGAAAATAGATGATATCGTTTAAAGTCGTATTCTAAAGCATTGTAAATAGATAGCTTTGTTCAAGTTGCGGATTCTTAATGTTTGAAAATAGATGATATCGTTTAAAGTCGGATTCTAAAGCATTGTAAATAGATTAATTTGTTAAAGTTGCGGATGCTTAAAGATTTAAAATAGATGATATCATTTAAAGTCGGATTCTAAAGCATTGTAAATAGATGACTTTGTTCAAGTTGCGGATTCTTGATGTTTGAAAATAGATGATATCGTTTAAAGTCGGATTCTAAAGCATTGTAAATAGATGAATTGTTAGAGTTGCGGATCCTTAATGTTGGAAAATAGATGATATCGTTTAAATAGATGAATTCGTTTAAGTGGCGGATTCTTAAGTCGGAGTCTAAAGCATTGTGAAAAGATGACTTTGTTCAAGTTGCGGATACTTAATGTTTGAAAATAGATGATATCTTTTAAAGTCGGATTCTAAAGCATTGTAAATAGATGACTTTGTTCAAGTTGCGGATTCTGACGGTTTGAAAATAGATGATATCGTTTCAAGTCGGAGTCTAAAGCATTGTAAATAGATGACGTTGTTAAATTTGCCGATTCTTAAAGTTTGAAAATAGATTTTATCGTTTGCAGTCGGATTCTAAATCATTGTAAATAAATGACTTTGTTTAAGTGGCGGATTCTTAAGATTTGAAAATAGATGATATCGTTTAAAGTCGGACTCTAAAGCATTGTAAATAGATGACTTTGTTCAAGTTGAGGATTCTTAAGTGTTGAAAATAGATGATATTGTTTAAAGTCGGATTCTAAAGCATTGGAAATTGATGACTTTGTTCAAGTTGCGGATTGTACAGGGTTTGAAAATAGATTATATCGCTTAAAGTCGGATTTTAAAGCATTGTAAATAGATGACCTTGTTCAAGTTGCGAGTTGTTAAGGTTTAAAAGTAGATGATATCGTTTAATGTCGGATACTAAAACATTGTAAATAGATGACTTTGTTTAAGTTGCGGATTCTTAATGTTTGAACATAGATGATATCGTTTAAAGTCGGATTCTAAAGCATTGTAAATAGATGACTTTGTTCAAGTTGCGGATACTTAATGTTTGGAAATAGATGATATCGTTTAAAGTCGGATTCTAAAGCATTGTAAATAGATGACTTTGTTCAAGTTGCGGATATTTAATGTTTGAAACTAGATGATATCGTTTAAAGTCGGATTCTAAAGCATTGTAAATAGATGACTTTGTACCAGTTGCGGATTCTTAAGGTTTGAAAATAGATGATATCGTTTAAAGTCGGATTCTAAGGCATTGTCAATAGATCACTTTGTTCAAGTTGCGGATTCTTTAGGTTTGAAAATAGATGATATCGTTTAAAGTCGGATTCTAAAGCATTGTAAATAGATGACTGTGTTCAAGTTTAGGATTCTCAAGGTTTCAAAATAGATGATATTGTAAAAGTCGGATTCTAAAGCATTGTAAATAGATGACTTTGTTCAAGTTGCGGATTCTTAAGGTTTAAAAATAGATGATATCGTTTAAAGTCGGATTCTAAAGCATTGTAAATAGATGAATTTGTTTAAGTTGCGGATTCTTAAGGAGTGAAAATAGATGATATCGTTTAAAGTCGGATTCTAAAGCATTGTAAATAGATGACTTTGTTCAAGTTGCTGATTCTTAATGTTTGAAAATAGATGATATCGTTTAAAGTCGGATTCTAAAGCATTGTAAATAGATGACTTTGTTAGAGTTGCTGATCCTTAATGTTTGAAAATAGATGATATCGTTTAAGTCGGATTCTAAAGCATTGTAAATAGATGACTTAGTTCAAGTTGCTGATTCTTAAAGTGTGAAAATAGATTATATCGTTTGAAGTCGGATTCTAAATCATTGTAAATAGATGACTTTGTTCAAGTTGCGGATTCTTAAGATTTGAAAATAGATGATATCGTTAAAAGTCGGATTCTAAAGCATTGTAAATAGATGACTTTGTTCAAGTTGCAGACTATTATGGTTTTAAAATAGATGATAATGTTTAGAGTTTGATTCTAAAGCATTGTAAATAGATGACTTTGTTCAAGTTGCGGATTCTTAATGTTTGAAAATCGATGATATCGTTTAAAGTCGGATTCTAAAGCATTGTAAATAGATGACTTTGTTCAAGTTGAGGATTGTACAGGGTTTGAAAATAGATTATATCGCTTAAAGTCGGATTTTAAAGCATTGTAAATAGATGACCTTGTTCAAGTTGCGAGTTGTTAAGGTTTAAAAGTAGATGATATCGTTTAATGTCGGATACTAAAACATTGTAAATAGATGACTTTGTTTAAGTTGCGGATTCTTAATTTTTGAAAATAGATGATATCGTTTAAAGTCGGTCTCTAAAGCATTGTAAATAGATGAATTTGTTAAAGTTGCGGATTCTTAATGTTTTAAAATAGATGATATCGTTTAAAGTCGGATTCTAAAGCATTGTAAATAGATGACTTTGTACCAGTTGCGTATTCTTAAGGTTTGAAAATAGATGATATCGTTTAAAGTCGGATTCTAAGGCATTGTAAATAGATCACTTTGTTCAAGTTGCGGATTCTTTAGGTTTGAAAATAGATGATATCGTTTAAAGTCGGATTCTAAAGCATTGTAAATAGATGACTTTGTTCAAGTTAAGGATTCTCAAGGTTTCAAAATAGATGATATTGTAAAAGTCGGATTCTAAAGCATTGTAAATAGATGACTTTGTTCAAGTTGCGGATTCTTAAGGTTTAAAAATAGACTATATCGTTTAAAGTCGGATTCTAAAGCATTGTAAATAGATGAATTTGTTTAAGTTGCGGATTCTTAAGGAGTGAAAATAGATGATATCGTTTAAAGTCGGATTCTAAAGCATTGTAAATAGATGACTTTGTTCAAGTTGCTGATTCTTGATGTTTGAAAATAGATGATATCGTTTAAAGTCGGATTCTAAAGCATTGTAAATAGATGACTTTGTTAGAGTTGCTGATCCTTAATGTTTGAAAATAGATGATATCGTTTAAGTCGGATTCTAAAGCATTGTAAATAGATGACTTTGTTCAAGTTGCGGATACTTAATGTTTGAAAATAGATGATATCGTTTAAAGTCGGATTCTAAAGCATTGTAAATAGATGACTTTGTTCAAGTTGCGGATTCTTAACGTTTGACAATAGATGATATCGTTTCAAGTCGGAGTCTAAAGCATTGTAAATAGATGACGTTGTTCAAGTTGCCGATTCTTAAAGTGTGAAAATAGATTATATCGTTTGAAGTCGGATTCTAAATCATTGTAAATAGATGACTTTGTTCAAGTTGCGGATTCTTAAGATTTGAAAATAGATGATATCGTTAAAAGTCGGATTCTAAAGCATTGTAAATAGATGACTTTGTTCAAGTTGCGGACTCTTATGGTTTTAAAATAGATGAACATGTTTAGAGTTTGATTCTAAAGCATTGTAAAAAGATGACTTTGTTCAAGTTGCGGATTCTTAATGTTTGAAAATCGAGGATATCGTTTAAAGTCGGATTCTAAAGCATTGTAAATAGATGACTTTGTTCAAGTTGAGGATTCTTAAGTGTTGAAAATAGATGATATTGTTTAAAGTCGGATTCTAAAGCATTGGAAATTGATGACGTTGTTCAAGTTGCGGATTGTACAGGGTTTGAAAATAGATTATATCGCTTAAAGTCGGATTTTAAAGCATTGTAAATAGATGACTTTGTTCAAGTTGCGAGTTGTTAAGGTTTAAAAGTAGATGATATCGTTTAATGTCGGATACTAAAACATTGTAAATAGATGACTTTGTTTAAGTTGCGGATTCTTAATGTTTGAAAATAGATGATATCGTTTAAAGTCGGATTCTAAAGCATTGTAAATAGATGACTTTGTTCAAGTTGCGGATATTTAATGTTTGAAAATAGATGATATCGTTTAAAGTCGGATTCTAAAGCATTGTAAATAGATGACTTTGTACCAGTTGCGGATTCTTAAGGTTTGAAAATAGATGATATCGTTTAAAGTCGGATTCTAAGGCATTGTAAATAGAGTACTTTGTTCAAGTTTAGGATTCTCAAGGTTTCAAAATAGATGATATTGTAAAAGTCGGATTCTAAAGCATTGTAAATAGATGACTTTGTTCAAGTTGCGGATTCTTAAGGTTTAAAAATAGATGATATCGTTTAAAGTCGGATTCTAAAGCATTGTAAATAGATGAATTTGTTTAAGTTGCGGATTCTTAAGGAGTGAAAATAGATGATATCGGTTAAAGTCGGATTCTAAAGCATTGTAAATAGATGACTTTGTTCAAGTTGCTGATTCTTGATGTTTGAAAATAGATGATATCGTTTAAAGTCGGATTCTAAAGCATTGTAAATAGATGACTTTCTTAGAGTTGCTGATCCTTAATGTTTTAAAATAGATGATATCGTTTCAAGTCGGAGTCTAAAGCATTGTAAATAGATGACGTTGTTCAAGTTGCCGATTCTTTAAGTGTGAAAAAAGATTATATCGTTTGAAGTCGGATTCTAAATCATTGTAAATAGATGACTTTGTTCAAGTTGCGGATTCTTAAGATTTGAAAATAGATGATATCGTTAAAAGTCGGATTCTAAAACATTGTAAATAGATGACTTTGTTCAAGTTGCGGATTCTTAATGTTTGAAAATCGATGATATCGTTTAAAGTCGGATTCTAAAGCATTGTAAATCTTTGTACTTTGTTCAAGTTGCGGATTCTTGATGGTTGAAAATAGATGATATCGTTTAAAGTCGGATTCTAAAGCATTGTAAATAGATGACTTTGTTAGAGTTGCGGATCCTTAATGTTGGAAAATAGATCATATCGTTTAAGTCGGATTATAAAGTATTGTAATTAGATGACTTTGTTCAAGTTGCGGATACTTAATGTTTTAAAATAGATGATATCGTTTCAAGTCGGATTCTAAAGCATTGTAAATAGATGACTTTGTTCCAGTTTCGGATTCTTAAGGTTTGAAAATAGATGATTTCGTTTAAAGTCGGATTCTAAAGCATTGTAAATAGATGACTTGGTTCAACTGGCCGATTCTTAAAGTTTGAAAATAGATTATATCGTTTAAAGTCGGATTCTAAATCATTGTAAATAGATGACTTTGTTCAAGTTGCGGATTCTTAAGATTTAAAAATAGATGATATAGTTTAAAGTCGGATTCTAAAGCATTGTAAATAGATGACTTTGTTCAAGTTGCGGATTCTTAAGGTTTAAAAATAGATGATATCGTTTAAAGTCGGATTCTAAAGCATTTTAAATAGATGAATTTGTTTAAGTTGCGGATTCTTAAGGAGTGAAAATAGATTATATCGTTTAAAGTCGGATTCTAAAGCATTGTAAATAGATGACTTTGTTCAAGTTGCGGATTCTTAAGATTTGAAAATAGATGATATAGTTTAAAGTCGGATTCTAAAGCATTGTAAATAGATGACTTTGTTCAAGTTGCGGACTCTTATGGTTTGAAAATAGATGATATCGTTTAAAGTCGGATTCTAAAGCATTGTAAATAGATAGCTTTGTTCAAGTTGCGGATTCTTAATGTTTGAAAATAGATGATATCGTTTAAAGTCGGATTCTAAAGCATTGTAAATAGATGAATTTGTTTAAGTTGAGGATTCTAAAGGATTGAAAATAGATGATATCGTTTAAGTCGGAGTCTAAAGCATTGTAAATAGATGACTTTGTTCAAGTTGCGGATACTTAATGTTTGAAAATAGATGATATCGTTTATAGTCGGATTCTAAAGCATTGTAAATAGATGACTTTTGTCAAGTTGCGGATTCTTAAGGTTTGAAAATAGATGATATCGTTTCAAGTCGGAGTCTAAAGCATTGTAAATAGATGACGTTGTTCAAGTTGCCGATTCTTAAAGTTGGAAAATAGATTATATCGTTTGAAGTGTGATTCTAAATCATTGTAAATAGATGACTTTGTTCAAGTTGCGGATTCTTAAGATTTGAATATAGATGATATCGTTTAAAGTCGGATTCTAAAGCATTGTAAATAGATGACTTTGTTCAAGTTGCGGACTCTTATGGTTTGAAAATAGATGCTAATGTTTAGAGTCGGATTCTAAAGCATTGTAAATAGATGACTGTGTTCCGGTTGCGGATCCTTAAGGTTTGAAAATAGATGATATCGTTTAAAGTCGGATTCTAAAGCATTGTAAATAGATGACTTTGTTCAAGTTTAGGATTCTCAAAGTTTGAAAATAGATGATATTGTTAAAGTCGGATTCTAAAGCATTGTAAATAGATGACTTTGTTCAAGTTGCGGATTCTTAAGGTTTAAAAATAGATGATATCGGTTAAAGTCGGATTCTAAAGCATTGTAAATAGCTGACTTTGTTCAAGTTGCGGACTCTTATGGTTTGAAAATAGATGATAATGTTTAAAGTCGGATTCTAAAGCATTGTAAATAGATGACTTTGTTCAAGTTGCGGATTCTTAATGTTTGAAAATAGACGATATCGTTTAAAGTCGGATTCTAAAGCATTGTAAATAGATGACTTTGTTCAGTTGCGGACTCTTAAAGTGTGAAAATAGATTATATCGTTTGAAGTCGGATTCTAAATCATTGTAAATAGATGACTTTGTTCAAGTGTCGGATTCTTAAGATTTGAAAATAGATGATATCGTTAAAAGTCGGATTCTAAAGCATTGTAAATAGATTACTTTGTTCAAGGTGCGGACTCTTATGGTTTGAAAATAGATGATAATGTTTAGAGTTTGATTCTAAAGCATTGTAAATAGATGACTTTGTTCAAGTTGCGGATTCTTAATGTTTGAAAATCGATGATATCGTTTAAAGTCCGATTCTAAAGCATTGTAAATCTTTGTACTTTGTTCAAGTTGCGGATTCTTGATGGTTGAAAATAGATGATATCGTTTAAAGTCGGATTCTTAAGCATTGTAAATAGATGACTTTGTTAGAGTTGCGGATCCTTAATGTTTTAAAATAGATCATATCGTTTAAGTCGGATTATAAAGTATTGTAATTAGATGACTTTGTTCAAGTTGCGGATACTTAATGTTTTAAAATAGATGATATCGTTTCAAGTCGGATTCTAAAGCATTGTAAATAGATGACTTTATTCCAGTTTCGGATTCTTAAAATTTGAAAATAGATTATATCGTTTAAAGTCGGATTCTAAATCATTGTAAATAGATGACTTTGTTCAAGTTGCGGATTCTTAAGATTTAAAAATAGATGATATAGTTTAAAGTCGGATTCTAAAGCATTGTAAATAGATGACTTTGTTCAAGTTGCGGATTCTTAAGGTTTAAAAATAGATGATATCGTTTAAAGTCGGATTCTAAAGCATTGTAAATAGATGAATTTGTTTAAGTTGCGGATTCTTAAGGAGTGAAAATAGATAATATCGTTTAAATTCGGATTCTAAAGCATTGTAAATAGATGACTTTGTTCAAGTTGCGGATTCTTAATGTTTGAAAATCGATGATATCGTTTAAAGTCGGATTCTAAAGCATTGTAAATCTTTGTACTTTGTTCAAGTTGCGGATTCTTGATGGTTGAAACTAGATGATATCGTTCAAAGTCGGATTCTAAAGCATTGTAAATAGATGACTTTGTTAGAGTTGCGGATCCTTAATGTCGGAAAATAGATGATATCGTTTAAGTCGGATTATAAAGCATTGTAAATAGATGACTTTGTTCAAGTTGCGGATACTTAATGTTTTAAAATAGATGATATCGTTTCAAGTCGGATTCTAAAGCATTGTAAATAGATGACTTTGTTCCAGTTTCGGATTCTTAAGGTTTGAAAATAGATGATTTCGTTTAAAGTCGGATTCTAAAGCATTGTAAATAGATGACTTTGTTCAAGTGGCCGATTCTTAAAGTTTGAAAAAAGATTATATCGTTGAAAGTCGGATTCTAAAACATTGTAAATAGATGACTTTGTTCAAGTTGCGGATTCTTAAGATTTGAAAATAGATGATATAGTTGAAAGTCGGATTCTAAAGCATTGTAAATAGATGACTTTGTTCAAGTTGCGGACTCTTATGGTTTGAAAATAGATGATATCGTTTAAAGTCGGATTCTAAAGCATTGTAAATAGATAGCTTTGTTCAAGTTGCGGATTCTTAATGTTTGAAAATAGATGATATCGTTTAAAGTCGGATTCTAAAGCATTGTAAATAGATGAATTTGTTTAAGTTGAGGATTCTTAAGGATTGAAAATAGATGATATCGTTTAAGTCGGAGTCTAAAGCATTGTAAATAGATGACTTTGTTCAAGTTGCGGATACTTAATGTTTGAAAATAGATGATATCGTTTATAGTCGGATTCTAAAGCATTGTAAAAAGATTACTTTGTTCAAGTTGCGGATTCTACATGTTTGAAAATAGATGATATCGTTTCAAGTCGGAGTCTAAAGCATTGTAAATAGATGACGTTGTTCAAGTTGCCGATTCTTAAAGTTTGAAAATAGATTATATCGTTTGAAGTGTGATTCTAAATCATTGTAAATAGATGACTTTGTTCAAGTTGCGGATTCTTAAGATTTGAATATAGATGATATCGTTTAAAGTCGGATTCTAAAGCATTGTAAATAGATGACTTTGTTCAAGTTGCGGACTCTTATGGTTTGAATATAGATGATAATGTTTAGAGTCGGATTCTAAAGCATTGTAAATAGATGACTTGTTCCAGTTGCGGATCCTTAAGGTTTGAAAATAGATGATATCGGTTTAAGTCGGATTCTAGAGCATTGTAAATAGATGACTTTGTTCAAGTTTAGGATTCTCAAGGTTTGAAAATAGATGATATTGTGAAAGTCGGATTCTAAAGCATTGTAAATAGATGACTTTGTTCAAGTTTCGGATTCTTAAGGTTTAAAAATAGATGATATCGTTTAAAGTCGGATTCTAAAGCATTGTAAATAGATGACTTTGTTCAAGTTGCGGACTCTTATGGTTTGAAAATAGATTATAATGTTTAAAGTCGGATTCTAAAGCATTGTAAATAGATGACTTTGTTCAAGTTGCGGATTCTTAATGTTTGAAAATAGACGATATCGTTTAAAGTCGGATTCTAAAGCATTGTAAATAGATGACTTTGTTCAGTTGCGGACTCTTAAGGTTTGAAAATAGATGATATCGTTTCAAGTCGGATTCTAAAGCATTGTTAATAGATGACTTTGTTCAAGTTGCGAGTTGTTTAGGTTTAAAAGTAAATGATATCATTTCATGTCGGATACGTAAGCATTGTAAATACATGGCTTTGTTTAAGTTGCGGATTCTTAATGTTTGAAAATAGATTATATCGTTTAAAGTCGGATTCTATAGCATTGTAAATAGATGACTTTGTTCCAGTTGCGGATTCTTAATGGTTTCAAAATAGATGATATCGTTTCAAGTCGGATTCTAAAGCATTGTAAATAGATGACTTTGTTCAAGTTTCCGATTCTTAAAGTTTGAAAATAGATTATATCGTTTAAAGTCGGATTCTAAATAATTGTAAATAGATGACTTTGTTCAAGTTACTGATTCTTAAGATTTGAAAATAGATGATATTGTTTAAAGTCGGATTCTAAAGCATTGTAAGTAGATGACTTTGTTCAAGTTGCGGACTCTTATGGTTTGAAAATAGATGATATCGTTTCAAGTCGGATTCTAAAGCATTGTAAATAGATGACTTTGTTTAAGTTGAGGATTCTCAAGGTTTGAAAATAGATGATATTGTTTAAAGTCGGACTCTAAAGCATTGTAAATAGATGACTTTGTTCAAGTTGCGGATTCTTAAGGTTTAAAAATAGATGATATCGTTTAAAGTCGGATTCTAAGGCATTGTAAATAGATCACTTTGTTCAAGTTGCGGATTCTTTAGGTTTGAAAATAGATGATATCGTTTAAAGTCGGATTCTAAAGCATTGTAAGTAGATGACTTTGTTCAAGTTGCGGATTATTAATGTTTGAAAATAGATGATATCGTTTAAAGTCGGATTCTAAAGCATTGTAAATAGATGACTTTGTTCCAGTTGCGGATTCTTAATGGTTTGAAAATAGATTATATCGTTTCAAGTCGGATTCTAAAGCATTGTAAATAGATGACTTTGTTCAAGTTGCCGATTCTTAAAGTTTGAACATAGATTATATCGTTTAAAGTCGGATTCTAAATAATTGTAAATAGATGACTTTGTTCCAGTTTCGGATTCTTAAGGTTTGAAAATAGATTATATTGTTTAAAGTCGGATTCTAAAGCATTGTAAGTAGATGACTTTGTTCAAGTTGCGGACTCTTATGGTTTGAAAATAGATGATATTGTTTAAAGTCGGATTCTAAAGCATTGTAAATAGATGACTTTGTTCAAGTTGAGGATTCTCAAGGTTTGAAAATAGATGATATTGTTTAAAGTCGGATTCTAAAGCATTGTAAATGGATGACTTTGTTCAAGTTGCGGATTCTTAAGGTTTAAAAATAGATGATATCGTTTAAAGTCGGATTCTAAGGCATTGTAAATAGATCACTTTGTTCAAGTTGCGGATTCTTTAGGTTTGACAATAGATCATATCGTTTAAAGTCGGATTCTAAAGCATTGTAAGTAGATGACTTTGTTCAAGTTGCCGATTCTTAATGTTTGAAAATAGATGATATCGTTTAAAGTCGGATTCTAAAGCATTGTAAATAGATTACTTTGTTCAATTTGCAGACTCTTAAGGTTTGAAAATAGATAGTATCGTTTCAATTCGGATTCTAAAGCATTGTAAATAGATGACTATGTTCAAGTTGCGGACTGCAAAGGTTTGAAAATAGATGATATCCTTTAAAGTCGGATTCTAAAGCATTGTAAATAGATGACTTTGTCTAAGTTGGTGGATTCTTAGGGTTTTAAAATAGATGATATCGTTTAAAGTCGGATTCTAAAGTAGGGAACATGACATGAAGAGGGCTTACTTGCGAAACGTTATCGGGTTTGCTTGTCCTGTGCGCTGCGAGTGAAAGAAAGAAAGAAGGAAAGAAATCCAACATGGCGTCCCTGAATGTTTATTACATACAGTTCACGCAAAATCTCGCAAAGTCTCGCTGCACGTATGGAAATTAGGTGTGACTGGATATTATAAAAAGCGAGTCTCGTACCGTCTCAGAAGAACGGAGTGTGCAAAGCGAGTGCACGTGTCGAGCAGTAAGAGCTGCTTTGGAGGTTAACAGTGACTTGCGACCTTCGTTATTATTTCAAGCTATCTCGGCGATGGACAAGTTCGACGGCTCCCCCATCCGGACCCTCTGTAGTCGAGTGGTGGGAGAAAGCCGAGCGCGTCTGCAGACTTTGCAATATAAAGGATCCTGCACTGGTCATCCCGCTGAGGCTGACCAAAGGAGCATATTCGGTGTATCAGCAGCTCGGAGACGAACCAGGCCTGGAGGAAATTAGGCAGGCGCTATACGCAGCCTTTGCTGTGGACCCTTTCGTCGCCTGGAGGCAGTTCACCGAACGGCGGCTTGGGCTAGATGAGACTGTGGACGTCTACCTGGCCGATTGGAGGAGGCTAGCCGCGCCGTTTGGTGGAACAAGCGAGCGAATACTGGGATGCGCTTTTCTGACTGGACTCCCAGACGGCGCCAGCAGACTGCTGCAGACATCGTCCAGACTCAGTGAGATTGGGCTTGACAAGTTGTTGGCCAGAGCCCGAAACATTTTGAAAGAGGACACAGAGCCGGTTTCGGCAGCTGCGGAAGCGTCTTCACCACCAACAGAAGACGTGAGATGCTACAAATGTGGCGGGCCGAATCATTTTTCAAAAGACTGCCGTAGCCGAAGCGGTGCAAAGGACGCGCCCGATCGAGGAACGTTAAAACGCGTGCGTTGTTACCGGTGCAACAAGCTGGGTCACGTGGCAAGAGGTTGTCCGGGAAACGGGCAAGGGGAGTAAGCTATAGCGCCAGTCTTCTCCCCAGATTGTCGCCAAATAAGGCGCTACCCACAGTGAGCGTGCGCGTAAACGGGCGTGAGCGCTTCGCGCTCGTAGACACCGGGTGCACGCAGACCCTCGTGCGCAAAGCATGCTGTGACGCATGGGATAAGGAAAGGATCCCGGTATTGACGGTTGGCGGTGGCTCGATTGCCTCTTGTGGCGTTAGCATCATTCGCGCAGGTGTCGGCGATGGGCCTACAGTAACCGCACGAGCCTTGGTTATAAACGGTGACCTGCTCGGTTACGACCTACTCCTGGGAATGGACGTCATCAAGGAATTGGGAGGTGTACGCATTGATGGTGAGGGTAGGGCACATTTTGCAAAAGCGGGCCTTGCTCTGAGTGCAGCTATGAAGCTGGAACAGCCTGATTTTTGTGCGGAATTCGACCAGCGCACAAAATCCTAGACAGCCTCCTGGAAGTGGTCGGAGGAGCAGCCACCCGAGAAATTATGCAATAAGGTGCCAGAATACAAAATCCCCCCCGGAGCTCGTGCAGAATACGACAAGGAACTACAAACTTGGATTAGTAATGGATGGCTAGTTCCGTATTCAGAGAAGGAATTGGGTCCTCCAAAGTGCCTAATCCCGTTAATGGCGGTTATCCAACAGAATAAGCAGAAGGTGAGGCCGGTGCTCGACTATCGAGAATTGAATGAGCACGTGGACCCTTTTACAGCTTGCGCGGACGTATGCACTGAAAAGTTGAGGGAATGGCGGCAAGTGGGATCTAATGTATCTGTACTGGATCTTCACAAAGAATACCTTCAAGTGCGTGTACACAAATCACTATGGCCCTATCAAACGGTGCTCATCAAGGGAAAAAGGTATTGCCTAACCCGCATGGGATTTGGACTTAATTTTGCGCCATCAATTATGCAAATGATTGTTGACACCATTCTGACTAAAGATGAGCGCATTCAGCGGGCAACGTCTGCATATATTGATGACGTGTACGTGGACGAGGAAATTGTATCTGCGGCGCGCGTGAGGGAGCATCTCTACAACTTTGGCCTTCTCAGCAAGGAACCGGAAAGGCTACGAGATGGCGCACGGGTACTTGGTTTGCAGGTCTGGGAGGAAGATGACGTTCTGTATTGGAAACGAGGAAATGAAACCCCGGACATGCCTTGTATTGTTACACGACGAAACGTGTTTTCCTTGTGCGGAAAGTTAGTTGGACACCTTCCTGTCGGCGGCTGGCTTCGTGTTGCGGTGGCATTTATTAAGCGAAGACCCTCCGCCGTCACCACTGGATAAGATGACGAAACTCATGACGTCCCTCTCAATACAATGCTCAAAGAAGTCCTCACCAGGGTGCACAAGGAAGACCCAACGCGAGGCAGATGGTGCGTCGACAGCCAGAACCTTAGTGTGTGGGTTGATGCAAGCTCTCTCGCCATTGGTGTATCGGTGGTCCATGATGGAATGGTGGTGGAAGACGCTTGCTGGTTACGCCCAGAAAAAGACTCCCAGCACATAAACCTGGCAGAACTTGATGCGGTTATCAAGGGGATAAACTTGGCAATCCTTTGGAAGACGACCACCCTGCGACTATTCACGGATTCTGCTTGCGTCCATAAGTGGATATCAGATACTCTCACCGGGAGGGCCAGAATACGAACCAAAGCCACGAGCGAGATGCTCATCCGACGGCGGCTCGACACGATCATGAAGCTGGTGAACGAATATGCTCTGTCAATAGAGGTGTCCCTGGTCAAATCCAGCCTGAACAAAGCAGATTGTTTGACGAGAGTACCTCAAAGATGGCTTGATGCCATAAGAAAGACTATTGAACCCATGCAGCCCGCCTGCGCCGCTTCCATGAGCCCCGTTCGATCTAATACCATCAAAGAAGTCCACCAACAAACCGGGCACCCTGGGGTCAAGCGGACCCTATATTTCGCTAAGTTGGTTGAACCAGGAGTACAAAAGGCAGACGTCAGGAAAGTGGTCAAAGATTGTATAGAATGCCAATCCATTGATCCAGCACCCGTTCGCTGGGAGAAAGGAAAGCTGGTAGTGGAAAGCCATTGGAACCGGCTGGCGATGGATATTACTCACCACAACGGTGAGGATTTCTTGACTCTCATTGATTGCGGTCGATCCAGGTTTGCGATATGGCGCATGCTGCGCCGGCAGGATGCAGCCAGCATCATCCGTCAGTTAAACAATATTTTTCTTGAACGTGGCCCCCCAACGGAGATATTAACCGACAATGGCGCTGCATTCACTAGTGAGCAGTTCAGAAAGTTTGCTGATGGCTGGGGAGTACACCTGAGGTTTCGATGCGCCCACATACCGAGTGGAAATGGGGTCATCGAGCGGAATCACAGAACCGTCAAAACCATTGCGGCCAGGACGGGCTGCACGGTATTTGAGGCAGTCTACCTGTATAACGTAACCCCAAAGGATAATGTTTCACCCTCTACAGCGCCGGCTGACACCTTGCACAGGTATCACGTCAGGGGGAAAGGCATAGAGACTAACCCGCTGCCCGAACTGGAAGTAACCAAAGAGAAACTGAAAAAAGGGGATGTCGTCTGGATTAAGAACCCGCGCGGCAAGTGTACAACGAAATACGGAGTTGGACGCGTACCGAGGTAATCAGCCCACAGGCGGTGCGAGTCGACGGTATGCCCCGTCACATTAGGGACCTACGGTTAGCAACGCAATCATCACCGAACGACAAGAGCGAGTCGGAGTCAGAGAGCAGTGAGGCATCGCTCTGGCTTGCAGCAGCCCCATCGGACAGTGACTCGGATATCAGCAGTATCCCAGCGGACGCGATGTTTCTCGACCCTCAGACCGCGGACGAGAGCACAAGCGAAGATGAGGCTTGCGTTGTCCCCCTCCGAAGAAGCAACCGGCGAAAGCGATCGAGGCCTCCCTGCCATCTCTGTGATCATGAGATCAGGGGGGAGTGTAGGGAACATGAACATAAAGAGGGCTTACTTGCGAAACGTCCTCGTGTTTGCTAGGCCTGTGCGCTGCGAGTGAAAGAAAGAAAGAAGGAAAGAAATCCAACATGGCGTCCCTGAATGTTTATTACATACAGTTCACGCAAAATCTCGCAAAGTCCCGCTGCGCTTATGGAAATTAGGTGTGACTGGATATTATAAAAAGCGAGTCTCGTACCGTCTCAGAAGAACGGAGTGTGCGAAGCGAGTGCACGTGTCGAGCAGTAAGAGCTGCTTTGGAGGTTAACAGTGACTTGCGACCTTCGTTATTATTTCAGTAAATAGATGACTTTGTTCAAGTTGCGGATTCTTAGGGTTTGAAAATACATGATATCCTTTAAAGTCGGATTCTAAAGCATTGTAAATAGATGTCTTTAGTCAAGTTGGTGGATTCTTACGGTTTGAAAATAGATGATATCGTTTAAAGTCGGATTCTAAAGCATTGTAAATAGATAACTTTGTTAAAGTTGCCGATGCTTAATGTTTGAAAATAGATGATATCGTTTAAAGTCAGATTCTAAAGCATTGTAAATAGATTACTTTGTTTAAAGTTGCAGACACTTACGGTTTGAAAATAGATGATATCGTTTCAAATCGGATTCTAAAGCATTGTAAGTAGATGACTTTATTACAGTTGCGGATTCTGAAGGTTTGAAAATAGATGATAATGTTTAAAGTCGCATCTTAAAGCATTGTAAATAGATGACTTTGTTCAAGTTGCCGATTCTTAAGGTTTGAAAACAGATGATATTGTTTGAAGTCGGATCCTAAATCATTGTAAGTAGATGACTTAATTACAGTTGCGGATTCTTAAGGTTTGAAAATAGATGATAATGTTTCAAGTCGCATTCTAAAGCATTGTAAATAGATGACCTTGTAAAGTTGCGGACTATTAAGGTTTTAAAATAGTTGATGGCGTTTAAAGTCGGATTCTAAAGCATTGTAAATACATGACTTTCTTCAAGTTGCCGATTCTTAAGGTTTGAAAATAGATAATATTGTTTAAAGTACGATTCTAAAGCATTGTAAGTA
Organism: Sepiola atlantica; assembly: GCA_963556195.1. Classification (NCBI taxonomy): domain Eukaryota; kingdom Metazoa; phylum Mollusca; class Cephalopoda; order Sepiida; family Sepiolidae; genus Sepiola; species Sepiola atlantica. The sequence goes on along the minus strand of OY744535.1, from coordinate 444,689 downwards.
GATGACTTTATTACAGTTGCGGATTCTTTAGGTTTGAAAATAGATTATAATGTTTGAAGTCGGATTCTAAAGCATTGTAAATAGATGACTTTGTTCAAGTTGCGGATTCTTAAGGTTTGAAAATAGATGATATCGTTTAAAGTCGGATTCTAAAGCATTGTAAATAGATGACTTTGTTCGAGTTGCGGATTTATAAGGTTTGAAAATAGACGATATCGTTTAAAGTCGGATTCTAAAGCATTGTAAATAGATGACTTTGTTCAAGTTGCGGATTCTTAAGGTTTGAAAATAGATGATATCGTTTAAAGTCGGATTCTAAAGCATTGTAAATAGATGACATTGTTACAGTTGCGGACTCTTAAGGTTTGAAAATAGATGATATCGTTTAAAATCGGATTCTAAAGCATTGTAAATACCTGACTTTGTTCAAGTTGCGAATTCTTTAGGTTTGATAATAGATGATATCGGTTGAAGTCGGATTCTAAAGCATTGTAAATAGATGACTTTGTTCAAGTTGCCGATTCTTAAGGTTAGAAAATAGATGATATCGTTTAAAGTCAGATTCTAAAACATTGTAAGTAGATGACTTTGTTCAAGTTTGCGATTCTTAATGTTTGAAAATAGATGATATCGTTTAAAGTCGGATTCTAAAGCATTGTAAATAGATGACTTTGTTCGAGTTGCGGATTCTTAAGGTTTTAAAATAGATGATATCGTTTAAAGTCGAATTCTAAAGCATTGTAAATAGATGACTTTGTTCAAGTTGCGGATTCTTAAGGTTTGACAATTGATGATATCGTTTAAAATCGAATTCTAACGCATTGTAAACAGATGACTTTGTTCAAGTTGCGAATTCTTTAGGTTTGAAAATAGATGATATCGTTTCAAATCGGATTCTAAAACATTGTAAATAGAGGACTTTGTTCAAGTTGCCGATTCTTAAGGTTTGAAAATAGATGATATCGTTTAAAGTCGGATTCTAAAGCATTGTAAGTAGATGACTTTGTTCAAGTTGGCGATTCTTAATGTTTGAAAATAGATGATATCGTTTAAAGTCGGATTCTGAAGCATTGTTAAATAGATTACTTTGTTCAAGTTGCAGACTCTTAAGGTTTGTAAATAGATGATATCGTTTAAAGTCGGATTCTAAAGCATTGTAAATAGATGACATTGTTCAAGTTGCGGACTCTTATGGTTTGAAAATAGATGATATTGTTTCAAGTGGGATTCTAAAGCATTGTAAATAGATGACTTTGTTCAAGTTGAGGCTTCTCAAGGTTTGAAAATAGAGTATATTGTTTGAAGTCGGATTCTAAAGCATTGTAAATAGATGACTTTGTTATAGTTGCGGATTCTTAAGGTTTGAAAATAGATTATATTGGTTTAAGTCTGATACTAAAGAATTGTAAATGGATGACTTTGTTCAAGTTGCAGATTCTTAAGGTTTGAAAATAGATGATATCGTTTGAAGTCAGATTCTATAGCATTGTAAATAAATGACTTTGTTATAGTTGTCGATTCGAAATGTTTGAAAATACATGATATCGGTTAAAGTCGGATTCTAAAGCATTGTTAATAGATGACTTTGTTCAAGTTGCAGATTCTTAAGGTTTCAAAATAAATGATATCGTTTAACGTCGGATTCTACAGCATTGTACATAGATTACTTTGTTCATGTTGCAGATTCTTAATGTGTCAACATAGATGATATCGTTTAAAGTCGGATTCTAAAGCATTGTAAATAGGTGACTTTGTTCAAGTTGCCGATTCTTAATGTTCGAACATCGATGATATCGGTTAAAGTCAGATTCTAAAGCATTGTAAATAGATGACTTTGTTAAGGTTGCGGATTCTTAAGGTTTGAAAATAGATGATATCGTTTAAAGTCGGTTTCTAAAGAATTGTAAATAGGTGACTTTGTTCACGTTGCCGGTGTTTAAGGTTTGAAAATAGATGATATTGTATAAAGTCGGATTCAAAATAATTATAAATAGATGACTTTGTTCAAGTTCCCGATTCTTATGGTTAGAAAAAAGATGATATCAGTAAAAGTCGGATTCTAAAGCATTGTAAATAGATGACTTTGTGCAAGTTGCGGATTCTAAAGCTTTGAAAGATGATGATATTGTTTAAAGTCGGATTCTAAAGCATTGTGAATAGATGACTTTGTTCAAGTTGCCGATTCTTAAAGTTTGAAAATAGATGATATTGTTTAAAGTCGGATGCTAAAGCATTGTAAATAGACGACTTTGTGCAAGTTGCGGATTCTTAAAGTTTCAAAATAGATGATATCGTTTAAAGTCGGATTCTAAAGCAATGTAAATAGATGACTGTGTTCAAGTTGCGGATTCTTAATATTTAGAAAATAGATGATATCGTTTAAAGTCGAATTCTAAAGCATTGTAAATAGATGACTTTGTTCAAGTTGCGGATTCTTAAGGTTTGACAATTGATGATATCGTTTAAAATCGGATTCTAACGCATTGTAAACAGATGACTTTGTTCAAGTTGCGAATTCTTTAGGTTTGAAAATAGATGATATCGGTTTAAGTCGGATTCTAAAACATTGTAAATAGAGGACTTTGTTCAAGTTGCCGATTCTTAAGGTTTGAAAATAGATGATATCGTTTAAAGTCGGATTCTAAAGCATTGTAAGTAGATGACTTTGTTCAAGTTGGCGATTCTTAATGTTTGAAAATAGATGATATCGTTTAAAGTCGGATTCTGAAGCATTGTTAAATAGATTACTTTGTTCAAGTTGCAGACTCTTAAGGTTTGTAAATAGATGATATCGTTTAAAGTCGGATTCTAAAGCATTGTAAGTAGATGACATTGTTCAAGTTGCGGACTCTTATGGTTTGAAAATAGATGATATTGTTTCAAGTGGGATTCTAAAGCATTGTAAATAGATGACTTTGTTCAAGTTGAGGATTCTCAAGGTTTGAAAATAGAGTATATTGTTTGAAGTCGGATTCTAAAGCATTGTAAATGGATGACTTTGTTATAGTTGCGGATTCTTAAGGTTTGAAAATAGATTATATTGGTTTAAGTCTGATACTAAAGAATTGTAAATGGATGACTTTGTTCAAGTTGCAGATTCTTAAGGTTTGAAAATAGATGATATCGTTTGAAGTCGGATTCTAAAGCATTGTAAATAAATGACTTTGTTATAGTTGTCGATTCGAAATGTTTGAAAATACATGATATCGGTTAAAGTCGGATTCTAAAGCATTGTTAATAGATGACTTTGTTCAAGTTGCAGATTCTTAAGGTTTCAAAATAAATGATATCGTTTAACGTCGGATTCTACAGCATTGTACATAGATTACTTTGTTCATGTTGCAGATTCTTAATGTGTCAACATAGATGATATCGTTTAAAGTCGGATTCTAAAGCATTGTAAATAGGTGACTTTGTTCAAGTTGCCGATTCTTAATGTTCGAAAATCGATGATATCGGTTAAAGTCAGATTCTAAAGCATTGTAAATAGATGACTTTGTTAAGGTTGCGGATTCTTAAGGTTTGAAAATAGATGATATCGTTTAAAGTCGGTTTCTAAAGAATTGTAAATAGGTGACTTTGTTCACGTTGCCGGTGTTTAAGGTTTGAAAATAGATGATATTGTATGAAGTCGGATTCAAAATAATTGTAAATAGATGACTTTGTTCAAGTTTCCGATTCTTATGGTTAGAAAAAAGATGATATCAGTGAAAGTCGGATTCTAAAGCATTGTAAATAGATGACTTTGTGCAAGTTGCGGATTCTAAAGCTTTGAAAGATGATGATATTGTTTAAAGTCGGATTCTAAAGCATTGTGAATAGATGACTTTGTTCAAGTTGCCGATTCTTAAAGTTTGAAAATAGATGATATTGTTTAAAGTCGGATGCGAAAGCATTGTAAATAGACGACTTTGTGCAAGTTGCGGATTCTTAAAGTTTCAAAAGAGATGATATCGTTTAAAGTCGGATTCTAAAGCAATGTAAATAGATGACTGTGTTCAAGTTGCCGATTGTAAAGCTTTGAATATAGAGAATATCGTTAAAGGTCGGATTCTAAAGCATTGTAAATAGATGACTTTGTTCGAGTTCTCGATTAAAAGGGTTTTAAAATAGATGATATCGTTTAAAGTAGGTTTCTAAAGCATTGTAAATACATTACTTCGTTCCAGTTGCGGATTTTTAAGCTTTGAGAATAGACGATATCGTTAAAAGTCGTATTCTAAAGCATTGTAAATAGAGGACTTTGTTTATTTTGCCGATTCGTAAGGTTTGAAAAAAGATGATATCGTTTAAAGTCGGATTCTAAAGCATTGTAAGTAGATGAGTTAGTTCAAGTTACCGATTATTGAGGTTTGAAAATATATGATATCGTTTAAAGTCGGATTCTTAAGCATTGTAAATAGATGACTTAGTTTTAGTTGCCGATTCTTAATGGTTTGAAAATAGATGATACTGTTTAAAGTCGGATTCTATAGCATTGTACCTATATGACTTTGTTCCAGTTGCCGTTTCTTAAGGTTTGAAAATAGATGATATCGTCTAAAGTCGGATTCTAAAGCATTGTAAATAGATGATTTGTTTAAAGTTGCGGATTCTTAAGGTTTGAAAATAGATGATATCGTTTATAGTCGGATCCTATAGCATTGTAAATAGATGACTTAGTTCAAGTTGCAGATTCTTAAGGTTTGCAAATAGATGATATCGTTTAAAGTCGGATTCTAAAGCATTGTAAATAGATGACTTTGTTATAGTTGCGGATTCTTTAGGTTTGAAAATAGATTATATTGTTTAAAGTCTGATACTAAAGAATTGTAAATAGATGACTTTGTTCAAGTTTCAGATTCTTAAGGTTTGAAATTGATGATATCGTTTAAAGTCGGATTCTAAAGCATTGTAAATAAATGACTTTGTTATAGTTGTCGATTCGAAATGTTTGAAAATAGATGATATCGTTTAAAGTCGGATTCTAAAGTATTGTTAATAGAGGAGAGAGTTCAAGTTGCAGATTCTTAAGGTGTGAAAATAGATGATATCCTTTGAAGTCGGATTCTAAAACATTGTAAATAGATGACTTTGTTCGTGTTGAGGATTCTAAAGGTGTCAACATAGATGATATCTTTTAAAGTCGGATTCTAAAGCATTGTAAATAGGTGACTTTGTTCAAGTTGCCGATTCTTGAGGTTTAAAAATAGAGGATATTGTTTTAAGTCGGATTCTAAAGCATTGTAAATAGATGACTTTATTCAAGTGGCTGATTCTTAATGTTTGAAAATCGATGATATCGTTTGAAGTCATATTTTAAAGCATTGTAAATAGATGACTTTGTTAAGGTTGCGGATTCTTAAGGTTTGAAGATAGATGATATTTGTAATGTAAAAAGAAGACACGAATAGAAAAACCTTTTCTAAGGCTTTATCTAATTAATTCTAAACTACAATGCCAACAAGGCAAGAGGCCAAGAACGTATATATGGTAAAAGAAAGAGAACGCATTTAAATTAAAAAGTCACGTGGACAAGAAAACCCAGTAATTTTACTTTAACGGAAATATATGCAAGTGCACGTAATCCATCTCGTAATCCCAAGGTGGTGAGTTCAATCCTGGGCAAATGCAGCTGAAGAAATATAATATACATAACATTTTCCCCTACTTGTAACAGAGATTGTTATCAGAAAGTTTTATAAATCCAGACGCTGGACTGGTTTGCGAATCCTGCTAGACCGGCGGGGAAGTAGTTCACTCTCAGAAGCACCATATCTCTGGGAAGGTGGATTCTCTGAATTCTGATTCACTAATTCATTTTCTGTATAACTTTTCCTGAGGTGAAGGAGTATTTGTGGAACTTGTATCAGGCAAAGGGCCCATGTCAGGTAGAACGTTTTCAGCAGAAGCTTGAGATCGACCCGAGCGTGGAAAACGTGCTAAATGTCTTAGTGCTACTGAATCTTCCCGGCCATCATGATATCGTATTCTTGCATGTGTAGGGTTAGCCTCGAAGAGGTCCACTACCTCAACGATCGGGTCATATTTACTCCTGTTACCAAATCGCTTTAATAACACCTCCCCAGGCTCACAGAGCCAAACAGGTAATGCAGTGCCAGTGGAAGAGCGCCTTTTAAAATTGAACATGCGTTCGTGAGGCGTAGCATTTGTGGAGGTGCATAGTAGAGAGCGAATAGTTTGTAAAACATCCTGTAGAACATCCTGCCAAGCGCTAATGGGTAACCGTTTTGATCCCAAAGCTAATAAGATGGTGTTCCAAATAATGCCGGTCTAGCGCTCACATTGGCTGTTACCTCTTGGGTTATACGCAGTAGTATTACTGGATCCAATTCCAAGTCGCAGCAAAAATTGTTTGAATTCCTCCGACATAAACGAAGTTCCTCGATCGGAATGGATGAATGAGGGAAGTCCAAAAATAGAAAAGATATTCACCAGGCACTGAATCGCGGTTTGAAAGGAGCAATCACGACAAGGGAAAGCAAACGGAAATCGACTGTATTCATCGACGACTGTAAATATGTAACGGCAACCTGATGAAGATGCCGGGATAGGTCCTTTGTAATCGACAGAAAGACGCTGGAATGGAGCAGTAGAACGGATAAGAATATTATTAGTAGAAGTAAAGAATTGGGGTTTTATTTTGGCGCAAGTAGTACATTGAGATGTCACACGTCGGATTTCATCAAGTGAATATGGCAAATTTTGTGACCTTACAAAATGCCAAAAGCGTTGTACTCCAGGATGTATTAAGGAATCATGAATTGATTTTAGTTCCTCCAAGGAAGAAACAGCAGCACCACATACTCTGGATAATGTGTCAGCGACAATATTTTCATTCCCGGGACGGTGTTTTATATCATATGAAAAGGGAAGAAGTTCCATTTTCCACCGTATAATTTTATCGTTTTTAATTTTTCCACGATTAGCAGGTTTAAACACAAAAGATACGGCTTGTTGATCAGTAATAATAGTAAAATGTTTCCCAACAATGAGATCTCTCAATTTACGAACACATTCGACTATGGCATATGCTTCTTTTTCGACTATATGAAGTCGCATTTCAGAGAGGTTTAACGACCGAGAAAAGAATGCTTCAGGTCTCCCAGCTTGTAAAAGAGTGCCTCCGATAGCCTTTTCTGAGGCATCGGTTTCAATAATAAACGGCAATTCATCATCAATAACTTTTACGGATGATTCAGCAATGTCTTTCTTGAGTTTTTCGAAAGAATTTACAACTATAGGAGGCATAGGGAATTGTTTATTTTCGACCAGTGGACGAATTTTGTATGAATACTTAGGTATCCATTTCGCATAGTAAGCAAACATACCAAGACACCTTTTTAACGATTTTGAATCGGAAGGGGGAGGCATTTGCACAAGAGGTCTCAAACGCTCTGGATCAGGTTGAAGAGTTCCGTTACAAATTTGGTATCCAAGCACGTTAATAGAACGAAGTAAAAACTTTTATTTTTCCCGGTTTATTTCGAGGTTGTATGTCGAGGCAGCTTTTAAGAAATACTCCAAATTGACGTCATGCTCCTCCTGGGTTTTACCGCAAATAGTTATATCATCTATATACGAGAAGGTTCCAGGTAATTTGTTATCAGAAATGAAAGAATTCATAAATCGTTGAAAGGCAGAAACCCCGTTTGTGACCCCCATGGGTATTCGTTTAAATTGGTACAGACGGTTTCCAGCCTGAAAGGCCGTATAGGGGCGATCTTCAGGGCAAATTTCAATCTGATAGTATGCTTTGGACAAGTCAATTATACTAAAGATACGATACTGGGCTATTTGGTCAACGAGATCCCCAATTCGTGGCAAGGGGTATGCATCAAGTAAGGTGAAACGGTTAATAGTTTGGGAGAAATCGACTACCAATCGTTTCTTTTTATTAGTTGACGAAGTCACAACAATTTGAGCGCGCCACGGAGAGTAACTTGGTTCAATTAGATCATCCTCAAGGATTTGTAGAATTTCTTTTTCAATGAATCGAGAGTCCTCCGCACGGTAATTTCGGGACCCAGTAGCAATAGGTTTGCAATCACGGGTCAAGTTTCGGAACAATTTAACGGGTGCACAACTGATTTTGGTTAAAGCGCAGATTTTTAGAATATCCTGAGACCCTCCAAAAGAAATAGTGATACTCTGGTGTAGTTTTAAGAAGGGCACTCCGAGTATAATATCCATACAGGAATCAGGAAGTACTGTGAAGTCAATTTCTTTATATGCGTAACCATTGAAGATAACGTCCTCAGTACAATATTCAGATAGCTTGAGGGAAATGGCCAATGATGCCATGGAAATTACGGAATTCTGTTTAGAAGTAGACAGTTTCATTGTTTTAACAATACGAGCACTGATAAAGTTATCAGAACTGCCGGTGTCTATGAGAGCAGTTAATCGTTTACCCTTTAATTTTACAATTTTAGTAATAGGAGGGAACCTATCATCATCTTTAGCACGGGCTACTATAATAGCTGAGGTGGAACGTGAAGGTGTAGACATGGTAGAACGACAAACTTTGGCAAAATGGCCGAGTTTGCCACAGTTTCGACATACTTTATCGCGGGCAGGACAGTGGCGGCGATCATCCTTAATGTGACGTTTCCCTCCGCAGTTGTAGCACTTTCCATGAGCAGGAAGGGCAGCAGACAATTGTACAGATTCACACTTCATAGGAGCAGTAATAGTGGCCTCCTCGACAGAATCAGTAAACACATTTTTAGTCGTGGTAGCAGCAACGGTAGGTCCAATCTGAGAAGCGTATGACTCAGCACGAAATTGAGCCTGTTCTAAAGCTCTAGCACATTGAGTAGCCTCCTTGAGATTTAACGTATCATTTTCAAGTAGTCTGGCACGTATTACGGAAGACCGGAGACCACGTATAAATGAATCACGGACAGATTCATCTCTGTAAGTAGTAGCAGTAACATCTTTGAAGCAACAGTCTGCGGCAAGTCGGTTCAAGGCCTGAAGGTACTGGTCTACAGACTCATTTTCCTGTTGTAGACGTGTAGAAAGCAAATGTCTAGCATGAATAACGCTTGGAGACTTATCATAAACACTTTTCAGCAATTCAACAGCATCTTCGAATCCAGAACAACCCTCGATAATGTCAGCAACGGTAGCACCAATGTTTAAATAAAGGACTTCGAGTTTGTCTGGATTTAAAGAAGCAATAGTAGATAAGTAATAAGTAAAATTACGGTACCATAGTCTCCAGAGCTTGCCAGCCTGAGGGTCTGCAGAAGATATATCAAACTTGTCCAGACGAATAATCTTATCCATGAGTAATTTAGTAAATGAATTAATTGAATAAATTGTAATGTAAAACCAAGACACGAATAGAAAAACCTTTTCTAAGGCTTTATTCAATTAATTCAAAACTACAATGCCAACAAGGCAAGAGGCCAAGAACGTATATATGGTAAAAGAAAGAGAACGCATTTAAATTAAAAAGTCACGTGGACAAGAAACCCAAGTAATTTTACTTTAACGGAAATATATGCAAGTGCACGTAATCCATCTCGTAATCCCAAAGTGCTGAGTTCAATCCTGGGTAAATGCAGCTGAAGAAATATAATATACATAACAATATTGTTTAAAGTCGGATTCTAAAGCAGTGTAAAAAGATGACTTTGTTCAAGTTACCGATTGTGGAGGTTTGAAAATAGATGATATCGTTTAAAGTCGGATTGTAAAGCAATGTAAATAGATGACTGTGTTCAAGTTGCCGATTCTAAAGCTTTTAAAATAGATGATATCGTTTAAAGTCGGATTCTAAAGCATTGTAAATACATGACTTCGTTCCAGTTGCAGATTCTTAAGCTTTGAGAATAGACGATATCGTTTAAAGTCGGATTCTAAAGCATTGTAAATAGATTACTTCGTTCAAGTTGCGAATTCTTAAGGTTTGAAAGTAGATGATATCGTTTACAGTCGTATTCTAAAGCATTGTAAATAGATGACTTTGTTTAGTTTGCCGATTCGTAAGGTTTGAAAAAAGATGATATCGTTTGAAGTCGGATTATAAAGCATTGTAAATAGATGACTTAGTTCAAGTTGCAGATTCTTAAGGTTTGAAAATGGATGATATCGTTTAAAGTCGGATTCTAAAGCATTGTAAATAGATGACTTTGTTCAAGTTGCGGATTCTTAAGGTTTGAAAATAGATGATATCGTTTTAAGTTGGATTCTAAAGCATTGTAAATAGATGACTTTTTGTTAAGTTGCGGATACTTAATATTTGAAAATATGTTATAATGTTTAAAGTCGCATTCTAAAGCATTGTAAATAGATGACTTTGTTCAAGTTGCGGATTCTTAAGGTTTGAAAATAGATGATATCGTTTAAAGTCGGATTCTAAAGCATTGAAAACAGATGACTTTATTCAAGTTGCGGATTCTTAAGGTTTGAAAATAGATGATATGGTTGAAAGTCGGATTCTAAAGCATTGTAAATAGATGACTTTGTTCAAGTTCCGATTCTTTAGGTTTGAAAATAGATTATATCGTCTAAAGTCGGACTCTAAAGCATTGTAAATAGATGACTTTGGTCAAGTTGCGGATTCTTAAGGTTTGAAAATAGATGATATCCTTTAAAATCGGATACTAAAGCATTGTAAATAGATGACTTTGTTCAAGTTGCGGACTCCTAATGTTTGAAAATAGATGATATCGTTTAAAGTCGGATTCTAAAGCATTGTAAATAGATGATTTTGTTAAGGTTGCTGATTCTTAGGGTTTGAAAATAGACGATATCGTTTAAAGTCGGATTCTAAAGCATTGTAAATAGATGATTTTGTTCAAGTTGTGGACTCTTAAGGTTTGAAAATAGATGATATCGTTTAAAGTCGAATTCTAAAGCATTGTAAATAGATGACTTTGTTCAAGTTGAGGATTCTTAAGGTTTGAAAATAGATAATAATGTTTAAAGTCGGATTCTAAAGCATTGTAAATAGATGACATTGTTCTAGGTGCGGATTCTTGAGGTTTGAAAATAGATGATATCGTTAGAAGTGTGATTCTAAAGCATTGTAAATAGATGACTTTTTGCTAGTTGCGGATTCTTAAGGTTTGAAAATAGATGATATCGTTTGAAGTCGGATTCTATAGCATTGTAAATAGATGACTGTGTTCAAGTTGCGGATTCTTAAGGTTTGAAAATATATAATATCGTTTAAAGTCGGATGCTAAAGCATTGTAAATAGATGACTGTGTTCAAGTTGCGGATTCTTAAGGTGTGAAAATAGATGTTATCGTTTAAAGTCGAATTCTAAAGCATTGTAAATAGATGACTTTGTTCAAGTTGCGGATTCTTAAGGTTTGAAAATAGATGATATCGTTTAAAGTCGGATGCTAAAGCATTGTAAATAGATGACTTTGTTCAAGTTGCAACTTGTTAAGTTTTAAAAGTAGATGATATCGTTTAATTTCGGATGCTGATGCATTGTAAATAAATGACTTTGTTTAAGTTGCGGATTCTTAATGTTTTAAAATAGTATGTATCGGTTAAAGTAACATTCTAAAGCATTGTAAATAGATGACTTTGTTCAAGTTGCGCATTCTTAGGGTTTGACCATAGATGATATCGTTTAAAGTCGGATTCTAAAGCATTGTAAATAGATGACTTTGTTCAAGTTGCGGATTCTTAGGGTTTTTAAACCCTAAGAATCCGCAACTTGAACCAAGTAGATGATATCGTTACTAGTCGGATTCTAAAGCATTGTAAATAGATGACTTTGTCCAAGTTGCGAACTCTTTAGGTTTGTAAATAGATGATATCGTTTAAAGTCGGATCTAAAGCATTGTAAATAGATGACTCTATTCAAGTTGCGGATTCTTAAGGTTCGAAAATAGATGATATCGTTTAAAGTCGGATTCCAAAGCATTGTAAATAGATGACTTTGTTAAAGTTGCGGATTCTTAAGGTTTGAAAATAGATGATATCGTTTAAAGTCGGATTCTAAATCATTGTAAATAGATGACTTTGTTCAAGTTGCGGATTCTTAAGGTTTGAAAATAGATGATATCGTTTTAAGTCGGATTCTAAAGCATTGTAACTAGATGACTTTGTTCAAGTTGCGGATTCTGAAGGTGTCAAAATAGATGATATCGTTTGAAGTCGGATTCTAAAGCATTGTAAATAGATTACTTTGTTCAAGTTGCGGACTCCTAAGGTTTGAAAATAGATGATATCGTTTAAAGTCGGATTCTAAAGCATTGTAAATAGATTACTTTGTGCAAGTTGCGGATTCTTAGGTTTTGAAAATAGATGATATCGTTTCAAGTGAGATTCTAAAGCATTGTAAATAGATTAATTTGTTCAAGTTGCCGATTCTTAAGGTTTGAAAATAGATGATATCGTGTAAAGTCAGATTCTAAAGCATTGTAAATAGATGACTTTGTTCAAGTTGCGAGTTGTTAAGTTTTAAAAGTAGATGATATCGTTTAATGTCGGATGCTGATGCATTGTAAATAGATGACTTCGTTTAAGTTGCGAATTCTTAATGTATAAAATAGTATGTATCGTTTAAAGTAACATTCTAAAGCATTGTAAATAGATAACTTTGTTCAAGTTGCGGATTCTTAGCGTTTAAAAGTAGATGATATCGTTTCAAGTCGGATTCTAAAGCATTGTAAACAGATGACTTTGTTCAAGTTGCCGATACTTAAGGTTTGAAAATAGATGATATCGTTTAAAGTCGGATTCTAAAGCATTGTAAATAGATGACTTTGTTCAAGTTGCGAGTTGTTAAAGTTCGAAAATAGATTATATCGTTTAAAGTCGGATTCTAAAGCATTGTTAATAGATGACTTTGTTAAAGTTGCCAATTCTCAAGGTTTTAAAATAGATGATATTATTTAAAGTCGGATGCTAAAGCATTGTAAGTAGATGACTTTGTTCAAGTTGCGCATTCCTAGGGTTTGACCATAGATGATATCGTTTAAAGTCGGATTCTAAAGCATTGTAAATAGATGACTTTGTTCAATTTGCGGATTTTTAGGGTTTAAAAGTAGATGATATCGTTACTAGTCGGATTCTAAAGCATTGTAAATAGATTACTTTGTTCAAGTTGCGAACTCTTTAGGTTTGAAAATAGATGATATCGTTTAAAGTCGGATTCTAAATGATCGTAAATAGATGACTTTGTCTAAGTTTTGGATTCTTAAAGTTTGAAAATAGAAGATCATGTTTAAAGTAGGATTCAAAAGCATTGTAAATAGATGACTTTGTTCAAGTTGCGGATTCTTAAGGTTTGAAAATAGATGATATCGTTTAAAGTGTGATTCTAAAGCATTGTAAATAGATGACTTTGTTCAAGTTGCCGATTCTTAAGCTTTGAAAATAGATGATATCGTTTAAAGTCGGATTCTAAAGCATTGTAAATAGATGACTTTGTTCAAGTTGCGAGTTCTTTAGGTTTAAAACTAGATGATATCGTTTTCTGTCGGATACTAAAGCATTGTAAATAGATTACTAAGTGCAAGTTACGTATTCTTAAGGTTTAGAAAATAGATGATATCGTTTAAAGTCGGTTTATAAAGCCTTGTAAATAGATGACTTTGTTCAAGTTGCGCATTTTTTAAGTTTTAAAATAGATGATATCGTTTAAAGTCGGATTCTAAAGCATTGTAAATAGATGACTTTGTTCAAGTTGCCGATTCTTAAGGTTTGTAAAATATATGATATTGTTGAAATCCGGATTCTAAAGCATTGTAAATAGAGGACTTTGTTCAAGTTGCGGATGCTTAAGGGTTCAATATAGATGATAATGTTTCAAGTCAGATTCTAAAGCATTGTAAATAGATGACTTTGTTCAAGTTTCGGATTCTTAAGGTTTGAAAATAGATGATATCGTTTAAAGTGTGATTCTAAAGCATTGTAAATAGATGACTTGTTTACATTGCGGATTCTTAACGTTTGAAAATCGATGATATCGTTTAAAGTCGGATTCTAAAACATTGTAAATAGATGACTTTGTTCAAGTCGCGGATACTAAATGTTTGAAAATAGATGATATCGTTTAAAGTCGGATTCTACAGCACTGTAAATAGATAACTTTGTTCTAGTTGCCGATTCTTAAGGTTCGAAAATAGATTATATTGTTTGAAATCAGATTAATAAGTATTGTAAATAGATGACTTTGTTCAAGTTACGTATTCTTAAGGTTTGAAAATAGATGATATCATTTAAAGTCGGATTCTAAAGCATTGTAAATAGATGACTTTGTTCAAGTTGCGGATTTTTTAGGTTTGAAAATAGATGATATCGCTAAAAGTCGGATTCCAAAGCATTGTAAATAGATGACTTTGTTCAAGTTGCGGATTCTTTAGGTTTGAAAATAGATGATACTGGTTAAAGTCGGATTCTAAAGCATTGTAAATAGATGACTTTGTTCAAGTGGCGGACTAAAATAAATGATATTGTTACAAGTACGATTCTAAAGCATTGTAAGTAGATGACTTTATTACAGTTGCGGATTCTTTAGGTTTAAAAATAGATGATAATGTTTAAAGTCGCATTCTTAAGCATTGTAAATAGATGACTTTGTTCAAGTTGCGGATTCTTAAGGGGGTAAAATAGATGATATCGTTTAAAGCCGGATTCTAAAGCATTGTAAGTAGATGACTTTGTTCAAGTTGCCGATTCTTAAAGTTTGAAATTATATTATATCGTTTAAAATCGGATTCCAAATCATTGTAAATAGATGACTTTGTTCAAGTTGCGGATTCTTAAGATTTATAAATAGATGATATCGTTTAAAGTCGGATTCTAAAGCATTGTTAATAGATGACTTTGTTCAAGTTGCGGACTCTTATTGTTTGAAAATAGATGATATCGTTTCAAGTCGGATTCTATAGCATTGTAAATAGATGACTTCGTTCAAGTTGAGGAGGCTCAAGGTTAAGAAAATAGATGATATCGTTTAAAGTCGGATTCTTAAGCATTGTAAGTACATTACTTTATTACAGTTGCGGATTCTTAAGGTTTGAAAATAGATGGTAATGTTTACAGTCGCATTCTAAAGCATTGTAAATAGATGACTTCGTTCAAGTTGTGCATTCTTGAAGTTTGTGAATAGATGATATCGTTTAAAGTCGGATTCTAAAGAACTTTAAATAGATGACTTTGTTCAAGTTGTGGATTCTTAAGGTTTTTAAATAGATGATATCAATTAAAGTCGGATTCTAAAGCATTGTAAATAGATGACTTTGTTCGAGTTGCAGACTCTGAAGGTTTAAAAATAGATGATATCGTTTAAAGTCGGATTTTTAAGCATTGTAAATAGAAAACTGTGTTCAAGTTGCTGATTCTTATGGTTTGAAAATTGATGATATCGGTTAAAGTCGGATTCTAAAGCATTGTAAATAGATGACTTTCTTCAAGTGGCGGACTAAAATAGATGATATTGTTTAGAGTACGATTCTAAAGCATTGTAAGTAGATGACTTTATTACAGTTGCGGATTCTTTAGGTTTCAAAATAGATGATAATGTTTAAAGTCGCATTCTTAAGCATTGTAAATAGATGACATTGTTAAAGTTGCGGATTCTTAAGGTTTGAAAATAGATTATATCGTTTAAAGTAGGATTCTAAAGCATTGTAAATAGATGACTTTGTTCAAGTTGCGGATTCTTAAAGTTTGAAAATAGATGATATCGTTTAAAGTCGGATTCTAAAGCATTGTAAATAGATGACTTGGTTCAAGTTGCGGATTCTTAAGGTTTGAAAATAGATGATATCGTTTTAAGTCGGATTCTAAAGCATTGTAAATTGATGACTTTGTTAAAGTTGCGGACGCTTAAGGTTTGAAAATAGATGATATCGTTTAAGATCGGTTTCCAAACAATTGAAAATAGATGACTTTGTTCAAGTTGCGGATTCTTAAGGTTTGAAAATAGATGATATCGTTTAAAGTCGGATTCTAAAGCATTGTAAATAGATTACTTTGTTAGAGTTGCGGATCCTTACTGTTTGAAAATAGATGATATCGTTTAAGGCGGATTCTAAAGCATTGTATATAGATGACATTGTTCAAGTTGCGGATACTTAATGTTTGAAAATAGATGATATCGTTTAAAGTCGGATTCTAAAGCATTGTAATTTGATGACTTTGTTCCAATTTCGGATTCTTAAGGTTTGAAAATAGATGATATCGTTTAAAGTCGGATTCTAAAGCACTTTTAATAGATGACTTTGTTCACGTTGCGGATTCTTAAGGTTAGAAAATAGATGATATCGTTTAAAGTCGGATTCTAAAGCATTGTAAATAGATTACTGTGTTCAAGTTGCGGATTCTTAAGGTTTGAAAACAGATGATACCGGTAAAAGTCGGATTCTAAAGCATTGTAAATAGATGACTTTGTTCAAGTGGCGGACTAAAATAGATGATATTGTTACAAGTACGATTCTAAAGCATTGTAAGTTGATGACTTTATTACAGTTGCGGATTCTTTAGGTTTGAAAATAGATGATAATGTTTAAAGTCGCATTCTTAAGCATTGTAAATAGATGACATTGTTAAAGTTGCGGATTCTTAAGGTTTGAAAATAGATGATATCGTTTCAAGTCGGATTCTAAAGCATTGTAAATAGATGACTTTGTTCAAGTTGCGGATTCTTAAGGTTTGAAAATAGATGATATCGTTTAAAGTCGGATTCTAAAGCATTGTAAATAGATGACTTAGTTCAAGTTGCGGATTCTTCAGGTTTGAAAATAGATGATATCGTTTTAAGTCGGATTCTAAAGCATTGTAAATTGATGACTTTGTTAAAGTTGCGGACTCTTAAGGTTTGAAAATAGATGATATCGCTTAAGATCGGATTCCAAACTATTGAAAATAGATGACTTTGTTCAAGTTGCGGATTCTTAAGGTTTGAAAATAGATGATATCGTTTAAAGTCGGATTCTAAAGCATTGTAAATAGATTACTTTGTTAGAGTTGCGGATCCTTACTGTTTGAAAATAGATGATATCGTTTAAGTCGGATTCTAAAGCATTGTATATATATGACATTGTTCAAGTTGCGGATACTTAATGTTTGAAAATAGATGATATCGTTTAAAGTCGGATTCTAAAGCATTGTAATTTGATGACTTTGTTCCAGTTGCGGATTATTAAGGTTTTAAAATAGATGATATCGTTTAAAGTCGGATTCTAAAGCACTTTAAATAGATGACTTTGTTCAAGTTGCGGATTCTTAAGGTTAGAAAATAGATGATATCGTTTAAAGTCGGATTCTAAAGCATTGTAAATAGATGGCTGTGTTCAAGTTGCGGATTCTTAAGGTTTGAAAATAGATGATATCGTTTTTAATCGGATTCTAAAGCATTGTAAATTGATGACTTTGTTAAAGTTGCGGACTCTTAAGGTTTGAAAATAGATCATATCGTTTTAGATCGGATTCCAAACTATTGTAAATAGAAGACTTTGTTCAAGTTGCGGATTCTTAAGGTTTGAAAATAGATTATATCGTTTAAAGTCGGTTCTAAAGCATTGTAAATAGATTACTTTGTTAGAGTTGCGGATCCTTACTGTTTGAAAATAGATGATATCGTTTAAGTCGGATTCTAAAGCATTGTATATAGATGACATTGTTCAAGTTGCGGATACTTAATGTTTGAAAATAGATGATATCGTTTAAAGTCGGATTCTAAAGCATTGTAATTTGATGACTTTGTTCCAGTTGAGGATTCTTAAGGTTTTAAAATAGATGATATCGTTTAAAGTCGGATTCTAAAGCACTTTAAATAGATGACTTTGTTAAAGTTGCGGATTCTTAAGGTTAGAAAATAGATGATATCGTTTAAAGTCGGATTCTAAAGCATTGTAAATAGATGACTTTGTTCAAGTTGCGAGTTCTTTAGGTTTAAAACTAGATGATATCGTTTTCTGTCGGATACTAAAGCATTGTAAATAGATTACTAAGTGCAAGTTACGTATTCTTAAGGTTTAGAAAATAGATGATATCGTTTAAAGTCGGTTTATAAAGCCTTGTAAATAGATGACTTTGTTCAAGTTGCGCATTTTTTAAGTTTTAAAATAGATGATATCGTTTAAAGTCGGATTCTAAAGCATTGTAAATAGATGACTTTGTTCAAGTTGCCGATTCTTAAGGTTTGAAAACAGATGATACCGGTTAAAGTAAGATTCTAAAGCATTGTAAATAGATGACTTTGTTCAAGTGGCGGACTAAAATAGATGATATTGTTACAAGTACGATTCTAAAGCATTGTAAGTTGATGACTTTATTACAGTTGCGGATTTTTAAGGTTTGAAAATAGATGATAATGTTTAAAGTCGCATTCTTAAGCATTGTAAATAGATGACTTTGTACAAGTTGCGGATTCTTAAGGTTTGAAAATAGATGATATCGTTTTAAGTCGGATTCTAAAGCATTGTAAATAGATGACTTTGTTCAAGTTGCGGATTCTTGAGGTTTGAAAATAGATGATATCGTTTAAAGTCAGATTCTAAAGCATTGTAAATAGATGACTTTGTTCAAGTTGCGGATTCTTAAGGTTTGAAAATAGATGATATCGTTTTAAGTCGGATTCTAAAGCATTGTAAATTGATGACTTTGTTAAAGTTGCGGACTCTTAAGGTTTGCAAATAGATGATATCGTTTAAGATCGGATTCCAAACTATTGAAAATAGATGACTTTGTTCAAGTTGCGGATTCTTAAGGTTTGAAAATAGATGATATCGTTTAAAGTCGGATTCTAAAGCATTGTAAATAGATTACTTTGTTAGAGTTGCGGATCATTACTGTTTGAAAATAGATAATATCGTTTAAGTCGGATTCTAAAGCATTGTATATAGATGACATTGTTCAAGTTGCGGATACTTAATGTTTGTAAAATAGATGATATCGTTTAAAGTCGGATTCTAAAGCATTGTAATTTGATGACTTTGTTCCAGTTGCGGATTCTTAATGTTTGAAAATAGATGATATCGTTTAAAGTCGGATTCTAAAGCACTTTAAATAGATGACTTTGTTCAAGTTGCGGATTCTTAAGGTTAGAAAATAGATGATATCGTTTAAAGTCGGATTCTAAAGCATTGTAAATAAATGACTGTGTTCAAGTTGCGGATTCTTAAGGTTTGAAAACAGATGATACCGGTTAAAGTCGGATTCTAAAGCATTGTAAATAGATGACTTTGTTCAAGTGGCGGACTAAAATAGATGATATTGTTACAAGTACGATTCTAAAGCATTGTAAGTTGATGACTTTATTACAGTTGCGGATTTTTTAAGTTTGAAAATAGATGATAATGTTTAAAGCTGCATTCTTAAGCAATGTAAATAGATGACTTTGTACAAGTTGCGGATTCTTAAGGTTTGAAAATAGATGATATCGTTTTAAGTCGGATTCTAAAGCATTGTAAATAGATGACTTTGTTCAAGTTGCGGATTCTTAAGGTTTGAAAATAGATGATATCGTTTAAAGTCAGATTCTAAAGCATTGTAAATAGAGGACTTTGTTCAAGTTGCGGATTCTTAAGGTTTGAAAATGGATGATATCGTTTAAAGTCGGATTCTAAAGCATTGTAAATAGATGACTTTGTTCAAGTTGCGGATTCTTAAGGTTTGAAAATAGAAGATAATGTTTAAAGTAGTATTCAAAAGCATTGTAAATAGATGACTTTGTTCAAGTTGCAGATTCTTGAGGTTTGAAAATAGATGATATCGTTGAAAGTGTGATTCTAAAGCATTGTAAATAGATGCCTTTGTTCAAGTTGCCGATTCTTAAGGTTTGAAAATCTCTGATATCTTTTAAATTTGGATTCTAAAGCATTGTAAATAGATGACTTCGTTAAAGTTGCCGATTCTTAAGCTTTGAAAATAGATGATATCGTTTAAAGTCGGATTCCAAAGCATTGTAAATCGATCACTTTGTTCAAACTGCCGATTCTTAAGGTTTTTAAATAGATGATATCGTTTAAAGTCGGATTCTAAAGCATTGTAAATAGATGACTTGTTCAAGTCGCCGATTCTCAAGCTTGGAAAATAGATGATATCGTTTAAAGTCGGATTCTAAAGCACTGTAAATAGATGACTTTGTTCAAGTTGCCAATTCTTAAGGTTTGAAAATAGATGATTTCGTTTAAAGTCGGATTCTAAAGTATTGTAAATAGATGACTTTGTTCAAGTTGCGGATT
Organism: Sepiola atlantica; assembly: GCA_963556195.1. Taxonomy (NCBI): domain Eukaryota; kingdom Metazoa; phylum Mollusca; class Cephalopoda; order Sepiida; family Sepiolidae; genus Sepiola; species Sepiola atlantica. The sequence continues at coordinate 424,518 of OY744535.1, read as the reverse complement.
CTTAAGGTTTAAAACTAGATGATATCGTTGAAAGTCGGATTCTAAAGTATGTAAATAGATTACTTTGTTCAAGGTGCGGATTCTTAAGGTTGAAAATAGAGGATATCGTTTAAAGTCGGATTCTAAAGCATTGTAAATAGGTGACTTTGTTCAAGTGTCCGATTCTTAAGGTTTGAAAATAGATGATATCGTTCAAAGTCGGATTCTAAAGCATTGTAAATAGATGACTTTATTACAGTTGCGGATTCTTAAGGTTTGAAAATAGATGATAATGTTTAAAGTCGCATTCTAAAGCATTGTAAATAGATGACTTTGTGCAAATTGCGGATTCTTAATGTTGTAAAATAGATGATATCGTTTAAAGACGGATTCTAAAGCATTGTAAGTAGATGACTTTATTACAGTTGTTGTTTCTTAAGGTTTTAAAAAAGATGATAATGTTTAAAATCGCATTCTAAAGTTTTGTAAATAGATGACTTTGTTCAAGTTGCCGATTCTAACGGTTTGAAAATAGATGATATTGTTCAAAGTAGGATTCTAAAGCATTGTAAATAGATGACTTTGTTCAAGTTGTGGATTCTAAAGGTTTGAACTTAGATGATATCGTTTAAAGTCGGATTCTAAAGCATTGTAAATAGATGACTTTGTTCAAGTTGCGGATTCTTAAGGTTTGAAAATAGATGATATCGTTTAAAGTCGGATTCTAAAGCATTGTAAATAGATGACTTTGGTCAAGTTGCGCATTCTCAAGGTTGGAAAATAGATGATATCGTTGAAAGTCGAATTCTAAAGCATTGTAAATAGATGACTTTGTTAGAGTTGCGGATTCTTAATGTTTGAAAATAGATGATATCGTTTAAGTCGGATTCTATAGCATTGTAAATAGATGACTTTGTTAAAGTTCGGATACTTAATGTTTGAAAATAGATGATATCGTTTAAAGTCGGATTCTAAAGCATTGTAAATAGATGACTTTGTTTAAGTTGCGGACTCTTAAGGTTTGAAAATAGATGATATCGTTTAAAGTGGGATTCTAAAGAATTGTAAATAGATACTTTGTTCAAGTTGCGGAGTCTAAAGGTTTGAAAATAGATGATATCGTAGAAAGTCGGATTCTAAAGCACTGTAAATAGATGACTTTGTTCAAGTTGCCGATTCTTAAGGTTTGAAAATAGATGATTTCGTTTAAAGTCGGATTCTAAAGCATTGTAAATAGATGACTTCGTTCAAGCTGCGAGTTCTTAAGGTTTAAAACTAGATTATATCGTTCAAATGTCGGAATCTAAAGCATTGTAATTAGATGACCTTGTTCAAGTTTGCGGATTCTTAAGGTTTAAAAATAGATGATATCGTAGAAAGTCGGATTCTAAAGCATTGTAAATTGATGACTTTGTTCAAGTGTCCGATTCTTAAGGTTTGAAAATAGATGATATCGTTCAAAGTCGGATTCTAAAGCATTGTAAATAGATGACTTTGTTCAAGTTGCGGATTCTTAATGTTTGGAAATAGATGATATCGTTTACCGTCGGATTCTAAAGCATTGTAAATAGATGACTTTGGTCAAATTCCGGATTCTTAATGTTTGAAAATAGATGATATCGTTTAAAGTCGGATGCTAAAGCATTGTAAATAGATGACTTTGTTCAAGTTGCGGATTCTTAAGGTTTGAAAATAGATGATATTGTTTATAGTCGGATTCTAAAGCATTGTTTGTAGAGGATTTATTACAGTTGCGGATTCTTAAGCTTTGACAATAGATGATAATGTTTAAAGTCGCATTCTAAAGCATTGTAAATAGATGACTTTGTTCAAGTTGCAGATTCTTAAGGTTTGAAAATAGATGATATCGTTTAAAGTCGGATTCCAAAGCATTGTAAATAGATGTCTTTGTTCAAGTTGCGGATTCTTTAGGTTTAAAAAAAGATTATATCGTTTAAAGTAGGATTCTAAAGCATTGTAAATAGATACTTTGTTCAAGTTGCACCGTCTAAAGGTTCGAAAATAGATGATATCGTTTCAAGTCGGATTCTAAAGCATTGTAAATAGATGACTTTGTTAAAGTTGCGGATTCTAAAGGTTTGAACCTAGATGATATCGTTTAAAGTCGGATTCTAAAGCCTTTTAAATCGATGATTTTGTTCAAGTTGCGGATTCTTAAGGTTTAAAAATAGATTATATCGTTTAAAGTCGGATTCAAAAGCATTGTAAATAGATGACTTTGTTCAAGTTGCGGAGAGTTTAGGTTTAAAAATAGATGATATCGTTGAAAGTCGGATTCTAAAGCATTGTAAGTAGATGACTTTGTTCAAGTTGCGGATTCTTAAGGTTTGAAAATAGATTATATCGTTTAAAGTCGGATTCAAAAGCATTGTAAATAGATGACTTTGGTCAAGTTACGGATTCTTTAGGTTTAAAAATAGATGATATCGTTGAAAGTCGGATTCTAAAGTATTGTAAATAGATGACTTTGTTCAAGTGTCCGATTCTTAAGGTTTGAAAATAGATGATATCGTTCAAAGTCGGATTCTACAGCATTGTAAATAGATGACTTTGTTCAAGTTGCGGATTCCTAATGTTTGAAAATAGATGATATCGTTTACGGTCGGATTCTAAAGCATTGTAAATAGAGAACTTTGTTCAATTGCGGATTCTTACGGTTTTAAAATAGATGATAATGTTTAAAATTGCATTCTAAAGCATTGTTAATGGATGACTTTGTTCAAATTGCGGATTCTTAAGGTTTGAAAATAGATGATATCGTTTAAAGTCGGTATCTAAAGCATTGTAAATAGATGACTTTGTTCAAGTTGCGGATTCTTAAGGTTTGAACCTAGATAGTATCGTTTAAAGTCGGATTCTAAAGCATTGTAAATAGATGACTTTGTTCAAGTAGCAGATTCTTAAGGTTTGAAAATAGATGATAATGTTTACAATCGTCTTCTAAAGCAGTGTAAATAGATGACTTTTGTCAAGTTGCGCATTCTGAAGGTAGGAAAATAGATGATATTGTTTATAGTAGGATTCTAAAGCATTGTTAGTAGATGACTTTATTACAGTTGCGGATTCTTAAGCTTTGAAAATAGATGATAATGTTTAAAGTCGCATTCTAAAGCATTGTAAATAGATGATTTTGTTCAAGTTGCAGATTCTGAAGGTTTGAAAATGGAGGATATCGTTTAATATCGGATTCCAAAGCATTGTAAATAGATGTCTTTGTTCAAGTTGCAGATTCTTAAGGTTTGAAAATAGATGATAATGTTTACAGTCGTCTTCTAAAGAATTGTAAATAGATGACTTAGTTCAAGATGCGCATTCTCAAGGTTTGAAAATAGATGATATTGTTTATAGTCGGATTCTAAAGCATTGTAAGTAGATGATTTATTACAGTTGCGGATTCTTAAGCTTTGAAAATAGATGATAATGTTTAAAGTCGCATTCTAAAGCATTGTAAATAGATGACTTTGTTCAAGTTGCAGATTCTTAAGGTTTGAAAATAGATGATATCGTTTAAAGTCGGATTCCGAAGCATTGTAAATAGATGTATTTGTTCAAGTTGCGGATTCTTAAGGTTTAAAAATAGATTATATCGTTTAAAGTAGGATTCTAAAGCATTGTAAATAGATACTTTGTTCAAGTTGCACCGTCTAAAGGTTTGAAAATAGATGCTATCGTTTCAAGTCGGATTCTAAATCATTGTAAATAGATGACTTTGTTAAGGTTGCGGATTCTAAAGGTTTGAACCTAGATGATATTGTTTAAAGTCGGATTCTAAAGCCTTTTAAATCGATTACTTTGTTCAAGTTGCGGATTCTTAAGGTTTTAAAATAGATTATATCGTTTAAAGTCGGATTCAAAAGCATTGTAAATAGATGACTTTGTTCAAGTTGCGGAGGGTTAAGGTTTAAAAATAGATGATATCGTTTAAAGTCGGATTCTACAGCATTGTAAATAGACGACTTTGTTCAAGTTGCGGATTCTTAAGGTTTGAAAATAGATTATATCGTTTAAAGTCGGATTCAAAAGCATTGTAAATAGATGACTTTGTTCAAGTTGCGGATTCTTTAGGTTTGAAAATAGATGATATCGTTGAAAGTCGGAGACTAAAGTATTGTAAATAGATGACTTTGTTCAAATGTCCGATTCTTAAGGTTTGAAAATAGATGATATCGTTCAAAGTCGGATTCTACAGCATTGTAAATAGATGACTTTGTTCAAGTTGCGGATTCTTAATGTTTGAAAATAGATGATATCGTTTACGGTCGGATTCTAAAGCATTGTAAATAGATGACTTTGTTCAAGTTGCGGATTCTTAAGGTTTGAAAATAGATGATAATGTTTAAAGTTGCATTCTAAAGCATTGTTAATGGATGACCTTGTTCAAATTGCGGATTCTTAAGGTTTGAAAATAGATGATATCGTTTAAAGTCGGTATCTAAAGCATTGTAAATAGATGACTTTGTTCAAGTTGCGGATTCTTAAGTTTTGAACCTAGATAGTATCGTTTAAAGTCGGATTCCAAAGCATTGTAAATAGATGACTTTGTTATAGTTGCAGATTCTTAAGGTTTGAAAATAGATGATAATGTTTACAGTCGTCTTCTAAAGCAGTGTAAATAGATGACTTTGGTCAAGTTGCGCATTCTCAAGGTAGGAAAATAGATGATATTGTTTATAGTCGGATTCTAAAGCATTGTAAGTAGATGACTTTATTACAGTTGCGGATTCTTAAGCTTTGAAAATAGATGATAATGTTTAAAGTCGCATTCTAAAGCATTGTAAATAGATGATTTTGTTCAAGTTGCAGATTCTGAAGGTTCGAAAATAGATGATATCGTTTCAAGTCGGATTCTAAATCATTGTAAATAGATGACTTTGTTCAAGTTGCCGATTCTCCAGGTTTGAAAATAGATGATATCGTTTAAAGTCGGATTCTAAAGCATTGTAAGTAGATGACTTTATTACAGTTGCGGATTCTTAAGGTGTTTAAATAGATGATAATGTTTAAAGTGGCATTCTAAAGCTTTGTTGATAGATTACTTTGTTCAAGTTTCGGATACTAGATGTTTGAAAATAGATGATATTGTTTAAAGTCGGATTCTAAAGCATTGTAAATAGATGACTTTGTTTAAGTTGCGGATTCTTAATGTTTTAAAATAGATGATATCGTTTAAGGTCGGATTCTAAAGCATTGTAAATAGATATTTTGGTCAAGTTGCGGAGTCTAAAAGTTTGAAAATAGATGATATCGTTTCAAGTCTGATTCTAAAGCATTGTAAATAGATGACTGTGTTGAAGTTGCGGATTCTCAAGGTTTGAAAATAGATGATATTGTTTATAGTCGGATTCTAAAGCATTGTAAGTAGATGACTTTATTACAGTTGCGGATTCTTAAACTTTGAAAAAAGATGATAATGTTTAAAGTCGCATTCTAAAGCATTGTAAATAGATGATTTTGTTCAAGTTGCAGATTCTGAAGGTTTGAAAATAGATGATATCGTTTAAAGTCGGATTCCAAAGCATTGTAAATAGATGTCTTTGTTCAAGTTGCGGATTCTTAAGGTTTAAAAATAGATTATATCGTTTAAAGTCGGATTCTAAAGCATTGTTAATAGATACTTTGTTCGAAGTTGCACCGTCTAAAGGTTTGAAAATAGATGATATCGTTTCAAGTCGGATTCTAAATCATTGTAAATAGATGACTTTGTTCAAGTTGCCGATTCTCCAGGTTTAAAAATAGATGATATTGTTTAAAGTCGGATTCTAAAGCATTTTAAGTAGATGACTATATTACAGTTGCGGATTTTTAAGGTGTTTAAATAGATGATAATGTTTAAAGTCGCATTCTAAAGCATTGTAAATTGATGACTTTGTTCAAATTGCGGATTCTTAAGGTTTGAAAATATATAATATCGTTTAAAGTCGGATCCTAAAGCATTGTAAATAGATGTCTTAGTTCAAGTTTCGGATTCGTAAGGTTTAAAAATAGATTATATCGTTTACAGTCGGATTCTAAAGCATTGTAAATAGATACTTTGTTCAAGTTGCACCGTCTAAAGGTTTGAAAATAGATGATATCGTTTCAAGTCGGATTCTAAAGCATTGTAAATAGATGACTTTGTTAAAGTTGCGGATTCTAAAGGTTTGAACCTAGATGATATCGTTTAAAGTCGGATTCTAAAGCCTTTTAAATAGATGACTTTGTTCAAGTTGCGGATTCTTAAGGTTTGAAAATAGATTCTATCGTTTTAAGTCGGATTCAAAAGCATTGTAAATAGATGACTTTGTTCAAGTTGCGGAGGGTTAAGGTTTAAAAATAGATGATATCGTTTAAAGTCGGATTCTAAAGCATTGTAAATAGATGACTTTGTTCAAGTTGCGGATTCTTAAGGTTTGAAAATAGATTATATCGTTTAAAGTCGGATTCAAAAGCATTGTAAATAGATGACTTTGTTCAAGTTGCGGATTCTTTAGGTTTAAAAATAGATGATATCGTTGAAAGTCGGATTCTAAAGTATTGTAAATAGATGACTTTGTTCAAGTTTCCGATTCTTAAGGTTTGAAAATAGATGATATCGTTCAAAGTCGGATTCTACAGCATTGTAAATAGATGACTTTGTTCAAGTTGCGGATTCTTAATGTTTGAAAATAGATGATATCGTTTACGGTCGGATTCTAAAGCATTGTAAATAGATGACTTTGGTCAAGTTGCGGATGCTTTATGTTTGAAAATAGATGATATCGTTTAAAGTCGGATGCTAAAGCATTGTAAGTGGATGACTTTATTACAGTTGCGGATTCTTAAGGTTTGAAAATAGATGATAATGTTTAAAGTTGCATTCTAAAGCATTGTTAATGGATGACTTTGTTCAAATTGCGGATTCTTAAGGTTTGAAAATAGATGATATCGTTTAAAGTCGGTATCTAAAGCATTGTAAATATATGACTTTGTTCAAGTTGCGGATTCTTAAGGTTTGAACCTAGATAGTATCGTTTAAAGTCGGATTCCAAAGCATTGTAAATAGATGACTTTGTTCAAGTTACAGATTCTTAAGGTTTGAAAATAGATGATAATGTTTACAGTCGTCTTCTAAAGAATTGTAAATAGATGACTTTGGTCAAGTTGCGCATTCTCAAGGATGGAAAATAGATGATATTGTTTATAGTCGGATTCTAAAGCATTGTAAGTAGATGACTTTATTACAGTGACGGATTCTTAAGCTTTGAAAATAGATGATAATGTTTAAAGTCGCATTCTAAAGCATTGTAAATGGATGACTTTGTTCAAGTTGCAGATTCTTAAGGTTTGAAAATAGATGATATCGTTTAAAGTCGGATTCTAAAGCATTGTAAATAGATGTCTTTGTTCAAGTTGCGGATTCTTAAGGTTTAAAAATAGATTATATCGTTTAAAGTCGGATTATAAAGCATTGTTAATAGATACTTTGTTCAAGTTTCACCGTCTAAAGGTTTGAAAATAGATGATATCGTTTCAAGTCGGATTCTAAATCATTGTAAATAGATGACTTTGTTCAAGTTGCCGATTCTCCAGGTTTGAAAATAGATGATATCGTTTAAAGTCGGATTCTAAAGCATTGTAAATAGATGACTTTGTTCAAGTTTCGGATTCTTAGGGTTTGAATATAGATGTTATCGTTTAAAGTTCGATTCTAAAGCATTGTAAATAGATGACTTTGTTTAAGTTGCTGATTCTCAAGGATTCAAAATAGATAGTATCGTTTAAAGTCGGATTCTAAAGCATTGTAAATAGATGAGTTTGTTCAAGTTGCGGATTCTTAAGGTTTGTTAATAGATGATATCGTTTAAAGTCGGATTCTAAAGCTTTGTAAATAGATGACTTTGGTAAAGTTGCGGATACTTAAGGTTTAAAAATAGATGATATCGTTTAAGTCGGATTCTAAAGCATTGTAAATAGATGACATTGTTAGAGTTGCGGATTCTTAATGTTTGAAAATAGATGATATCGTTTAAGTCGGATTCTAAAGCATTGTAAATAGATGACTTTGTTCAAGTTGCGGATACTTAATGTTTGAAAATAGATGATATTGTTTAAAGTCGGATTCTAAAGCATTGTAAATTGATGACTTTTGTCAAGTTGCGGATACTTAAGGTTTAAAAATAGATGATATCGTGTAAGTCGGATTCTAAAGCATTGTTAATAGATGACTTTGTTCAAGTTGCGGATACTTAATGTTTGAAAATAGATGATAATGTTTAAAGTCGCATTCTAAAGCATTGTAAATTGATGACTTTGTTCAAATTGCGGATTCTTAAGGTTTGAAAATAGATGATATTGTTTATAGTCGGATTCTAAAGCATTGTAAGTAGATGACTTTATTACAGTGACGGATTCTTAAGCTTTGAAAATAGATGATAATGTTTAAAGTCGCATTCTAAAGCATTGTAAATGGATGACTTTGTTCAAGTTGCAGATTCTTAAGGTTTGAAAATAGATGATATCGTTTAAAGTCGGATTCTAAAGCATTGTAAATAGATGTCTTTGTTCAAGTTGCGGATTCTTAAGGTTTAAAAATAGATTATATCGTTTAAAGTCGGATTATAAAGCATTGTTAATAGATACTTTGTTCAAGTTTCACCGTCTAAAGGTTTGAAAATAGATGATATCGTTTCAAGTCGGATTCTAAATCATTGTAAATAGATGACTTTGTTCAAGTTGCCGATTCTCCAGGTTTGAAAATAGATGATATCGTTTAAAGTCGGATTCTAAAGCATTGTAAATAGATGACTTTGTTCAAGTTTCGGATTCTTAGGGTTTGAAAATAGATGTTATCGTTTAAAGTTCGATTCTAAAGCAATGTAAATAGATGACTTTGTTTAAGTTGCTGATTCTCAAGGATTCAAAATAGATAGTATCGTTTAAAGTCGGATTCTAAAGCATTGTAAATAGATGACTTTGTTCAAGTTGCGGATTCTTAAGGTTTGTAAATAGATGATATCGTTTAAAGTCGGATTCTAAAGCTTTGTAAATAGATGACTTTGGTCAAGTTGCGGATACTTAAGGTTTAAAAATAGATGATATCGTTTAAGTCGGATTCTAAAGCATTGTAAATAGATGACATTGTTAGAGTTGCGGATTCTTAATGTTTGAAAATAGATGATATCGTTTAAGTCGGATTCTAAAGCATTGTAAATAGATGACTTTTGTCAAGTTGCGGATACTTAAGGTTTAAAAATAGATGATATCCTGTAAGTCGGATTCTAAAGCATTGTAAATAGATGACTTTGTTCAAGTTGCGGATACTTAATGTTTGAAAATAGATGATAATGTTTAAAGTCGCATTCTAAAGCATTGTAAATTGATGACTTTGTTCAAATTGCGGATTCTTAAGGTTTGAAAATATATGATATCGTTTAAAGTCGGATCCTAAAGCATTGTAAATAGATGTCTTTGTTCAAGTTGCGGATTCTTAAGGTTTAAAAATAGATTATATCGTTTACAGTCGGATTCTAAAGCATTGTAAATAGATACTTTGTTCAAGTTGCACCGTCTAAAGGTTTGAAAATGGATGATATCGTTTCAAGTCGGATTCTAAAGCATTGTAAATAGATGACTTTGTTCAAGTTGCCGATTCTCCCGGTTTGAAAATGGATGATATTGTTTCAAGTCATATTCTAAAGCATTGTAAGTAGATGACTTTATTACAGTTGCGGATTCTTAAGGTTTGAACCTAGATGATATCGTTTCAAGTCGCATTCTAAAGCTTTGTAAATAGATGACTTTGTTCAAGTTGCGGATTCTTAAGGTTTGAAAATAGATTATATCGTTTAACGTCGGGTTAAAAGCATTGTAAATAGATGAGTTTGTTCAAGTTGCGGATTCTTAAGTTTTAAAACTAGATGATATCGTTTAAAGTCGGATTCAAAAGCATTGTAAATAGATGACTTTGTTCATGTTGCGGATTCTTAATGTTTGAAAATAGATGATATCGTTTACCGTCGGACTCTAATGCATTGTAAATAGATGACTTTGGTCAAGTTGCAGATTCTTAATGTTTGAAAATAGATGATATTGTTTAAAGTCGGATGCTAAAGCATTGTAAGTAGATGACTTTGTTACAGTTGCGGATTCTTAAGGTTTGAAAATAGATGGTAATGTTTAAAGTCGCATTCTAAAGCATTGTAAATAGATGACTTTGTGCAAATTGCGGATTCTTAATGTTTGAAAATAGATGATATCGTTTAAAGACGGATTTTAAAGCATTGTAAGTAGATGACTTTATTACAGTTGCGGTTTCTTCAGGTTTTAAAAAAGATGATAATGTTAAAAGTTGCAGTCTAAAGCTTTGTTGATAGATGACTTTGTTCAAATTGCGGATTCTTAAGGTTTTAACCTAAGTGATATCGTTTAAAGTCGGATTCTAAAGCATTGTAAATAGATGACTTTGTTCAAGTTGCAGATTCTAAAGGTTTGAACCTAGATGATATCGTTTGAAATCGGATTCTAAAGCATTGTAAATAGATGACTTTGTTCAAGTTGCGGATTCTTAAGGTTTGAAAATAGATGATATCGTTTAAAGTCAGATTCTAAAGCATTGTAAATAGGTGACTTTGGTCAAGTTGCGGATACTTTAGGTTTAAAAATAGATAATATCGTGGAAAGTCGGATTCTAAAGCATTGTAAATAGATGACATTGTTAGAGTTGCGGATTCTTAATGTTTGAAAATAGATGATATCGTTTAAGTCGGATTCTAAAGCATTGTAAATAGATGACTTTGTTCAAGTTGCGGATACTTAATGTTTGAAAATAGATGATATTGTTTAAAGTCGGATTCTAAAGCATTGTAAATAGATGACTTTGTTTAAGTTGCGGATTCTTAATGTTTTAAAATAGATGATATCGTTTAAGGTCGGATTCTAAAGCATTGTAAATAGATATTTTGGTCAAGTTGCGGAGTCTAAAAGTTTGAAAATAGAAGATATCGTTTCAAGTCTGATTCTAAAGCATTGTAAATAGATGACTTTGTTGAAGTTGCGGATTCTCAAGGTTTGAAAATAGATGATATTGTTTATAGTCGGATACTAAAGCATTGTAAGTAGATGACTTTATTACAGTTGCGGATTCTTAAGCTTTGAAAATAGATGATAATGTTTAAAGTCGCTTTCTAAAGCATTGTAAATTGATGACTTTGTTCAAATTGCGGATTCTTAAGGTTTGAAAATATATGATATCGTTTAAAGTCGGATCCTAAAGCATTGTAAATAGATGTCTTAGTTCAAGTTTCGGATTCTTAAGGTTTAAAAATAGATTATATCGTTTACAGTCGGATTCTAAAGCATTGTAAATAGATACTTTGTTCAAGTTGCACCGTCTAAATGGTTTGAAAATAGATGATATCGTTTCAAGTCGGATTCTAAAGCATTGTAAATAGATGACTTTGTTAAAGTTGCGGATTCTAAAGGTTTGAACCTAGATGATATCGTTTTAAGTCGGATTCTAAAGCCTTTTAAATAGATGACTTTGTTCAAGTTGCGGATTCTTTAGGTTTGAAAATAGATTCTATCGTTTTAAGTCGGATTCAAAAGCATTGTAAATAGATGACTTTGTTCAATTTGCGGAGGGTTAAGGTTTAAAAATAGATGATATCGTTTAAAGTCGGATTCTAAAGCATTTTTAATAGATGACTTTGTTCAAGTTGCGGATTCTTAAGGTTTGAAAATAGATTATATCGTTTAAAGTCGGATTCTAAAGCATTGTAAATAGATGACTTTGTTCAAGTTTCGGATTCTTAGGGTTTGAAAATAGATGTTATCGTTTAAAGTTCGATTCTAAAGCATTGTAAATAGATGACTTTGTTTAAGTTGCTGATTCTCAAGGATTCAAAATAGATAGTATCGTTTAAAGTCGGATTCTAAAGCATTGTTAATAGATGACTTTGTTCAAGTTGCGGATTCTTAAGGTTTGTAAATAGATGATATCGTTTAAAGTCGGATTCTAAAGCTTTGTAAATAGATGACTTTGGTCAAGTTGCGGATTCTTAAGGTTTGAAAATAGATGATATCGTGGAATGTCGGATTCTAAAGCATTGTAAATAGATGACATTGTTAGAGTTGCGGATTCTTAATGTTTGAAAATAGATGATATCGTTTAAGTCGGATTCTAAAGCATTGTAAATAGATGACTTTGTTCAAGTTGCGGATACTTAATGTTTGAAAATAGATGATATTGTTTAAAGTCGGATTCTAAAGCATTGTAAATTGATGACTTTTGTCAAGTTGCGGATACTTAAGGTTTAAAAATAGATGATATCGTGTAAGTCGGATTCTAAAGCATTGTAAATAGATGACTTTGTTCAAGTTGCGGATACTTAATGTTTGAAAATAGATGATAATGTTTAAAGTCGCATTCTAAAGCATTGTAAATTGATGACTTTGTTCAAATTGCGGATTCTTAAGGTTTGAAAATATATGATATCGTTTAAAGTCGGATCCTAAAGCATTGTAAATAGATGACTTTGTTCAAGTTGCGGATTCTTAAGGTTTAAAAATAGATTATATCGTTTACAGTCGGATTCTAAAGCATTGTAAATAGATACTTTGTTCAAGTTGCACCGTCTAAAGGTTTGAAAATAGATGATATCGTTTCAAGTCGGATTCTAAAGCATTGTAAATAGATGACTTTGTTCAAGTTGCCGATTCTCCCGGTTTGAAAATGGATGATATTGTTTCAAGTCATATTCTAAAGCATTGTAAGTAGATGACTTTATTACAGTTGCGGATTCTTAAGGTTTGAACCTAGATGATATCGTTTCAAGTCGCATTCTAAAGCTTTGTAAATAGATGACTTTGTTCAAGTTGCGGATTCTTAAGGTTTGAAAATAGATTATATCGTTTAACGTCGGGTTAAAAGCATTGTAAATAGATGAGTTTGTTCAAGTTGCGGATTCTTAAGTTTTAAAACTAGATGATATCTTTTAAAGTCGGATTCAAAAGCATTGTAAATAGATGACTTTGTTCATGTTGCGGATTCTTAATGTTTGAAAATAGATGATATCGTTTACCGTCGGACTCTAATGCATTGTAAATAGATGACTTTGGTCAAGTTGCAGATTCTTAATGTTTGAAAATAGATGATATTGTTTAAAGTCGGATGCTAAAGCATTGTAAGTAGATGACTTTGTTACAGTTGCGGATTCTTAAGGTTTGAAAATAGATGGTAATGTTTAAAGTCGCATTCTAAAGCATTGTAAATAGATGACTTTGTGCAAATTGCGGATTCTTAATGTTTGAAAATAGATGATATCGTTTAAAGACGGATTTTAAAGCATTGTAAGTAGATGACTTTATTACAGTTGCGGTTTCTTCAGGTTTTAAAAAAGATGATAATGTTAAAAGTTGCAGTCTAAAGCTTTGTAAATAGATGACTTTGTTCAAATTGCGGATTCTTAAGGTTTTAACCTAAGTGATATCGTTTAAAGTCGGATTCTAAAGCATTGTAAATAGATGACTTTGTTCAAGTTGCAGATTCTAAAGGTTTGAACCTAGATGATATCGTTTGAAATCGGATTCTAAAGCATTGTAAATAGATGACTTTGTTCAAGTTGCGGATTCTTAAGGTTTGAAAATAGATGATATCGTTTAAAGTCGGATTCTAAAGCATTGTAAATAGGTGACTTTGGTCAAGTTGCGGATACTTTAGGTTTAAAAATAGATAATATCGTGGAAAGTCGGATTCTAAAGCATTGTAAATAGATGACATTGTTAGAGTTGCGGATTCTTAATGTTTGAAAATAGATGATATCGTTTAAGTCGGATTCTAAAGCATTGTAAATAGATGACTTTGTTCAAGTTGCGGATACTTAATGTTTGAAAATAGATGATATTGTTTAAAGTCGGATTCTAAAGCATTGTAAATAGATGACTTTGTTTAAGTTGCGGATTCTTAATGTTTTAAAATAGATGATATCGTTTAAGGTCGGATTCTAAAGCATTGTAAATAGATATTTTGGTCAAGTTGCGGAGTCTAAAAGTTTGAAAATAGAAGATATCGTTTCAAGTCTGATTCTAAAGCATTGTAAATAGATGACTTTGTTGAAGTTGCGGATTCTCAAGGTTTGAAAATAGATGATATTGTTTATAGTCGGATACTAAAGCATTGTAAGTAGATGACTTTATTACAGTTGCGGATTCTTAAGCTTTGAAAATAGATGATAATGTTTAAAGTCGCTTTCTAAAGCATTGTAAATTGATGACTTTGTTCAAATTGCGGATTCTTAAGGTTTGAAAATATATGATATCGTGTAAAGTCGGATCCTAAAGCATTGTAAATAGATGTCTTTGTTCAAGTTTCGGATTCTTAAGGTTTAAAAATAGATTATATCGTTTACAGTCGGATTCTAAAGCATTGTAAATAGATACTTTGTTCAAGTTGCACCGTCGAAATGGTTTGAAAATAGATGATATCGTTTCAAGTCGGATTCTAAAGCATTGTAAATAGATGACTTTGTTAAAGTTGCGGATTCTAAAGGTTTGAACCTAGATGATATCGTTTTAAGTCGGATTCTAAAGCCTTTTAAATAGATGACTTTGTTCAAGTTGCGGATTCTTTAGGTTTGAAAATAGATTCTATCGTTTTAAGTCGGATTCAAAAGCATTGTAAATAGATGACTTTGTTCAATTTGCGGAGGGTTAAGGTTTAAAAATAGATGATATCGTTTAAAGTCGGATTCTAAAGCATTTTTAATAGATGACTTTGTTCAAGTTGCGGATTCTTAAGGTTTGAAAATAGATTATATCGTTTAAAGTCGGATTCTAAAGCATTGTAAATAGATGACTTTGTTCAAGTTTCGGATTCTTAGGGTTTGAAAATAGATGTTATCGTTTAAAGTTCGATTCTAAAGCATTGTAAATAGATGACTTTGTTTAAGTTGCTGATTCTCAAGGATTCAAAATAGATAGTATCGTTTAAAGTCGGATTCTAAAGCATTGTTAATAGATGAGATTGTTCAAGTTGCGGATTCTTAAGCTTTGTAAATAGATGATATCGTTTAAAGTCGGATTCTAAAGCTTTGTAAATAGATGACTTTGGTCAAGTTGCGGATACTTAAGGTTTAAAAATAGATGATATCGTGGAATGTCGGATTCTAAAGCATTGTAAATAGATGACATTGTTAGAGTTGCGGATACTTAATGTTTGAAAATAGATGATAATGTTTAAAGTCGCATTCTAAAGCATTGTAAATTGATGACTTTTGTCAAATTGCGGATTCTTAAGGTTTGAAAATATATGATATCGTTTAATATCGGATCCTAAAGCATTGTAAATAGATGTCTTTGTTCAAGTTGCGGATTGTTAAGGTTTAAAAATAGATTATATCGTTTACAGTCGGATTCTAAAGCATTGTAAATAGATACTTTGTTCAAGTTGCACCGTCTAAAGGTTTGAAAATAGATGATATCGTTTCAAGTCGGATTCTAAAGCATTGTAAATAGATGACTTTGTTCAAGTTTCCGATTCTGCCGGTTTGAAAATAGATGATATTGTTTCAAGTCAGATGCTAAAGCATTGTAAGTAGATGACTTTATTACAGTTGCGGATTGTTAAGGTTTGAAAATCGATGATAATGTTTAAAGTCGCATTCTAAAGCTTTGTAAATAGATGACTTTGTTCAAGTTGCGGATTCTAAAGATATGAACCTAGATGATATCGTTTAAAGTCGGATTCTAAAGCATTGTAAATAGATGACTTTGTTCAAGTTGCGGATTCTTAAGGTTTAAAAATAGATTATATCGTTTAACGTCGGGTTAAAAGCATTGTAAATAGATGACTTTGTTCAAGTTGCGGATTCTTAATGTTTGAAAATAGATGATATCGTTTACCGTCGGACTCTAAAGCATTGTAAATAGATGACTTTTGTCAAGTTGCGGATTCTTAATGTTTGAATATAGATGATATCGTTTAAAGTCGGATGCTAAAGCATTGTAAGTAGATGACTTTATTACAGTTGCGGATTCTTAAGGTTTGAAAATAGATGATAATGTTTAAAGTCGCATTCTAAAGCTTTGTAAATAGATAACTTTGTTCAAGTTGCCGATTCTAACGGTTTGAAAATAGATGATATTGTTTAAAGTCGGATTCTAAAGCATTGTAAATAGATGACTTTGTTCAAGTTGCGGATTCTAAAGGTTTGAACTTAGATGATATCGTTTAAAGTCGGATTCTAAAGCATTGTAAATAGATGACTTTGTTCAAGTTGCGGATTCTTAAGGTTTGAAAATAGATTATATCGTTTAACGTCGGGTTAAAAGCATTGTAAATAGATGAGTTTGTTCAAGTTGCGGATTCTTAAGTTTTAAAACTAGATGATATCGTTTAAAGTCGGATTCAAAAGCATTGTAAATAGATGACTTTGTTCATGTTGCGGATTCTTAATGTTTGAAAATAGATGATATCGTTTACCGTCGGACTCTAATGCATTGTAAATAGATGACTTTGGTCAAGTTGCAGATTCTTAATGTTTGAAAATAGATGATATTGTTTAAAGTCGGATGCTAAAGCATTGTAAGTAGATGACTTTGTTACAGTTGCGGATTCTTAAGGTTTGAAAATAGATGGTAATGTTTAAAGTCGCATTCTAAAGCATTGTAAATAGATGACTTTGTGCAAATTGCGGATTCTTAATGTTTGAAAATAGATGATATCGTTTAAAGACGGATTTTAAAGCATTGTAAGTAGATGACTTTATTACAGTTGCGGTTTCTTCAGGTTTTAAAAAAGATGATAATGTTAAAAGTTGCAGTCTAAAGCTTTGTTGATAGATGACTTTGTTTAAATTGCGGATTCTTAAGGTTTTAACCTAAGTGATATCGTTTAAAGTCGGATTCTAAAGCATTGTAAATAGATGACTTTGTTCAAGTTGCAGATTCTAAAGGTTTGAACCTAGATGATATCGTTTGAAATCGGATTCTAAAGCATTGTAAATAGATGACTTTGTTCAAGTTGCGGATTCCTAAGGTTTGAAAATAGATGATATCGTTTAAAGTCGGATTCTAAAGCATTGTAAATAGGTGACTTTGGTCAAGTTGCGGATACTTTAGGTTTAAAAATAGATAATATCGTGGAAAGTCGGATTCTAAAGCATTGTAAATAGATGACATTGTTAGAGTTGCGGATTCTTAATGTTTGAAAATAGATGATATCGTTTAAAGTCGGATTCTAAAGCATTGTAAATAGATGACTTTGTTCAAGTTGCGGATACTTAATGTTTGAAAATAGATGATATTGTTTAAAGTCGGATTCTAAAGCATTGTAAATAGATGACTTTGTTTAAGTTGCGGATTCTTAATGTTTTAAAATAGATGATATCGTTTAAGGTCGGATTCTAAAGCATTGTAAATAGATATTTTGGTCAAGTTGCGGAGTCTAAAAGTTTGAAAATAGAAGATATCGTTTCAAGTCTGATTCTAAAGCATTGTAAATAGATGACTTTGTTGAAGTTGCGGATTCTCAAGGTTGGAAAATAGATGATATTGTTTATAGTCGGATACTAAAGCATTGTAAGTAGATGACTTTATTACAGTTGCGGATTCTTAAGCTTTGAAAATAGATGATAATGTTTAAAGTCGCTTTCTAAAGCATTGTAAATTGATGACTTTGTTCAAATTGCGGATTCTTAAGGTTTGAAAATATATGATATCGTTTAAAGTCGGATCCTAAAGCATTGTAAATAGATGTCTTAGTTCAAGTTTCGGATTCTTAAGGTTTAAAAATAGATTATATCGTTTACAGTCGGATTCTAAAGCATTGTAAATAGATACTTTGTTCAAGTTGCACCGTCTAAATGGTTTGAAAATAGATGATATCGTTTCAAGTCGGATTCTAAAGCATTGTAAATAGATGACTTTGTTAAAGTTGCGGATTCTAAAGGTTTGAACCTAGATGATATCGTTTTAAGTCGGATTCTAAAGCCTTTTAAATAGATGACTTTGTTCAAGTTGCGGATTCTTTAGGTTTGAAAATAGATTCTATCGTTTTAAGTCGGATTCAAAAGCATTGTAAATAGATGACTTTGTTCAATTTGCGGAGGGTTAAGGTTTAAAAATAGATGATATCGTTTAAAGTCGGATTCTAAAGCATTTTTAATAGATGACTTTGTTCAAGTTGCGGATTCTTAAGGTTTGAAAATAGATTATATCGTTTAAAGTCGGATTCTAAAGCATTGTAAATAGATGACTTTGTTCAAGTTTCGGATTCTTAGGGTTTGAAAATAGATGTTATCGTTTAAAGTTCGATTCTAAAGCATTGTAAATAGATGACTTTGTTTAAGTTGCTGATTCTCAAGGATTCAAAATAGATAGTATCGTTTAAAGTCGGATTCTAAAGCATTGTTAATAGATGACTTTGTTCAAGTTGCGGATTCTTAAGGTTTGTAAATAGATGATATCGTTTAAAGTCGGATTCTAAAGCTTTGTAAATAGATGACTTTGGTCAAGTTGCGGATTCTTAAGGTTTGAAAATAGATGATATCGTGGAATGTCGGATTCTAAAGCATTGTAAATAGATGACATTGTTAGAGTTGCGGATTCTTAATGTTTGAAAATAGATGATATCGTTTAAGTCGGATTCTAAAGCATTGTAAATAGATGACTTTGTTCAAGTTGCGGATACTTAATGTTTGAAAATAGATGATATTGTTTAAAGTCGGATTCTAAAGCATTGTAAATTGATGACTTTTGTCAAGTTGCGGATACTTAAGGTTTAAAAATAGATGATATCGTGTAAGTCGGATTCTAAAGCATTGTAAATAGATGACTTTGTTCAAGTTGCGGATACTTAATGTTTGAAAATAGATGATAATGTTTAAAGTCGCATTCTAAAGCATTGTAAATTGATGACTTTGTTCAAATTGCGGATTCTTAAGGTTTGAAAATATATGATATCGTTTAAAGTCGGATCCTAAAGCATTGTAAATAGATGTCTTTGTTCAAGTTGCGGATTCTTAAGGTTTAAAAATAGATTATATCGTTTACAGTCGGATTCTAAAGCATTGTAAATAGATACTTTGTTCAAGTTGCACCGTCTAAAGGTTTGAAAATAGATGATATCGTTTCAAGTCGGATTCTAAAGCATTGTAAATAGATGACTTTGTTCAAGTTGCCGATTCTCCCGGTTTGAAAATGGATGATATTGTTTCAAGTCATATTCTAAAGCATTGTAAGTAGATGACTTTATTACAGTTGCGGATTCTTAAGGTTTGAACCTAGATGATATCGTTTAAAGTCGGATTCTAAAGCATTGTAAATAGATGACTTTGTTCAAGTTGCGGATTCTTAAGGTTTGAAAATAGATTATATCGTTTAACGTCGGGTTAAAAGCATTGTAAATAGATGAGTTTGTTCAAGTTGCGGATTCTTAAGTTTTAAAACTAGATGATATCGTTTAAAGTCGGATTCAAAAGCATTGTAAATAGATGACTTTGTTCATGTTGCGGATTCTTAATGTTTGAAAATAGATGATATCGTTTACCGTCGGACTCTAATGCATTGTAAATAGATGACTTTGGTCAAGTTGCAGATTCTTAATGTTTGAAAATAGATGATATTGTTTAAAGTCGGATGCTAAAGCATTGTAAGTAGATGACTTTGTTACAGTTGCGGATTCTTAAGGTTTGAAAATAGATGGTAATGTTTAAAGTCGCATTCTAAAGCATTGTAAATAGATGACTTTGTGCAAATTGCGGATTCTTAATGTTTGAAAATAGATGATATCGTTTAAAGACGGATTTTAAAGCTTTGTAAGTAGATGACTTTATTACAGTTGCGGTTTCTTCAGGTTTTAAAAAAGATGATAATGTTAAAAGTTGCAGTCTAAAGCTTTGTTGATAGATGACTTTGTTCAAATTGCGGATTCTTAAGGTTTTAACCTAAGTGATATCGTTTAAAGTCGGATTCTAAAGCATTGTAAATAGATGACTTTGTTCAAGTTGCAGATTCTAAAGGTTTGAACCTAGATGATATCGTTTGAAATCGGATTCTAAAGCATTGTAAATAGATGACTTTGTTCAAGTTGCGGATTCTTAACGTTTGAAAATAGATGATATCGTTTAAAGTCGGATTCTAAAGCATTGTAAATAGGTGACTTTGGTCAAGTTGCGGATACTTTAGGTTTAAAAATAGATAATATCGTGGAAAGTCGGATTCTAAAGCATTGTAAATAGATGACATTGTTAGAGTTGCGGATTCTTAATGTTTGAAAATAGATGATATCGTTTAAGTCGGATTCTAAAGCATTGTAAATAGATGACTTTGTTCAAGTTGCGGATACTTAATGTTTGAAAATAGATGATATTGTTTAAAGTCGGATTCTAAAGCATTGTAAATAGATGACTTTGTTTAAGTTGCGGATTCTTAATGTTTTAAAATAGATGATATCGTTTAAGGTCGGATTCTAAAGCATTGTAAATAGATATTTTGGTCAAGTTGCGGAGTCTAAAAGTTTGAAAATAGAAGATATCGTTTCAAGTCTGATTCTAAAGCATTGTAAATAGATGACTTTGTTGAAGTTGCGGATTCTCAAGGTTTGAAAATAGATGATATTGTTTATAGTCGGATACTAAAGCATTGTAAGTAGATGACTTTATTACAGTTGCGGATTCTTAAGCTTTGAAAATAGATGACAATGTTTAAAGTCGCTTTCTAAAGCATTGTAAATTGATGACTTTGTTCAAATTGCGGATTCTTAAGGTTTGAAAATATATGATATCGTTTAAAGTCGGATCCTAAAGCATTGTAAATAGATGTCTTAGTTCAAGTTTCGGATTCTTAAGGTTTAAAAATAGATTATATCGTTTACAGTCGGATTCTAAAGCATTGTAAATAGATACTTTGTTCAAGTTGCACCGTCTAAATGGTTTGAAAATAGATGATATCGTTTCAAGTCGGATTCTAAAGCATTGTAAATAGATGACTTTGTTAAAGTTGCGGATTCTAAAGGTTTGAACCTAGATGATATCGTTTTAAGTCGGATTCTAAAGCCTTTTAAATAGATGACTTTGTTCAAGTTGCGGATTCTTTAGGTTTGAAAATAGATTCTATCGTTTTAAGTCGGATTCAAAAGCATTGTAAATAGATGACTTTGTTCAATTTGCGGAGGGTTAAGGTTTAAAAATAGATGATATCGTTTAAAGTCGGATTCTAAAGCATTTTTAATAGATGACTTGTTCAAGTTGCGGATTCTTAAGGTTTGAAAATAGATGATATCGTTTAAAGTCGGATTCTAAAGCATTGTAAATAGATGACTTTGTTCAAGTTTCGGATTCTTAGGGTTTGAAAATAGATGTTATCGTTTAAAGTTCGATTCTAAAGCATTGTAAATAGATGACTTTGTTTAAGTTGCTGATTCTCAAGGATTCAAAATAGATAGTATCGTTTAAAGTCGGATTCTAAAGCATTGTAAATAGATGACTTTGTTCAAGTTGCGGATTCTTAAGGTTTGTAAATAGATGATATCGTTTAAAGTCGGATTCTAAAGCTTTGTAAATAGATGACTTTGGTCAAGTTGCGGATTCTTAAGGTTTGAAAATAGATGATATCGTGGAATGTCGGATTCTAAAGCATTGTAAATAGATGACATTGTTAGAGTTGCGGATTCTTAATGTTTGAAAATAGATGATATCGTTTAAGTCGGATTCTAAAGCATTGTAAATAGATGACTTTGTTCAAGTTGCGGATACTTAATGTTTGAAAATAGATGATATTGTTTAAAGTCGGATTCTAAAGCATTGTAAATTGATGACTTTTGTCAAGTTGCGGATACTTAAGGTTTAAAAATAGATGATATCGTGTAAGTCGGATTCTAAAGCATTGTAAATAGATGACTTTGTTCAAGTTGCGGATACTTAATGTTTGAAAATAGATGATAATGTTTAAAGTCGCATTCTAAAGCATTGTAAATTGATGACTTTGTTCAAATTGCGGATTCTTAAGGTTTGAAAATATATGATATCGTTTAAAGTCGGATCCTAAAGCATTGTAAATAGATGTCTTTGTTCAAGTTGCGGATTCTTAAGGTTTAAAAATAGATTATATCGTTTACAGTCGGATTCTAAAGCATTGTAAATAGATACTTTGTTCAAGTTGCACCGTCTAAAGGTTTGAAAATAGATGATATCGTTTCAAGTCGGATTCTAAAGCATTGTAAATAGATGACTTTGTTCAAGTTGCCGATTCTCCCGGTTTGAAAATGGATGATATTGTTTCAAGTCATATTCTAAAGCATTGTAAGTAGATGACTTTATTACAGTTGCGGATTCTTAAGGTTTGAACCTAGATGATATCGTTTCAAGTCGCATTCTAAAGCTTTGTAAATAGATGACTTTGTTCAAGTTGCGGATTCTTAAGGTTTGAAAATAGATTATATCGTTTAACGTCGGGTTAAAAGCATTGTAAATAGATGAGTTTGTTCAAGTTGCGGATTCTTAAGTTTTAAACTAGATGATATCGTTTAAAGTCGGATTCAAAAGCATTGTAAATAGATGACTTTGTTTAAGTTGCTGATTCTCAAGGATTCAAAATAGATAGTATCGTTTAAAGTCGGATTCTAAAGCATTGTTAATAGATGAGATTGTTCAAGTGGCGGATTCTTAAGGTTTGTAAATAGATGATATCGTTTAAAGTCGGATTCTAAAGCTTTGTAAATAGATGACTTTGGTCAAGTTGCGGATACTTAAGGTTTAAAAATAGATGATATCGTGGAATGTCGGATTCTAAAGCATTGTAAATAGATGACATTGTAAGAGTTGCGGATACTTAATGTTTGAAAATAGATGATAATGTTTAAAGTCGCATTCTAAAGCATTGTAAATTGATGACTTTTGTCAAATTGCGGATTCTTAAGGTTTGAAAATATATGATATCGTTTAATATCGGATCCTAAAGCATTGTAAATAGATGTCTTTGTTCAAGTTGCGGATTGTTAAGGTTTAAAAATAGATTATATCGTTTACAGTCGGATTCTAAAGCATTGTAAATAGATACTTTGTTCAAGTTGCACCGTCTAAAGGTTTGAAAATAGATGATATCGTTTCAAGTCGGATTCTAAAGCATTGTAAATAGATGACTTTGTTCAAGTTTCCGATTCTGCCGGTTTGAAAATAGATGATATTGTTTCAAGTCAGATGCTAAAGCATTGTAAGTAGATGACTTTATTACAGTTGCGGATTGTTAAGGTTTGAAAATAGATGATAATGTTTAAAGTCGCATTCTAAAGCTTTGTAAATAGATGACTTTGTTCAAGTTGCGGATTCTAAAGATATGAACCTAGATGATATCGTTTAAAGTCGGATTCTAAAGCATTGTAAATAGATGACTTTGTTCAAGTTGCGGATTCTTAAGGTTTAAAAATAGATTATATCGTTTAACGTCGGGTTAAAAGCATTGTAAATAGATGACTTTGTTCAAGTTGCCGATTTCTTAATGTTTGAAAATAGATGATATCGTTTACCGTCGGACTCTAAAGCATTGTAAATAGATGACTTTTGTCAAGTTGCGGATTCTTAATGTTTGAATATAGATGATATCGTTTAAAGTCGGATGCTAAAGCATTGTAAGTAGATGACTTTATTACAGTTGCGGATTCTTAAGGTTTGAAAATAGATGATAATGTTTAAAGTCGCATTCTAAAGCTTTGTAAATAGATAACTTTGTTCAAGTTGCTTATTCTAACGGTTTGAAAATAGATGATATTGTTTAAAGTCGGATTCTAAAGCATTGTAAATAGATGACTTTGTTCAAGTTGCGGATTCTAAAGGTTTGAACTTAGATGATATCGTTTTAAGTCGGATTCTAAAGCATTGTAAATAGATGACTTTGTTCAAGTTGCGGATTCTTAAGGTTTGAAAATAGATGATATCGTTTAAAGTCGGATTCTAAAGCATTGTAAATATATGACTTTGGTCAAGTTGCGCATTCTCAAGGTTGGAAAATAGATGATATCGTTAAAGTCGGATTCTAAAGCATTGTAAATAGATGACTTTGGTCAAGTTGCGGATACTTAAGGTTTAAAAATAGATGATATCGTGGAAAGTCGGATTCTAAAGCATTGTAAATAGATGACATTGTTAGAGTTGCGGATTCTTAATGTTTGAAAATAGATGATATCGTTTAAGTCGGATTCTAAAGCATTGTAAATAGATGACTTTGTTCAAGTTGCGGATACTTAATGTTTGAAAATAGATGATATTGTTTAAAGTCGGATTCTAAAGCATTGTAAATAGATGACTTTGTTTAAGTTGCGGATTCTTAATGTTTGAAAATAGATGATATCGGTTAAAGTCGGATTCTAAAGCATTGTAAATAGATGACTTTCTTCAAGTTGCGAGTTGTTCAGGTTTAAAAGTAGAGGATATCGTTTAATGTCGAATACTAAAGCATTGTAAATAGATGACTTCATTTAAGTTGCGAATTCTTAATGTCTGAAAATAGATGATATCGTTTAAAGTCGGATTCTAAAGCATTGTAAATAGATGAATTTTTTTAAGTTGCGGATTCTTAATGTTTGAAAATAGATGATATCGTTTAAAGTTAGATTCTAAAGCATTGTAAATAGATGACTTTGTTCAAGTTGCGGATTCTTTAGGTTTACAAATCGATGATATCGTTTAAAGTCGGATTCTAAAGCATTGTAAATAGATGACTTTGTTCAAGTTGCGGATTCTTGATGTTTTAAAATAGATGATATCGTTTAAAGTCGGATTCTAAAGCATTGTAAGTAGATGACTTTGTTCAAGGATCCAATTTTTAATGTTAGAAAATGCATGATATCGTATTAAGTCGGATTCTAAAGCATTGTAAATAGATTACTTTGTTCAAGTTGCCGACTCTTGAGGTTTTAAAATAGATGATATCGTTTCAAATCGGATTCTAAAGCATTGTAAATTAATGACTTTGTTCAAGTTGCCAATTCTTAAGGTGTGAAAATAGATGATATCGTTTAAAGTCGAATTCTAAAGCATTGTAAATAGATTACTTTGTTTAAGTTGCGGACTGCTCAGGTTTGAAAATAGATTATATCGTTTAAAGTCGGATTCTAAAGCATTGTAAATAGATGACTTTGTTCAAGTTGGTGGATTCTTAGGGTTTGAAAATAGATGATATCGTTTAAAGTCGGATTCTAAAGCATTATAAATAGATGACTTTGTTCAAGTTGCGGATTCTCAGGGTTTGAAAATAGATGATATCGTTTTAAGTCGGATTCTAAAGCATTGTAAATAGATGACTTTGTTCAAGTTGCCGATTCTTGAGGATTGAAAATAGATAATATCGTTTAAAGTCGGATTCTAAAGCATTGTAATTAGATGACTTTGGTCCAGTTGCGGATTCTTTAGGTTTGAAAATAGATGATATCGTTTAAAGTCGGATTCTAAAGCATTGTAAGTTGATGACTTTGTTCAAGTGGCCGATTCTTAAAGTTTGAAAATATATTATATCGTTTAAAATCGGATTCCAAATCATTGTAAATAGATGACTTTGTTCCAGTTGCGGATTCTTAAGATTTAAAAATAGATGATATCGTTTAAAGTCGGATTCTAAAGCATTGTAAATTTATGACTTTGTTCAAGTTGCGGACTCTTATTGTTTGAAAAGAGATGATATCGTTTCAAGTCGGATTCTAAAGCATTTTAAATAGATTACTTTGTTCAAGTTGAGGAAGCTCAAGGTTAGAAAATAGATGATATTGGTTAAAGTCGGATTCTTAAGCATTGTAAGTACATTACTTAATACAGTTGCGGATTATTAAGGTTTGAAAATAGATGACAATGTTTACAGTCGCATTCTAAAGCATTGTAAATAGATGACTTCGTTCAAGTTGTGCATTCTTGAGGTTTGTGAATAGATGATATCGTTTAAAGTCAGATTCTAAAGCACTTTAAATAGATGACTTTGTTCAAGTTGCGGATTCTTAAGGTTTGAAAATAGATGATATCGTTTAAAGTCGGATTCTAAAGCATTGTAAATAGATGACTTTGTTCAAGTTGAATATTCTTTAATGTTTGAAAATAGATGATATCGTTTTAAGTGGGATTCTTAAGCATTGTAAATAGATGACTTTGTTCAAGTTGCGGATTCTTAAGGTGTCAAAATAGATGATATCGTTTAAAGTCGGATTCTAAAGCATTGTAAATAGATGACTTTGTTCAAGTTGCGGACTCCTAAGGTTTGAATATAGATGATATCGTTTAAAGTCTGATTCTAAAGCATTGTAAATAGATGACTTTGTTCAAGTTGCGGATTCTTAAGGTTGGAAAATAGATGATATCGTTTAAAGTCGGATTCTAAAGCATTGTAAATATATGACATTGTTCAAGTTGCGGATTCTTAATGTTTGAAAATAGATGTTATCGTGTAAAGTCGGATTCTTAAGCATTGTAAATAGATGACTTTGTTCAAGTTGCGGATTCTTATTCTTTGAAAATAGATCATATCGTTTAAAGTCGGATTCTAAAGCATTGAAAATAGATGACTTTGTTAAAGTTGCGGATTCTTAATGTTTGAAAATAGATGATATCGTTTAAGTCGGATTCTAAAGCACTGTAAATAGATGAAATTGTTCAAGTTGCGGATACTTAATGTTTGAAAATTGATGATATCGTTTAAAGTCGGATTCTAAAGCATTGTAAATAGATACTTTGTTCAAGTTGCGGAGTCTAAAGTTTTAAAAATAGATGCTATCTTTCCAAGTCGGATTCTAAAGCATTGTAAATCGATGACTGTGTTAAAGTTGCGGATTCCTAAGGTTGACAAATAGATGATATCATTTAAAGTCGGATTCTAAAGCATTGTAAATAGATGACTTTGTTCAAGTTGCGAATTCTTAAGGTGTGAAAATAGATGTTTTCGTTTAAAGTCGGATTCTTAAGCATTGTAAATAGATTACTTTGTTCAAGTTGCGGATTCTTAAGGTTTGAAAATAGATGATATCGTTTAAAGTCGGATTCTAAAGCATTGTAAATATATGACTTTGTTCAAGTTGCGAGATCTTAAGGTTATAAACTAGATAATATCGTTTAATGTCGGATACTAAAGCATTGTAAATAGATGACTCTGTGTAAGTAGCGGATGCTTACGGGTTTAAAATAGATGATATCGTTTAAAGTGGGATTCTAAAGCATTGTAAATAGATGACTTTGTTCAAATTGCCGATTCTTCAGCTTTGAAAATAGATGATATCGTTTAAAGTCGGATTCCACAGCATTGTAAATAGATAACTTTGTTCAAGTTGCGGATTCTTAAGGTTTGAAAATAGATGATATCGGTTAAGTCGGATTCTAAAGCATTGTAAATAGATGACTTGTTCAAGTTGTGGATTCTTGAGCTTAGAAAATAGATGATATCGTTTAAAGTCTAATTCTAAAGCACTGTAAATGGATGACTTTGTTAAAGTTGCCCAATCTTAAGGTTCGAAAATAGATAATATCGTTGAAAGTCGGATTCTAAAGCATTGTAAATAGACGACTTTGTTCAAGTTACGTATTCTTAAGGTTCGAAAATAGATGATACCGTTAAAGTCGGATTATAAAGCATTTTAAATAGATGACTTTGTTCAAGTTGCGGATTTTTTAGGTTTGAAAATAGATGATATCGTTTAAAGTCGGATTCTAAAAGATTGTAAATAGATGA
Source organism: Sepiola atlantica (assembly GCA_963556195.1). NCBI lineage: Eukaryota > Metazoa > Mollusca > Cephalopoda > Sepiida > Sepiolidae > Sepiola > Sepiola atlantica. Next base: position 396,867 of record OY744535.1, on the reverse strand, counting down.
CTTTGTTTAAGTTCCGGATTCTTAAGGGTTGAAAATAGATGATAATGTTTAAAGTCCCATTCTAAAGCATTGAAAATAGATGACTTTGTTCAAGTTGCGGATTCTTAAGTTTTTAAAATAGATGATATCGTTTAAAGTCGGATTCTAAAGCATTGTAAATAGATGATCTTGTTCAAGTTGCGGATTCTTAAGGTTTGTAAATCGATGATATCGTTAAAAGTCGGATTGTTATGCATTGTAAATAGATGACTTTGTTCAAGTTGCGGATTCTTGAGGTTTAAAAATAGATGATATCGGTCAAAGTCGGATTCAAAAGCATTGTAAATAGATGACTTTGTTCAAGTTGCGGATGCTTAAGAATTGAAAATAGATGATAATGTTTAAAGTCGGATTCTAAAGCATTGTAAATAGATGACTTTGTTCAAGTTGCATATTCTTAAGGTTTGAAAATAGATGATATCGTTTAAAGTGTGATTCTAAAGCATTGTAAATAGATGACTTGTGTACGTTACGGATTCTTACCGTTTGAAAATCGATGATATCGTTTAAAGTCGGATTCTAAAGCATTGTAAATAGATTACTTTGTTCAAGTCGCGGAAACTAAATGTTTGAAAATAGATGTAATCGTTTAAAGTAAGATTCTACAGCACTGTAAATAGATAACTTTGTTCAAGTTGCCGATTCTTAAGGTTCGAAAATAGATGATATCGTTTGAAATCGGATTCTAAAGCATTGTAAATAGATGACTTTGTTCAAGTTACGTATTCTTAAGGTTTGAAAATAGATGATATCATTTAAAGTCGGATTCTAAAGCATTGTAAATAGATGACTTTGTTCAAGTTGCGGATTTTTTAGGTTTGAAAATAGATGATATCGCTTAAAGTCGGATTCCAAAGCACTTTAAATAGATGACTTTGTTCAAGTTGCGGATTCTTTAGGTTTGAAAATAGATGATATCGTTTAAAGTCGGATTCTAAAGAATTGTAAATAGATGACTTTATTCAAGTGGTGGATTCTTAAGGTTTGAAAATAGATGATATCGTTGAAAGTGTGATTCTAAACCATTGTAAATAGATGACTTTGTTCAAGTTGCGGATTCTTAAGGTTTGAAAATCGATGATATCGTTTAAAGTCGGATTCTAAAGCATTGTAAATGGACGACTTTGTTCAAGTGGCGGATTCTTCAGGTTTGAAAATAGATGATATCGTTTAATGTCGTATACTAAAGCATTGTAAATAGATTACTAAGTTCAAGTTACGTATTCTTCAGGTGTCAAAATAGATGATATCGTTTAAAGTGTGATTCTAAAGCATTGTAAATAGATGACTTGTTGAAGTTTCTGATTCTTAAGGTTCGAAAATAGATAATATCGTTTGAAGTCAGATTCTAAAGCATTGTAAATAGATCACTTTGTTCAAGTTGCAGATGTTTTAGGTTTGAAAATAGATGATATCGTTTAAAGTCGCATTCCAAAGCATTGTAAATAGATGACTTTGTTAAAGTTGCGGATTCGTTAGGTTTGAAAATAGATGATATCGGTTAAAGTCGGATTCTTAAGCATTGTAAATAGATTACTTGTTCAAGTTGCGGACTCTGAAGGTTTGAAAATAGATGATATCGTTTAAAGTCGGATTCTAAAGCATTGTAAATAGATGACTTTGTTCAAGTTGCCGATTCTTAAGGTTCGAAAATAGATGATATTGTTTAAAGTCGGATTCTAAAAGATTGTAAATAGATGACTTTGTTCAAGTTCCGGATTCTAAACAGTTGAAAATAGATGATAATGTTTAAAGTCAGATTCTAAAGTATTGAAACTAGATGACTTTATACAATTTGCGGATTCTTAAGGTTTTAAAATAGATGATATCGTTTAAAGTCGGATTCTAAAGCATTGTAAATAGATGACCTTGTTCAAGTTGCGGATTCTTAAGGTTTGTAAATCGATGATATCGTTAAAAGTCGGATTCTTAAGCATTGTAAATAGATGACTTTGTTCAAGTTGCGGATTCTTGATGTTTGAAAATAGATGATATCGGTCAAAGTCGGATTCTAAAGCATTGTAAATAGATGACTTTGTTACAGTTGCGGACTCTGAAGGTTTGAAAATAGAGGATATCGTTTAAAGTCGGATTCTAAAGCATTGTAAATATATGACTTTGTTCAAGTTGCCGATTCTTAAGATTTGAAAATAGATGATATTGTTTAAAGTCGGATTCTAAGTGATTGTAAATAGATGACTTTGTCTAAGTTTCGGATTCTGAAGGTTTGAAAATAGAAGATCATGTTTAAAGTAGGATTCAAAAGCATTGTAAATAGATGACTTTGTTCAAGTTGCGGATTCTTTAGGTTTGAAAATAGATGATATCGTTGAAAGTGGGATTCTAAAGCATTGTAAATAGATGACTTTGTTCAAATTGCCGATTCTTCAGCTTTGAAAATAGATGATATCGTTTAAAGTCGGATTCCACAGCATTGTAAATAGATAACTTTGTTCAAGTTGCGGATTCTTAAGGTTTGAAAATAGATGATATCGGTTAAGTCGGATTCTAAAGCATTGTAAATAGATGACTTGTTCAAGTTGTGGATTCTTGAGCTTAGAAAATAGATGATATCGTTTAAAGTCTAATTCTAAAGCACTGTAAATGGATGACTTTGTTAAAGTTGCCCAATCTTAAGGTTCGAAAATAGATAATATCGTTGAAAGTCGGATTCTAAAGCATTGTAAATAGACGACTTTGTTCAAGTTACGTATTCTTAAGGTTCGAAAATAGATGATACCGTTAAAGTCGGATTATAAAGCATTTTAAATAGATGACTTTGTTCAAGTTGCGGATTTTTTAGGTTTGAAAATAGATGATATCGTTTAAAGTCGGATTCTAAAAGATTGTAAATAGATGACTTTGTTTAAGTTCCGGATTCTTAAGGGTTGAAAATAGATGATAATGTTTAAAGTCCCATTCTAAAGCATTGAAAATAGATGACTTTGTTCAAGTTGCGGATTCTTAAGTTTTTAAAATAGATGATATCGTTTAAAGTCGGATTCTAAAGCATTGTAAATAGATGATCTTGTTCAAGTTGCGGATTCTTAAGGTTTGTAAATCGATGATATCGTTAAAAGTCGGATTGTTATGCATTGTAAATAGATGACTTTGTTCAAGTTGCGGATTCTTGAGGTTTAAAAATAGATGATATCGGTCAAAGTCGGATTCAAAAGCATTGTAAATAGATGACTTTGTTCAAGTTGCGGATGCTTAAGAATTGAAAATAGATGATAATGTTTAAAGTCGGATTCTAAAGCATTGTAAATAGATGACTTTGTTCAAGTTGCATATTCTTAAGGTTTGAAAATAGATGATATCGTTTAAAGTGTGATTCTAAAGCATTGTAAATAGATGACTTGTGTACGTTACGGATTCTTACCGTTTGAAAATCGATGATATCGTTTAAAGTCGGATTCTAAAGCATTGTAAATAGATTACTTTGTTCAAGTCGCGGAAACTAAATGTTTGAAAATAGATGTAATCGTTTAAAGTAAGATTCTACAGCACTGTAAATAGATAACTTTGTTCAAGTTGCCGATTCTTAAGGTTCGAAAATAGATGATATCGTTTGAAATCGGATTCTAAAGCATTGTAAATAGATGACTTTGTTCAAGTTACGTATTCTTAAGGTTTGAAAATAGATGATATCATTTAAAGTCGGATTCTAAAGCATTGTAAATAGATGACTTTGTTCAAGTTGCGGATTTTTTAGGTTTGAAAATAGATGATATCGCTTAAAGTCGGATTCCAAAGCACTTTAAATAGATGACTTTGTTCAAGTTGCGGATTCTTTAGGTTTGAAAATAGATGATATCGTTTAAAGTCGGATTCTAAAGAATTGTAAATAGATGACTTTATTCAAGTGGTGGATTCTTAAGGTTTGAAAATAGATGATATCGTTGAAAGTGTGATTCTAAACCATTGTAAATAGATGACTTTGTTCAAGTTGCGGATTCTTAAGGTTTGAAAATCGATGATATCGTTTAAAGTCGGATTCTAAAGCATTGTAAATGGACGACTTTGTTCAAGTGGCGGATTCTTCAGGTTTGAAAATAGATGATATCGTTTAATGTCGTATACTAAAGCATTGTAAATAGATTACTAAGTTCAAGTTACGTATTCTTCAGGTGTCAAAATAGATGATATCGTTTAAAGTGTGATTCTAAAGCATTGTAAATAGATGACTTGTTGAAGTTTCTGATTCTTAAGGTTCGAAAATAGATAATATCGTTTGAAGTCAGATTCTAAAGCATTGTAAATAGATCACTTTGTTCAAGTTGCAGATGTTTTAGGTTTGAAAATAGATGATATCGTTTAAAGTCGCATTCCAAAGCATTGTAAATAGATGACTTTGTTAAAGTTGCGGATTCGTTAGGTTTGAAAATAGATGATATCGGTTAAAGTCGGATTCTTAAGCATTGTAAATAGATTACTTGTTCAAGTTGCGGACTCTGAAGGTTTGAAAATAGATGATATCGTTTAAAGTCGGATTCTAAAGCATTGTAAATAGATGACTTTGTTCAAGTTGCCGATTCTTAAGGTTCGAAAATAGATGATATTGTTTAAAGTCGGATTCTAAAAGATTGTAAATAGATGACTTTGTTCAAGTTCCGGATTCTAAACAGTTGAAAATAGATGATAATGTTTAAAGTCAGATTCTAAAGTATTGAAACTAGATGACTTTATACAATTTGCGGATTCTTAAGGTTTTAAAATAGATGATATCGTTTAAAGTCGGATTCTAAAGCATTGTAAATAGATGACCTTGTTCAAGTTGCGGATTCTTAAGGTTTGTAAATCGATGATATCGTTAAAAGTCGGATTCTTAAGCATTGTAAATAGATGACTTTGTTCAAGTTGCGGATTCTTGATGTTTGAAAATAGATGATATCGGTCAAAGTCGGATTCTAAAGCATTGTAAATAGATGACTTTGTTACAGTTGCGGACTCTGAAGGTTTGAAAATAGAGGATATCGTTTAAAGTCGGATTCTAAAGCATTGTAAATATATGACTTTGTTCAAGTTGCCGATTCTTAAGATTTGAAAATAGATGATATTGTTTAAAGTCGGATTCTAAGTGATTGTAAATAGATGACTTTGTCTAAGTTTCGGATTCTGAAGGTTTGAAAATAGAAGATCATGTTTAAAGTAGGATTCAAAAGCATTGTAAATAGATGACTTTGTTCAAGTTGCGGATTCTTTAGGTTTGAAAATAGATGATATCGTTGAAAGTGTGATTCTAAAGCATTGTAAATAGATGACTTTGTTCAAGTTGCGGAATCTTAAGGTTTGAAAATCGATGATATCGTTTAAAGTCGGATTCTAAAGCATTGTAAATAGATGACTGTGTTCAAGTTGCGAGTTCTTAAGGTTTAAAACAAGATGATATCGTTTTCTGTCGGATACTAAAGCATTGTAAATAGATTACTAAGTGCAAGTTACGTATTCTTAAGGTTTAGTAAATAGATGATATCGTTTAAAGTCGGATTATAAAGCCTTGTAAATAGATGACTTTGTTCAAGTTGCGCATTTTTTAAGTTTGAAAATAGATGATATCATTTAAAGTCGGATTCTAAAGAATTGTAAATAGATTACTTTGTTAGATTAGCGGATCCTTACTGTTTGAAAATAGATGATATCGTTTAAGTCGGATTCTAAAGCATTGTATATAGATGACATCGTTCCAGTTGCGGATACTTAATGTTTGAAAATAGATGATATCGTTTAAAGTCGGATTCTAAAGCATTGTTATTTGATGACTTTGTTCCAGTTGCGGATTCTTAAGGTTTGAAAATAGATGATATCGTTTAAAGTCGGATTCTAAAGCACTTTAAATAGATGACTTTGTTCAAGTTGCGGATTTTTAAGGTTAGAAAATAGATGATATCGTTTAAAGTCGGATTCTAAAGCATTGTAAATAGATGACTTTGTTCAAGTGGCGGACTAAAATAGATGATATTGTTACAAGTACGATTCTAAAGCATTGTAAGTTGATGACTTTATTACAGTTGCGGATTCTTTAGGTTTGAAAATAGATTATAATGTTTAAAGTCGCATTCTTAAGCATTGTAAATAGATGACTTTGTTCAAGTTGCGGATTCTTAAGGTTTGAAAATAGATGATATCGTTTTAAGTCGGATTCTAAAGCATTGTAAATAGATGACTTTGTTCAAGTTGCGGATTCTTAAGGTTTGAAAATAGATGATATCGTTTAAAGTCAGATTCTAAAGCATTGTAAATAGATTACTTTGTTCAAGTTGCCGATTCTTAAGGTTTGAAAATAGATGATATCGTTTTAAGTCGGATTCTAAAGCATTGTAAATTGATGACTTTGTTAAAGTTGCGGACTCTTAAGGTTTGAAATTAGATGATATCGTTTAAGATCGGATTCCAAACTATTGAAAATAGATGACTTTGTTCAAGTTGCGGATTCTTAAGGTTTGAAAATAGATGATATCGTTTAAAGTCGGATTCTAAAGCATTGTAAATAGATTACTTTGTTAGAGTTGCGGACCCTTATAGTTTGAAAATAGATGATATCGTTTAAGTCGGATTCTAAAGCATTGTATATAGATGACATTGTTCAAGTTGCAGATACTTAATGTTTGAAAATAGATGATATCGTTTAAAGTCGGATTCTAAAGCATTGTAATTTGATAACTTTGTTCCAGTTGCGGATTCTTAAGGTTTTAAAATAGATGATATCGGTTCAAGTGGGATTCTAAAGCACTTTAAATAGATGACTTTGTTCAAGTTGCGGATTCTTAAGGTTAGAAAATAGATGATATCGTTTAAAGTCGGATTCTAAAGCATTGTAAATCGATGACTGTGTTCAAGTTGCGGATTCTTAAGGTTTGAAAACAGATGATACCGGTTAAAGTCGGATTCTAAAGCATTGTAAATAGATGACTTTGTTCAAGTGGCGGACTAAAATAGATGATATTGTTACAAGTACGATTCTAAAGCATTGTAACTTGATGACTTTATTACAGTTGCGGATTCTTTAGGTTTGAAAATAGATGATAATGTTTAAAGTCGCATGCTGAAGCATTGTAAATGGATGACTTCGTTCAAGTTGCGGATTCTTAAGGTTTGAAAATAGATGATATCGTTTTAAGTCGGATTCTAAAGCATTGTAAATAGATGACTTTGTTCAAGTTGCGGATTCTTAAAATTTGAAAATAGATGATATCGTTTAAAGTCAGGTTCTAAAGCATTGTAAATAGATGACTTTGTGCAAGTAACGGATTCTTTAGGTTTAAAAATAGATGATATCGTTTAAAGTCGGATTCTAAAGCATTGTAAATAGATGACTTTGTTCAAGTTGCGAGTTCTTAAGGTTTAAAACTAGATGATATCGTTTTCTGTCGGATACTAAAGCATTGTAAATAGATTACTAAGTGCAAGTTACGTATTCTTAACGTTTTGAAAATAGATGATATCGTTTAAAGTCGGATTATAAAGCCTTGTAAATAGATGACTTTGTTCAAGTTGCGCATTTTTTAAGTTTGAAAATAGATGATATCGTTTAAAGTCGGATTCTAAAGCATTGTAAATAGATGACTTTGTTCAAGTTGCCGATTCTTAAGGTTTGTAAAATATATGATATTGTTGAAATTCGGATTCTAAAGGATTGTAAATAGAGGACTTTGTTCTAGTTGCAGATGCTTAAGGGTTCAAAATAGATGATAATGTTTCAAGTCAGATTCTAAAGCATTGTAAATAGATGACTTTGTTAAAGTTGCGGATTCTTAAGGTTTGAAAATAGATGATATCGTTTAAAGTGTGATTCTAAAGCATTGTAAATAGATGACTTGTTTACGTTGCGGATTCTTAACGTTTGAAAATCGATGATATCGTTTAAAGTCGGATTCTAAAACATTGTAAATAGATGACTTTGTTTAAGTTGCGGATTCTTAAGGTTCGAAAATAGATGATATTGTTACAAGTACGATTCTAAAGCATTGTAAGTAGATGACTTTATAACAGTTGCGGATTCTTTAGGTTTAAAAATAGATGATAATGTTTAAAGTCGCATTTTTAAGCATTGTAAATAGATGACTTTGTTCAAGTTGCGGATTCTTAAGGTTTGAAAATAGATGATATCGTTTAAAGCCGGATTCTAAAGCATTGTAAGTAGATGACTTTGTTCAAGTTGCCGATTCTTAAAGTTTGAAAATATATTATATTGTTTAAAATCGGATTCCAAATCATTGTAAATAGATGACTTTGTTCAAGTTGCGAATTCTTAAGATTTAAAAATAGATGATATCGTTTAAAGTCGGATTCTAAAGCATTGTAAATAGATGACTTTGTTCAAGTTGCGGACTCTTATTGTTTGAAAATAGATGATATCGTTTCAAGTGGGATTCTATAGCATTGTAAATAGATGACTTTGTTCAAGTTGAGGAGGCTCAAGGTTAGAAAATAGATGATATTGGTTAAAGTCGGATTCTTAAGCATTGTAAGTACATTACTTTATTACAGTTGCGGATTCTTAAGGTTTGAAAACAGATGGTAATGTTTACAGTCGCATTCTAAAGCATTGTAAATAGATGACTTCGTTCAAGTTGTGCATTCTTGAGGTTTGTGAATAGATGATATCGTTTAAAGTCGGATTCTAAAGAACTTTAAATAGATGACTTTGTTCAAGTTGCGGATTCTTAAGGTTTTTAAATAGATGATATCAATTAAAGTCGGATTCTAAAGCATTGTAAATAGATGACTTTGTTCAAGTTGCAGACTCTGTAGGTTTAAAAATAGATGATATCGTTTCAAGTCGGATTTTAAAGCATTGTAAATAGATGACTGTGTTCAAGTTGCTGATTCCTATGGTTCGAAAATTGATGATATCGGTTAAAGTCGGATTCTAAAGCATTGTAAATTGATGACTTTGTTCAAGTTGCGGATTCTTAATGTTTTAAAATAGATGATATAGTTTTAAGTCGGATTCTAAAGCATTGTAAATAGATGACTTTGTTACAGTTGCGGATTCTTAAGGTTTAAATATAGATAATATCGGTTAAAGTCGGATTCTAAAGCATTGTAAATAGATGACTTTGTTCAAGTGGCGGACTAAAATAGGTGATATTGTTTAAAGTACGATTCTAAAGCATTGTAAGTAGATGACTTTATTACAGTTGCGGATTCTTAAGGTTTCAAAATAGATGATAATGTTTAAAGTCGCATTCTTAAGCATTGTAAATAGATGACATTGTTAAAGTTGCGGATTCTTAAGGTTTGAAAATAGATGATATCGTTTAAAGTCGGATTCTAAAGCATTGTAAATAGATGACTTTGTTCAAGTTGCGGATTCTTAAGGTTTGAAAATAGATGATATCGTTTAAAGTCGGATTCTAAAGCATTGTAAATAGATCACTTTGTTCAAGTTGCGGATTCTTAAGGTTTGAAAATAGATGATATCGTTTTAAGTCGGATTCTAAAGCATTGTAAATTGATGACTTTGTTAAAGTTGCGGACTCTTCAGGTTTGAAAATAGATGATATCGTTTAAGATCGGATTCCAAACTATTGAAAATAGATGACTTAGTTCAAGTTGCGGATGGTTAAGGTTTAAAATAGATGATATCGTTTAAAGTCGGATTATAAAGCATTGTAAATAGATTACTTTGTTAGATTAGCGGATCCTTACTGTTTGAAAATAGATGATATCGTTAAAAGTCGGATTCTAAAGCATTGTAATTTGATAACTTTGTTCCAGTTGCGGATTCCTAAGGTTTTAAAATAGATGATATCGTGTAAAGTCGGATTCTAAAGCACTTTAAATAGATGACTTTGGTCAAGTTGCGGATTCTTAAGGTTAGCAAATAGATGATATCGTTTAAAGTCGGATTCTAAAGCATTGTAAATAGATGACTTTGTTCAAGTGGCGGACTAAAATAGATGATATTGTTACAAGTACGATTCTAAAGCATTGTAAGTTGATGACTTTATTACAGTTGCGGATTCTTTAGGTTTGAAAATAGATGATAATGTTTAAAGTCGCATTCTTAAGCATTGTAAATGGATGACTTTGTTCAAGTTGCGGATTCTTAAGGTTTGAAAATAGATCATATCGTTTTAAGTCGGATTCTAAAGCATTGTAAATAGATGACTTTGTTCAAGTTGCGGATTCTTAAGGTTTGAAAATAGATGATATCGTTTAAAGTCAGGTTCTAAAGCATTGTAAATAGATGACTTTGTTCAAGTTGCGGATTCTTAAGGTTTGAAAATAGATGATATCGTTTTAAGTCTGATTCTAAAGCATTGTAAATTGATGACTTTGTTAAGTTGCGGATTCTTAATGTTTGAAAATAGATGATATCGTTTAAAGTCGGATTCTACAGCATTGTAAATAGATGACTTTGTTCAAGTGGCCGATTCTTAAAGTTTGAAAATAGATGATATCGTTTAAAGTCGGATTCTAAAGCATTGTAAATAGATGACTTTGTTCAAGTTGCGGATTCTTAATGTTGTAAAATAGGTGATATAGTTTAAAGTTGGATTCTAAAGCATTGTAAATAGATGACTTTGTTCAAGTTGCGGATTCTTAAGGTTTAAAAATAGATAATATCGTGTAAAGTCGGATTCTAAAGCATTGTAAATAGATGACTTTGTTCAAGTGGCGGACTAAAATAGAGTATATTGTTTAAAGTCGGATTCTAAAGCATTGTACGTAGATGACTTTATTACAGTTGCGGGTTCTTTAGGTTTGAAAATAGATGATAATGTTTTAAGTCGAATTCTAAAGCATTGTAAATAGATGACTTTGTTCATGTTGCGGATTCTTAAAGGTTTGAAAATAGATGATATCGTTTTAAGTCGGATTACAAAGCATTGTAAATAGATGACTTTGTTCAAGTTGCGGATTCTTAAGGTTTGAAAATAGATGATATCGTTTAAAGTCGGATTCTAAAGCATTGTAAATAGATGACTTTGTACAAGTTGCGGATTCTTAAGGTTTGAAAATAGATGATATCGTTTAAAGTCGGATACTAAAGCATTGTAAATTGATGACTTTGTTAAAGTTGCGGACTCTTAAGGTTTGAAAATAGATGATATCGTTTAAGATCGGATTCCAAACTATTGAAAATAAATGACTTTGTTCAAGTTGCGGCCTCTTAAGGTTTGGAAATCGATGATATCGTTTAAAGTCAGATTCTAAAGCCTTGTAAATAGATGACGTTGTTCAAGTTGCGGATTCTTGATGTTTTAAAATAGATGATATCGTTTGAAGTCGGATTCTAAAGCATTGTAAATAGATTACTTTGTTAGAGTTGAGGATCCTTACTGTTTGAAAATAGATGATATCGTTTAAGGCGGATTCTAAAGCATTGTATATAGATGACATTGTTCAAGTTGCGGATAATTAATGTTTGAAAATAGATGATATCGTTTAAAGTCGGATTCTAAAGCATTGTAGTTTGATGACTTTGTTCCAGTAGCGGATTCTTAAGGTTTGAAAGTAGATGATATCGTTAAAAGTCGGATTCTAAAGCACTTTAAATTAATGACTTTGTTCAAGTTGCGGATTCTTAAGGTTTGAAAGTAGATGATATTGGTTAAAGTCGGATTCTAAAGTATTGTAAATAGATGACTTTGTTCAAGTTGCGGATTCTTGATGTTTGAAAATAGATGATATATTTTAAAGTCGGATTTTAATGCATTGTAACTAGATGACTTTGTTCAAGTTGCGGATTCTTAGGGTTTGAAAATAGATGATATCGTTTAAAGTCGGATTCTAAAGCATTGTAAATAGATGACTTTGTTCAAGTTGCGGACTTAAATAGATGATATTGTTTAAAGTACGATTCTAAAGCATTGTAAGTAGATGACTTCATTACAGTTGCGGATTCTTAAGGTTTGAAAATAGATGATATCGTTTAAAGTCGGATTCTAAAGCATTGTAAATAGATGACTTTGTTCAAGTTGCGGATTTTTTAGGTTTGAAAATAGATGATATCGCTTAAAGTCGGATTCCAAAGCATTGTAAATAGATGACTTTGTTCAAGTTGCGGATTCTTTTGGTTTGAAAATAGATGAGTTCGTTTAAAGTCGGATTCTAAAGCATTGTAAATAGATGTCTTTGTTCAAGTTGCGGATTCTTAAGGTTTGAAAATGGATGATATCGTTTAAAGTCGGATTCTAAAGCATTGTAAATAGGTGACTTTGTTCAAGTTGCGGATTCTTAAGGTTTGAAAATCGATGATATCATTAAAAGTCGGATTCTAAAGCATTGTAAATAGATGACTTTGTTCAAGTTGCGGATTCTTAAGGTTTGAAAATAGAAGATAATGTTTAAAGTAGTATTCAAAAGCATTGTAAATAGATGACTTTGTTCAAGTGGCTGATTCTGAAGGTTTGAAAATAGATGATATCGTTGAAAGTGTGATTCTAAAGCATTGTAAATAGATGACTTTGTTCAAGTTGCGGATTCTTAAGGTTTGAAAATCGATGATATCGTTTAAAGTCGGATTCTAAAGCATTGTAAATGGACGACTTTGTTCAAGTGGCGGATTCTTCAGGTTTGAAAATAGATGATATCGTTTAATGTCGTATACTAAAGCATTGTAAATAGATTACTAAGTTCAAGTTACGTATTCTTAAGGTGTCAAAATAGATTGTATCGTTTAAAGTAAGATCAGAAAGCATTGTAAATAGATGACTTTGTTCAAGTTGCGGATCTTTTAGGTTTGAAAATAGATGATATCGTTTAAAGTCGGATTCTAAAGCATTGTAAATAGATGATATTGTTCAAGTTGCCAATTCTTAAGCTTGGAAAATAGATGATATTGTTGCCATACGGATTCTACCCGATTGTAAATAGATGACTTTGTTCAAGTTGCGAATTCTTTAGGGTTGAAAATAGATGATAATGTTTAAAGTGTGATTCTAAAGCACTGTAAATGGATGACTTTGTTAAAGTTGCCGATTCTTAATGTTCGAAAATAGATGATATCGTTTAAAGTCGGATTCTAAAGCATTGTAAATAGATGACTTTGTTTAAGTTGCTGATACTTAAGGATTCAAAATAGATAGTATCGTTTAAAGTCGGATTCTAAAGCATTGTAAATAGATGACTTTGTTCAAGTTGCGGATTCTTAAGGTTTGAAAATAGATGATATCGTTTAAAGTCGGATTCTAAAGCATTGTAAGTAGATGACTTTGGTCAAGTTGCGGATACTTAAGGTTTAAAAATAGATGATATCGTGGAATGTCGGATTCTAAAGCATTGTAAATAGATGACATTGTTAGAGTTGCGGATTCTTAATGTTTGAAAATAGATGATATCGTTTAAGTCGGATTCTAAAGCATTGTAAATAGATGACTTTGTTCAAGTTGCGGATACTTAATGTTTGAAAATAGATGATATTGTTTAAAGTCGGATTCTAAAGCATTGTAAATAGATGACTTTGTTTAAGTTGCGGATTCTTAATGTTTTAAAATAGATGATATCGTTTAAAGTCAGATTCTAAAGCATTGTAAATAGATATTTTGGTCAAGTTGCGGAGTCTAAAGGTTTGAAAATAGATGATATCGTTTCAAGTCTGATTCTAAAGTATTGTAAATAGATGACTTTGTTGAAGTTGCCGATTCTCAAGGTTTGAAAATAGATGATATTGTTTATAGTCGGATTCTAAGGCATTGTAAGTAGATGACTTTATTACAGTTGCGGATTCTTAAGGTTTGAAAATAGATGATAATGTTTAAAGTCGGATTCTAAAGCATTGTAAATAGATGACTTTGTTCAAGTTGCGGATTCTTAAGGTTTGAAAATAGATTATATCGTTTAACGTCGGGTTAAAAGCATTGTAAATAGATGACTTTGTTCCAGTTGCGGATTCTTAAGGTTTAAAACTTGATGATATCGTTGAAAGTCGGATTCTAAAGCATTGTAAATAGATGACTTTGTTCAAGTGTCCGATTCTTAAGGTTTGAAAATAGATGATATCGTTCAAAGTCGGATTCTAAAGCATTGTAAATAGATGACTTTGTCCAAGTTGCGGATTCTTAATGTTTGAAAATAGATGATATCGTTTACCGTCGGACTCTAAAGCATTGTAAATAGATGACTTTGGTCAAGTTGCGGATTCTTAATGTTTGAAAATAGATGATATCGTTTAAAGTCGAATGCTAAAGCATTGTAAGTAGATGACTGTATTACAGTTGCGGATTCTAAAGGTTTGAAAATAGATGATAATGTTTAAAGTCGCATTCTAAAGCATTGTAAACAGATGACTTTGTGCAAATTGCGGATTCTTAATGTTTGAAAATAGATGATATCGTTTAAAGACGGATCATAAAGCATTGTAAGTAGATGACTTTATACAGTTGCGGTTTCTTAAGGTTTTAAAAAAGATGATAATGTTTAAAGTCGCATTCTAAAGCTTTGTAAATAGATGACTTTGTTCAAGTTGCCGATTCTAACGGTTTGAAAATAGATGATATTGTTTAAAGTCGGATTCTAAAGCATTGTAAATAGATGACTTTGTTCAAGTTGCGGATTCTAAAGGTTTGAACTTAGATGATATCGTTTAAAGTCGGATTCTAAAGCATTGTAAATAGATGACTTTGTTCAAGTTGCGGATTCTTAAGGTTTGAAAATAGATGATATCGTTTAAAGTCGGATTCTAAAGCATTGTAAATAGATGACTTTGTTCAAGTTGCGGATACTTAATGTTTGAAAATAGATGATATTGTTTAAAGTCGGATTCTAAAGCATTGTAAATAGATGACTTTGTTTAAGTTGCGGATTCTGAATGTTTGAATATAGATGATATCGGTTAAAGTCGGATTCTAAAGCATTGTAAATAGATGACTTTCTTCAAGTTGCGAGTTGTTTAGGTTAAAAAGTAGATGATATCGTTTAATGTCGGATACTAAAGCATTGTAAATAGATGACTTTGTTTAAGTTGCGGATTCTTAATGTCTGAAAATAGATGATATCGTTTACAGTCGCATTCTAAAGCATTGTAAATAGATGACTTCGTTCAAGTTGTGCATTCTTGAGGTTTGTGAATAGATGATATCGTTTAAAGTCGGATTCTAAAGCATTGTAAATAGATGTCTTTGTTCAAGTTGCGGATTCTTAAGGTTTAAAAACAGATTATATCGTTTACAGTCGGATTCTAAAGCATTGTAAATAGATACTTTGTTCAAGTTGCACCGTCTAAAGGTTTGAAAATAGATGATATCGTTTCAAGTCGGATTCTAAAGCATTGTAAATAGATGACTTTGTTAAAGTTGCGGATTCTAAAGGTTTGAACCTAGATGATATCGTTTAAAGTCGGATTCTAAAGCCTTTTAAATAGATGACTTTGTTCAAGTTGCGGATTCTTTAGGTTTGAAAATAGATTCTATCGTTTAAAGTCGGATTCAAAAGCATTGTAAATAGATGACTTTGTTCAAGTTGCGGATTCTTTAGGTTTAAAAATAGATGATATCGTTGAAAGTCGGATTCTAAAGTATTGTAAATAGATTACTTTGTTCAAGTGTCCGATTCTTAAGGTTTGAAAATAGCTGATATCGTTCAAAGTCGGATTCTACAGCATTGTAAATAGATGACTTTGTTCAAGTTGCGGATTCTTAATGTTTGAAAATAGATGATATCGTTTACGGTCGGATTCTAAAGCCTTTTAAATAGATGACTTTGGTCAAGTTGCGGATGCTTAATGTTTGAAAATATATGATATCGTTTAAAGTCGGATGCTAAAGCATTGTAAGTAGATGACTTTATTACAGTTATGGATTCTTAAGGTTTGAAAATAGATGATAATGTTTAAAGTTGTATTCTAAAGCATTGTTAATGGATGACTTTGTTCAAATTGCGGATTCTTAAGGTTTGAAAATAGATGATATCGTTTAAAGTCGGTATCTAAAGCATTGTAAATAGATGACTTTGTTCAAGTTGCGGATTCTTAAGGTTTAGACCTAGATAGTATCGTTTAAAGTCGGATTCCAAAGCATTGTAAATAGATGACTTTGTTCAAGTTGCAGATTCTTAAGGTTTGAAAATAGATGATAATGTTTACAGTCGTCTTCTAAAGCATTGTAAATAGATGACTTTGGTCAAGTTGCGCATTCTCAAGGTTAGAAAATAGATGATATTGTTTATAGTCGGATTCTAAAGCATTGTAAGTATATGACTTTATTACAGTTGCGGATTCTTAAGCTTTGAAAATAGATGATAAGGTTTAAAGTCGCATTCTAAAGCATTGTAAATAGATGACTTTGTTCAAGTTGCAGATTCTGAAGGTTTGAAAATAGATGATATCGTTTAAAGTCGGATTCTAAAGCATTGTAAATAGATGTCTTTGTTCAAGTTGCGGATTCTTAAGGTTTAAAAATAGATTATATCGTTTAAAGTCGGATTATAAAGCATTGTTAATAGATACTTTGTTCAAGTTGCACCGTCTAAAGGTTTAGACATAGATGATATCGTTTCCAGTCGGATTCTAAATCATTGTAAATAGATGACTTTGTTCAAGTTGCCGATTCTCCAGGTTTGAAAATAGATGATATTGTTTAAAGTCGGATTCTAAAGCATTGTAAATAGATGACTTTGTGCAAATTGGGTGATTCTTAGGGTTTGAAAATAGATGATATCGTTTAAAGTCGGATTCTAAAGCATTGTAAATAGATGACTTTGTTCAAGTTTCGGATTATTAGGGTTTAAAAATAGATGTTATCGTTTAAAGTTCGATTCTAAAGCATTGGAAATAGATGACTTTGTTTAAGTTGCTGATTCTTAAGGATTCAAAATAGATAGTAACGTTTAAAGTCGGATTCTAAAGCATTGTAAATAGATGACTTTGTTCAAGTTGCGGATTCTTAAGGTTTGAAAATAGATGATATCGTTTAAAGTCGGATTCTAAAGCATTGTAAATAGATGACTTTTGTGAAGTTGCGGATACTTAAGGTTTAAAAATAGATGATATCGTGGAATGTCGGATTCTACAGCATTGTAAATAGATGACATTGTTAGAGTTGCGGATTCTTGATGTTTGAAAATAGATGATATCGTTTAAGTCGGATTCTAAAGCATTTTAAATAGATGACTTTGTTCAAGTTGCGGATACTTAATGTTTGAAAATAGATGATATTGTTTAAAGTCGGATTCTAAAGCATTGTAAATAAGTGACTTTGTTTAAGGGTGCGGATTCTTAATGTTTTAAAATAGATGATATCGTTTAAAGTCGGATTCTAAAGCATTGTAAATTAATATTTTGGTCAAGTTGCAGAGTCTAAAGGTTTGAAAATAGATGATATCGTTTCAAGTCTGATTCTAAAGTATTATAAATAGATGACTTTGTTGAAGTTGCCGATTCTCAAGGTTTGAAAATAGATGATATTGTTTATAGTCGGATTCTAAAGCATTGTAAGTAGATGACTTTATTAGAGTTGTGGATTCTTAAGCTTTGAAAATAGATGATAATGTTTAAAGTCGAATTCTAAAGCATTGTAAATTGATGACTTTGTTCAAATTGCGGATTCTTAAGGTTTGAAAATATATGATATCGTTTAAAGTCGGATCCTAAAGCATTGTAAATAGATGTCTTTGTCAAAGTTGCAGATTCTTAAGGTTTAAAAATAGATTATATCGTTTACAGTCGGATTCTAAAGCATTGTAAATAGATACTTTGTTCAAGTTGCACCGTCTAAAAGTTTGAGAATAGATGATATTGTTTAAAGTCGGATTCTAAAGCATTGTAAATAGATTACTTTGTTCAAGTTGCCGATACCAAAGGTTTGAGAATAAATGATATCGTTTAAAGTCGGATTCTAAAGCATTGTAAACAGATGACTTAGTTCAAGTTGCCGATTCTTAAGGTTTGAAAATAGATTATATCGTGTAAATTCGGATTCTAAAGCCTCTTAAATAGATGACTTTGTTCAAGTTGCGGATTCTTAAGGTTAGAAAATAGATGATATCGCTTAAAATCGGATTCTAAAGCATTGTAAATAGATTACTTTGTTCAAGTGTCGAGGTGTTAAGGTTTAAAAATAGATGATATCGTTTTATGTCGAATACTAAAGCATTGTAAATAGATGACTTTGTTTAAGTTGCGGATTCTTAATGTTTGAAAATAGATGATATCGTTTAAAGTCGGATTCTAAAGCATTGTAAATAGATGACTTTGTTCAAGTTTCGGATTCTTAAGGTTTGAAAATAGATGATATCGTTTAAAGTCGGATTGTAAAGCATTGTAAATAGATGATAGTGTTCAAGTTGCGGATTCTTAAGGTTTGAAAATAGATGATATCGTTTAAAGTCGGATTCGAAAGCATTGTAAATAGATGACTTTGTTCAAGTTTCCGATTCTTAAGGTTTGAAGATAGATGATATTGTTTAAAATCGGATTCTAAAGAATCGTAAATACATGACTTTGTTGAAGTTGCCGATTCGTAAGCTTTGAAAATAGATGATATTGTTTAAAGTCGGATTCTAAAGCATTGTAAATAGATGACTTTGTTCAAGTTGCCGAGACTTTAGGTTTCGAAAACAGATGATATCGTTTAAAGTCGTATTCTTAAGCATCGTAAATAGATGACTCTGTTCAAGTTGCGGATTCTTAAGGTTTGAAAAAAGTATGATATCGTGTAAAGTCGGATTCTAAAGCATTGTAAATAGATCACTTTGTTCAAGTTGCCTATCTTAAGGTTTGAGAATAGATGATATCGTTTAAAGTCGGATTCTAAAGCATCGTAAATAGATTGCTTTGTTCCAGTTGCGGATTCTTAAGGTTTGAAAATAGATGATATCGTTTAAAGTCGGATTCGAAAGCATTGTAAATAGATGACTTTGTTCAAGTTGCCGATTCTTAAGGTTTGAAGATAGATGATATTGTTTGAAATCGGATTCTAAAGAATCGTAAATACATGACTTTGTTGAAGTTGCCGATTCGTAAGCTTTGAAAATAGATGATATTGTTTAAAGTCGGATTCTAAAGCATTGTAAATAGATGACTTTGTTCAAGTCGCCGAGACTTTAGGTTTCGAAAACAGATGATATCGTTTAAAGTCGTATTCTCAAGCATCGTAAATAGATGACTTTGTTCAAGTTGCGGATTCTTAAGGTTTGAAAAAAGTATGATATCGTGTAAAGTCGGATTCTAAAGCATTGTAAATAGATTACTTTATTCAAGTTGCCTATATTAAGGTTTGAGAATAGATGATATCGTTTAAAGTCGGATTCTAAAGCATCGTAAATAGATTGCTTTGTTCAAGTTGCCGATTCTTAAGGTTCGAAAATAGATGATATCGTTTGAAGTCGGATAATAAAGCATTGTAAATAGATGACTTTGTTCAAGTTTCGGATTCTTAAGGTTGTAAAATAGATGATATTTGTAAAGTCGGATTCTAAAGAATTGTAAATAGATGACTTTGTTTAAGTTACCGATTCTTAAGCTTTGAAAAATAGATGATATCGTTTAAAGTCGGATTCTACAGCATTGTAAATAGATGACTTTGTTCAAGTTGCCGATTCTAAAGGTTTGAGAATAGATGATATTGTTTAAAGTCGGATTCTAAAGCATTGTAAGAAGATGACTTTGTTCAAGTTGCCGATACTAAAAGTTTGAGAATAGATGATATCGTTTAAAGTCGGATTCTAAAGCATCGTAAATAGATTGCTTTGTTTAAGTTGCGGATTCTTTGTGTTTGAAAATAGATGATATCGTTTAAAGTCGGATTCTAAAGCATTGTAAATAGATGACTTTGTTCAAGTTGCGGATTCTTAAGGTTTGAAAATAGATGATATCGTTTAAAATCGGATTCTAAAGCATTGTAAATAGATGACTTTGTTCAAGTTGGTGATTCTTAAGGTTTGAAAATAGATGATATCGTTTAAAGTCGGATTCTAAAGCATTGTAAATAGATGATATTGTTCAAGTTGCAAATTCTTAAGGTTTAAAAATAGATAATATCGTTTATAGTCGGATTCTAAAGCATTGTAAATAGATGACTTGTTTCAAGTGGCCGATTCTAAAAATTTGAAAATGAATGATATCGTTTAAAGTCGGATTCTAAAGCATTGTAAATAGATGACTTTGTTCCAGTTGCGGATTCTTAATGTTTGAAAATAGATGATATCGTTTAAAGTCGGATTCTAAAGCATTGTAAATAGATGACTTTGTTCAAGTTGCGGATTCTTAAGGTTTGAAAATAGATGATATCGTTTAAAGTCGGATTCTAAAGCATTGTAAATAGATGACTTTGTTCAAGTTGCGCATTCTTAAGGTTTCAAAATAGATGATATCGGTTAAAGTCGGATTCTAAAGCATTGTAAATAGATTACTTTGTTCAAGTTGCGGATTCTTTGTGTTTGAAAATCGATGATATCGTTTAAAGTCGGATTCTAAAGCATTGTAAATAGATGACTTTGTTCAAGTTGCGGATTCTTAAGGTTTGAAAATAGATGATATCGTTTAAAATCGGATTCTAAAGCATTGTAAATAGATGACTTCGTTCAAGTTGGTGATTCTTAAGGTTTGAAAATAGATTATATCGTTTCAGGTCGGATTCTAAAGCATTGTAAATAGATGATATTGTTCAAGTTGCAAATTCTTAAGGTTTAAAAATAGATGATATCGTTTATAGTCGGATTCTAAAGCATTGTAAATAGATGACTTTGTTCAAGTCGCCGATTCTTAATGTTTGAAAATAGATGATATCGTTTAAAGTCGGATTCTACAGCATTGTAAATAGATTACTTTGTTCAAGTTGCATACTCTTAAGGTTTGAAAATAGATGATATCGTTTAAAGTCGGATTCTACAGCATTGTAAATAGATGACTTTGTTCAAGTTGCGGATTCTTATGGTTTGAAAATAGATTATATGGTTTAAAGTCGGATTCTAAAGCATTGTAAATAGATTACTTTGTTCAAGTTGCGGACTGCTAAGGTTTGGAAATAGATGATATCGTTTAAAGTCGGATTCTAAAGCACTGTAAATAGATGACTTTGTTGAAGTTGGTGGATTCTTAGTGTTTGAAAATAGATGATATCGTTGTAAGTCGGATTCTAAAGCATTGTAAATAGATGACTTTGTTCAAGTTGCGAGTTGTTTAGGTTTAAACGTAGATTATATTGTTTAAAGTATGATGCTAAAGCATTGTAAATAGATAGCTTTGTTTGAGTTGCCGATTCTTGAGGTTTGACAATAGATGATATCGTTTAAAGTCAGATTCTAAAGCAGTATAAATAGATAACTTTGTTAAAGTTGCCGATTCTTAAAGTTTGAAAATAGATGATATTGTTTAAAGTCGTATTCTAAAGCATTGTAAATAGATGACTTTGTTCAAGTTGCCGATTCTAAAGGTTCGACAATAGATGATATCGGTTAAAGTCGGATTCTAAAGCATTGTAAATAGATTACTTTGTTTAAGTTGCCGATTCTTAAAGTTTGAAAATAGATGATATCGTGTAAAGTCGGATTCGAAAGCATTGTAAATAGATGACTTGGTTCAAGTTGCCGATTCTTAAGGTTTGAAGATAGATGATATTGTTTAAAATCGGATTCTAAAGAATCGTAAACACATGACTTTGTTGAAGTTGCCGATTTGTAAGCTTTGAAAATAGATGATATTGTTTAAAGTCGGATTCTAAAGACTTGTAAATAGATGACTTTGTTCTAGTTGCCGAGACTTTAGGTTTCGAAAACAGATGATATCGTTTAAAGTCGTATTCTTAAGCATCGTAAATAGATGACTTTGTTCAAGTTGCGGATTCTTAAGGTTTGAAAAAAGTATGATATCGTGTAAAGTCGGATTCTAAAGCATTGTAAATAGATCACTTTGTTCAAGTTGCCTATCTTAAGGTTTGAGAATAGATGATATCGTTTAAAGTCGGATTCTAAAGCATCGTAAATAGATTGCTTTGTTCAAGTGTCCGATTCTTAAGGTTCGAAAATAGATGATATCGTTTAAAGTCGGATAATAAAGCATTGTAAATAGATGACTTTGTTCAAGTTTCGGATTCTTAAGGTTTGAAAATAGATAATATTTTTAAAGTCGGATTCTAAAGCATTGTAAATAGATGACTTTGTTCAAGTTACCGATTCTTAAGCTTTGAAAAATAGATGATATCGTTTAAAGTCGGATTCTACAGCATTGTAAATAGATGACTTTGTTCAAGTTGCCGATTCTAAAGGTTTGAGAATAGATGATGTTGTTTTAAGTCGGATTCTAAAGCATTGTAAGAAGATGACTTTGTTCAAGTTGCCGATACTAAAAGTTTGAGAATAGGTGATATCGTTTAAAGTGTGATTCTAAAGCATCGTAAATAGATTCTTTGTTCAAGTTGCCGATTCTTAAGGTTTGAAAATAGATGATATCGTTAAAAGTCGGATAATAAACCATTGTAAATAGATGACTTTGTTGCAGTTTCGGATTCTTAAGATTTCAAAATAGATGATATTTTTAAAGTCGGATTCTAGAGAATTGTAAATAGATGACTTTGTTCAAGTTACACATTCTTAATCTTTGAAAAATAGATGATATCGTTTAAAGTCGGATTCTACAGCATTGTAAATAGATGACTTTGTTCAATTTGCCGATTCTAAAGGTTTGAGAATAGATGATATTGTTTAAAGTCGGATTCTAAAGAATTGTAAGTAGATGACTTTGTTCAAGTTGCCGATACTAAAAGTTTGAGAATAGATGATATCGTTTAAAGTCGGATTCTAAAGCATTGTAAATAGATGACTTAGTTCAAGGGTCCGATTCTTAAGGTTTGAAAATAGATGATATCGTGTAAAGTCGGATTCTAAAGCATCGTAAATAGATGACTTTGTTCAAGTTGTGGATTCTTAAGGTTAGAAAATAGATGATATCGTGTAAAGTCGGATTCTAAAGCATTGTAAATAGATGACTTTGTTCAAGTTGCCTATTCTTAATGTTTGAGAATAGATGATATCGTTTAAAGTCAGATTCTAAAGAATTGTAAATAGATGACTTTGTTCAAGTTGTAGATTCTTTAGGTAGAAAATAGATAATATTGTTTAAAGTCGGATCATAAAGCATTGTAAATAGATGACTTAGTTCAAGTTGCGAATTCTTAAAGTTTGAAAATAGATGATATTGGTTTTAGTCGGGTTCTAAAGCATTGTAAATAGATGACTTTGTTCAAGTTACCGATTCTTAAGGTTTGAGAATAGATGATATCGTTTAAAGTCGGATTCTAAAGCATTGTAAATAGATGACTTAGTTCAAGTTGCCGATTCTTAAGGTTTGAAAATAAATGATATCCTTTAAAGTCGGATTCTAAAGCATTGTAAATAGATGACTTTGTTTAAGTTGCCGATTCTTAAAGTTTGAAAATAGATGATATCGTGTAAAGTCGGATTCGAAAGCATTGTAAATAGATTACTTTGTTAAAGTTACCGATTCTTAAGGTTTGAGAATAGATGATATCGTTTAAAGTCGCATTCTAAAGCATTGTAAATAGATGACTTTGTTAAAGTTGCCGATTCGTAAGGTTTGAAACTAGATTATATCGTTTAAAGTTGCCGATTCTTAAGGTTTGCGAATTCTTAAGGTTTGAAAATAGATGATATTGTTTTAAGTCGGGTTCTAAAGAATGGTAAATCCATGACTTTGTTCAAGTTGCCGATTCTTAAGGTTTGAGAAAATATGATATCGTTTAAAGTCGGATTCTAAAGCATTGTAAATAGATGACTTAGTTCAAGTTGCCGATTCTTAAGGTTTGAAAATAAATGATATCCTTTAAAGTCGGATTCTAAAGCATTGTAAATAGATGACTTTGTTCAAGTTGCCGATTCTAAAGGTTTGCGAATTCTTAAGGTTTGAAAATAGATTATATTGTTTTAAGTCGGGTTCTAAAGAATGGTAAATTCATGATTCTTAAGGTTTTATAATAGATGATATCGTTTAAAGTATGATTCTAAAGCATTGCGTATTCTTAAGGTTTGGAAATAGATGATATCGTTTAAAGTCGGATTGTAAAGCATTGTAAATAGATGACTTAGTTCAAGTTGCCGATTCTGTAAGTTTGAAAATAGATGATATTGTTTAAAGTCGTATTCTAAAGCATTGTACATAGATGACTTTGTTCAAGTTGCCGATTCTTAAGGTTCGAAAATAGATGATATCGTTTAAAGTCGGATTCTAAAGCATTGTAAAAAGATTACTTTGTTTAAGTTGCCGATTCTTAAAGTTTGAAAATAGATGATATCGTGTAAAGTCGTATTCTAAAGCATTGTAAATAGATGACTTTGTTAAAGTTGCCGATTCGTAAGGTTTGAAACTAGATTATATCGTTTAAAGTTTCCGATTCTTAAGGTTTGCGAATTCTTAAGGTTTGAAAATAGATGATATTGTTTAAAGTCAGATTCTAAAGGATTGTAAATCGATGACTTTGTTCAAGTTGCCGATTCTTAAGGTTTGAAAATAGATGATATCGTTTAAAGTCGGATTGTAAAGCATTGTAAATAGATGACTTTGTTCAAGTTGCCGATTCGAAAGGTTTGAGAAGTAATGATATCGTTTAAAGTCGGATTCTAAAGCATTGTAAATAGATGACTTTGTTAAAGTTGCCGATACTTGAAGTTTTAAAATAGATGATATCGTGAAAAGTACGATTCTAAAGCATTGTAAATAGATTACTTCGTTCAAGTTGCTGATTCTTAAGGTTTGAAAATAGATGATATTGTTTAAAGTCGGATTCTAAAGCATCGTAAATAGATGACTTTGTTCAAGTTGCCAATTCGTAAGCTTAGAAAATAGATTATATTGTTTAAAGTTGGATTCTAAAGCATTGTAAATAGATGACTTTTTTCAAGTTGCCGATTCGTAAGGTTTGAAAATAGATGATATCGGTTAAAGTCGGATTCGAAAGCATTGTAAATAGATGACTTTGTTCAAGTTGCAGATTCTTAAGGTTTGAAAATAGATAATATCGTTTAAAGTCGGATTCTAAAGCATTGTAAATAGATGACTTTGTTCAAGTTACCGATTCTTAAGGTTTGAGAATAGATGATATCGTTAAAGTATGATTCTAAAGCATTGTAAATAGATGACTTAGTTTAAGTTGCCGATTCTTAAGGTTTGAAAATAGATGATATTGTTTAAAGTCGGATTCTAAAGCATCGTAAATAGATGACTTTGTTCAAGTTGCCAATTCGTAAGCTTTGAAAATAGATGATATCGTTTAAAGTCGGATTCTAAAGCATTGTAAATAGATGACCTTCTCAAGTTGCGGATTCTTAATGTTTGAACATAGACGATATCGTTTAAAGTCGGATCCTAAAGCATTGTAAGTAGATGACTTTGTTCAAGTTGCGGACTCTTAAGATTTGAAAATAGATAATATGGTTTTAAGTCGGATTCTAAAGCATTGTAAATAGATAACTTTGTTCAAGTTGCGGACACTTAATGTTTGAAAATAGATGATATCGTTTAAAGTCGGATTCCAAAGCATTGTAAATAGATCACTTTGTTCAAGTGGCCGATTCTTAAGGTTTGAAAATGAATGATATCGTTTAAAGTCGGATTCTAAAGCATTGTAAATAGATGACTTTGTACAAGTTGCGGATTCTTAATGTTTGAAAATAGATGATATAGTTTAAAGTCGGATTCTAAAGCATTGTAAATAGATGACTTTGTTCAAGTTGCAGATTCTTAAAGTTTGAAAATAGATGATATCGTTTAAAGTCGGATTCTAAAGCATTGTAAATAGATGACTTTGTTCAAGTGGCGGACTCTTAAGGTTTGAAAATAGATGATATTGTTTAAAGTACGATTCTAAAGCATTGTAAGTAGATGACTTTATTACAGTTGCGGATTCTTTCGGTTTGAAAATAGATGATAATGTTTAAAGTCGCATTCTAAAGCATTGTAAATAGATGACTTTGTTCAAGTTGCTGATACTTCAGGTTTGAAAATAGATGATATCGTTTAAAGTCGGATTCTAAAGCATTGTAAATAGATGACTTTGTTCAAGTTGCGGATTCTTAAGGTTTGAAAATAGATGATATCGTTTAAAGTCGGATTCTAAAGCATTGTAAATAGATGACTTTGTTCAAGTTGCGCATTCTTTAAGGTTTGAAAATAGATGATATCGTTTAAAGTCGGATTCTAAAGCATCGTAAATAGATTACTTTGTTCAAGTTGCGGATTCTTTGTGGTTGAAAATAGATGATATCGTTTAAAGTCGGATTCTAAAGCATTGTAAATAGATGACTTTGTTCAAGTTGCGGATTATTAAGGTTTGAAAATAGATGATATCGTTTTAAATCGGATTCTAAAGCATTGTAAATAGATGACTTTGTTCAAGTTGGTGATTCTTAAGGTTTGAAAATAGATGATATCGTTTAAAGTCGGATTCTAAAGCATGTTAAATAGATGATATTGTTCAAGTTGCAAATTCTTAAGGTTTAAAAATAGATGATATCGTTTATAGTCGGATTCTAAAGCATTGTAAATAGATGACTTTGTTCAAGTTGCCGATTCTTAATGTTTGAAAATAGATGATATCGTTTAAAGTCGGATTCTACAGCATTGCAAATAGATTACTTTGTTCAAGTTGCGAATTCTAAAGGTTGTAAAATAGATTATATGGTTTAAAGTCGTATTCTAAAGCATTGTAAATAGATGACTTTGTTCAAGTTGCCGATTCTTAAGGTTCGACAATAGATGATATCGTTTAAAGTCGCATTCTAAAGCATTGTAAATAGATTACTTTGTTTAAGTTGCCGATTCTTAAAGTTTGAAAATAGATGATATCGTGTAAAGTCGGATTCGAAAGCATTGTAAATAGATGACTTTGTTCAAGTTGCCGATTCTTAAGGTTTGAAGATAGATGATATTGTTTAAAGTCGTATTCTTAAGCATCGTAAATAGATGACTTTGTTCAAGTTGTTGATTCTTAAGGTTTGGAAAAAGTATGATGTCGTGTAAAGTCGGATTCTAAAGCATTGTAAATAGATCACTTTGTTCAAGTTGCCTATCTTAAGGTTTGTGAATAGATGATATCGTTTAAAGTCGGATTCTAAAGCATCGTAAATAGATAACTTTGTTCAAGTTTCGGATTCTTAAGGTTTGAAAATAGATGATATTTTTAAAGTCGGATTCTAAAGCATTGTAAATAGATGACTTTGTTAAAGTTGCCGATTCGTAAGGTTTGAAACTAGATTATATCGTTTAAAGTTGCCGATTCTTAAGGTTTGCGAATTCTTAAGGTTTGAAAATAGATGATATTGTTTTAAGTCGGGTTCTAAAGAATGGTAAATCGATGACTTTGTTCAAGTTGCCGATTCTTAAGGTTTTAGAATAAATGATATCGTTTAAAGTATGATTCTAAAGCATTGTAAGTCGATGACTTTATTACAGTTGCGGATTCTTTAGGTTTGAAAATAGATGATAATGTTTAAAGTCGCATTCTAAAGCATTGTAAATAGATGACTTTGTTCAACTTGCTGATTCTTCAAGTTTGAAAATAGATGATATCGTTTAAAGTCGGATTCTAAAGCATTGTAAATAGATGACTTCGTTCAAGTTGCGCATTCTTAAGGTTTGAAAATAGATGATATCGTTTAAAGTCGGATTCTAAAGCATTGTAAATAGATTGCTTTGTTCAAGTTGCTGATTCTAAAGGTTTGAGAATAGATGATATTTTAAAAGTCGGATGCTAAAGCATTGTAAATAGATGACTTTGTTCAAGTTGCCGATTCTGTAGCTTTGAAAAATAGATGATATCGTTTAAAGTTGGATTCTAAAGCATTGTAAATAGATGACTTTGTTCAAGTTGCCGATTCGTAAGGTTTGAAAATAGATGATATCGGTTAAAGTCGGATTCGAAAGCATTGTAAATAGATTACTTTGTTCAAGTTGCAGATTCTTAAGGTTTGAAAATAGATGATATCGTTTAAAGTCGGATTCTAAAGCATTGTAAATAGATGACTTTGTTCAAGTTACCGATTCTTAAGGTTTGAGAATAGATGATATCGTTAAAGTATGATTCTAAAGCATTGTAAATAGATGACTTAGTTTAAGTTGCCGATTCTTAAGGTTTGAAATAGATGATATTGTTTAAAGTCGGATTCTAAAGCATCGTAAATAGATGACTTTGTTCAAGTTTCCAATTCGTAAGCTTTAAAAATAGATGATATCGTTTAAAGTCGGATTCTAAAGCATTGTAAATAGATGACCTTATTCAAGTTGCGGATTCTTAAAGTTTGAACATAGAAGATATCGTTTAAAGTCGGATTCTAAAGCATTGTAAGTAGATGACTTTGTTCAAGTTGCGGACTCTTAAGGTTTGAAAACAGATTATATGGTTTCAAGTCGGATTCTAAAGCATTGAAAATAGATAACTTTGTTCAAGTTGCGGACACTTAATGTTTGAAAATAGATGATATCGTTTTAAGTCGGATTCCAACGCATTGTAAATAGATCACTTTGTTCAAGTGGCCGATTCTTAAGGTTTGAAAATGAATGATATCGTTTAAAGTCGGATTCTAAAGCATTGTAAATAGATGACTTTGTACAAGTTGCGGATTCTTAATGTTTGAAAATAGATGATATAGTTTAAAGTCGGATTCTAAAGCATTGTAAATAGATTACTTTGTTCAAGTTGCGGATTCTTAAAGTTTGAAAATAGATTATATCGTTTAAAGTCGGATTCTAAAGCATTGTAAATAGATGACTTTGTTCAAGTGGCGGACTCTTAAGGTTTGAAAATAGATGATATTGTTTAAAGTACGATTCTAAAGCATTGTAAGTAGATGACTTTATTACAGTTGCGGATTCTTTAGGTTTGAAAATAGATGATAATGTTTAAAGTCGCATTCTAAAGCATTGTAAATAGATGACTTTGTTCAACTTGCTGATTCTTCAAGTTTGAAAATAGATGATATCGTTTAAAGTCGGATTCTAAAGCATTGTAAATAGATGACTTCGTTCAAGTTGCGCATTCTTAAGGTTTGAAAATAGATGATATCGTTTAAAGTCGGATTCTAAAGCATTGTAAATAGATTGCTTTGTTCAAGTTGCTGATTCTAAAGGTTTGAGAATAGATGATATTTTAAAAGTCGGATGCAAAAGCATTGTAAATAGATGACTTTGTTCAAGTTGCCGATTCTGTAGCTTTGAAAAATAGATGATATCGTTTAAAGTCGGATTCTTCAGCATTGTAAATATATGACTTTGTTCAATTTGCCGATTCTAAAGGTTTGAGAATAGATGATATTGTTTAAAGTCGGATTCTAAAGCATTGTAAATAGATTACTTTGTTCAAGTTGCCGATACCAAAGGTTTGAGAATAAATGATATCGTTTAAAGTCGGATTCTAAAGCATTGTAAATAGATGACTTAGTTCAAGTTGCGGATTCTTAAGGTTTGAAAATAGATTATATCGTGTAAATTCGGATTCTAAAGCCTATTAAATAGATGACTTTGTTCAAGTTGCGGATTCTTAAGGTTAGAAAATAGATGATATCGCTTAAAATCGGATTCTAAAGCATTGTAAATAGATGACTTTGTTCAAGTGTCGAGGTGTTAATGTTTAAAAATAGATGATATCGTTTTATGTCGGATACTAAAGCATTGTAAATAGATGACTTTGTTTAAGTTGCGGATTCTTAATGTTTGAAAATAGATGATATCTTTTAAAGTCGGATTCTAAAGCATTGTAAATAGATGACTTTGTTTATGTTACCGATTCTTCAGGTTTGAAAATAGATGAAATTGTTTAAAGTCGGATTCTAAAGCATTGTAAATAGATGACTTTGTTCAAGTTGCGGATTCTTAAGGTTTGAAAATAGATGATATCGTTTCAAGTCGGATTCTAAAGCATAGTAAATAGATGACTTTGTTAAAGTTGCGGACTCTTAAGGTTAAAAAATAGATGATATCGTTTCAAGTCGGATTCTAAAGCATTGTAAATAAATGACTTTGTTCAAGTTGCCGATTCTTGAAGTTTGAAAATAGATGATATCGTTTAAAGTCAGATTCTAAAGCATTGTAAATAGATAACTTTGTTCAAGTTGCAGACTCTTATGGTTTGACAACAGATGATATCGTTGAAAGTCGAATTCTAAAGCATTGTAAATATATGACTTTGTTCAAGTTGAGGATTCTCAAGGTTTGAAAATAGATGATAAGGTTTAGAAATAGGTGATATCGTTTAAAGTCGGATTCTAAAGCATTGTAAATAGATTACTTTGTTCAAGTTGCGGATTGTTTGTGTTTGAAAATAGATGATATCGTTTAAAGTCGGATTCTAAAGCATTGTAAATAGATGACTTTGTTCAAGTTGCGGACTTAAGTTTTGAAAATAGATGATATCGTTTAAAATCGGATTCTAAAGCATTGTAAATAGATGACTTTGTTCAAGTTGCTGATTCTTAAGGTTTTAAAATAGATGATATCGTTTAAAGTCGGATTCTAAAGCATTGTAAATAGATGACTTTGTTCATGTTGCCGATTCTTCAGGTTTGAAAATAGATGATATCGTTTAAAGTCTGATTCTAAAGCATTGTAAATAGATGACTTTGTTCAAGTTGCCGATTCTTAATGTTTGAAAATAGATGATTTCGTTTAAAGTCGGATTCTAAAGCATTGTAAATGGATGACTTTGTTCAAGTTGCGGATTCTTAAGGTTTGAAAATAGATGATATCGTTTCAAGTCGGATTCTAAAGCATTGTAAATAGATGACTTTGTTCAAGTTGCGGATTCTCAAAATTTGAAAATAGATGATATCGTTTAAAGTCGGATTCTAAAGCATTGTAAATAGATGCCTTTGTTCAAGTTGCGGATTCTTACGGTTTGAAAATAGATGATATCGTTCAAAGTCGGATTCTAAAGCATTGTAAATAGATGACTTTGTTATAGTTGCCGATTTTTAAGGTTTGAAAATAGATGATATCGTTTAAAGTCGTATTCTTAAGCATCGTAAATAGATGCCTTTGTTCAAGTTGCGGATTCTTAAAGTTTGAAAATAGATGATATCGTTTAAAGTCGGATTCTAAAGCATTGTAAATAGATTGCTTTGTTCAAGTTGCAGATTCTTAAGGTTTGAAAATAGATGATATCGTTTCAAGTCGGATTCTAAAGCATTGTAAATAGATGACTTTGTTCAAGTTGCGGACTCTTAAGGTTAAAAAATAGATGATATCGTTTCAAGTCGGATTCTAAAGCATTGTAAATAAATGACTTTGTTCAAGTTGCCGATTCTTAAAGTTTGAAAATAGATGATATCGTTTAAAGTCAGATTCTAAAGCATTGTAAATAGATAACTTTGTTCAAGTTGCAGACTCTTATGGTTTGACAACAGATGATATCGTTGAAAGTCGAATTCTAAAGCATTGTAAATATATGACTTTGTTCACGTTGAGGATTCTCAAGGTTTGAAAATAGATGATAAGGTTTAGAAATAGGTGATATCGTTTAAAGTCGGATTCTAAAGCATTGTAAATAGATTACTTTGTTTAAGTTGCGGATTGTTTGTGTTTGAAAATAGATGATATCGTTTAAAGTCGGATTCTTAAGCATTGTAAATAGATGACTTTGTTCAAGTTGCGGACTTAAGTTTTGAAAATAGATGATATCGTTTAAAATCGGATTCTAAAGCATTGTAAATAGATGACTTTGTTAACGTTGGTTCGTTCTTAGAGTTTGAAAATTGATGATATCGTTTCAAGTCGGATTCTAAAGCATTGTAAATAGATGACTTTGTTAAAGTTACCGATTCTTAAGGTTTGAGAATAGATGATATCGTTTAAAGTCGGATTCTAAAGCATTGTAAATAGATGACTTTGTTAAAGTTGCCGATTCGTAAGGTTTGAAACTAGATTATATCGTTTTAAGTTGCCGATTCTTAAGGTTTGCGAATTCTTAAGGTTTGAAAATAGATGATATTGTTTTAAGTCGGGTTCTAAAGAATGGTAAATCCATGACTTTGTTCAAGTTGCCGATTCTTAAGGTTTTAGAATAAATGATATCGTTTAAAGTATGATTCAAAAGCATTGTAAATAGATGACTTAGTTCAAGTTGCCGATTCTTAAGGTTTGAAAATAGATGATATCGTTGAAAGTCGGATTCTAAAGCATTGTAAATAGATTACTTTGTTCAAGTGTCTGATTCCTAAGGTTTAAAAATAGATGATATTGTTTAAAGTCAGATTCTAAAGGATAGTAAATCGATGACTTTGTTCAAGTTGCCGTGTCTTAAGGTTTGAACATAGATGATATCGTTTAAAGTCGGATTGTAAAGCATTGTAAATAGATGACTTTGTTCAAGTTGCCGATTCGAAAGGTTTGAGAAGTAATGATATCGTTTAAAGTCGGATTCTAAAGCATTGTAAATAGATGACTTGATTAAAGTTGCCGATACTTGAAGTTTGAAAATAGATGATATCGTGAAAAGTACGATTCTAAAGCATTGTAAATAGATTACTTCGTTCAAGTTGCTGATTCTTAAGGTTAGAAAATAGATGATATTGTTTAAAGTCGGATTCTAAAGCATCGTAAATAGATGACTTTGTTCAAGTTGCCAATTCGTAAGCTTTGAAAATAGATTATATTGTTTAAAGTTGGATTCTAAAGCATTGTAAATAAATGACTTTGTTCAAGTTGCCGATTCGTAAGGTTTCAAAATAGATGATATCGTTTAAAGTCGGATTCTAAAGCATTGTAAATAGATGACTTTGTTCAAGTTACCGATTCTTAAGGTTTGAGAATAGATGATATCGTTAAAGTATGATTCTAAAGCATTGTAAATAGATGACTTAGTTTCAGTTGCCGATTCTTAAGGTTTGAAAATAGATGATATTGTTTAAAGTCGGATTCTAAAGCATCGTAAATAGATGGCTTTGTTCAAGTTGCCAATTCGTAAGCTTTGAAAATAGATGATATCGTTTAAAGTCGGATTCTAAAGCATTGTAAATAGATGACCTTTTTCAAGTTGCGGATTCTTAATGTTTGAACATAGAAGATATCGTTTAAAGTCGGATTCTAAAGCATTGTAAGTAGATGACTTTGTTCAAGTTGCGGACTCTTAAGGTTTGAAAATAGATAATATGGTTTCAAGTCGGATTCTAAAGCATTGTAAATAGATAACTTTGTTCAAGTTGCGGACACTTAATGTTTGAAAATAGATGATATCGTTTAAAGTCGGATTCCAAAGCATTGTAAATAGATCACTTTGTTCAAGTGGCCGATTCTTAAGGTTTGAAAATGAATGATATCGTTTAAAGTCGGATTCTAAAGCATTGTAAGTAGATGACTTTATTACAGTTGCGGATTCTTTAGGTTTGAAAATAGATGATAATGTTTAAAGTCGCATTCTAAAGCATTGTAAATAGATGACTTTGTTCAACTTGCTGATTCTTCAGGTTTGAAAATAGATGATATCGTTTAAACTCGGATTCTAAAGCATTGTAAATAGATGACTTTGTTCAAGTTGCGCATTCTTAAGGTTTGAAAATAGATGATATCGTTTAAAGTCGGATTCTAAAGCATTGTAAATAGATGCCTTTGTTCAAGTTGCGGATTCTTAAGGTTTAAAAATAGATGATATCGTTCAAAGTCGGATTCTAAAGCATTGTAAATAGATGACTTTGTTATAGTTGCCGATTTTTAAGGTTTGAAAATAGATTATATCGTTTAAAGTCGTATTCTTAAGCATCGTAAATAGATGACTTTGTTCAAGTTGCGGATTCTATAGGTTTGAAAATAGATGATATCGTTTAAAGTCGGATTCTAAAGCATTGTAAATAGATTGCTTTGTTCAAGTTGCTGATTCTTAATGTTTGAGAATAGATGATATTTTAAAAGTCGGATTCTAAAGCATTGTAAATAGATGACTTTGTTCAAGTTGCCGATTCTGTAGCTTTGAAAAATAGATGATATCGTTTAAAGTCGGATTCTTCAGCATTGTAAATAGATGACTTTGTTCAAGTTGCCGATTCTAAAGGTTTGAAAATAGATGATATTGTTTAAAGTCGGATTCTAAAGCATTGTAAATAGATTACTTTGTTCAAGTTGCCGATACCCAAAGTTTGAGAATAAATGATATCGTTTAAAGTCGGATTCTAAAGCATTGTAAATAGATGACTTTGTTCAAGTTGCCGATTCTTAAGGTTTGAAAATAGATTATATCGTGCAAATTCGGATTCTAAAGCCTCTTAAATAGATGACTTTGTTCAAGTTGCGGATTCTTAAGGTAAGAAAATAGATGATATCGCTTAAAATCGGATTCTAAAGCATTGTAAATAGATGACTTTGTTCAAGTGTCGAGGTGTTAATGTTTAAAAATAGATGATATCGTTTTATGTCGGATACTAAAGCATTGTAAATAGATGACTTTGTTTAAGTTGCGGATTCTTAATGTTTGAAAATAGATGATATCGTTTAAAGTCGGATTCTAAAGCATTATAAATAGATGACTTTGTTTATGTTGCCGATTCTTCAGGTTTGAAAATAGATGAAATTGTTTAAAGTCGGATTCTAAAGCATTGTAAATAGATGACTTTGTTCAAGTTGCGGACTCTTAAGGTTAAAAATAAGATAATATCGTTTCAAGTCGGATTCTAAAGCATTGTAAATAGATAACTTTGTTCAAGTTGCGGACTCTTATGGTTTGACAACAGATGATATCGTTGAAAGTCGAATTCTAAAGCATTGTAAATATATGACTTTGTTCAAGTTGAGGATTCTCAAGGGTTTAAAATAGATGATAATGTTTAAAGTCTGATTCTTAAGCATTGTAAATGGATGACTTTGTTCAAGTTGCGGATTCTTAAGGTTTAGAAATAGGTGATATCGGTTAAAGTCGGATTCTAAAGCATTGTAAATAGATGACTTTGTTCAAGTTGCCGATTCTTAAAGTTCGAAAATGAATGATATCGGTTAAAGTCGGATTCTAAAGCATTGTAAATAGATGACTTTGTTCCAGTTGCGGATTCTTAATGTTTTAAAATAGATGATATCGTTTAAAGTCGGATTCTAAAGCATTGTAAATAGATGACTTTGTTCAAGTTGCGGATTCTTAAGGGTTGGAAAGAGATGATATCGTTTAAAGTCGGATTCTAAAGCATTGTAAATAGATGACTTTGTTCAAGTTGCGCATTCTTAAGGTTTGAAAATAGATGATATCGTTTAAAGTCGGATTCTAAAGCATTGTAAATAGATTACTTTGTTCAAGTTGCGGATTGTTTGTGTTTGAAAATAGATGATATCGTTTAAAGTCGGATTCTAAAGCATTGTAAATAGATGACTTTGTTTATGTTGCCGATTCTTCAGGTTCGAAAATAGATGATATCGTTTAAAGTCGGATTCTAAAGCATTGTAAATAGATGACTTTGTTCAAGTTGCCGATTCTTAAAGTTTGAAAATAGATGATATCGTTTAAAGTCGGATTCTAAAGCATTGTAAATAGATGCCTTTGTTCAAGTTGCGGACTCTTATGGTTTGAAAACAGATGATATCGTTGAAAGTCGGTCACTAAAGCATTGTAAATAAATGACTTTGTTCAAGTTGAGGATTCTCAAGGTTTGAAAATGAATGATAATGTTTAAAGTCGCATTCTAAAGCATTGTAAATGGATGACTTTGTTCAAGTTGCGAATTCTTAAGGTTTGAAAATAGATGATATCGTTTAAAGTCGGATTGTAAAGCATTGTAAATAGATGACTGTGTTCAAGTTGCGGATTCTTAAGGTTTGAAAATAGATGATATCGTTTAAAGTCGGATTCTAAAGCATTGTAAATAGATGACTTTGTTCAAGTTGCGGATTCTTAAGTTTGAAAATAGATGATATCGTTTAAAGTCGGATTCAAAAGCATTGTAAATAGATGACTTTGTTCAAGTGGCGGACTCTTAATGTTTGTAAAATAGATGATATTGTTTTAAGTACGATTCTAAAGCATTGTTAGTAGATGACTTTATTACAGTTGCGGATTCTTTAGGTTTGAAAATAGATGATAATGTTTAAAGTCGCATTCTAAAGCATTGTAAATAGATGACTTTGTTCAAGTGTCGGATTCTTTGTGTTTGAAAATAGATGATATCGTTTAAAGTCGGATTCTAAAGCATTGTAAATAGATGACCTTGTTCAAGTTGCGAGTTGTTTAGGTTTAAAAGTAGATTATATCGTTTAATGTCGGATACTAAAGCATTGTAAATAGATTACTTTGTTTAAGTTGCGGATTCTTAATGTTTGAAAATCGATGATATCATTTAAAGTCGGATTATAAAGCATTGTAAATTTTTGACTTTGTTCCAGTTGTGGATTCTTGATGTTTGAAAATAGATGATATCGTTTAAAGTCGGATTCTAAAGCATTGTAACTAGATGTCTTTGTTCAAGTCGCGGACTCTTATGGTTTGAAAATAGATGATATCGTTTAAAGTCGGATTCTAAACCATTGTAAATAGATGACTTTGTTCAAGTTTCCGATTCTTAAGGTGTGAAAATAGATGTTGTCGTTTAAAGTTCGATTCTAAAGCATTGTAAATAGATTACTTTGTTCAAGTTGCGGACTGCTAAGGTTTGAAAATAGATGATATCCTTTAAAGTCTGATTCTAAAGCATTGTAAATAGATGACTTTGGTCAAGTTGGTAGAATTTTAAGGTTTGAAAATAGATGATATCGTTTAAAGTTCGATTCTAAAGCATTGTAAATAGATGACTTTGTTCAAGTTTCCGATTCTTAAAGATTGAAAATAGATGATATCGTTTAAAGTCGGATTCTAAAGCATTGTAAATAGATGACTGTATTCAAGTTGCGGAGTCTTAAGTTTTGAAAATAGATGATATCGTTTAAAATCGGATTCTAAGCATTGTAAATAGATTACTTTGTTCAAGTTGCGGATTCTTAAGGTTTGAAAATAGATGATATCGTTTAAAGTCGGATTCTAAAGCATTGTAAATAGATGATATTGTTCAAGTTGCAAATTCTTAAGGTTTAAAAATAGATGATATCGTTTATAGTCGGATTCTAAAGCATTGTAAATGGATGACTTTGTTCAAGTATCCGATTCTTAATGTTTGAAAATAGATGATATCGTTTAAAGTCGGATTCTACAGCATTGTAAATAGATTACTTTGTTCAAGTTGCATACTCTTAAGGTTTGAAAATAGATGATATCGTTTAAAGTGGGATTCTACAGCATTGTAAATGGATGACTTTGTTCAAGTTGCGGATTCTTAAGGATTGAAAATAGATTATATGTTTTAAAGTCGGATTCTAAAGCATTGTAAATAGATTACTTTGTTCAAGTTGCGGACTGCTAAGGTTTGAAAATAGATGATATCGTTTAAAGTCGGATTCTAAAGCATTGTAAATAGATGACTTTGTTCACGTTGGTTGATTCTTAGAGTTTGAAAATAGATGATATCGTTTAAAGTCGGATTCTAAAGCATTGTAAATAGATGACCTTGTTCAAGTTGCGAGTTTTTTAGGTTTAAAAGTAGATTATATCGTTTAATGTCGGATACTAAAGCATTGTAAATAGATTACTTTGTTTAAGTTGCGGATTCTTAATGTTTGAAAATCGATGATATCATTTAAAGTCGGATTATAAAGCATTGTAAATTTTTGACTTTGTTCAAGTTGTTGATTCTTGATGTTTGAAAATAGATGATATCGTTTAAAGTCGGATTCTTAAGCATTGTAAATAGATGACTTTGTTAGAGTTGCGGATCCTACATGTTTGAAAATAGATGATATAGTTTTAGTCGGATTATAAAGCATTGTAAATAGATGACTTTGTTCAAGTTGCGGATACTTAATGTTTGAAAATAGATGATATCGTTTAAAGTCGGATTCTAAAGCATTGTAAATAGATGACTTTGTTTCAGTTTCGGATTCTTAAGGTTTGAAAATAGATGATTTCGTTTAAAGTCGGATTCTAAAGCATTGTAAATAGATGACTTTGTTCAAGTTGCAGATTCTGAAAGTTTGAAAATAGATTATATCGTTTAAAGTCCGATTCTAAAGCATTGTAAATAGATGACTTTGTTCAAGTTGCGGATTCTTAAGATTTGAAAATAGATGATATCGTTAAAAGTCGGCTTCTAAAGCATTGTAAATAGATGACTTTGTTTAAGTTGCGGACTCTTATGGTTTGAAAATAGATGATATCGTTTCAAATCGGATTCTAAAGCATTTTAAATAGATGACTTTGTTCAAGTTGCGGATTCTTAAGGTTTTAAAATAGATGATATCGTTTAAAGTCGGATTCTAAAACATTGTAAGTAGATGACTTTGTTCAAGTTGCCGATTCTTAATGTTTGTAAAATAGATGATATCTTTTAAAGTCGGATTCTAAAGCATTGTAAATAGATGACTTTGTTCAAGTTGCAGACTCTGAAGGTTTTAAAATAGATGATGTCGTTTAAATGGGATTCTAAAGCATTGTAAATAGATGAATTTGTTCAAGTTTCCGATTCTTAAGGTGTGAAAATAGAAGTTATCGTTTAAAGTTCGATTCTAAAGCATTGTAAATTGATGACTGTATTCAAGTTGCGGACTGCTAAGGTTTGATAATAGATGATATTCTTTAAAGTCGGATTCTAAAGCATTGTAAATAGATGACTTTGTTCAAGTTGCGGATTCTTCAGCTTTGAGAATAGACAGTATTGTTTACAGTCGGATTCTAAAGCATTGTAAATAGATGACTTCGTTCAAGTTGCCGATTCCTAAGGTTTGAAAATAGATAATATCGTTTAAAGTCGGATTCTAAAGCATTGTAAATAGATGACTTTGTTCAAGTTTCCGATTGTTAAGGTTTGAAAATAGATAATATCGTTTAAAGTCGGATTCTAAAGCATTGTAAATAGATGACTTAGTTAAAGTTGCGGATTCTTAAGGTTTGAAAAAAATGATATCGTGTAAAGTCGGATTCCAAAGCATTGTAAATAGATGACTTTGTTAAAATTGCGGATTCTTAAGGTTTGAAAATAGATGATATCGTTTATAGTCGGATTCTAAAGCATTGTAAATAGATGACTTTGTTCAAGTTGCCGATTCTTAATGTTTGAAATTAGATGATATCGTTTATAGTCCGATTCTACAGCATTGTAAATAGATTACTTTGTTTAAGTTGCATACTCTTAAGGTTGGAAAATAGATGATATCGTTTAAAGTCGGATTCTACAGCATTGTAAATAGATTACTTTGTTCAAGTTGCGGATTCTTAAGGTTTGAAAATAGATCATATGGTTTAAAGTCGGATTCTAAAGCATTGTAAATAGATTACTTTGTTCAAGTTGCGGACTGCTAAGGTTTGAAAATAGATGATATCGTTTAAAGTCGGATTCTAAAGCATTGTAAATAGATGACTTTGTTCAAGTTGTCGGATTCTTAGAGTTTGAAAATAGATGATATCGTTTAAAGTCGGATTCTAAAGCATTGTAAATAGATGACTTTGTTCAAGTTGCGAGTTGTTTAGGTTTAAAAGTAGATTATATCGTTTAATGTCGGATACTAAAGCATTGTAAATAGATTACTTTGTTTAAGTTGCGGATTCTTAATGTTTGAAAATCGATGATATCGTTTAAAGTCGGATTATAAAGCATTGTAAATAGATGACTTTGTTCAAGTTGTGGATTCTTGATGTTTGAAAATAGATGATATCGTTTAAAGTCGGATTCTTAAGCATTGTAAATAGATGACTTTGTTAGAGTTGCGGATCCTTAATGTTTGAAAATAGATGATATCGTTTTAGTCGGATTATAAAGCATTGTAAATAGATGACTTTGTTCAAGTGGCGGATACTTAATGTTTGAAAATAGATGATATCGTTTAAAGTCGGATTCTAAAGCATTGTAAATAGATGACTTTGTTTCAGTTTCGGATTCTTAAGGTTTGAAAATAGATGATTTCGTTTAAAGTCGGATTCTAAAGCATTGTAAATAGATGACTTTGTTCAAGTTGCCGATTCTGAAAGTTTGAATATAGCTGATATCGTTTAAAGTCGGATTCTCAAGCATTGTAAATAGATGACGTTGTTTAAGTTGCGGACTCTTATGGTTTAAAATAGATGATATCGTTTCAAATCGGATTCTAAAGCATTGTAAATAGATGACTTTGTTCAAGTTGCGGATTCTTAAGGTTTGAAAATAGATGATATCGTTTAAAGTCGGATTCTAAAACATTGTAAGTAGATGACTTTGTTCAAGTTGCCGATTCTTAATGTTTGTAAAATAGAAGTTATCGTTTAAAGTTCGATTCTAAAGCATTGTAAATTGATGACTGTATTCAAGTTGCGGTCTGCTAAGGTTTGATAATAGATGATATCCTTTAAAGTCGGATTCTAAAGCATTGTAAATAGATGACTTTGTTCAAGTTTGGGATTCTTCAGCTTTGAGAATAGACAGTTTTGTTTACAGTCGGATTCTAAAGCATTGTAAATAGATGACTTCGTTCACGTTGCCGATTCCTTAGGTTTGAAAATAGATAATATCGTTTAAAGTTGGATTCTAAAGCATTGTAAATAGATGACTCAGTCCAAGTTTCTGATTGTTAAGGTTTGAAAATAGATAATATCGTTCAAAGTCGGATTCTAAAGCATTGTAAATAGATGACTTTGTTCAAGTTGCGGATTCTTAAGGTTTGAAAATAAATGATATCGTTTAAAGTCGGATTCCAAAGCATTGTAAATAGATGACTTTGTTAAAATTGCGGATTCTTTAGGTTTGAAAATAGATGATATAGTTTCAAGTCGGATTCTAAAGAATTGTAAATAGATTACTTTGTTCAAGTTGCGGATTCTAAAGGTTTGAAAATAGATGATATCGCTTAAAGTCGGATTCTAAAGCATTGTAAATAGATGACTTTGTTCAAGTTTCGAGTAGTTAAGGTTTAAAAATAGATGATATCGTTTAATGTAGGATTCTAAAGCATTGTAAATAAATGACTTTGTATAAGTTGCGGATTCTTAATGTTTGAAAATAGATAATATAGTTTAAAGTCGGATTCTAAAGCATTGTAAGTAGATGACTTTGTTCCAGTTGCGGACTCTTAAGGTTTGAAAATTGATGATATCGTTTCAAGTCGGATTCTAAAGCATTGTAAATAGATTGCTTTGTTCAAGTTGCGGATACCTAATGTTTGAAAATAGATGATATCGTTTAAGGTCGGATTCCAAAGCATTGTAAATAGATGACTTTGTTCAAGTGGCCGATTCTCAAGGTTTGAAAATGAATGATATCGTTTAAAGTCGGATTCTAAAGCATTGTAAATAGATGACTTTATTCAAGTTGCGGATTCTTAATGTTTGAAAATAGAGGATATAGTCTAAAGTCGGATTCTAAAGCATTGTAAATAGATTACTTTTTTCAAGTTGCAGACTCTCAAGGTTTTAAAATAGATGATATCGTTTCAAATCGGATTCTAAAGCATTGTAAATAGATGACTTTGTTCACGTTGCGAGTTGTGAAGGTTTAAATCTAGATGATATCGTTTAATGTACGATACTAAAGCATTGTAAATAGATGACTTTGTTCAAGTTGCGGATTCTTAATGTTAGAAAATAGATGATATCGTTTAAAGTCGGATTCTAAAGCATTGTAAATCTTTGGCTTTGTTCAAGTTGCGGATTCTTGATGTTTGAAAATAGATGATATCGTTTAAAGTCGGATTCTAAAGCATTGTAGATAGATGAATCTGTTCAAGTTGCCGATTCTTAAAGTTTGAAAATAGATGATAATTTTCAAAGTCGCATTCTAAAGCATTGTAAATAGATGACTTTGTTCAAGTTGCGGATTCTTAAGGTTTCAAAATAGATGATATCGTTTAAAGTCGGATTCCAAAGCATTGTAAATAGATGACTTTGTTCAAGTTGCGGATTCTTAAAGGTTTGAAAATAGATGATAACCTTTAAAGTCGGATTCTAAAGCATTGTAAATAGATTACTTTGTTCAAGTTGCCGATTTTAAGGTTTCAAAATAGATGATATCGTTTAAAGTCGGATTCTAAAGCATTGTAAATAGATGACATAGTTCCAGTTGCGGACTCTTAAGGTTTGAAAATAGATGATATAGTTTAAAATCGGATTCTAAAGCATTGTAAATAGATTACTTTGTTCAAGTTGCGGATTCCTAAGGTTTGAAAATAGATGATATCGTTTAAAGTCGGATTCTAAAGCATTGTAAGTAGATGACTTTGTTCAAGTTGCAGACTCTCAATGTTTGAAAATAGATGATATCGTTTCAAATCGGATTCTAAAGCATTGTAAATAGATGACTTTGTTCAAGTTGCCGATTCTTAAGGTGTTAAAATAGATGTTATCGTTTAAAGTCGGATTCTAAAGCATTGTAAATAGATGACTTTGTTCAAGTTGGTGGATTCTTAAGGTTTGAAAATAGATGATATCGTTTAAAGTCGGATTCTAAAGCATTGTAAATAGATGACTTTGTTCAAGTTGCGGATTCTTAGGGTTTGAAAATAGATGATATCGTTTAAAGTCGGATTCTAAATCATTGTAAATAGATGACTTTGTTCAAGTTGCGAGTTGTTAAGGTTTAAAAGTAGATGGTATCGTTTAATGTCGGATACTAAAGCATTGTAAATAGATGACTTTGTTCAAGTTGCGGATTCTTGATCTTTGAAAATAGATGATATCGTTTAAAGTCGGATTCTAAAGCATTGTAAGTAGATGGCGTTGTTAGAGTGGCGGATCTTTAATGTTTGAAAATAGATGATATCGTTTAAGTCGGATTCTAAAGCATTGTAAATAGATGACTTTGTTCAAGTTGCGGATACTTAATGTTTGAAAATAGATGATATCGTTTAAAGTCGGATTCTAAAGCATTGTAAATAGATGACTTTGTTCCAGTTTCGGATTCTTAAGGTTTGAAAATAGATGATTTCGTTTAAAGTCGGATTCTAAAGCAGTGTAAATAGATGACTTTGTTCAAGTTGCAGATTCTTAAAGTTTGAAAATAGATTATATGGTTTAAAATCGGATTCTAAAGCATCGTAAATAGATTACTTTGTTCAAGTTGCGGATTCTTAAGGTTTGAAAATAGATGATATCGTTTAAAGTCGGATTCTAAAGCATTGTAAGTAGATGACTTTGTTCAAGTTGCCGATTCTTAATGTTTGAAAATAGATGATATCGTTTAAAGTCGGATTCTAAAGCATTGTAAATAGATTACTTTGTTCAACTTGCAGACTCTCAATGTTTGAAAATAGATGTTATCGTTTCAAGTCGGATTCTAAAGCATTGTAAATAGATGACTTTGTTCAAGTTGCGGACTGCTAAGGTTTAAAATAGATGATATCGTTTAAGTCGGATTCTAAAGCATTGTAAATAGATGACTTTGTTCAAGTTAGTGGATTCTTAGGGTTTGAAAATAGATGATATCGTTTAAAGTCGGATTCTAAAGCATTGTAAATAGATGCATTTGTTTAAGTTACGGATTCTTAATGTTTGAAAATAGATGATATCGTTTAAAGTGTAATTCTAAAGCATTGTAAATCTTTGACTTTGTTCAAGTTGCGGATTGTTGATGTTTGAAAATAGATGATATCGTTTAAAGTCGGATTCTAAAGCATTGTAAGTAGATGACGTTGTTAGAGTTGCGGATCCTTAATGTTTGAAAATAGATGATATCGTTTAAGTCGGATTCTAAAGCATTGTAAATAGATGTCTTTGTTAAAGTAGCGGACTCTTATGGTTTGAAAATAGATGATATCGTTTCAAGTCGGATTCTAAAGCATTGTAAATAGATTACTTTGTTCAAGTTTCCGATTCTTAAGGTGTGAAAATAGATGTTATCGTTTAAAGGTCGATTCTAAAGCATTGTAAATAGATTACTTT
Organism: Sepiola atlantica; assembly: GCA_963556195.1. Classification (NCBI taxonomy): domain Eukaryota; kingdom Metazoa; phylum Mollusca; class Cephalopoda; order Sepiida; family Sepiolidae; genus Sepiola; species Sepiola atlantica. Next base: position 353,044 of record OY744535.1, on the reverse strand, counting down.
GTTCAAGTTGCGGACTGCTAAGGTTTGAAAATAGATGATATCCTTTAAAGTCGGATTCTAAAGCATTGTAAATAGATGAATTGTTCAAGTGTCCTATTCTTAAAGTTTGAAAATAGATGATATCGTTCAAAGTCGGATTCTAAAGCATTGCAAATAGATGACTTTGTTCAAGTTGCCGAATCTTAAGGATTGAAAATAGATGATATCGTTTAAAGTCGGATTCTAAAGCATTGTAAATAGATGACTTTGTTCAAGTTGCGAGTTTTTAAGGTTTAAAAGTAGATGATATCGTTAAATGTCGGATACTAAAGCATTGTAAATAGATGACTTTGTTTAAGTTGCGGATTCTTAAAGTTTGAAAATAGATTATATCGTTTAAAGTCGGATTCTAAAGCATTGTAAATAGATGACTTTGTTCAAGTTGCCGATTCTTAAAGTTTAAAAATAGATGATAATGTTAAAAGTCGCATTCTAAAGCATTGTAAATAGATGACTTTGTTCAAGTTGCGGATTCTTAAGGTTTCAAAATAGATGATATCGTTTAAAGTCGGATTCCAAAGCATTGTAAATAGATGACTTTGTTCAAGTTGCGGATTCTTAAAGGTTTGAAAATAGATGATAACCTTTAAAGTCGGATTCTAAAGCATTGTAAATAGATTACTTTGTTCAAGTTGCCGATTTTAAGGTTTCAAAATAGATGATATCGTTTAAAGTCGGATTCTAAAGCATTGTAAATAGATGACATTGTTCCAGTTGCGGACTCTTAAGGTTTGAAAATAGATGATATAGTTTAAAATAGGATTCTAAAGCATTGTAAATAGATTACTTTGTTCAAGTTGCGGATTCTTAAGGTTTGAAAATAGATGATATCGTTTAAAGTCGGATTCTAAAGCATTGTAAGTAGATGACTTTGTTCAAGTTGCCGATTCTTAATGTTTGAAAATAGATGATATCGTTTAAAGTCGGATTCTAAAGCATTGTAAATAGATGACTTTGTTCAAGTTGCAGACTCTCAATGTTTGAAAATAGATGATATCGTTTCAAATCGGATTCTAAAGCATTGTAAATAGATGACTTTGTTCAAGTTGCCGATTCTTAAGGTGGGAAAATAGATGTTATCGTTTCAAGTCGGATTCTAAAGCATTGTAAATAGATGACTTTGTTCAAGTTGCGGACTGCTAAGGTTTGAAAATAGATGATATCGTTTAAAGTCGGATTCTAAAGCATTGTAAATAGATGACTTTGTTCAAGTTGGTGGATTCTTAAGGTTTGAAAATAGATGATATCGTTTAAAGTCGGATTCTAAAGCATTGTAAATAGATGACTTTGTTCAAGTTGCGGATTCTTAGGGTTTGAAAATAGATGATATCGTTTAAAGTCGGATTCTAAATCATTGTAAATAGATGACTTTGTTCAAGTTGCGAGTTGTTAAGGTTTAAAAGTAGATGGTATCGTTTAATGTCGGATACTAAAGCATTGTAAATAGATGACTTTGTTCAAGTTGCGGATTCTTGATCTTTGAAAATAGATGATATCGTTTAAAGTCGGATTCTAAAGCATTGTAAGTAGATGGCGTTGTTAGAGTGGCGGATCTTTAATGTTTGAAAATAGATGATATCGTTTAAGTCGGATTCTAAAGCATTGTAAATAGATGACTTTGTTCAAGTTGCGGATACTTAATGTTTGAAAATAGATGATATCGTTTAAAGTCGGATTCTAAAGCATTGTAAATAGATGACTTTGTTCCAGTTTCGGATTCTTAAGGTTTGAAAATAGATGATTTCGTTTAAAGTCGGATTCTAAAGCAGTGTAAATAGATGACTTTGTTCAAGTTGCAGATTCTTAAAGTTTGAAAATAGATTATATCGTTTAAAATCGGATTCTAAAGCATCGTAAATAGATTACTTTGTTCAAGTTGCGGATTCTTAAGGTTTGAAAATAGATGATATCGTTTAAAGTCGGATTCTAAAGCATTGTAAGTAGATGACTTTGTTCAAGTTGCCGATTCTTAATGTTTGAAAATAGATGATATCGTTTAAAGTCGGATTCTAAAGCATTGTAATTAGATTACATTGTTCAAGTTGTAGACTCTCAATGTTTGAAAATAGATGATATCGTTTCAAATCGGATTCTACAGCATTTTAAATAGATGACTTTGTTCAAGTTGCCGATTCTTAAGGTGTTAAAATAGATGTTATCGTTTCAAGTCGGATTCTAAAGCATTGTAAATAGATGACTTTGTTCAAGTTGCGGACTGCTAAAGTTTGAAAATAGATGATATCGTTTAAGTCGGATTCTAAAGCATTGTAAATAGATGAATTGTTCAAGTGTCCTATTCTTAAAGTTTGAAAATAGATGATATCGTTCAAAGTCGGATTCTAAAGCATTGCAAATAGATGACTTTGTTCAAGTTGCCGAATCTTAAGGATTGAAAATAGATGATATCGTTTAAAGTCGGATTCTAAAGCATTGTAAATAGATGACTTTGTTCAAGTTGCGAGTTTTTAAGGTTTAAAAGTAGATGATATCGTTAAATGTCGGATACTAAAGCATTGTAAATAGATGACTTTGTTTAAGTTGCGGATTCTTAAAGTTTGAAAATAGATTATATCGTTTAAAGTCGGATTCTAAAGCATTGTAAATAGATGACTTTGTTCAAGTTGCCGATTCTTAAAGTTTAAAAATAGATGATAATGTTAAAAGTCGCATTCTAAAGCATTGTAAATAGATGACTTTGTTCAAGTTGCGGATTCTTAAGGTTTCAAAATAGATGATATCGTTTAAAGTCGGATTCCAAAGCATTGTAAATAGATGACTTTGTTCAAGTTGCGGATTCTTAAAGGTTTGAAAATAGATGATAACCTTTAAAGTCGGATTCTAAAGCATTGTAAATAGATTACTTTGTTCAAGTTGCCGATTTTAAGGTTTCAAAATAGATGATATCGTTTAAAGTCGGATTCTAAAGCATTGTAAATAGATGACATTGTTCCAGTTGCGGACTCTTAAGGTTTGAAAATAGATGATATAGTTTAAAATAGGATTCTAAAGCATTGTAAATAGATTACTTTGTTCAAGTTGCGGATTCTTAAGGTTTGAAAATAGATGATATCGTTTAAAGTCGGATTCTAAAGCATTGTAAGTAGATGACTTTGTTCAAGTTGCCGATTCTTAATGTTTGAAAATAGATGATATCGTTTAAAGTCGGATTCTAAAGCATTGTAAATAGATGACTTTGTTCAAGTTGCAGACTCTCAATGTTTGAAAATAGATGATATCGTTTCAAATCGGATTCTAAAGCATTGTAAATAGATGACTTTGTTCAAGTTGCCGATTCTTAAGGTGGGAAAATAGATGTTATCGTTTCAAGTCGGATTCTAAAGCATTGTAAATAGATGACTTTGTTCAAGTTGCGGACTGCTAAGGTTTGAAAATAGATGATATCGTTTAAAGTCGGATTCTAAAGCATTGTAAATAGATGACTTTGTTCAAGTTGGTGGATTCTTAAGGTTTGAAAATAGATGATATCGTTTAAAGTCGGATTCTAAAGCATTGTAAATAGATGACTTTGTTCAAGTTGCGGATTCTTAGGGTTTGAAAATAGATGATATCGTTTAAAGTCGGATTCTAAATCATTGTAAATAGATGACTTTGTTCAAGTTGCGAGTTGTTAAGGTTTAAAAGTAGATGGTATCGTTTAATGTCGGATACTAAAGCATTGTAAATAGATGACTTTGTTCAAGTTGCGGATTCTTGATCTTTGAAAATAGATGATATCGTTTAAAGTCGGATTCTAAAGCATTGTAAGTAGATGGCGTTGTTAGAGTGGCGGATCTTTAATGTTTGAAAATAGATGATATCGTTTAAGTCGGATTCTAAAGCATTGTAAATAGATGACTTTGTTCAAGTTGCGGATACTTAATGTTTGAAAATAGATGATATCGTTTAAAGTCGGATTCTAAAGCATTGTAAATAGATGACTTTGTTCCAGTTTCGGATTCTTAAGGTTTGAAAATAGATGATTTCGTTTAAAGTCGGATTCTAAAGCAGTGTAAATAGATGACTTTGTTCAAGTTGCAGATTCTTAAAGTTTGAAAATAGATTATATCGTTTAAAATCGGATTCTAAAGCATCGTAAATAGATTACTTTGTTCAAGTTGCGGATTCTTAAGGTTTGAAAATAGATGATATCGTTTAAAGTCGGATTCTAAAGCATTGTAAGTAGATGACTTTGTTCAAGTTGCCGATTCTTAATGTTTGAAAATAGATGATATCGTTTAAAGTCGGATTCTAAAGCATTGTAATTAGATTACATTGTTCAAGTTGTAGACTCTCAATGTTTGAAAATAGATGATATCGTTTCAAATCGGATTCTACAGCATTTTAAATAGATGACTTTGTTCAAGTTGCCGATTCTTAAGGTGTTAAAATAGATGTTATCGTTTCAAGTCGGATTCTAAAGCATTGTAAATAGATGACTTTGTTCAAGTTGCGGACTGCTAAAGTTTGAAAATAGATGATATCGTTTAAGTCGGATTCTAAAGCATTGTAAATAGATGACTTTGTTCAAGTTAGTGGATTCTTAGGGTTTGAAAATAGATGATATCGTTTAAAGTCGGATTCTAAAGCATTGTAAATAGATGCATTTGTTTAAGTTACGGATTCTTAATGTTTGAAAATAGATGATATCGTTTAAAGTTGAATTCTAAAGCATTGTAAATCTTTGACTTTGTTCAAGTTGCGGATTGTTGATGTTTGAAAATAGATGATATCGTTTAAAGTCGGATTCTAAAGCATTGTAAGTAGATGACGTTGTTAGAGTTGCGGATCCTTAATGTTTGAAAATAGATGATATCGTTTAAGTCGGATTCTAAAGCATTGTAAATAGATGACTTTGTTCAAGTTGCGGATACTTAATGTTTGAAAATAGATGATATCGTTTAAAGTCTGATTCTAAAGCATTGTAAATAGATGACTTTGTTCCAGTTGCGGATTCTTAAGGTTTGAAAATAGATGATTTCTTTTAAAGTCGGATTCTAAAGCAGTGTAAATAGATGACTTTGTTCAAGTTGCCGGTTTTTTAAAGTTTGAAAATAGATTATATCGTTTAAAGTCGGATTTTAAAGCATTGTAAATAGATGAATTGTTCAAGTGTCCTATTCTTAAAGTTTGAAAATAGATGATATCGTTCAAAGTCGGATTCTAAAGCATTGCAAATAGATGACTTTGTTCAAGTTGCCGAATCTTAAGGATTGAAAATAGATGATATCGTTTAAAGTCGGATTCTAAAGCATTGTAAATAGATGACTTTGTTCAAGTTGCGAGTTTTTAAGGTTTAAAAGTAGATGATATCGTTAAATGTCGGATACTAAAGCATTGTAAATAGATGACTTTGTTTAAGTTGCGGATTCTTAAAGTTTGAAAATAGATTATATCGTTTAAAGTCGGATTCTAAAGCATTGTAAATAGATGACTTTGTTCAAGTTGCCGATTCTTAAAGTTTAAAAATAGATGATAATGTTAAAAGTCGCATTCTAAAGCATTGTAAATAGATGACTTTGTTCAAGTTGCGGATTCTTAAGGTTTCAAAATAGATGATATCGTTTAAAGTCGGATTCCAAAGCATTGTAAATAGATGACTTTGTTACAGTTGCGGATTCTTAAAGGTTTGAAAATAGATGATAACCTTTAAAGTCGGATTCTAAAGCATTGTAAATAGATTACTTTGTTCAAGTTGCCGATTTTAAGGTTTCAAAATAGATGATATCGTTTAAAGTCGGATTCTAAAGCATTGTAAATAGATGACATTGTTCCAGTTGCGGACTCTTAAGGTTTGAAAATAGATGATATAGTTTAAAATAGGATTCTAAAGCATTGTAAATAGATTACTTTGTTCAAGTTGCGGATTCTTAAGGTTTGAAAATAGATGATATCGTTTAAAGTCGGATTCTAAAGCATTGTAAGTAGATGACTTTGTTCAAGTTGCCGATTCTTAATGTTTGAAAATAGATGATATCGTTTAAAGTCGGATTCTAAAGCATTGTAAATAGATGACTTTGTTCAAGTTGCAGACTCTCAATGTTTGAAAATAGATGATATCGTTTCAAATCGGATTCTAAAGCATTGTAAATAGATGACTTTGTTCAAGTTGCCGATTCTTAAGGTGTGAAAATAGATGTTATCGTTTCAAGTCGGATTCTAAAGCATTGTAAATAGATGACTTTGTTCAAGTTGCGGACTGCTAAGGTTTGAAAATAGATGATATCGTTTAAAGTCGGATTCTAAAGCATTGTAAATAGATGAATTTGTTCAAGTTGGTGGATTCTTAAGGTTTGAAAATAGATGATATCGTTTAAAGTCGGATTCTAAAGCATTGTAAGTAGATGACGTTGTTAGAGTTGCGGATCCTTAATGTTTGAAAATAGATGATATCGTTTAAGTCGGATTCTAAAGCATTGTAAATAGATGACTTTGTTCAAGTTGCGGATACTTAATGTTTGAAAATAGATGATATCGTTTAAAGTCTGATTCTAAAGCATTGTAAATAGATGACTTTGTTCCAGTTGCGGATTCTTAAGGTTTGAAAATAGATGATTTCTTTTAAAGTCGGATTCTAAAGCAGTGTAAATAGATGACTTTGTTCAAGTTGCCGGTTTTTTAAAGTTTGAAAATAGATTATATCGTTTAAAGTCGGATTCTAAAGCATTGTAAATAGATGAATTGTTCAAGTGTCCTATTCTTAAAGTTTGAAAATAGATGATATCGTTCAAAGTCGGATTCTAAAGCATTGCAAATAGATGACTTTGTTCAAGTTGCCGAATCTTAAGGATTGAAAATAGATGATATCGTTTAAAGTCGGATTCTAAAGCATTGTAAATAGATGACTTTGTTCAAGTTGCGAGTTTTTAAGGTTTAAAAGTAGATGATATCGTTAAATGTCGGATACTAAAGCATTGTAAATAGATGACTTTGTTTAAGTTGCGGATTCTTAAAGTTTGAAAATAGATTATATCGTTTAAAGTCGGATTCTAAAGCATTGTAAATAGATGACTTTGTTCAAGTTGCCGATTCTTAAAGTTTAAAAATAGATGATAATGTTAAAAGTCGCATTCTAAAGCATTGTAAATAGATGACTTTGTTCAAGTTGCGGATTCTTAAGGTTTCAAAATAGATGATATCGTTTAAAGTCGGATTCCAAAGCATTGTAAATAGATGACTTTGTTACAGTTGCGGATTCTTAAAGGTTTGAAAATAGATGATAACCTTTAAAGTCGGATTCTAAAGCATTGTAAATAGATTACTTTGTTCAAGTTGCCGATTTTAAGGTTTCAAAATAGATGATATCGTTTAAAGTCGGATTCTAAAGCATTGTAAATAGATGACATTGTTCCAGTTGCGGACTCTTAAGGTTTGAAAATAGATGATATAGTTTAAAATAGGATTCTAAAGCATTGTAAATAGATTACTTTGTTCAAGTTGCGGATTCTTAAGGTTTGAAAATAGATGATATCGTTTAAAGTCGGATTCTAAAGCATTGTAAGTAGATGACTTTGTTCAAGTTGCCGATTCTTAATGTTTGAAAATAGATGATATCGTTTAAAGTCGGATTCTAAAGCATTGTAAATAGATGACTTTGTTCAAGTTGCAGACTCTCAATGTTTGAAAATAGATTATATCGTTTCAAATCGGATTCTAAAGCATTGTAAATAGATGACTTTGTTCAAGTTGCCGATTCTTAAGGTGTGAAAATAGATGTTATCGTTTCAAGTCGGATTCTAAAGCATTGTAAATAGATGACTTTGTTCAAGTTGCGGACTGCTAAGGTTTGAAAATAGATGATATCGTTTAAAGTCGGATTCTAAAGCATTGTAAATAGATGACTTTGTTCAAGTTGGTGGATTCTTAAGGTTTGAAAATAGATGATATCGTTTAAAGTCGGATTCTAAAGCATTGTAAATAGATGACTTTGTTCAAGTTGCGGATTCTTAGGGTTTGAAAATAGATGATATCGTTTAAAGTCGGATTCTAAATCATTGTAAATAGATGACTTTGTTCAAGTTGCGAGTTGTTAAGGTTTAAAAGTAGATGGTATCGTTTAATGTCGGATACTAAAGCATTGTAAATAGATGACTTTGTTCAAGTTGCGGATTCTTGATCTTTGAAAATAGATGATATCGTTTAAAGTCGGATTCTAAAGCATTGTAAGTAGATGGCGTTGTTAGAGTGGCGGATCTTTAATGTTTGAAAATAGATGATATCGTTTAAGTCGGATTCTAAAGCATTGTAAATAGATGACTTTGTTCAAGTTGCGGATACTTAATGTTTGAAAATAGATGATATCGTTTAAAGTCGGATTCTAAAGCATTGTAAATAGATGACTTTGTTCCAGTTTCGGATTCTTAAGGTTTGAAAATAGATGATTTCGTTTAAAGTCGGATTCTAAAGCAGTGTAAATAGATGACTTTGTTCAAGTTGCAGATTCTTAAAGTTTGAAAATAGATTATATCGTTTAAAATCGGATTCTAAAGCATCGTAAATAGATTACTTTGTTCAAGTTGCGGATTCTTAAGGTTTGAAAATAGATGATATCGTTTAAAGTCGGATTCTAAAGCATTGTAAGTAGATGACTTTGTTCAAGTTGCCGATTCTTAATGTTTGAAAATAGATGATATCGTTTAAAGTCGGATTCTAAAGCATTGTAATTAGATTACATTGTTCAAGTTGCAGACTCTCAATGTTTGAAAATAGATGATATCGTTTCAAATCGGATTCTACAGCATTTTAAATAGATGACTTTGTTCAAGTTGCCGATTCTTAAGGTGTTAAAATAGATGTTATCGTTTCAAGTCGGATTCTAAAGCATTGTAAATAGATGACTTTGTTCAAGTTGCGGACTGCTAAAGTTTGAAAATAGATGATATCGTTTAAGTCGGATTCTAAAGCATTGTAAATTCATGACTTTGTTCAAGTTAGTGGATTCTTAGGGTTTGAAAATAGATGATATCGTTTAAAGTCGAATTCTAAAGCATTGTAAATAGATGCATTTGTTTAAGTTACGGATTCTTAATGTTTGAAAATAGATGATATCGTTTAAAGTTGAATTCTAAAGCATTGTAAATCTTTGACTTTGTTCAAGTTGCGGATTGTTGATGTTTGAAAATAGATGATATCGTTTAAAGTCGGATTCTAAAGCATTGTAAGTAGATGACGTTGTTAGAGTTGCGGATCCTTAATGTTTGAAAATAGATGATATCGTTTAAGTCGGATTCTAAAGCATTGTAAGTAGATGACTTTGTTCAAGTTGCGGATACTTAATGTTTGAAAATAGATGATATCGTTTAAAGTCTGATTCTAAAGCATTGTAAATAGATGACTTTGTTCCAGTTGCGGATTCTTAAGGTTTGAAAATAGATGATTTCTTTTAAAGTCGGATTCTAAAGCAGTGTAAATAGATGACTTTGTTCAAGTTGCCGGTTTTTTAAAGTTTGAAAATAGATTATATCGTTTAAAGTCGGATTCTAAAGCATTGTCAATTAATGACTTTGTCTAAGTTGCGGACTCTTATGGTTTAAAATAGATGATATCGTTTCAAGTCGGATTCTAAAGCATTGTAAATAGATTACTTTGTTCAAGTTTCCGATTCTTAAGGTGTGAAAATAGATGTTATCGTTTAAAGGTCGATTCTAAAGCATTGTAAATAGATTACTTTGTTCAAGTGGCGGACTGCTAAGGTTTGAAAATAGATGATATCCTTTAAAGTCGGATTCTAAAGCATTGTAAATAGATGAATTGTTCAAGTGTCCTATTCTTAAAGTTTGAAAATAGATGATATCGTTCAAAGTCGGATCCTAAAGCATTGCAAATAGATGACTTTGTTCAAGTTGCCGAATCTTAAGGATTGAAAATAGATGATATCGTTTAAAGTCGGATTCTAAAGCATTGTAAATAGATGACTTTGTTCAAGTTGCGAGTTTTTTAGGTTTAAAAGTAGATGATATCGTTAAATCTCGGATACTAAAGCATTGTAAATAGATGACTTTGTTTAAGTTGCGGATTCTTAATGTTTGAAAATAGATGATATCGTTTAAAGTCGGATTCTTAAGCATTGTAAATAGATGAATTTGTTTCAGTTACGGATTCTTAATGTTTGAAAATAGATGATATCGTTTAAAGTTGAATTCTAAAGCATTGTAAATAGATGACTTTGTTCAAGTTGCGAATTCTAAATGTTTGAAAATCGATGATATCGTTTAAAGTCGGATTCTCCCGCATTGTAAATCTTTGACTTTGTTCAAGTTGCGGATTCTTGATGGTTGAAAATAGATGATATCGTTTATAGTCGGATTCTAAAGCATTGTAAATAGATCAATTTGTTTAAGTTACGGATTCTTAATGTTTGAAAATAGATGATATCGTTTAAAGTTGAATTCTAAAGCATTGTAAATAGATGAATTTGTTCAAGTTGCGAATTCTTAATGTTTGAAAATCGATGATATCGTTTAAAGTCGGATTCTAAAGCATTGTAAATCTTTGACTTTGTTCAAGTTGCGGATTCTTGATAGTTAAAAATAGATGATATCGTTTAAAGTCGGATTCTAAAGCATTGTAAATAGATGACTTTGTTCATGTTGCCGATTCTTTCAGTTTGAAAATAGATGATATATCGTTTAAAGTCGGATTCTAAAGCATTGTAAATAGATGACTTTGTTCAAGTTGCCGATTCTTAAGGATTGAAAATAGATGATAACGTTTAAAGTTGGATTCTAGAGCATTGTAAATAGATGACTTTGTTACAGTTGCGAGTTGTTAAGGTTTAAAAGTAGATGATATCGTAATATGTCGGATACTAAAGCATTGTAAATAGATGACTTTGTTTAAGTTGCGGATTCTTAAGGTTTGAAAATAGATGATATCGTTTAAAGTCGTATTCTAAAGCATTGTAAATAGATGAATTTGTTTAAGTTACGGATTGTTAATGTTTGAAAATAGATGATATCGTTTAAAGTTGAATTCTAAAGCATTGTAAATAGATGACTTTGTTCAAGTTTCGGATTCTTAATGTTTGAAAATCGATGATATCGTTTAAAGTCGGATTCTAAAGCATTGTAAATAGATGACTTTGTTCAAGTTGCGGATTCTTGATGGTTGAAAATAGATGATATCGTTTAAAGTCGGATTCTAAAGCATTGTAAATAGATGACTTTGTTAGAGTTGCAGATCCTTAATGTTTGAAAATAGATGATATCGTTTAAGTCGGATTATAAAGCATTGTAAATAGATGACTTTGTTAAAGTTGCGGATACTTAATGTTTTAAAATAGATGATATCGTTTCAAGTCGGATTCTAAAGCATTGTAAAGGGATGACTTTGTTCCAGTTGCGGATTCTTAAGATTTGAAAATAGATGATTTCGTTTAAAGTCGGATTCTAAAGCATTGTAAATAGATGACTTTGTTCAAGTTGCGGATTCTTAAGATTTGAAAATAGATGATATCGTTTAAAGTCGGATTCCAAAGCATTGTCAATAGATGACTTTGTTCAAGTTGCGGATTCTTAATGCTTGAAAATAGATGATATCTTTTAAAGTCGGATTCTAAAGCATTGTAAATAGATGACTTTGTTCAAGTTGCGGACTCTTAGGGTTTGAAAATAGATGATAATGTTTAAAGTCGGATTCTAAAGCATTGTAAATAGATGACTTTGTTCAAGTTGAGGATTCTCAAGGTTTGAAAATAGATGATATTGTTGAAAGTCGGATTCAAAAGCATTGGAAATAGATGACTTTTTACAAATTGCGAATTGTCAAGGTTTTAAAATAGATTATATCGCTTTAAGTCGGATTCTAAAGCATTGTAAATAGATGACTTTGTTCAAGTTGCAAGTTGTTAAGGTTTAAAAGTAGATGATATCGTTTAATGTCGGATACTAAAGCATTGTAAATAGATGACTTTGTTTAAGTTGCGGATTCTTAATTTTTGAAAATAGATGATATCGTTTAAAGTGTGATTCTAAAGCATTGTAAATAGATGACTTTGTTCATGTTGCCGATTCTTCAGGTTTGAAAATAGATGATATCGTTTAATGTCGGATACTAAAGCATTGCAAATAGATGACTTTGTTCAAGTTGCCGAATCTTAAGGATTGAAGATAGATGATATCGTTTAAAGTCGGATTCTAAAGCATTGTAAATAGATGACTTTGTTCAAGTTGCGAGTTGTTAAGGTTTAAAAGTAGATGATATCGTTAAATGTCGGATACTAAAGCATTGTAAATAGATGACTTTGTTAAAGTTGCGGATTCTTAAGATTTGAAAATAGATGATATCGTTTAAAGTCGGATTCTAAAGCATTGTAAATAGATTAATTTTGTTAAGTTACGGATTCTAAATGTTTCAAAATAGATGATATCGTTTACAGTTTAATTCTTAAGCATTGTAAATAGATGACTTTGTTCAAGTTGCGGATTCTTAATGTTTGAAAATCGATGATATCGTTTAAAGTCGGATTCTAAAGCATTGTAAATCTTTGACTTTGTTCAAGTTGCGGATTCTTCATGGTTGAAAATAGATGATATCGTTTAAAGTCGGATTCTAAAGCATTGTAAATAGATGACTTTGTTAGAGTTGCGGATCCTAATGTTGGAAAATAGATGATATCGTTTAAGTCGGATTATAAAGCATTGTAAATAGATGACTTTGTTCAAGTTGCGGATACTTAATGTTTTAAAATAGATGATATCGTTTCAAGTCGGATTCTAAAGCATTGTAAATAGATGACTTTGTTCAAGTTGCGGATTCTTAAGATTTGAAAATAGATGATATCGTTTAAAGTCGGATTCCAAAGCATTGTCAATAGATGACTTTGTTCAAGTTGCGGATTCTTAATGCTTGAAAATAGATGATATCTTTTAAAGTCGGATTCTAAAGCATTGTAAATAGATGACTTTGTTCAAGTTGCGGACTCTTAGGGTTTGAAAATAGATGATAATGTTTAAAGTCGGATTCTAAAGCATTGTAAATAGATGACTTTGTTCAAGTTGAGGATTCTCAAGGTTTGAAAATAGATGATATTGTTGAAAGTCGGATTCAAAAGCATTGGAAATAGATGACTTTTTACAAATTGCGAATTGTCAAGGTTTTAAAATAGATTATATCGCTTTAAGTCGGATTCTAAAGCATTGTAAATAGATGACTTTGTTCAAGTTGCAAGTTGTTAAGGTTTAAAAGTAGATGATATCGTTTAATGTCGGATACTAAAGCATTGTAAATAGATGACTTTGTTTAAGTTGCGGATTCTTAATTTTTGAAAATAGATGATATCGTTTAAAGTGTGATTCTAAAGCATTGTAAATAGATGACTTTGTTCATGTTGCCGATTCTTCAGGTTTGAAAATAGATGATATCGTTTAATGTCGGATACTAAAGCATTGCAAATAGATGACTTTGTTCAAGTTGCCGAATCTTAAGGATTGAAGATAGATGATATCGTTTAAAGTCGGATTCTAAAGCATTGTAAATAGATGACTTTGTTCAAGTTGCGAGTTGTTAAGGTTTAAAAGTAGATGATATCGTTAAATGTCGGATACTAAAGCATTGTAAATAGATGACTTTGTTAAAGTTGCGGATTCTTAAGATTTGAAAATAGATGATATCGTTTAAAGTCGGATTCTAAAGCATTGTAAATAGATTAATTTTGTTAAGTTACGGATTCTAAATGTTTCAAAATAGATGATATCGTTTACAGTTTAATTCTTAAGCATTGTAAATAGATGACTTTGTTCAAGTTGCGGATTCTTAATGTTTGAAAATCGATGATATCGTTTAAAGTCGGATTCTAAAGCATTGTAAATCTTTGTCTTTGTTCAAGTTGCGGATTCTTGATGGTTGAAAATAGATGATATCGTTTAAAGTCGGATTCTAAAGCATTGTAAATAGATGACTTTGTTAGAGTTGCGGATCCTAATGTTGGAAAATAGATGATATCGTTTAAGTCGGATTATAAAGCATTGTAAATAGATGACTTTGTTCAAGTTGCGGATACTTAATGTTTTAAAATAGATGATATCGTTTCAAGTCGGATTCTAAAGCATTGTAAAGGGATGACTTTGTTCCAGTTTCGGATTCTTAAGGTTTGAAAATAGATGATTTCGTTTAAAGTCGGATTCCAAAGCATTGTAAATAGATGACTTTGTCCAAGTTGCCGATTCTTAAAGTTTGAAAATAAATTATATCGTTAAAAGTCGGATTCTAAATCATTGTAAATAGATGACTTCGTTCAAGTTGCGGATTCTTAAGATTTGAAAATAGATGATATCGTTTAAAGTCGGATTCTAAAGCATTGTAAATAGATGACTTTGTTCAAGTTGCGGACTCTTATGGTTTGAAAATAGATGATATCGTTTAAAGTCGGATTTCAAATCATTGTCAATAGATGACTTTGTTTAAGTTGCGGATTCTTTATGTTTGAACATAGATGATATCGTTTAAAGTGTTATTCTAAAGCATTGTAAATAGATGACTTTGTTCATGTTGCCGATTCTTCAGGTTTGAAAATAGATGATATCGTTTAAAGTCAGATTCTAAAGCATTGCAAATAGATGACTTTGTTCAAGTTGCTGAATCTTAAGGATTGAAAATAGATGATATCGTTTAAAGTCGGATTCTAAAGCATTGTAAATAGATGAATTCGTTTAAGTTACGGATTCTTAATGTTTGAAAATAGATGATATCGTTTAAAGTTGAATTCTAAAGCATTGTAAATAGATGACCTTGTTCAAGTTGCGAATTCTTAATGTTTGAAAATCGATGATATCGTTTAAAGTCGGATTCTAAAGCATTGTAAATCTTTGACTTTGGTCAAGTTGCGGATTCTTGATGGTTGAAAATAGATGATATCGTTTAAAGTCGGATTCTAAAGCATTCTAAATAGATGACTTTGTTAGAGGGTCTAATCCTTAATGTTTGAAAATAGATGATATCGTTTAAGTCGGATTCTAAAGCATTGTAAATAGATGCATTTGTTTAAGTTACGGATTCTTAATGTTTGAAAATAGATGATATCGTTTAAAGTTGAATTCTAAAGCATTGTAAATCTCTGACTTTGTTCAAGTTGCGGATTGTTGATGTTTGAAAATAGATGATATCGTTTAAAGTCGGATTCTAAAGCATTGTAAGTAGATGACGTTGTTAGAGTTGCGGATCCTTAATGTTTGAAAATAGATGATATCGTTTAAGTCGGATTCTAAAGCATTGTAAATAGATGACTTTGTTCAAGTTGCGGATACTTAATGTTTGAAAATAGATGATATCGTTTAAAGTCTGATTCTAAAGCATTGTAAATAGATGACTTTGTACCAGTTGCGGATTCTTAAGGTTTGAAAATAGATGATTTCTTTTAAAGTCGGATTCTAAAGCAGTGTAAATAGATGACTTTGTTCAAGTTGCCGGTTTTTTAAAGTTTGAAAATAGATTATATCGTTTAAAGTCGGATTCTAAAGCATTGTAAATTAATGACTTTGTCTAAGTTGCGGACTCTTATGGTTTAAAATAGATGATATCGTTTCAAGTCGGATTCTAAAGCATTGTAAATAGATTACTTTGTTCAAGTTTCCGATTCTTAAGGTGTGAAAATAGATGTTATCGTTTAAAGGTCGATTCTAAAGCATTGTAAATAGATTACTTTGTTCAAGTGGCGGACTGCTAAGGTTTGAAAATAGATGATATCCTTTAAAGTCGGATTCTAAAGCATTGTAAATAGATGAATTGTTCAAGTGTCCTATTCTTAAAGTTTGAAAATAGATGATATCGTTCAAAGTCGGATTCTAAAGCATTGCAAATAGATGACTTTGTTCAAGTTGCCGAATCTAAAGGATTGAAAATAGATGATATCGTTTAAAGTCGGATTCTAAAGCATTGTAAATAGATGACTTTGTTCAAGTTGCGAGTTTTTTAGGTTTAAAAGTAGATGATATCGTTAAATCTCGGATACTAAAGCATTGTAAATAGATGACTTTGTTTAAGTTGCGGATTCTTAATGTTTGAAAATAGATGATATCGTTTAAAGTCGGATTCTTAAGCATTGTAAATAGATGAATTTGTTTAAGTTACGGATTCTTAATGTTTGAAAATAGATGATATCGTTTAAAGTTGAATTCTAAAGCATTGTAAATAGATGACTTTGTTCAAGTTGCGAATTCTAAATGTTTGAAAATCGAGGATATCGTTTAAAGTCGGATTCTCCTTCATTGTAAATCTTTGACTTTGTTCAAGTTGCGGATTCTTGATGGTTGAAAATAGATGATATCGTTTATAGTCGGATTCTAAAGCATTGTAAATAGATCAATTTGTTTAAGTTACGGATTCTTAATGTTGGAAAATAGATGATATCGTTTAAAGTCGTATTCTAAAGCATTGTAAATAGATGAATTTGTTTAAGTTACGGATTGTTAATGTTTGAAAATAGATGATATCGTCTAAAGTTGAATTCTAAAGCATTGTAAATAGATGACTTTGTTCAAGTTGCGGATTCTTAATGTTTGAAAATCGATGATATCGTTTAAAGTCGGATTCTAAAGCATTGTAAATAGATGACTTTGTTCAAGTTGCGGATTCTGGATGGTTGAAAATAGATGATATCGTTTAAAGTCGGATTCTAAAGCATTGTAAATAGATGACTTTGTTAGAGTTGCAGATCCTTAATGTTTGAAAATAGATGATATCGTTTAAGTCGGATTATAAAGCATTGTAAATAGATGACTTTGTTAAAGTTGCGGATACTTAATGTTTTAAAATAGATGATATCGTTTCAAGTCGGATTCTAAAGCATTGTAAAGGGATGACTTTGTTCCAGTTGCGGATTCTTAAGATTTGAAAATAGATGATATCGTTTAAAGTCGGATTCTAAAGCATTGTAAATAGATGACTTTGTTCAAGTTGCGGATTCTTAAGATTTGAAAATAGATGATATCGTTTAAAGTCGGATTCTAAAGCATTGTAAATAGATGACTTTGTTCAAGTTGCGGACTCTTATGGTTTAAAATAGATGATATCGTTTAAAGTCGGATTCCAAAGCATTGTCAATAGATGACTTTGTTCAAGTTGCGGATTCTTAATGCTTGAAAATAGATGATATCTTTTAAAGTCGGATTCTAAAGCATTGTAAATAGATGACTTTGTTCAAGTTGCGGACTCTTAGGGTTTGAAAATAGATGATAATGTTTAAAGTCGGATTCTAAAGCATTGTAAATAGATGACTTTGTTCAAGTTGAGGATTCTCAAGGTTTGAAAATAGATGATATTGTTGAAAGTCGGATTCAAAAGCATTGGAAATAGATGACTTTTTACAAGTTGCGGATTGTCAAGGTTTTAAAATAGATTATATCGCTTTAAGTCGGATTCTAAAGCATTGTAAATAGATGACTTTGTTCAAGTTGCAAGTTGTTAAGGTTTAAAAGTAGATGATATCGTTTAATGTCGGATACTAAAGCATTGTAAATAGATGACTTTGTTTAAGTTGCGGATTCTTAATTTTTGAAAATAGATGATATCGTTTAAAGTGTGATTCTAAAGCATTGTAAATAGATGACTTTGTTCATGTTGCCGATTCTTCAGGTTTGAAAATAGATGATATCGTTTAATGTCGGATACTAAAGCATTGCAAATAGATGACTTTGTTCAAGTTGCCGAATCTTAAGGATTGAAAATAGATGATATCGTTTAAAGTCGGATTCTAAAGCATTGTAAATAGATGACTTTGTTAAAGTTGCGGATTCTTAAGATTTGAAAATAGATGATATCGTTTAAAGTCGGATTCTAAAGCATTGTAAATAGATGACTTTGTTAAAGTTGCGGATTCTTAAGATTTGAAAATAGATGATATCGTTTAAAGTCGGATTCTAAAGCATTGTAAATAGATTAATTTTGTTAAGTTACGGATTCTAAATGTTTCAAAATAGATGATATCGTTTACAGTTTAATTCTTAAGCATTGTAAATAGATGACTTTGTTCAAGTTGCGGATTCTTAATGTTTGAAAATCGATGATATCGTTTAAAGTCGGATTCTAAAGCATTGTAAATCTTTGACTTTGTTCAAGTTGCGGATTCTTCATGGTTGAAAATAGATGATATCGTTTAAAGTCGGATTCTAAAGCATTGTAAATAGATGACTTTGTTAGAGTTGCGGATCCTAATGTTGGAAAATAGATGATATCGTTTAAGTCGGATTATAAAGCATTGTAAATAGATGACTTTGTTCAAGTTGCGGATACTTAATGTTTTAAAATAGATGATATCGTTTCAAGTCGGATTCTAAAGCATTGTAAAGGGATGACTTTGTTCCAGTTTCGTATTCTTAAGGTTTGAAAATAGATGATTTCGTTTAAAGTCGGATTCCAAAGCATTGTAAATAGATGACTTTGTCCAAGTTGCCGATTCTTAAAGTTTGAAAATAAATTATATCGTTTAAAGTCGGATTCAAAAGCATTGGAAATAGATGACTTTTTACAAGTTGCGGATTGTCAAGGTTTAAAAATAGATTATATCGCTTTAAGTCGGATTCTAAAGCATTGTAAATAGATGACGTTGTTCAAGTTGCGAGTTGTTAAGGTTTAAAAGTAGATGATATCGTTTAATGTCGGATACTAAAGCATTGTAAATAGATGACTTTGTTTAAGTTGCGGATTCTTAATGTTTGGAAATAAATGATATCGGTTAAAGTCGGATTCTAAAGCATTGTAAATAGATGAATTTGTTCCAGTTGCGGATTCTTAAGGTTTGAAAATAGATGATATCGTTTAAAGTCGGATTCTAAAGCATTGTACATAGATGACTTTGTTAAAGTTTCGAGTGGTTAAGGTTTAAAAATAGATGATATCGTTTAATGTCGGATACTAAAGCATTGTAAAAAGATGACTTTGTTTAAGTTGCGGATTCTTAATGTTTGAAAATAGATGATATCGTTTAAAGTGTGATTCTAAAGCATTGTAAATAGATGACTTTGTTCATGTTGCCGATTCTTCAGGTTTGAAAATAGATGATATCGTTTAAAGTCGGATTCTAAAGCATTGTAAATAGATGACTTTGTTCAAGTTGCGAGTTGTTAAAGTTTAAAAGTAGATGATATCGTTAAATGTCGGATACTAAAGCATTGTAAATAGATGACTTTGTTAAAGTTGCGGATTCTTAATGTTTAAAAATAGATTATATCGTTTAAAGTCGGATTCTAAAGCATTGTAAATAGATTAATTTTTTTAAGTTACGGATTCTTAATGTTTGAAAATAGATGATATCGTTTAAAGTTGAATTCTAAAGTATTGTAAATAGATGACTTTGTTCAAGTTGCGGATTCTTAATGTTTGAAAATCGATGATATCGTTTAAAGTCGGATTCTAAAGCATTGTAAATCTTTGACTTTGTTCAAGTTGCGGATTCTTGATGGTTGAAAATAGATGATATCGTTTAAAGTCGGATTCTAAAGCATTGTAAATAGATGACTTTGTTAGAGTTGCGGATCCTTAATGTTGGAAAATAGATGATATCGTTTAAGTCGGATTCTAAAGCATTGTACATAGATGACTTTGTTAAAGTTTCGAGTGGTTAAGGTTTAAAAATAGATGATATCGTTTAATGTCGGATACTAAAGCATTGTAAAAAGATGACTTTGTTTAAGTTGCGGATTCTTAATGTTTGAAAATAGATGATATCGTTTAAAGTGTGATTCTAAAGCATTGTAAATAGATGACTTTGTTCATGTTGCCGATTCTTCAGGTTTGAAAATAGATGATATCGTTTAAAGTCGGATTCTAAAGCATTGTAAAGGGATGGCTTTGTTCCAGTTTCGGATTCTTAAGGTTTGAAAATAGATAATTTCGTTTAAAGTCGGATTCTAAAGCATTCTAAATAGATGACTTTGTTAGAGGGTCTAATCCTTAATGTTTGAAAATAGATGATATCGTTTGAGTCGGATTATAAAGCATTGTAAATAGATGACTTTGTTCATGTTGCCGATTCTTCAAGTTTGAAAATTGATGATATCGTTTAAAGTCGGATTCTAAAGCATTGTAAATAGATGACTTTGTTCAAGTTGCCGATTCTTAAGGATTGAAAATAGATGATAACGTTTAAAGTTGGATTCTAGAGCATTGTAAATAGATGACTTTGTTACAGTTGCGAGTTGTTAAGGTTTAAAAGTAGATGATATCGTAATATGTCGGATACTAAAGCATTGTAAATAGATGACTTTGTTTAAGTTGCGGATTCTTAATGTTTGAAAATAGATGATATCGTTTAAAGTTGAATTCTAAAGCATTGTAAATAGATGACTTTGTTCAAGTTGCGGATTCTTAATGTTTGAAAATCGATGATATCGTTTGAAGTCGGATTCTAAAGCATTGTAAATAGATGACTTTGTTCAAGTTGCGGATTCTTGATGGTTGAAAATAGATGATATCGTTTAAAGTCGGATTCTAAAGCATTGTAAATAGATGACTTAGTAAGAGTTGCGGATCCTTAATGTTTGAAAATAGATGATATCGTTTAAGTCGGATTATAAAGCATTGTAAAGGGATGACTTTGTTCTAGTTTCGGATTCTTAAGGTTTGAAAATAGATGATTTCGTTTAAAGTCGGATTCTAAAGCATTGTAAATAGATGACTTTGTTCAAGTTGCGGATTCTTAAGATTTGAAAATAGATGATATCGTTTAAAGTCGGATTCTAAAGCATTGTAAATAGATGACTTTGTTAAAGTTGCGGACTCTTATGGTTTAAAATAGATGATATCGTTTAAAGTCGGATTCCAAAGCATTGTCAATAGATGACTTTGTTCAAGTTGCGGATTCTTAATGTTTGAAAATAGATGATATCGTTTAAAGTCGGATTCTAAAGCATTGTAAATAGATGACTTTGTTCAAGTTGCGGACTCTTAGGGTTGGAAAATAGATGATAATGTTTAAAGTCGGATTCTAAAGCATTGTAAATAGATGACTTTGTTCAAGTTGAGGATTCTCAATGTTTGAAAATAGATGATATTGTTTAAAGTCGGATTCAAAAGCATTGGAAATAGATGACTTTTTACAAGTTGCGGATTGTCATGGTTTTAAAATAGATTATATCGCTTTAAGTCGGATTCTAAAGCATTGTAAATAGATGACGTTGTTCAAGTTTCGAGTGGTTAAGGTTTAAAAATAGATGATATCGTTTAATGTCGGATACTAAAGCATTGTAAAAAGATGACTTTGTTTAAGTTGCGGATTCTTAATGTTTGAAAATAGATGATATCGTTTAAAGTATGATTCTAAAGCATTGTAAATAGATGACTTTGTTCATGTTGCCGATTCTTCAGGTTTGAAAATAGATGATATCGTTTAAAGTAGGATTCTAAAGCATTGTAAATAGATTAATTTTTTTAAGTTACGGAGTCTTAATGTTTGAGAATAGATGATATCGTTTAAAGTTGAATTCTAAAGCATTGTAAATAGATGACTTTGTTCAAGTTGCGGATTCTTGATGGTTGAAAATAGATGATATCGTTTAAAGTCGGATTCTAAAGCATTGTAAATAGATGACTTTGTTAGAGTTGCGGATCCTTAATGTTGGAAAATAGATGATATCGTTTAAGTCGGATTCTAAAGCATTGTAAATAGATGACTTTGTTCAAGTTGCGGATACTTAATGTTTTAAAATAGATGATATCGTTTCAAGTCGGATTCTAAAGCATTGTAAAGGGATGGCTTTGTTCCAGTTTCGGATTCTTAAGGTTTGAAAATAGATAATTTCGTTTAAAGTCGGATTCTAAAGCATTGTAAATAGATGACTTTGTTCAAGTTGCCGATTCTTAAAGTTTGAAAATAAATTATATTGTTTAAAGTCGGAATCTAAATCATTGTAAATAGATGACTTCGTTCAAGTTGCGGATTCTTAAGATTTCAAAATAGATGATATCGTTTAAAGTCGGATTCTAAAGCATTGTAAATAGATGACTTTGTTCAAGTTGCGGACTCTTATGGTTTGAAAATAGATGATATCGTTTAAAGTCGGATTCCAAATCATTGTCAATAGATGACTTTGTTCAAGTTGCGGATTCTTAATGTTTGAAAATAGATGATATCGTTTAAAGTCGGATTCTAAAGCATTGTAAATATATAACTTTGTTCATGTTGCCGATTCTTCAGGTTTGAAAATAGATGATATCATTTAAAGTCGGATTCTAAAGCATTGTAAATAGATGACTTTGTTCAAGTTGCCGATTCTTAAAGAGTTGAAAATAGATGATATCGTTTAAAGTCGGATTCTAAAGCATTGTAAATAGATGACTTTGTTACAGTTGCGAGTTGTTAAGGTTTAATAGTCGATGATATCGTTAAATGTCGGATACGAAAGCATTGTAAATAGATGACTTTGTTTAAGTTGCGGATTCTTAGTCGGGTAAAATAGATGATATCGTTTAATGTCGGATACTAAAGCATTGTAAATAGATGACTTTGTTCAAGTTGCGGATTCTTAATGTTGGAAAATAGATGATATCGTTTAAAGTCGGATTCTAAAGCATTGTAAATAGATGAATTTGTTCCAGTTGCGGATTCTTAAGGTTTGAAAATAGATGATATCGTTTAAAGTCGGATTCTAAAGCATTGTAAATAGATGAATTCGTTTAAGTTACGGATTCTTAATGTTTGAAAATAGATGATATCGTTTAAAGTTGAATTCTAAAGCATTGTAAATAGATGACCTTGTTCAAGTTGCGAATTCTTAATGTTTGAAAATCGATGATATCGTTTAAAGTCGGATTCTAAAGCATTGTAAATCTTTGACTTTGTTCAAGTTGCGGATTCTTGATAGTTGAAAATAGATGATATCGTTTAAAGTCGGATTCTAAAGCATTCTAAATAGATGACTTTGTTAGAGGGTCTAATCCTTAATGTTTGAAAATAGATGATATCGTTTAAGTCGGATTATAAAGCATTGTAAATAGATGATTTGTTCATGTTGCCGATTCTTCAAGTTTGAAAACAGATGATATCGTTTAAAGTCGGATTCTAAAGCATTGTAAATAGATAACTTTGTTCAAGTTGCCGATTCTTAAGGATTGAAAATAGATGATAACGTTTAAAGTTGGATTCTAGAGCATTGTAAATAGATGACTTTGTTACAGTTGCGAGTTGTTAAGGTTTAAAAGTAGATGATATCGTAATATGTCGGATACTAAAGCATTGTAAATAGATGACTTTGTTTAAGTTGCGGATTCTTAATGTTTGAAAATAGATGATATTGTTTAAAGTCGTATTCTAAAGCATTGTAAATAGATGAATTTGTTTAAGTTACGGATTCTTAATGTTTGAAAATAGATGATATCGTTTAAAGTTGAATTCTAAAGCATTGTAAATAGATGACTTTGTTCAAGTTGCGGATTCTTAATGTTTGAAAATCGATGATATCGTTTGAAGTCGGATTCTAAAGCATTGTAAATAGATGACTTTGTTCAAGTTGCGGATTCTTGATGGTTGAAAATAGATGATATCGTTTAAAGTCGGATTCTAAAGCATTGTAAATAGATGACTTAGTACGAGTTGCGGATCCTTATAGTTTGAAAATAGATGATATCGTTTTAGTCGGATTATAAAGCATTGTAAATAGATGACTTGGTTCAAGTTGCGGATACTTAATGTTTTAAAATAGATGATATCGTTTCAAGTCGGATTCTAAAGCATTGTAACTGGATGACTTTGTTCCAGTTTCGGATTCTTAAGGTTTGAAAATAGATGATTTCGTTTAAAGTCGGATTCTAAAGCATTGTAAATAGATGACTTTGTTCAAGTTGCGGATTCTTAAGATTTGAAAATAGATGATATCGTTTAAAGTCGGATTCTAAAGCATTGTAAATAGATGACTTTGTTCAAGTTGCGGACTCTTATGGTTTAAAATAGATGATATCGTTTAAAGTCGGATTCCAAAGAATTGTCAATAGATGACTTTGTTCAAGTTGCGGATTCTTAATGTTTGAAAATAGATGATATCGTTTAAAGTCGGATTCTAAACCATTGTAAATAGATGACTTTGTTCAAGTTGCGGACTCTTAGGGTTGGAAAATAGATGATAATTTTTAAAGTCGGATTCTAAAGCATTGTAAATAGATGACTTTGTTCAAGTTGAGAGTTCTCAATGTTTGAAAATAGATGATATTGTTTAAAGTCTGATTCAAAAGCATTGGAAATAGATGACTTTTTACAAGTTGCGGATTGTCAAGGTTTTAAAATACATTATATCGCTTTAAGTCGGATTCTAAAGCATTGTAAATAGATGACTTTGTTCAAGTTGCGGACTCTTATGGTTAAAAATAGATGATATCGTTTAAAGTCGGATTCCAAAGCATTGTCAATAGATGACTTTGTTCAAGTTGCGGATTCTTAATGTTTGAAAATAAATGATATCGTTTAAAGTCGGATTCTAAAGCATTGTAAATAGATGACTTTTTTCAAGTTGCGGACTCTTAGGGTTGGAAAATAGATGATAATGTTTAAAGTCGGATTCTAAAGCATTGTAAATAGATGACTTTGTTCAAGTTGAGGATTCTCAATGTTTAAAAGTAGATGATATCGTTTAATGTCGGATACTAAAGCATTGTAAATAGATGACTTTGTTTAAGTTGCGGATTTTTAATGTTTGAAAATAGATGATATCGTTTAAAGTCGGATTCTAAAGCATTGTAAATAGATGAATTTATTGAAGTTGCCGATTCTTAAGGTTTGAGAATAGATAATATCGTTTAAAGTCGGATTCTCAAGCATTGTAAATAGATGACTTAGTTGAAGGGACCGATTCTTAAGGTTTGAAAATAGATAATATCGTTTGAAGTCGGATTCTAAAGCATTGTAAATAGATGACTTTGTTCAAGTGGCCGAGTCTTAAAGTTTGAAAATAGATTATATTGTTTAAAGTCGGATTCTAAAGCATTGTAAATAGATGACTTTGTTCAATTTGCCGATTCTTAAAGTTTGAAAATAGATGATATCGTTTAATGTCTAATTCTAAAGCATTGTAAATAGATGACTTTGTTCAAGTAGCCAGTTCTAAAGGTTTGAGAAGTGATGATATCGTTTAAAGTCGAATTTTAAAGCATCCTACATCGGTGACTTTGTTCAAGTTGCGGATTTTTTAATTTTGAAAATAGATGATATCGTTTAAAGTCGGATTCTAAAGCATCGTAAATAGATGACTTTGTTCAAGTTGCGGATTCTTAAGGTTTGAAAATAGATGATATCGTTTAAAGTCGGATTCTAAAGCATCGTAAATAGATTGCTTTGTTTAAGTTGCCGATTCTTAAGGTTTGAAAATAGATGATATCGTTTAAAGTCGGATTCTAAAGCATTGTAAATAGATTGCATTGTTCAAGTTTCGGATTCTTAAGGTTTGAGAATAGATGATATTTTTAAAGTCGGATTCTAAAGCATTGTAAATAGATGACTTTGTTCAAGTTGCAAATTCTAAAGCTTTGAAAAATAGATGATATCGTTTAAAGTCGGATTCTACAGCCTTGTAAATAGATGACTTTGTTCAAGTTGCAGATTCTAAAGGTTTGAGAATAGATGATATTGTTTAAAGTCGGATTCTAAAGCATTGTAAATAGATGACTTTGTTCAAGTTGCCGATACTAAAGGTTTGAGAATAAATGATATCGTTTAAAGTCGGATTCTAAAACATTGTAAATAGATGACTTAGTTCAAGTTGCGGATTCTTAAGGTTAGAAAATAGATGATATCGTTTAAAGTCGGATTCTAAAGCATTGTAAATAGATGACTTAGTCGAAGTTGCCGATTCTTAAGGTTTAAAAATAGATGATATCGTTTAAAGTCTGATTCTAAAGCATTGTAAATAGATGACTTTGTCCAAGGTTCCGATTATTTAGCTTAGAAAATAGATAATATTGTTTAAAGTGGGATAATAAAGCATTGTAAATAAATGACTTTGTTGAAGTTGCAGATTGTTAAGGTTTGAGAATAGATGATATCGTTTAAAGTCGGATTCTAAAGCATTGTAAATAGATGACTTAGTTGAAGTTGCCGATTCTTAAGGTTTGAAAATAGATGATATCGTTTAAAGTCTGACTCTAAAGCATTGCAAAAAGATGATTTTGTTCAAGTAGCCGAGTCTTAAGGTTTGAAAATAGATGATATTGTTTAAAGTCGGATTCTAAAGCATTGTAAATAGATGACTTTGTTCAAGTTGCCGATACTTAAAGTTTGAAAATAGATGATATCGTTTAATGTCGGATACTAAAGCATTGTAAATAGATGACTTTGTTCAAGTTGCCGATTCTTAATGTTTGAAAATAGATGATATCGTTTAAAGTCGGATTCTAAAGCATTGTAAATAGATGACTTTGTTCAAGTTGCCAGTTCTAAAGGTTTGAGAAGTTATGATATCGTTTAAAGTCGAATTATAAAGCATCGTACATAGATGACTTCGTTCAAGTTGCGGATTTTTAAGTTTGAAAATAGATGATATCGTTTGAAGTCGGATTCTAAAGCATCGTTAATAGATGACATTGTTCAAGTTGCGGATTCTTAAGGTTAGAAAATAAATGATATCGTTAAAAGTCGGATTCTAAAGCATTGTAAACAGATCACTTTGTTCAAGTTGCCGATTCTTAAGGTTTGAGAATGGATGATATCGTTTGAAATCGGATAATAAAGCATTGAGAATAGATGACTTTGTTCAAGTTTCTAATTCTTAAGGTTTGAGAATAGATGATATGGTTTAAAGTCGTATTCTTAAGCATCGTAAATAGATGACTTTGTTCAAGTTGCGGATTGTTAAGGTTTGAAAATAGATGATATCGTTTAAAGTCGGATTCTAAAGCATTGTAAATAGATCAGGTTCTTCAAGTTTCCTATCTTTAGGTTTGAGAATAGATGATAGGGTTGAAGGTCTGATTGTAAAGCATCGTAAATAGATTGCTTTGTTCAAGTTACCGATTCTTTAGCTTTGAAAAATAGATGATATCGTTTAAAGTCGGATTCGAAAGCATTGTAAATAGATGACTTTGTTCAAGTTGCCGATTCTAAAGGTTTGAGAATAGATGATATTGTTTAAAGTCGGATTCTAAAGCATTGTAAGTAGAGTACTTTGTTCAAGTTGCCGATACTACATATTTGAGAATAGATAATATCGTTTAAAGTCGGATTCTAAAGCATTGTAAATAGATGACTTAGTTCAAGTTGCCGATTCTTCAGGTTTGAAAATAGATGATATCGTGTAAAGTCAGATTCTAAAGCATCGTAAATAGATGACTTTGTTCAAGTTGCGGATTCTTAAGGTTAGAAAATAGATGATATCGTTTAAAGTCGGATTCTAAATCATTGTAAATAGATGTCTTTGTTCAAGTTGCCTATTCTTAAGGTTTGAGAATAGATGATATCGTTTAAAGTCAGATTCTACAGGATTGTAAATAAATGACTTTGTTAAAGTTTCAGATTCTTTAGGTAGAAAACAGATAATATTGTTTAAAGTCGGGTTCTAAAGCATTGTAAATAGATGACTTTGTTCAAGTTGCCGATTCTTAAGGTTTGAAAATAGATGATATCGGTTAAAGTCGGATCCTAAAGCATTGTAAATAGATGACTTTGGTCAAGTTGCGGATACTTAAGGTTTAAAAATAGATGATATCGTGGAATGTCGGATTCTAAAGCATTGTAAATAGATGACATTGTTAGAGTTGCGGATTCTTAATGTTTGAAAATAGATGATATCGTTTAAGTCGGATTCTAAAGCATTGTAAATAGATGACTTAGTAAGAGTTGCGGATCCTTAATGTTTGAAAATAGATGATATTGTTTAAAGTCGGATTCTAAAGCATTGTAAATAGATGACTTTGTTTAAGTTGCGGATTCTTAATGTTTTAAAATAGATGATATCGTTTAAAGTCGGATTCTAAAGCATTGTAAATAGATATTTTGGTCAAGTTGCGGAGTGTAAAGGTTTGAAAATAGATGATATCGTTTCAAGTCTTATTCTAAAGTATTGTAAATAGATGACTTTGTTGAAGTTGCCGATTCTCAAGGTTTGAAAATAGATGATATTGTTTATAGTCGGATTCTAAAGCATTGTAAGTAGATGACTTTATTACAGTTGCGGATTCTTAAGCTTTGAAAATAGATGATAATGTTTAAAGTCGCATTCTAAAGCATTGTAAATTGATGACTTTGTTCAAATTGCGGATTCTTAACGTTTGATAATATATGATATCGTTTAAAGTCGGATCCTAAAGCATTGTAAATAGATGTCTTTGTTCAAGTTGCGGATTCTTAAGGTTTAAAAATAGATTATATCGTTTACAGTCGGATTCTAAAGCATTGTAAATAGATGACTTTGTTCAAGTTGTCGATTCTCCTGGTTTGAAAATAGATGATATTGTTTCAAATCAGATGCTAAAGCATTGTAAGTAGATGACTTTATTACAGTTGCGGATTCTTAAGGTTTGAAAATAGATGATAATGTTTAAAGTCGCATTCTAAAGCTTTGTAAATAGATGACTTTGTTCAAGTTGCGGATTCTAAAAGTTTGAACCTAGATGATATCGTTTAAAGTCGGATTCTAAAGCATTGTAAATAGATGACTTTGTTCAAGTTGCGGATTCTTAAGGTTTGAAAATAGATTATATCGTTTAACGTCGGGTTAAAAGCATTGTAAATAGATGACTTTGTTCCAGTTGCGGATTCTTAAGGTTTAAAACTAGATGATATCGTTGAAAGTCGGATTCTAAAGCATTGTAAATAGATGACTTTGTTCAAGTGTCCGATTCTTAAGGTTTGAAAATAGATTATATCGTTCAAAGCCGGATTCTAAAGCATTGTAAATAGATGACTTTGTCCAAGTTGCGGATTCTTAATGTTTGAAAATAGATGATATCGTTTACCGTCGGACTCTAAAGCATTGTAAATAGATGACTTTGGTCAAGTTGCGGATTCTTAATGTTTGAAAATAGATGATATCGTTTAAAGTCGGATGCTAAAGCATTGTAAGTAGATGACTTTATTACAGTTGCGGATTCTTAAGGTTTGAAAATAGATGATAATGTTTAAAGTCGCATTCTAAAGCATTGTAAACAGATGACTTTGTGCAAATTACGGATTTTTAATGTTTGAAAATAGATGATATCGTTTAAAGACGGATTCTAAAGCATTGTAAGTAGATGACTTTATTACAGTTGCGGTTTCTTAAGGTTTTAAAAAAGATGATAATGTTTAAAGTCGCACTCTAAAGCTTTGTAAATAGATGACTTTGTTCAAGTTGCCGATTCTAACGGTTTAAAAATAGATGATAATGTTTAAAGTCGGATTCTAAAGCATTGTAAATAGATGACTTTGTTCAAGTTGCGGATTCTAAAGGTTTTAAATTAGATGATATCGTTTAAAGTCGGATTCTAAAGCATTGTAAATAGATGACTTTGTTCAAGTTGCCGATTCTTAAAGTTTGAAAATAGATGATATCGTTTAAAGTCGGATTCTAAAGCATTGTAAATAGATGACTTTGTTCAAGTTGCCAGTTCTAAAGGTTTGAGAAGTTATGATATCGTTTAAAGTCGAATTCTAAAGCATCGTACATAGATGACTTCGTTCAAGTTGCGGATTTTTAAGTTTGAAAATAGATGATATCGTTTGAAGTCGGATTCTAAAGCATCGTTAATAGATGACATTGTTCAAGTTGCGGATTCTTAAGGTTAGAAAATAAATGATATCGTTAAAAGTCGGATTCTAAAGCATTGTAAACAGATCGCTTTGTTCAAGTTGCCGATTCTTAAGGTTTGAGAATGGATGATATCGTTTGAAATCGGATAATAAAGCATTGAAAATAGATGACTTTGTTCAAGTTTCTAATTCTTAAGGTTTGAGAATAGATGATATGGTTTAAAGTCGTATTCTTAAGCATCGTAAATAGATGACTTTGTTCAAGTTGCGGATTGTTAAGGTTTGAAAATAGATGATATCGTTTAAAGTCGGATTCTAAAGCATTGTAAATAGATCAGGTTCTTCAAGTTTCCTATCTTTAGGTTTGAGAATAGATGATAGGGTTGAAAGTCTGATTCTAAAGCATCGTAAATAGATTGCTTTGTTCAAGTTACCGATTCTTTAGCTTTGAAAAATAGATGATATCGTTTAAAGTCGGATTCGAAAGCATTGTAAATAGATGACTTTGTTCAAGTTGCCGATTCTAAAGGTTTGAGAATAGATGATATTGTTTAAAGTCGGATTCTAAAGCATTGTAAGTAGAGTACTTTGTTCAAGTTGCCGATACTACATATTTGAGAATAGATAATATCGTTTAAAGTCGGATTCTAAAGCATTGTAAATAGATGACTTAGTTCAAGTTGCCGATTCTTCAGGTTTGAAAATAGATGATATCGTGTAAAGTCAGATTCTAAAGCATCGTAAATAGATGACTTTGTTCAAGTTGCGGATTCTTAAGGTTAGAAAATAGATGATATCGTTTAAAGTCGGATTCTAAATCATTGTAAATAGATGTCTTTGTTCAAGTTGCCTATTCTTAAGGTTTGAGAATAGATGATATCGTTTAAAGTCAGATTCTACAGGATTGTAAATAGATGACTTTGTTAAAGTTTCAGATTCTTTAGGTAGAAAACAGATAATATTGTTTAAAGTCGGGTTCTAAAGCATTGTAAATAGATGACTTTGTTCAAGTTGCGGATACTTAAGGTTTAAAAATAGATGATATCGTGGAATGTCGGATTCTAAAGCATTGTAAATAGATGACATTGTTAGAGTTGCGGATTCTTAATGTTTGAAAATAGATGATATCGTTTAAGTCGGATTCTAAAGCATTGTAAATAGATGACTTTGTTCAAGTTGCGTATACTTAATGTTTGAAAATAGATGATATTGTTTAAAGTCGGATTCTAAAGCATTGTAAATAGATGACTTTGTTTAAGTTGCGGATTCTTAATGTTTTAAAATAGATGATATCGTTTAAAGTCGGATTCTAAAGCATTGTAAATAGATATTTTGGTCAAGTTGCGGAGTGTAAAGGTTTGAAAATAGATGATATCGTTTCAAGTCTTATTCTAAAGTATTGTAAATAGATGACTTTGTTGAAGTTGCCGATTCTCAAGGTTTGAAAATAGATGATATTGTTTATAGTCGGATTCTAAAGCATTGTAAGTAGATGACTTTATTACAGTTGCGGATTCTTAAGCTTTGAAAATAGATGATAATGTTTAAAGTCGCATTCTAAAGCATTGTAAATTGATGACTTTGTTCAAATTGCGGATTCTTAACGTTTGATAATATATGATATCGTTTAAAGTCGGATCCTAAAGCATTGTAAATAGATGTCTTTGTTCAAGTTGCGGATTCTTAAGGTTTAAAAATAGATTATATCGTTTACAGTCGGATTCTAAAGCATTGTAAATAGATGACTTTGTTCAAGTTGTCGATTCTCCCGGTTTGAAAATAGATGATATTGTTTCAAATCAGATGCTAAAGCATTGTAAGTAGATGACTTTATTACAGTTGCGGATTCTTAAGGTTTGAAAATAGATGATAATGTTTAAAGTCGCATTCTAAAGCTTTGTAAATAGATGACTTTGTTCAAGTTGCGGATTCTAAAAGTTTGAACCTAGATGATATCGTTTAAAGTCGGATTCTAAAGCATTGTAAATAGATGACTTTGTTCAAGTTGCGGATTCTTAAGGTTTGAAAATAGATTATATCGTTTAACGTCGGGTTAAAAGCATTGTAAATAGATGACTTTGTTCCAGTTGCGGATTCTTAAGGTTTAAAACTAGATGATATCGTTGAAAGTCGGATTCTAAAGCATTGTAAATAGATGACTTTGTTCAAGTGTCCGATTCTTAAGGTTTGAAAATAGATTATATCGTTCAAAGCCGGATTCTAAAGCATTGTAAATAGATGACTTTGTCCAAGTTGCGGATTCTTAATGTTTGAAAATAGATGATATCGTTTACCGTCGGACTCTAAAGCATTGTAAATAGATGACTTTGGTCAAGTTGCGGATTCTTAATGTTTGAAAATAGATGATATCGTTTAAAGTCGGATGCTAAAGCATTGTAAGTAGATGACTTTATTACAGTTGCGGATTCTTAAGGTTTGAAAATAGATGATAATGTTTAAAGTCGCATTCTAAAGCATTGTAAACAGATGACTTTGTGCAAATTACGGATTTTTAATGTTTGAAAATAGATGATATCGTTTAAAGACGGATTCTAAAGCATTGTAAGTAGATGACTTTATTACAGTTGCAGTTTCTTAAGGTTTTAAAAAAGATGATAATGTTTAAAGTCGCATTCTAAAGCTTTGTAAATAGATGACTTTGTTCAAGTTGCCGATTCTAACGGTTTAAAAATAGATGATAATGTTTAAAGTCGGATTCTAAAGCATTGTAAATAGATGACTTTGTTCAAGTTGCGGATTCTAAAGGTTTTAAATTAGATGATATCGTTTAAAGTCGGATTCTAAAGCATTGTAAATAGATGACTTTGTTCAAGTTGCGGATTCTTTAGGTTTGAAAAAAGATGATATCGTTTAAAGTCGGATTCTAAAGCATTGTAAATAGATGACTTTGGTCAAGTTGCGCATTCTCAAGGTTAGTAAATAGATGATAACGTTGAAAGTCGGATTCTAAAGCATTGTAAATAGATGACTTTGGT
Organism: Sepiola atlantica; assembly: GCA_963556195.1. Taxonomy (NCBI): domain Eukaryota; kingdom Metazoa; phylum Mollusca; class Cephalopoda; order Sepiida; family Sepiolidae; genus Sepiola; species Sepiola atlantica. Next base: position 320,374 of record OY744535.1, on the reverse strand, counting down.
CAAGTTGCGGATACTTAAGGTTTAAAAATAGATGATATCGTGGAAAGTCGGATTCTAAAGCATTGTAAATAGATGACATTGTTAGAATTGCGGATTCTTAATGTTTGAAAATAGATAATATCGTTTAAGTCGGATTCTAAAGCATTGTAAATAGATGACTTTGTTTAAGTTGCGGATTCTTAATGTTTGAAAATAGATGATATCGGTTAAAGTCGGATTCTAAAGCATTGTAAATAGATGACTTTCTTTCAGTTGCGAGTTGTTTAGGTTTAAAAGTAGATGATATCGTTTAATGTCGGATACTAAAGCATTGTAAATAGATGACTTTGTTTAAGTAGCGGATTCTTAATGTCTGAAAATAGATGATATCGTTTAAAGTCGGATTCTAAAGCATTGTAAATAGATGACTTTTTACAAGTTGCGGATTCTTAATGTTTGAAAATAGATGATATCGTTTAAAGTTAGATTCTAAAGCATTGTAAATAGATGACTTTGTTCAAGTTGCGGATTCTTTAGGTTTACAAATCGATGATTTCGTTTTAAGTCGGATTCTAAAGCATTGTAAATAGATGACTTTGTTCAAGTTGCGGATTCTTGATGTTTTAAAATAGATGATATCGTTAAAAGTCGGATTCTAAAGCATTGTAAATAGATGACTTTGTTCAAGTTGCAGATACTTAATGTTTGAAAATAGATGATATCGTTTAAAATCGGATTCCAAATCATTGTAAATAGATGACTTTGTTCAAGTTGCGGATTCTTAAGATTTAAAAATAGATGATATCGTTTAAAGTCAGATTTTAAAGCATTGTAAATAGATGACTTTGTTCAAGTTGCGGACTCTTATGGTTTGAAAATAGATGATATCGTTTCAATTCGGATTCTAAAGCATTGTAAATAGATGACTTTGTTCAAGTTGCAGATACTTAATGTTTGAAAATAGATGATATCGTTTAAAATCGGATTCCAAATCATTGTAAATAGATGACTTTGTTCAAGTTGCGGATTCTTAAGATTTAAAAATAGATGATATCGTTTAAAGTCAGATTTTAAAGCATTGTAAATAGATGACTTTGTTCAAGTTGCGGACTCTTATTGTTTGAAAATAGATGATATCGTTTCAATTCGGATTCTAAAGCATTGTAAATAGATGACTTTGTTCAAGTTGCCAGTTCTAAAGGTTTGAGAAGTTATGATATCGTTTAAAGTCGAATTCTAAAGCATCGTACATAGATGACTTCGTTCAAGTTGCGGATTTTTAAGTTTGAAAATAGATGATATCGTTTGAAGTCGGATTCTAAAGCATCGTTAATAGATGACATTGTTCAAGTTGCGGATTCTTAAGGTTAGAAAATAAATGATATCGTTAAAAGTCGGATTCTAAAGCATTGTAAACAGATCGCTTTGTTCAAGTTGCCGATTCTTAAGGTTTGAGAATGGATGATATCGTTTGAAATCGGATAATAAAGCATTGAAAATAGATGACTTTGTTCAAGTTTCTAATTCTTAAGGTTTGAGAATAGATGATATGGTTTAAAGTCGTATTCTTAAGCATCGTAAATAGATGACTTTGTTCAAGTTGCGGATTGTTAAGGTTTGAAAATAGATGATATCGTTTAAAGTCGGATTCTAAAGCATTGTAAATAGATCAGGTTCTTCAAGTTTCCTATCTTTAGGTTTGAGAATAGATGATAGGGTTGAAAGTCTGATTCTAAAGCATCGTAAATAGATTGCTTTGTTCAAGTTACCGATTCTTTAGCTTTGAAAAATAGATGATATCGTTTAAAGTCGGATTCGAAAGCATTGTAAATAGATGACTTTGTTCAAGTTGCCGATTCTAAAGGTTTGAGAATAGATGATATTGTTTAAAGTCGGATTCTAAAGCATTGTAAGTAGAGTACTTTGTTCAAGTTGCCGATACTACATATTTGAGAATAGATAATATCGTTTAAAGTCGGATTCTAAAGCATTGTAAATAGATGACTTAGTTCAAGTTGCCGATTCTTCAGGTTTGAAAATAGATGATATCGTGTAAAGTCAGATTCTAAAGCATCGTAAATAGATGACTTTGTTCAAGTTGCGGATTCTTAAGGTTAGAAAATAGATGATATCGTTTAAAGTCGGATTCTAAATCATTGTAAATAGATGTCTTTGTTCAAGTTGCCTATTCTTAAGGTTTGAGAATAGATGATATCGTTTAAAGTCAGATTCTACAGGATTGTAAATAGATGACTTTGTTAAAGTTTCAGATTCTTTAGGTAGAAAACAGATAATATTGTTTAAAGTCGGGTTCTAAAGCATTGTAAATAGATGACTTTGTTCAAGTTGCCGATTCTTAAGGTTTGAAAATAGATGATATCGGTTAAAGTCGGATCCTAAAGCATTGTAAATAGATGACTTTGGTCAAGTTGCGGATACTTAAGGTTTAAAAATAGATGATATCGTGGAATGTCGGATTCTAAAGCATTGTAAATAGATGACATTGTTAGAGTTGCGGATTCTTAATGTTTGAAAATAGATGATATCGTTTAAGTCGGATTCTAAAGCATTGTAAATAGATGACTTTGTTCAAGTTGCGTATACTTAATGTTTGAAAATAGATGATATTGTTTAAAGTCGGATTCTAAAGCATTGTAAATAGATGACTTTGTTTAAGTTGCGGATTCTTAATGTTTTAAAATAGATGATATCGTTTAAAGTCGGATTCTAAAGCATTGTAAATAGATATTTAGGTCAAGTTGCGGAGTGTAAAGGTTTGAAAATAGATGATATCGTTTCAAGTCTTATTCTAAAGTATTGTAAATAGATGACTTTGTTGAAGTTGCCGATTCTCAAGGTTTGAAAATAGATGATATTGTTTATAGTCGGATTCTAAAGCATTGTAAGTAGATGACTTTATTACAGTTGCGGATTCTTAAGCTTTGAAAATAGATGATAATGTTTAAAGTCGCATTCTAAAGCATTGTAAATTGATGACTTTGTTCAAATTGCGGATTCTTAACGTTTGATAATATATGATATCGTTTAAAGTCGGATCCTAAAGCATTGTAAATAGATGTCTTTGTTCAAGTTGCGGATTCTTAAGGTTTAAAAATAGATTATATCGTTTACAGTCGGATTCTAAAGCATTGTAAATAGATGACTTTGTTCAAGTTGTCGATTCTCCCGGTTTGAAAATAGATGATATTGTTTCAAATCAGATGCTAAAGCATTGTAAGTAGATGACTTTATTACAGTTGCGGATTCTTAAGGTTTGAAAATAGATGATAATGTTTAAAGTCGCATTCTAAAGCTTTGTAAATAGATGACTTTGTTCAAGTTGCGGATTCTAAAAGTTTGAACCTAGATGATATCGTTTAAAGTCGGATTCTAAAGCATTGTAAATAGATGACTTTGTTCAAGTTGCGGATTCTTAAGGTTTGAAAATAGATTATATCGTTTAACGTCGGGTTAAAAGCATTGTAAATAGATGACTTTGTTCCAGTTGCGGATTCTTAAGGTTTAAAACTAGATGATATCGTTGAAAGTCGGATTCTAAAGCATTGTAAATAGATGACTTTGTTCAAGTGTCCGATTCTTAAGGTTTGAAAATAGATTATATCGTTCAAAGCCGGATTCTAAAGCATTGTAAATAGATGACTTTGTCTAAGTTGCGGATTCTTAATGTTTGAAAATAGATGATATCGTTTACCGTCGGACTCTAAAGCATTGTAAATAGATGACTTTGGTCAAGTTGCGGATTCTTAATGTTTGAAAATAGATGATATCGTTTAAAGTCGGATGCTAAAGCATTGTAAGTAGATGACTTTATTACAGTTGCGGATTCTTAAGGTTTGAAAATAGATGATAATGTTTAAAGTCGCATTCTAAAGCATTGTAAACAGATGACTTTGTGCAAATTACGGATTTTTAATGTTTGAAAATAGATGATATCGTTTAAAGACGGATTCTAAAGCATTGTAAGTAGATGACTTTATTACAGTTGCAGTTTCTTAAGGTTTTAAAAAAGATGATAATGTTTAAAGTCGCATTCTAAAGCTTTGTAAATAGATGACTTTGTTCAAGTTGCCGATTCTAACGGTTTAAAAATAGATGATAATGTTTAAAGTCGGATTCTAAAGCATTGTAAATAGATGACTTTGTTCAAGTTGCGGATTCTAAAGGTTTTAAATTAGATGATATCGTTTAAAGTCGGATTCTAAAGCATTGTAAATAGATGACTTTGTTCAAGTTGCGGATTCTTTAGGTTTGAAAAAAGATGATATCGTTTAAAGTCGGATTCTAAAGCATTGTAAATAGATGACTTTGGTCAAGTTGCGCATTCTCAAGGTTAGAAAATAGATGATAACGTTGAAAGTCGGATTCTAAAGCATTGTAAATAGATGACTTTGGTCAAGTTGCGGATACTTAAGGTTTAAAAATAGATGATATCGTGGAAAGTCGGATTCTAAAGCATTGTAAATAGATGACATTGTTAGAATTGCGGATTCTTAATGTTTGAAAATAGATAATATCGTTTAAGTCGGATTCTAAAGCATTGTAAATAGATGACTTTGTTTAAGTTGCGGATTCTTAATGTTTGAAAATAGATGATATCGGTTAAAGTCGGATTCTAAAGCATTGTAAATAGATGACTTTCTTTCAGTTGCGAGTTGTTTAGGTTTAAAAGTAGATGATATCGTTTAATGTCGGATACTAAAGCATTGTAAATAGATGACTTTGTTTAAGTAGCGGATTCTTAATGTCTGAAAATAGATGATATCGTTTAAAGTCGGATTCTAAAGCATTGTAAATAGATGACTTTTTACAAGTTGCGGATTCTTAATGTTTGAAAATAGATGATATCGTTTAAAGTTAGATTCTAAAGCATTGTAAATAGATGACTTTGTTCAAGTTGCGGATTCTTTAGGTTTACAAATCGATGATTTCGTTTTAAGTCGGATTCTAAAGCATTGTAAATAGATGACTTTGTTCAAGTTGCGGATACTTGATGTTTTAAAATAGATGATATCGTTAAAAGTCGGATTCTAAAGCATTGTAAATAGATGACTTTGTTCAAGTTGCAGATACTTAATGTTTGAAAATAGATGATGTCGTTTAAAATCGGATTCCAAATCATTGTAAATAGATGACTTTGTTCAAGTTGCGGATTCTTAAGATTTAAAAATAGATGATATCGTTTAAAGTCAGATTTTAAAGCATTGTAAATAGATGACTTTGTTCAAGTTGCGGACTCTTATTGTTTGAAAATAGATGATATCGTTTCAATTCGGATTCTAAAGCATTGTAAATAGATTACTTTGTTCAAGTTGAGGAAGCTTTAGGTTAGAAAATAGATGATATTGGTTAAAGTCGGATTCTTAAGCATTGTAAGTACATTACTTTATTACAGTTGCGGATTCTTAAGGTTTGAAAATAGATGATAATGTTTACAGTCGCATTCTAAAGCATTGTAAATAGATGACTTCGTTCAAGTTGTGCATTCTTGAGGTTTGTGAATAGATGATATCGTTTAAAGCCGGATTCTTAAGCACTTTAAATAGATGACTTTGTTCAAGTTGCGGATTCTTAAGGTTTTAAAATAGATAGTATCGTTTAAAGTCGGATTCTAAAGCATTGTAAATAGAATTACTTTGTTCAAGTTGCAGATTCTTTAATGTTTTAAAATAGATGATATCGTTAAAAGTAGGATTCTAAAGCATTGTAAATAGATTACTTTGTTCAAGTTGCCGACTCTTGAGGTTTTAAAATAGATGATATCGTTTCAAATCGGATTCTAAAGCATTGTAAATAGATGACTTTGTTCAAGTTGCCGATTCTTAAGGTGTGTAAATAGATGATATCGTTTAAAGTCGGATTCTAAAGCATTGTAAATAGATTACTTTGTTCAAGTTGCAGACTGCTCAGGTATAAAATAGATGAAATCGTTTAAAGTCGGATTCTAAAGCATTGTAAATAGATGACTTTGTTCAAGTTGGTGGATTCTTAGGGTTTGAAAATAGATGATATCGTTTAAAGTCGGATTCTAAAGCATTGTAAATAGATGACTTTGTTCAAGTTGCGGATTCTTAGGGTTTGTAAATAGATGATATCGTTTAAAGTCGGATTCTAAAGCATTGTAAATAGATGACTTTGTTAAAGTTGCCGATTCTTTAAGATTGAAAATAGATAATATCGTTTAAAGTCGGATTCTAAAGCATTGTAATTAGATGACTTTGGTCCAGTTGCGGATTCTTTAGGTTTGAAAATAGATGATATCGTTTAAAGTCGGATTCTTAAGCATTGTAAGTAGATGACTTTGTTCAAGTTGCCGATTCTTAAGGTTTGAAAATAGATGATATCGTTTAAAGTCGGATTCTAAAGAATTGTAAATAGATGACTTTGGCCAAGTTGCGCATTCTCAAGGTTGGAAAATAGATGATATCGTTGAAAGTCGGATTCTAAAGCATTGTAAATAGATGACTTTTGTCAAGTTGCGGATACTTAAGGTTTAAAAATAGATGATATCGTGGAAAGTCGGATTCTAAAGCATTGTAAATAGATGACATTGTTAGAGTTGCGGATTCTTAATGTTTGAAAATAGATGATATCGTTTAAGTCGGATTCTAAAGCATTGTAAATAGATGACTTTGTTCAAGTTGCGGATACTTAAGGTTTGAAAATAGATGATATTGTTTAAAAGTCGGATTCTAAAGCATTGGAAATAGATCACTTTGTTCAAGTTGCCTATTCTTAAGGTTTGAGAATAGATGATATCGTTTAAAGTCGTATTCTAAAGCATTGTAAACAGATTGCATTGTTCAAGTTGCCGATTCTTAAGGTTTGAAAATAGATGATATCGTTTAAAGTCGGAATATAAAGCATTGTAAATAGATGACTTTGTTCAAGTTTCGGATTCTTAAGGTTTGAGAATAGATGATATTTTTAAAGTCGTATTCTAAAGCATTGTAAATAGATGACTTTGTTCAAGTTGCCGATTCTTTAGCTTTGATAAATAGATGATATCGTTTAAAGTCGGATTCTACAGCATTGTAAATAGATGACTTTGTTCAAGTTGCCGATTCTAAAGGTTTGAGAATACATGATATTGTTTAAAGTCGGATTCTAAAGCATTGTAAATAGATGACTTTGTTCAAGTTGCCGATACTAAAGGTTTGAGAATAAATGATATCGTTAAAGTCGGATTCTAAAGCATTGTAAATAGATGACTTTGTTCAAGTTGCCTATTCTTAAAGTTTGAGAATAGATGATATCGTTTAAAGTCAGATTTTAAAGCATTGTAAATAGATGACTATGTCCAAGTTTCCGATTCTGTAGCTTAGAAAATAGATAATATTGTGTAAAGTCGGATAATAAAGCATTGTAAATAAATGACTTTGTTGAAGTTGCCGATTCTTAAGGTTTGAGAATAAATAATATCGTTTAAAGTCGGATTCTCAAGCATTGTAAATAGACGACTTAGTTGAAGTTGCCGATTCTTAAGGTTTGAAAATAAATGATATCGTTTGAAGTCGGATTCTAAAGCATTGTAAATAGATGACTTTGTTCAAGTGGCCGAGTCTTAAAGTTTGAAAATAGATTATATTGTTTAAAGTCGGATTCTAAAGCATTGTAAATAGATGACTTTGTTCAAATTGCCGATTCTTTAAGTTTGAAAATAGATGATATCGTTTAATGTCGGATTCTAAAGCATTGTAAATAGATGACTTTGTTCAAGTAGCCAGTTCTAAAGGTTTGAGAAGTGATGATATCGTTTACAGTCGAATTTTAAAGCATCGTACATCGGTGACTTTGTTCAAGTTGCGGATTTTCTAAGTTTGAAAATAGATGATATCGTTTAAAGTCGGACTCTAAAGCATTGTAAATAGATGACTTTGTTCAAGGGGCCTATTCTTAAGGTTTGAGAATGGATGATATCGTTTAAAGTCGGATAATAAAGCATTGTAAATAGATGACTTTGTTCAAGTTGCCCATTCTTGAGCTTTGAAAAAAGATGATATCGTTTAAAGTCGGGTTCTAAAGCATTGTAAATAGATGACTTTGTTTAAGTTGCCGATTCTTAAGGTTTGAAAATAGATGATATTGTTTAAAGTCGGATTCTAAAGCATTGTAAATAGATGACATTGTTAGAGTTGCGGATTCTTAATGTTTGAAAATAGATGATATCGTTTAAGTCGGATTCTAAAGCATTGTAAATAGATGACTTTGTTCAAGTTGCGGATACTTAAGGTTTGAAAATAGATGATATTGTTTAAAGTCGGATTCTAAAGCATTGGAAATAGATCACTTTGTTCAAGTTGCCTATTCTTAAGGTTTGAGAATAGATGATATCGTTTAAAGTCGGATTCTAAAGCATTGTAAACAGATTGCATTGTTCAAGTTGCCGATTCTTAAGGTTTGAAAATAGATGATATCGTTTAAAGTCGGAATATAAAGCATTGTAAATAGATGACTTTGTTCAAGTTTCGGATTCTTAAGGTTTGAGAATAGATGATATTTTTAAAGTCGTATTCTAAAGCATTGTAAATAGATGACTTTGTGCAAGTTGCCGATTCTTTAGCTTTGATAAATAGATGATATCGTTTAAAGTCGGATTCTACAGCATTGTAAATAGATGACTTTGTTCAAGTTGCCGATTCTAAAGGTTTGAGAATACATGATATTGTTTAAAGTCGGATTCTAAAGCATTGTAAATAGATGACTTTGTTCAAGTTGCCGATACTAAAGGTTTGAGAATAAATGATATCGTTAAAGTCGGATTCTAAAGCATTGTAAATAGATGACTTTGTTCAAGTTGCCTATTCTTAAGGTTTGAGAATAGATGATATCGTTTAAAGTCAGATTTTAAAGCATTGTAAATAGATGACTATGTCCAAGTTTCCGATTCTGTAGCTTAGAAAATAGATAATATTGTGTAAAGTCGGATAATAAAGCATTGTAAATAAATGACTTTGTTGAAGTTGCCGATTCTTAAGGTTTGAGAATAAATAATATCGTTTAAAGTCGGATTCTCAAGCATTGTAAATAGACGACTTATTTGAAGTTGCCGATTCTTAAGGTTTGAAAATAGATGATATCGTTTGAAGTCGGATTCTAAAGCATTGTAAATAGATGACTTTGTTCAAGTGGCCGAGTCTTAAAGTTTGAAAATACATTATATTGTTTAAAGTCGGATTCTAAAGCATTGTAAATAGATGACTTTGTTCAAATTGCCGATTCTTTAAGTTTGAAAATAGATGATATCGTTTAATGTCGGATTCTAAAGCATTGTAAATAGATGACTTTGTTCAAGTAGCCAGTTCTAAAGGTTTGAGAAGTGATGATATCGTTTACAGTCGAATTTTAAAGCATCGTACATCGGTGACTTTGTTCAAGTTGCGGATTTTCTAAGTTTGAAAATAGATGATATCGTTTAAAGTCGGACTCTAAAGCATTGTAAATAGATGACTTTGTTCAAGGGGCCTATTCTTAAGGTTTGAGAATTGATGATATCGTTTAAAGTCGGATAATAAAGGATTGTAAATAGATGACTTTGTTCAAGTTGCCCATTCTTGAGCTTTGAAAATAGATGATATTGTTTAAAGTCGGATTCTAAAGCATCGTAAATAGATGACTTTGTTCAAGTTGCCGATTCGTAAGCTTTGAAAATAGATGGTATTGTTTAAAGTTGGATTCTAAAGCATTGTAAGTAGATTACTTTGTTCAAGTTTCCGATTCCTAAGGTTTTAATATAGATTATATCGGGTAAATTCGGATTGTAAAGCATTATAAATAGATGAATTTGTTCAAATTGCCGATTCGAAAGGTTTGAGAAGTGATGATATCGTTTAAAGTCGGATTCTAAAGCATTGTAAACAGATTACTTTGTTTAAGTTGCCGATTCTTAAAGTTTTAAAATAGATGATATCGTGTAAAGTCTAATTCGAAAGCATTGAAAATAGATGACTTTGTTCAAGTTGCCGATTCTTAAGCTTTGAAGATAGATTATATTGTTTAAAGTCGGATTCTAAAGCATCGTAAATAGATGACTTTGTTCAAGTTGCCGATTCTTAAGCTTTGAAAAATAGATGATATCGTTTTAAGTCAGGTTCTAAAGCATTGTAAATAGATGACTTTGTTCAAGTTGCCGATTCTTAAGGTTTGAAAATAGATGATATTGTTTAAAGTCGGATTCTAAAGCATTGTAAATAGATGACTTTGTTCAAGTTGCCGAGACTTTTGGTTTGAAAATAGATGATATCGTTTAAAGTCGGAGTCTAAAGCATTGTAAATAGATGATATTGTTCAAGTTGTCGATTCATAAATTTTGAAAACAGATGATATCATTTAAAGTCGGATTCTAAAGCATTGTAAATAGATGATATTGTTCAAGTTGCCGATTCTAAAGGTTTGAAGATGGATTATATTGTTTAATATCGGATTCTAAAGTATTGTAAATAGATGACTTTGTTCGAGTGTCGATTCCAAAATTTTACAAATAGATGATATCGTTTAAAGTCGGATTCTAAAGCATTGTAAATAGATGACTTTGTTCAAGTTGCGGATTCCTAAGCTTTGAGAATAGATGGTATTGTTTAAAGTCAGATTCTAAAGCATTGTAAATAGATGACTTCGTTCAAGTTGCCGATTCTTAAGGTTTGAAAATAGATGATATCGTTTAAAGTCGGATTCTAAAGCATTGTAAATAGATGACTTAGTTCAAGTTGCCGAATTAAAAGGTATTAAAATAGATGATATTGTTAAAAGTCGGATTCTAAAGCATTGTAACTAGATGACTTTGTTCAAGTTATCGATTCTTAAGGTTTGAAAATAGATGATATCGTTTGAAGTCGGAGTCTAAAGCATTGTAAATAGATGACTTAGTTCAAGTTGCCGATTCTAAATGTTTGAGCATAGATTATATCGGTTAAAGTCGGATTCTACAGCATTGTAAATAGATGACTTTGTTCAAGTTTCCGATTTTTAAGGTTTTAAAATGATGATATCGTTTAAAGTCGGATTCTAAAGCATTGTAAATTGATGACTATGTTCGAGTTGCCGATTCTAAAGTTTGAAAATAGAGGATATCGTGAAAAGTCGGATTATTAAGCATTGTAAATAGATGACTTTGTTCAAGTTGCCTATTCTTATGGTTTGAAAATAGATGATATCGTGTAAAGTCGGATTCTAAAGCATTGTAAGTAGATGACTTTGTTCAAGTTGCCGATTCTTAAGGTTTGAGAATAGATGATATCGTTTAAAGTATCATTCTAAAGCATTGTAAATAGATGACTTAGTTCAAGTTGCTGATTCTTAAGGTTTGACAATAGATGATATCGTTGAAAGTCGGATTCTAAAGCAGTATAAATAGATCCCTTTGTTCAAATTGCCGATTCTTAAGGTTTGAAAATAGATGATATCGTTTCAAGTCGGATTCTAAAGAATTGTAAATAGATGACTTTGTTCAAGTTGCCGATTCTAAAGGTATGAGAAGTGATGATATCGTTTAAAGTCGGATTCTAAAGCATTGAAAATAGATTACTTTGTTTAAGTTGCGGATTCTTAAGGTTTGAGAATAGATGATATTGTTTAAAGTCGGATTCTAAAGCATCGTAAATAGATGACTTTGTTCAAGTTGCCGATTCGTAAGGTTTGAAAATAGATGATATCGTTTAAAGTTGGATTCTAAAGCATTATAAATAGATGACTTTGTTCAAGTTGCGGATTCTTAGGGTTTGTAAATAGATGATATCGTTTAAAGTCGGATTCTAAAGCATTGTAAATAGATGAGTTTGTTCAAGTAGCCGAATCTTTAAGATTGAAAATAGATAATGTCGTTTAAAGTCGGATTCTAAAGCATTTTAATTAGATGACTTTGGTCCAGTGGCGGATTCTTTAGGTTTGAAAATAGATGATATCGTTTTAAGTCGGATTCTTAAGCATTGTAAGTAGATGACTTTATTACAGTTGCGGATTCTTAAGGTTTGAAAATAGATGATAATGTTTAAAGTCGCATTCTAAAGCATTGTAAACAGATTACTTTGTGCAAATTGCGGATTTTTAATGTTTGAAAATAGATAATATCGTTTAAAGACGGATTCTAAAGCATAGTAAGTAGATGACTTTATTACAGTTGCGGTTTCTTAAGGTTTTAAAAAAGTTGATAATGTTTAAAGTCGCATTCTAAAGCTTTGTAAATAGATGACTTTGTTCAAGTTGCCGATTCTAACGGTTTAAAAATAGATGATAATTTTTAAAGTCGGATTCTAAAGCATTGTAAATAGATGACTTTGTTCAAGTTGCGGATTCTAAAGGTTTTAAATTAGATGATATCGTTTAAAGTCGGATTCTAAAGCATTGTAAATAGATGACTTTGTTCAAGTTGCGGATTCTTAAGGTTTGAAAAAAGATGATATCGGTTAAAGTCGGATTCTAAAGCATTGTAAATAGATGACTTTGGTCAAGTTGCGCATTCTCAAGGTTAGAAAATAGATGATAACGTTGAAAGTCGGATTCTAAAGCATTGTAAATAGATGACTTTGGTCAAGTTGCGGATACTTAAGGTTTAAAAATAGATGATATCGTGGAAAGTCGGATTCTAAAGCATTGTAAATAGATGACATTGTTAGAATTGCGGATTCTTAATGTTTGAAAATAGATAATATCGTTTAAGTCGGATTCTAAAGCATTGTAAATAGATGACTTTGTTCAAGTTGCGGATACTTAATGTTTGAAAATAGATGATATTGTTTAAAGTCGGATTCTAAAGCATTGTAAATAGATGACTTTGTTTAAGTTGCGGATTCTTAATGTTTGAAAATAGATGATATCGGTTAAAGTCGGATTCTAAAGCATTGTAAATAGATGACTTTCTTCAAGTTGCGAGTTGTTTAGGTTTAAAAGTAGATGATATCGTTTAATGTCGGATACTAAAGCATTGTAAATAGATGACTTTGTTTAAGTAGCGGATTCTTAATGTCTGAAAATAGATGATATCGTTTAAAGTCGGATTCTAAAGCATTGTAAATAGATGACTTTGTTTAAGTTGCGGATTCTTAATGTTTGAAAATAGATGATATCGTTTAAAGTTAGATTCTAAAGCATTGTAAATAGATGACTTTGTTCAAGTTGCGGATTCTTTAGGTTTACAAATCGATGATTTCGTTTTAAGTCGGATTCTAAAGCATTGTAAATAGATGACTTTGTTCAAGTTGCGGATTCTTGATGTTTTAAAATAGATGATATCGTTTAAAGTCGGATTCTAAAGCATTGTAAATAGATGACTTTGTTCAAGTTGCAGATACTTAATGTTTGAAAATAGATGATATCGTTTAAAATCGGATTCCAAATCATTGTAAATAGATGACTTTGTTCAAGTTGCGGATTCTTAAGATTTAAAAATAGATGATATCGTTTAAAGTCAGATTGTAAAGTATTGTAAATAGATGACTTTGTTCAAGTTGCGGACTCTTATTGTTTGAAAATAGATGATATCGTTTCAATTCGGATTCTAAAGCATTGTAAATAGATTACTTTGTTCAAGTTGAGGAAGCTTAAGGTTAGAAAATAGATGATATTGGTTTAAGTCGGATTCTTAAGCATTGTAAGTACATTACTTTATTACAGTTGCGGATTCTTAAAGTTTGAAAATAGATGATAATGTTTACAGTACCATTCTAAAGCATTGTAAATAGATGACTTCGTTCAAGTTGTGCATTCTTGAGGTTTGTGAATAGATGATATCGTTTAAAGCCGGATTCTAAAGCACTTTAAATAGATGACTTTGTTCAAGTTGCGGATTCTTAAGGTTTTAAAATAAATGATATCGTTTAAAGTCGGATTCTAAAGCATTGTAAATAGAATTACTTGGTTCAAGTTGCAGATTCTTTAATGTTTGAAAATAGATGATATCGTTTAAAGTCGGATTCTAAAGCATTGTAAGTAGATGACTTTGTTCAAGGATCCGATTCTTAATGTTTGAAAATGCATGATATCGTTTAAAGTCGGATTCTAAAGCATTGTAAATAGATTACTTTGTTCAAGTTGCCGACTCTTGAGGTTTTAAAATAGATGATATCGTTTCAAATCGGATTCTAAAGCATTGTAAATAGATGACTTTGTTCAAGTTGCCGATTCTTAAGGTGTGAAAATAGATGATATCGTTTAAAGTCGGATTCTAAAGCATTGTAAATAGATTACTTTGTTCAAGTTGCGGACTGCTCAGGTATAAAATAGATTAAATCGTTTAAAGTCGGATTCTAAAGCATTGTAAATAGATGACTTTGTTCAAGTTGGTGGATTCTTAGGGTTTGAAAATAGATGATATCGTTTAAAGTCGGATTCTAAAGCATTATAAATAGATGACTTTGTTCAAGTTGCCGATTCTTTAAGATTGAAAATAGATAATATCGTTTAAAGTCGGATTCTAAAGCATTGTAATTAGATGACTTTGGTCCAGTTGCGGATTCTTTAGTTTTGAAAATAGATGATATCGTTTAAAGTCGGATTCTTAAGCATTGTAAGTAGATAACTTTGTTCAAGTTGCCGATTCTTAAGGTTTGAAAATAGATGATATCGTTTAAAGTCGGATTCTAAAGAATTGTAAATAGATGACTTTGGCCAAGTTGCGCATTCTCAAGGTTGGAAAATAGATGATATCGTTGAAAGTCGGATTCTAAAGCATTGTCAATAGATGACTTTTGTCAAGTTGCGGATACTTAAGGTTTAAAAATAGATGATATCGTGGAAAGTCGGATTCTAAAGCATTGTAAATAGATGACGTTGTTAGAGTTGCGGATTCTTAATGTTTGAAAAAAGATGATATCGTTTAAGTCGGATTCTAAAGCATTGTAAATAGATGACTTTGTTCAAGTTGCGGATACTTAAGGTTTGAAAATAGATGATATTGTTTAAAGTCGGATTCTAAAGCATTGGAAATAGATCACTTTGTTCAAGTTGCCTATTCTTAAGGTTTGAGAATAGATGATATCGTTTAAAGTCGGATTCTAAAGCATTGTAAATAGATTGCATTGTTCAAGTTGCCGATTCTTAAGGTTTGAAAATAGATGATATCGTTTAAAGTCGGAATATAAAGCATTGTAAATAGATGACTTTGTTCAAGTTTCGGATTCTTAAGGTTTGAGAATAGATGATATTTTTAAAGTCGTATTCTAAAGCATTGTAAATAGATGACTTTGTTCAAGTTGCCGATTCTTTAGCTTTGATAAATAGATGATATCGTTTAAAGTCGGATTCTACAGCATTGTAAATAGATGACTTTGTTCAAGTTGCCGATTCTAAAGGTTTGAGAATACATGATATTGTTTAAAGTCGGATTCTAAAGCATTGTAAATAGATGACTTTGTTCAAGTTGCCGATTCTAAAGGTTTGAGAATACATGATATTGTTTAAAGTCGGATTCTAAAGCATTGTAAATAGATGACTTTGTTCAAGTTGCCGATACTAAAGGTTTGAGAATAAATGATATCGTTAAAGTCGGATTCTAAAGCATTGTAAATAGATGACTTTGTTCAAGTTGCCTATTCTTAAGGTTTGAGAATAGATGATATCGTTTAAAGTCAGATTTTAAAGCATTGTAAATAGATGACTATGTCCAAGTTTCCGATTCTGTAGCTTAAAAAATAGATAATATTGTGTAAAGTCGGATAATAAAGCATTGTAAATAAATGACTTTGTTGAAGTTGCCGATTCTTAAGGTTCGAGAATAAAAAATATCGTTTAAAGTCGGATTCTCAAGCATTGTAAATAGACGACTTAGTTGAAGTTGCCGATTCTTAAGGTTTGAAAATAGATGATATCGTTTGAAGTCGGATTCTAAAGCATTGTAAATAGATGACTTTGTTCAAGTGGCCGAGTCTTAAAGTTTGAAAATAGATTATATTGTTTAAAGTCGGATTCTAAAGCATTGTAAATAGATGACTTTGTTCAAATTGCCGATTCTTAAAGTTTGAAAATAGATGATATCGTTTAATGTCGGATTCTAAAGCATTGTAAATAGATGACTTTGTTCAAGTAGCCAGTTCTAAAAGTTTGAGAAGTGATGATATCGTTTAAAGTCGAATTTTAAAGCATCGTACATCGGTGACTTTGTTCAAGTTGCGGATTTTCTAAGTTTGAAAATAGATGATATCGTTTAAAGTCGGACTCTAAAGCATTGTAAATAGATGACTTTGTTCAAGGGGCCTATTCTTAAGGTTTGAGAATGGATGATATCGTTTAAAGTCGGATAATAAAGCATTGTAAATAGATGACTTTGTTCAAGTTGCCCATTCTTGAGCTTTGAAAAAAGATGATATCGTTTAAAGTCGGGTTCTAAAGCATTGTAAATAGATGACTTTGTTCAAGTTGCCGATTCTTAAGGTTTGAAAATAGATGATATTGTTTAAAGTCGGATTCTAAAGCATCGTAAATAGATGACTTTGTTCAAGTTGCCGATTCGTAAGCTTTGAAAATAGATGGTATTGTTTAAAGTTGGATTCTAAACCATTGTAAGTAGATTACTTTGTTCAAGTTTCCGATTCCTAAGGTTTTAATATAGATTATATCGGGTAAATTCGGATTGTAAAGCATTATAAATAGATGAATTTGTTCAAATTGCCGATTCGAAAGGTTTGAGAAGTGATGATATCGTTTAAAGTCGGATTCTAAAGCATTGTAAACAGATTACTTTGTTTAAGTTGCCGATTCTTAAAGTTTTAAAATAGATGATATCGTGTAAAGTCTAATTCGAAAGCATTGAAAATAGATGACTTTGTTCAAGTTGCCGATTCTTAAGGTTTGAAGATAGATTATATTGTTTAAAGTCGGATTCTAAAGCATCGTAAATAGATGACTTTGTTCAAGTTGCCGATTCTTAAGCTTTGAAATATAGATGATATCGTTTACAGTCAGGTTCTAAAGCATTGTAAATAGATGACTTTGTTCAAGTTGCCGATTCTTAAGGTTTGAAAATAGATGATATTGTTTAAAGTCGGATTCTAAAGCATTGTAAATAGATGACTTTGTTCAAGTTGCCGAGACTTTTGGTTTGAAAATAGATGATATCGTTTAAAGTCGGATTCTAAAGCATTGTAAATAGATGATATTGTTCAAGTTGTCGATTCATAAATTTTAGAAAACAGATGATATCATTTAAAGTCGGATTCTAAAGCATTGTGAATAGATGATATTGTTCAAGTTGCCGATTCTAAAGGTTTGAAGATGGATTATATTGTTTAATATCGGATTCTAAAGTATTGTAAATAGATGACTTTGTTCGAGTGTCGATTCCAAAATTTTACAAATAGATGATATCGTTTAAAGTCGGATTCTAAAGCATTGTAAATAGATGACTTTGTTCAAGTTGCGGATTCTTAAGCTTTGAGAATAGATGGTATTGTTTAAAGTCAGATTCTAAAGCATTGTAAATAGATGACTTCGTTCAAGTTGCCGATTCTTAAGGTTTGAAAATAGATGATATCGTTTAAAGTCGGATTCTAAAGCATTGTAAATAGATGACTTAGTTCAAGTTGCCGAATTTAAAGGTATTAAAATAGATGATATTGTTGAAAGTCGGATTCTAAAGCATTGTAACTAGATGACTTTGTTCAAGTTTCCGATTTTTAAGGTTTGAAAATTATGATATCGTTTAAAGTCAGATTTTAAAGCATTGTAAATAGATGACTATGTCCAAGTTTCCGATTCTGTAGCTTAAAAAATAGATAATATTGTGTAAAGTCGGATAATAAAGCATTGTAAATAAATGACTTTGTTGAAGTTGCCGATTCTTAAGGTTCGAGAATAAAAAATATCGTTTAAAGTCGGATTCTCAAGCATTGTAAATAGACGACTTAGTTGAAGTTGCCGATTCTTAAGGTTTGAAAATAGATGATATCGTTTGAAGTCGGATTCTAAAGCATTGTAAATAGATGACTTTGTTCAAGTGGCCGAGTCTTAAAGTTTGAAAATAGATTATATTGTTTAAAGTCGGATTCTAAAGCATTGTAAATAGATGACTTTGTTCAAATTGCCGATTCTTAAAGTTTGAAAATAGATGATATCGTTTAATGTCGGATTCTAAAGCATTGTAAATAGATGACTTTGTTCAAGTAGCCAGTTCTAAAAGTTTGAGAAGTGATGATATCGTTTAAAGTCGAATTTTAAAGCATCGTACATCGGTGACTTTGTTCAAGTTGCGGATTTTCTAAGTTTGAAAATAGATGATATCGTTTAAAGTCGGACTCTAAAGCATTGTAAATAGATGACTTTGTTCAAGGGGCCTATTCTTAAGGTTTGAGAATGGATGATATTGTTTAAAGTCGGATAATAAAGCATTGTAAATAGATGACTTTGTTCAAGTTGCCCATTCTTGAGCTTTGAAAAAAGATGATATCGTTTAAAGTCGGGTTCTAAAGCATTGTAAATAGATGACTTTGTTCAAGTTGCCGATTCTTAAGGTTTGAAAATAGATGATATTGTTTAAAGTCGGATTCTAAAGCATCGTAAATAGATGACTTTGTTCAAGTTGCCGATTCGTAAGCTTTGAAAATAGATGGTATTGTTTAAAGTTGGATTCTAAACCATTGTAAGTAGATTACTTTGTTCAAGTTTCCGATTCCTAAGGTTTTAATATAGATTATATCGGGTAAATTCGGATTGTAAAGCATTATAAATAGATGAATTTGTTCAAATTGCCGATTCGAAAGGTTTGAGAAGTGATGATATCGTTTAAAGTCGGATTCTAAAGCATTGTAAACAGATTACTTTGTTTAAGTTGCCGATTCTTAAAGTTTTAAAATAGATGATATCGTGTAAAGTCTAATTCGAAAGCATTGAAAATAGATGACTTTGTTCAAGTTGCCGATTCTTAAGGTTTGAAGATAGATTATATTGTTTAAAGTCGGATTCTAAAGCATCGTAAATAGATGACTTTGTTCAAGTTGCCGATTCTTAAGCTTTGAAATATAGATGATATCGTTTACAGTCAGGTTCTAAAGCATTGTAAATAGATGACTTTGTTCAAGTTGCCGATTCTTAAGGTTTGAAAATAGATGATATTGTTTAAAGTCGGATTCTAAAGCATTGTAAATAGATGACTTTGTTCAAGTTGCCGAGACTTTTGGTTTGAAAATAGATGATATCGTTTAAAGTCGGATTCTAAAGCATTGTAAATAGATGATATTGTTCAAGTTGTCGATTCATAAATTTTAGAAAACAGATGATATCATTTAAAGTCGGATTCTAAAGCATTGTGAATAGATGATATTGTTCAAGTTGCCGATTCTAAAGGTTTGAAGATGGATTATATTGTTTAATATCGGATTCTAAAGTATTGTAAATAGATGACTTTGTTCGAGTGTCGATTCCAAAATTTTACAAATAGATGATATCGTTTAAAGTCGGATTCTAAAGCATTGTAAATAGATGACTTTGTTCAAGTTGCGGATTCTTAAGCTTTGAGAATAGATGGTATTGTTTAAAGTCAGATTCTAAAGCATTGTAAATAGATGACTTCGTTCAAGTTGCCGATTCTTAAGGTTTGAAAATAGATGATATCGTTTAAAGTCGGATTCTAAAGCATTGTAAATAGATGACTTAGTTCAAGTTGCCGAATTTAAAGGTATTAAAATAGATGATATTGTTGAAAGTCGGATTCTAAAGCATTGTAACTAGATGACTTTGTTCAAGTTTCCGATTTTTAAGGTTTGAAAATTATGATATCGTTTAAAGTCGGATTCTAAAGCATTGTAAATTGATGACTATGTTCGAGTTGCCGATTCTAAAGTTTGAAAATAGAGGATATCGTGAAAAGTCGGATTATTAAGCATTGTAAATAGATGACTTTGTTCAAGTTGCCTATTCTTATGGTTTGAAAATAGATGATATCGTGTAAAGTAAGATTCTAAAGCATTGTAAGTAGATGACTTTGTTCAAGTTGCCGATTCTTAAGGTTTGAGAATAGATGATATCGTTTAAAGTATACTTCTAAAGCATTGTAAATAGATGACTTAGTTCAAGTTGCTGATTCTTAAGGTTTGACAATAGATGATATCGTTGAAAGTCGGATTCTAAAGCAGTATAAATAAATCCCTTTGT
The DNA here is from genome assembly GCA_963556195.1 of Sepiola atlantica. Taxonomy (NCBI): domain Eukaryota; kingdom Metazoa; phylum Mollusca; class Cephalopoda; order Sepiida; family Sepiolidae; genus Sepiola; species Sepiola atlantica. The sequence goes on along the minus strand of OY744535.1, from coordinate 300,301 downwards.
TCAAATTGCCGATTCTTAAGGTTTGAAAATAGATGATATCGTTTCAAGTCGGATTCTAAAGAATTGTAAATAGATGACTTTGTTCAAGTTGCCGATTCTAAAGGTATGAGAAGTGATGATATCGTTTAAAGTCGGATTCTAAAGCATTGAAAATAGATTACTTTGTTTAAGTTGCGGATTCTTAAGGTTTGAGAATAGATGATATTGTTTAAAGTCGGATTCTAAAGCATCGTAAATAGATGACTTTGTTCAAGTTGCCGATTCGTAAGGTTTGAAAATAGATGATATCGTTTAAAGTCGGATTCTAAAGCATTGTAATTAGATGACTTTGGTCCAGTGGCGGATTCTTTAGGTTTGAAAATAGATGATATCGTTTAAAGTCGGATTCTTAAGCATTGTAAGTAGATGACTTTGTTCAAGTTGCCGATTCTTAAGGTTTGAAAATAGATGATATCGTGGAAAGTCGGATTCTAAAGCATTGTAAATAGATGACATTGTTAGAGTTGCGGATTCTTAATGTTTGAAAATAGATGATATCGTTTAAGTCGGATTCTAAAGCATTGTAAATAGATGACTTTGTTCAAGTTGCGGATACTTAAGGTTTGAAAATAGATGATATTGTTTAAAGTCGGATTCTAAAGCATTGGAAATAGATCACTTTGTTCAAGTTGCCTATTCTTAAGGTTTGAGAATAGATGATATCGTTTAAAGTCGGATTCTAAAGCATTGTAAATAGATTGCATTGTTCAAGTTGCCGATTCTTAAGGTTTGAAAATAGATGATATCGTTTAAAGTCGGAATATAAAGCATTGTAAATAGATGACTTTGTTCAAGTTTCGGATTCTTAAGGTTTGAGAATAGATGATATTTTTAAAGTCGTATTCTAAAGCATTGTAAATAGATGACTTTGTTCAAGTTGCCGATTCTTTATCTTTGATAAATAGATGATATCGTTTAAAGTCGGATTCTACAGCATTGTAAATAGATGACTTTGTTCAAGTTGCCGATTCTAAAGGTTTGAGAATACATGATATTGTTTGAAGTCGGATTCTAAAGCATTGTAAATAGATGACTTTGTTCAAGTTGCCGATTCTAAAGGTTTGAGAATACATGATATTGTTTAAAGTCGGATTCTAAAGCATTGTAAATAGATGACTTTGTTCAAGTTGCCGATACTAAAGGTTTGAGAATAAATGATATCGTTAAAGTCGGATTCTAAAGCATTGTAAATAGATGACTTTGTTCAAGTTGCCTATTCTTAAGGTTTGAGAATAGATGATATCATTTAAAGTCAGATTTTAAAGCATTGTAAATAGATGACTATGTCCAAGTTTCCGATTCTGTAGCTTAAAAAATAGATAATATTGTGTAAAGTCGGATAATAAAGCATTGTAAATAAATGACTTTGTTGAAGTTGCCGATTCTTCAAGTTTGAGAATAAATAATATCGTTTAAAGTCGGATTCTCAAGCATTGTAAATAGACGACTTAGTTGAAGTTGCCGATTCTTAAGGTTTGAAAATAGATGATATCGTTTGAAGTCGGATTCTAAAGCATTGTAAATAGATGACTTTGTTCAAGTGGCCGAGTCTTAAAGTTTGAAAATAGATTATATTGTTTAAAGTCGGATTCTAAAGCATTGTAAATAGATGACTTTGTTCAAATTGCCGATTCTTAAAGTTTGAAAATAGATGATATCGTTTAATGTCGGATTCTAAAGCATTGTAAATAGATGACTTTGTTCAAGTAGCCAGTTCTAAAAGTTTGAGAAGTGATGATATCGTTTAAAGTCGAATTTTAAAGCATCGTACATCGGTGACTTTGTTCAAGTTGCGGATTTTCTAAGTTTGAAAATAGATGATATCGTTTAAAGTCGGACTCTAAAGCATTGTAAATAGATGACTTTGTTCAAGGGGCCTATTCTTAAGGTTTGAGAATGGATGATATCGTTTAAAGTCGGATAATAAAGCATTGTAAATAGATGACTTTGTTTAAGTTGCGGATTCTTAAGGTTTGAGAATAGATGATATTGTTTAAAGTCGGATTCTAAAGCATCGTAAATAGATGACTTTGTTCAAGTTGCCGATTCGTAAGGTTTGAAAATAGATGATATCGTTTAAAGTTGGATTCTAAAGCATTATAAATAGATGACTTTGTTCAAGTTGCGGATTCTTAGGGTTTGTAAATAGATGATATCGTTTAAAGTCGGATTCTAAAGCATTGTAAATAGATGACTTTGTTCAAGTTGCCGATTCTTTAAGATTGAAAATAGATAATATCGTTTAAAGTCGGATTCTAAAGCATTGTAATTAGATGACTTTGGTCCAGTGGCGGATTCTTTAGGTTTGAAAATAGATGATATCGTTTAAAGTCGGATTCTTAAGCATTGTAAGTAGATGACTTTGTTCAAGTTGCCGATTCTTAAGGTTTGAAAATAGATGATATCGTTTAAAGTCGGATTCTAAAGAATTGTAAATAGATGACTTTGGCCAAGTTGCGCATTCTCAAGGTTGGAAAATAGATGATATCGTTGAAAGTCGGATTCTAAAGCATTGTAAATAGATGACTTTTGTCAAGTTGCGGATACTTAAGGTTTAAAAATAGATGATATCAATTAAAGTCGGATTCTAAAGCATTGTAAATAGATGACATTGTTAGAGTTGCGGATTCTTAATGTTTGAAAATAGATGATATCGTTTAAGTCGGATTCTAAAGCATTGTAAATAGATGACTTTGTTCAAGTTGCGGATACTTAAGGTTTGAAAATAGATGATATTGTTTAAAGTCGGATTCTAAAGCATTGGAAATAGATCACTTTGTTCAAGTTGCCTATTCTTAAGGTTTGAGAATAGATGATATCGTTTAAAGTCGGATTCTAAAGCATTATAAACAGATTGCATTGTTCAAGTTGCCGATTCTTAAGGTTTGAAAATAGATGATATCGTTTAAAGTCGGAATATAAAGCATTGTAAATAGATGACTTTGTTCAAGTTTCGGATTCTTAAGGTTTGACAATAGATGATATTTTTAAAGTCGTATGCAAAAGCATTGTAAATAGATGACTTTGTTCAAGTTGCCGATTCTTAAGCTTTGATAAATAGATGATATCGTTTAAAGTCGGATTCTACAGCATTGTAAATAGATGACTTTGTTCAAGTTGCCGATTCTAAAGGTTTGAGAATACATGATATTGTTTAAAGTCGGATTCTAAAGCATTGTAAATAGATGACTTTGTTCAAGTTGCCGATACTAAAGGTTTGAGAATAAATGATATCGTTAAAGTCGGATTCTAAAGCATTGTAAATAGATGACTTTGTTCAAGTTGCCTATTCTTAAGGTTTGAGAATAGATGATATCGTTTAAAGTCAGATTTTAAAGCATTGTAAATAGATGACTATGTCCAAGTTTCCGATTCTGTAGCTTAGAAAATAGATAATATTGTGTAAAGTCGGATAATAAAGCATTGTAAATAAATGACTTTGTTGAAGTTGCCGATTCTTAAGGTTTGAGAATAAATAATATCGTTTAAAGTCGGATTCTCAAGCATTGTAAATAGACGACTTAGTTGAAGTTGCCGATTCTTAAGGTTTGAAAATAGATGATATCGTTTGAAGTCGGATTCTAAATCATTGTAAATAGATGACTTTGTTCAAGTGGCCGAGTCTTAAAGTTTGAAAATAGATTATATTGTTTAAAGTCGGATTCTAAAGCATTGTAAATAGATGACTTTGTTCAAGTTGCCGATTCTTAAAGTTTGAAAATAGATGATATCGTTTAATGTCGGATTCTAAAGCATTGTATATAGATGACTTTGTTCAAGTAGCCAGTGCTAAAGGTTTGAGAAGTGATGATATCGTTTAAAGTCGAATTTTAAAGCATCGTACATCGGTGACTTTGTTCAAGTTGCGGATTTTCTAAGTTTGAAAATAGATGATATCGTTTAAAGTCGGATTCTAAAGCATTGTAAATAGATGACTTTGTTCAAGGGGCCTGTTCTTAAGGTTTGAGAATGGATGATATCGTTTAAAGTCGGATAATAAAGCATTGTAAATAGATGACTTTGTTCAAGTTGCCCATTCTTGAGCTTTGAAAAAAGATGATATCGTTTAAAGTCGGGTTCTAAAGCATTGTAAATAGATGACTTTGTTCAAGTTGCCGATTCTTAAGGTTTGAAAATAGATGATATTGTTTGAAGTCGGATTCTAAAGCATCGTAAATAGATGACTTTGTTTAAGTTGCCGATTCGTAAGCTTTGAAAATAGATGGTATTGTTTAAAGTTGGATTCTAAAGCATTGTGAGTAGATTACTTTGTTCAAGTTGCCGATTCCTAAGGTTTTAAAATAGATTATATCGGGTAAATTCGGATTGTAAAGCATTATAAATAGATGAATTTGTTCAAATTGCCGATTCGAAAGGTTTGAGAAGTGATGATATCGTTTAAAGTCGGATTCTAAAGCATTGTAAACAGATTACTTTGTTTAAGTTGCCGATTCTTAAAGTTTTAAAATAGATGATATCGTGTAAAGTCTAATTCGAAAGCATTGAAAATAGATGACTTTGTTCAAGTTGCCGATTCTTAAGGTTTGAAGATAGATTATATTGTTTAAAGTCGGATTCTAAAGCATCGTAAATAGATGACTTTGTTCAAGTTGCCGATTCTTAAGCTTTGAAAAATAGATGATATCGTTTAAAGTCAGGTTCTAAAGCATTGTAAATAGATGACTTTGTTCAAGTTGCCGATTTTGTAGGTTTGAAAATAGATGATATTGTTTAAAGTCGGATTCTAAAGCATTGTAAACAGATGACTTTGTTCAAGTTGCCGAGACTTTTGGTTTGAAAATAGATGATATCGTTTAAAGTCGGATTCTAAAGCATTGTAAATAGATGATATTGTTCAAGTTGTCGATTCATAAATTTTGAAAACAGATGATATCATTTAAAGTCGGATTCTAAAGCATTGTAAATAGATGATATTTTTCAAGTTGCCGATTCTAAAGGTTTGAAGATGGATTATATTGTTTAATATCGGATTCTAAAGTATTGTAAATAGATGACTTTGTTCGAGTGTCGATTCCAAAATTTTACAAATACATGATATCGTTTAAAGTCGGATTCTAAAGCATTGTAAATAGATGACTTTGTTCAAGTTGCGGATTCTTAAGCTTTGAGAATAGATGGTATTGTTTAAAGTCAGATTCTAAAGCATTGTAAATAGATGACTTCGTTCAAGTTGCCGATTCTTAAGGTTTGAAAATAGATGATATCGTTTAAAGTCGGATTCTAAAGCATTGTAAATAGATGACTTAGTTCAAGTTGCCGAATTTAAAGGTATTAAAATAGATGATATTGTTAAAAGTCGGATTCTAAAGCATTGTAACTAGATGACTTTGTTCAAGTTGCCGATTGTTAAGGTTTGTAAATAGATGTTATTGTCTAAAGTCGGCCTCTAAAGCTTTGTAAATAGATTACTTTGTTCAAGTTATCGATTCTTAAGGTTTGAAAATAGATGATATCGTTTGAAGTCGGAGTCTAAAGCATTGTAAATAGATGACTTAGTTCAAGTTGCCGATTCTAAATGTTTGAGCATAGATTATATCGTTTAAAGTCGGATTCTACAGCATTGCAAATAGATGACTTTGTTCAAGTTGCCGATTTTTAAGGTTTGAAAATGATGATATCGTTTAAAGTCGGATTCTAAAGCATTGTAAATTGATGACTATGTTCGAGTTGCCGATTCTAAAGTTTGAAAATAGAAGATATCGTGAAAAGTCGGATTATTAAGCATTGTAAATAGATGACTTTGTTCAAGTTGCCTATTCTTATGGTTTGAAAATAGATGATATCGTGTAAAGTCGGATTCTAAAGCATTGTAAGTAGATGACTTTGTTCAAGTTGCCGATTCTTAAGGTTTGAGAATAGATGATATCGTTTAAAGTATCATTCTAAAGCATTGTAAATAGATGACGTCGTTCAAGTTGCAGATTCTTAAGGTTTGACAATAGATGATATCGTTGAAAGTCGGATTCTAAAGCAGTATAAATAGATCCCTTTGTTCAAATTGCCGATTGTTAAGGTTTGAAAATAGATGATATCGTTTCAAGTCGGATTCTAAAGAATTGTAAATAGATGACTTTGTTCAAGTTGCCGATTCTAAAGGTATGAGAAGTGATGATATCGTTTAAAGTCGGATTCTAAAGCATTGAAAATAGATTACTTTGTTTAAGTTGCGGATTCTTAAGGTTTGAGAATAGAGGATATTGTTTAAAGTCGGATTCTAAAGCATCGTAAATAGATGACTTTGTTCAAGTTGCCGATTCGTAAGCTTTGACAATAGATGATATCGGGTAAATTCCGATTGTAAAGCATTGTAAATAGATTACTTTGTTCAAGTTGCGGATTCTTAAAGTTTGAGAATAGATGATATTTTTAAAGTCGGATTCTAAAGCATTGTAAATAGATGACTTTGTTCAAGTTGCCCATTCTTAAGCTTTGATAAATAGATGATATCGTTTAAAGTCAGATTCTAAAGCATTGTAAATAGATGACTTTGTTATAGTTGCCGATTCTTAAGGTTTGAAAATAGATGATATCGTTTAAAGTCGGATTCTAAAGCATCGTAAATAGATGACCTTGTACAAGTTGCGGATGCTTAAGGTTTGAAAGTAGATTATATCGTTTAAAGTCGGATTCTAAACCATAGTAAATAGATCACTTTGTTCAAGTTGCCTATTCTTAAGGTTTGAGAATAGATGATATCGTTTAAAGTCGGATTCTAAAGCATTGTAAATAGATTGCATTGTTCAAGTTGCCGATTCTTAAGGTTTGAAAATAGATGATATCGTTTAAAGTCGGAATATAAAGCATTGTAAATAGATGACTTTGTTCAAGTTTCGGATTCTTAAAGTTTGAGAATAGATGATATTTTTAAAGTCGGATTCTAAAGCATTGTAAATAGATGACTTTGTTCAAGTTGCCGATTCTTAAGCTTTGATAAATAGATGATATCGTTTAAAGTCAGATTCTACAGCATTGTAAATAGATGACTTTGTTCAAGTTGCCGATTCTAAAGGTTTGAGAATACATGATATTGGTTAAAGTCGGATTCTAAAGCATTGTAAATAGATGACTTTGTTCAAGTTGCCGATACTAAAGGTTTGAGAATAAATGATATCGTTAAAGTCGGATTCTAAAGCATTGTAAATAGATGACTTTGTTCAAGTTGCTTATTCTTAAGGTTTGAGAATAGATGATATCGTTTAAAGTCAGATTTTAAAGTTTTGTAAATAGATGACTATGTCTAAGTTTCCGATTCTGTAGCTTAGAAAATAGATAATATTGTGTAAAGTCGGATAATAAAGCATTGTAAATAAATGACTTTGTTGAAGTTGCCGATTCTTAAGGTTTGAGAATAGATAATATCGTTTAAAGTCGGATTCTCAAGCATTGTAAATAGATGACTTAGTTGAAGTTGCCGATTCTTAAGGTTTGAAAATAGATGATATCGTTTGAAGTCGGATTCTAAAGCATTGTAAATAGATGATTTTGTTCAAGTGGCCGAGTCTTAAAGTTTGAAAATAGATTATATTGTTTAATGTCGGATTCTAAAGCATTGTAAATAGATGACTTTGTTCAAGTTGCCGATTCTTACAGTTTGAAAATAGATGATATCGTTTAAAGTCGAATTTTAAAGCATCGTACATCGGTGATTTTGTTAAAGTTGCGGATTTTTTAAGTTTCCAAATAGATGATATTGTTTAAAGTCGGATTCTAAAGCATCGTAAATAGATGACTTTGTTCAAGTTGCGGATTCTTAAGGTTTGAAAATAGATGATATCGTTAAAAGTCGGATTCTAAAGCATTGTAAATAGATGGCTTTGTTCAAGTTGCTGATTCTTAAGGTTTGAAAATAGATGATATCGTTTAAAGTCGGATAATAAAGCATTGTAAATAGATGACTTTTTTCAAGTTTCTAATTCTTAAGGTTTGTGAATAGATTATATAGTTTTAAGTCGGATTCTAAAGCATTGTAAATAGATTACTTTGTTACAGTTGCGGATTCTTAAGGTTTGAGAATAGATGATATTGTTTAAAGTCGGATTCTAAAGCATTGTAAATAGATGACTTTGTTCAAGTTTCGGATTTTTAAGGTTTGAGAATAGATGATATTTTTAAAGTCGGATTCTAAAGCATTGTAAATAGATGACTTTGTTCAAGTTGCCGATTCTAAAGCTTTGAAAAATAGATGATATCGTTTAAAGTCGGATTCTACAGCATTGTAAATAGATGACTTTGTTCAAGTTGCAGATTCTAAAGGTTTGAGAATAGATGATATTGTTTAAAGTCGGATTCTAAAGCATTGTAAATAGATGACTTTGTTCAAGTTGCCGATACTAAAGGTTTGAGAATAAATGATATCATTTAAAGTCGGATTCTAAAACATTGTAAATAGATGACTTAGTTCAAGTTGCGGATTCTTAAGGTTAGAAAATAGATGATATCGTTTAAAGTGGGATTCTAAAGCATTGTAAATAGATGACTTTGTTCAAGTTGCATATTCTTAAGGTTTGAGAATAGATGATATCGTTTAAAGTCGAGTTCTAAAGCATTGTAAATAGATGACTTTGTCAAAGGTTCCGATTATTTAGCTTAGAAAATAGACAATATTGTTTAAAGTGGGATAATAAAGCACTGTAAATAAATGACTTTGTTGAAGTTGCAGATTCTTAAGGTTTGAGAATAGATGATATCGTTTAAAGTCGGATTCTAAAGCATTGTAAATAGATGACTTAGTTGAAGTTGCCGATTCTTAAGGTTTGAAAATAGATGATATCGTTTAAAGTCTGATTCTAAAGCATTGTAAAAAGATGATTTTGTTCTAGTAGCCGAGTCTTAAGGTTTGAAAATAGATGATATTGTTTAAAGTCGGATTCTAAAGCATTGTAAATAGATGACTTTGTTACAGTGGCCGATTCTTAAAGTTTGAAAATAGATGATATTGTTTAAAGTCGGATTCTAAAGCATTGTAAATAGATGACTTTGTTCAAGTTGCCGATTCTTAAAGTTTGAAAATAGATGATATCGTTTAAAGTCGGATTCTAAAGCATTGTAAATAGATGACTTTGTTCAAGTTGCCAGTTCTAAAGGTTTGAGAAGTGATGATATCGTTTAAAGTCGAATTCTAAAGCATCGTACATAGATGACTTTGTTCAAGTTGCGGATTTTTAAAGTTTGAAAATAGATGATATCGTTTGAAGTCGGATTCTAAAGCATCGTTAATAGATGACTTTGTTCAAGTTGCGGATTCTTAAGGTTTTAAAATAGATGATATCGTTAAAAGTCGGATTCTAAAGCATTGTAAATAGATCGCTTTGTTCAAGTTGCCGATTCTTAAGGTTGTAGAATGGATGATATCGTTTTAAATCGGATAATAAAGCATTGAAAATAGATGACTTTGTTCAAGTTTCTAATTCTTAAGGTTTGAGAATAGATGATATTGTTTAAAGTCGGATTCTAAAGCATTGTAAATACATGACTTTGTTCAAGTTGCCGAGACTTTAGGTTTCGAAAATAGATGATATCGTTTAAAGTCGTATTCTTAAGCATCGTAAATAGATGACTTTGTTCAAGTTGCGGATTCTTAAGGTTTGAAAAAAGATGATATCGTTTAAAGTCGGATTCTAAAGCATTGTAAATAGATCAGGTTCTTCAAGTTGCCTATCTAAAGGTTTGAGAATAGATGATAGGGTTGAAAGTCTGATTCTAAAGCATCGTAAATAGATTGCTTTGTTCAAGTTACCGATTCTTTAGCTTTGAAAAATAGATGATATTGTTTTAAGTCGGATTCGAAAGCATTGTAAATAGATGACTTTGTTCAAGTTGCCGATTCTAAAGGTTTGAGAATAGATGATATTGTTTAAAGTCGGATTCTAAAGCATTGTAAGTAGATTACTTTGTTCAAGTTGCCGATACTACAAGTTTGAGAATAGATGATATCGTTTAAAGTCGGATTCTAAAGCATTGTAAATATATGACTTAGTTCAAGTTGCGTATTCTTAAGGTTTGAAAATAGATGATATCGTGTAAAGTCGGATTCTAAAGCAGTGTAAATAGATGACTTTGTTAAGGTGCGGATTCTTAAGGTTATAAAATAGATGATATCGTTTAAAGTCGGATAATAAAGCATTGTAAATAAATGACTTTGTTGAAGTTGCCGATTCTTAAGATTTGAGAATAGATAATATCGTTTAAAGTCGGATTCTCAAGCATTGTAAATAGATCACTTAGTTGAAGTTGCCGATTCTTAAGGTTTGAAAATAGATGATATCGTTTGAAGTCGGATTCTAAAGCATTGTAAATAGATGATTTTGTTCAAGTGGCCGAGTCTTAAAGTTTGAAAATAGATTATATTGTTTAATGTCGGATTCTAAAGCATTGTAAATAGATGACTTAGTTCAAGTTGCCGATTCTTAAAGTTTGAAAATAGATGATATCGTTTAAAGTCGAATTTTAAAGCATCGTACATCGGTGACTTTGTTAAAGTTGCGGATTTTTTAAGTTTGAAAATAGATGATATCGTTTAAAGTCGGATTCTAAAGCATGGTAAATAGATGACTTTGTTCAAGTTGCGGATTCTTAAGGTTTGAAAATAGATGATATCGTTTAAAGTCGGATTCTAAAGCATTGTAAATAGATGGCTTTGTTCAAGTTGCTGATTCTTAAGGTTTGAAAATAGATGATATCGTTTAAAGTCGGATAATAAAGCATTGTAAATAGATGACTTTTTTCAAGTTTCTAATTCTTAAGGTTTGTGAATAGATTATATAGTTTTAAGTCGGATTCTAAAGCATTGTAAATAGATTACTTTGTTACAGTTGCGGATTCTTAAGGTTTGAGAATAGATGATATTGTTTAAAGTCGGATTCTAAAGCATTGTAAATAGATGACTTTGTTCAAGTTTCGGATTCTTAAGGTTTGAGAATAGATGATATTTTTAAAGTCGGATTCTAAAGCATTGTAAATAGATGACTTTGTTCAAGTTGCCGATTCTAAAGCTTTGAAAAATAGATGATATCGTTTAAAGTCGGATTTTACAGCATTGTAAATAGATGACTTAGTTGAAGTTGCCGATTCTTAAAGTTTGAAAATAGATGATATCGTTTGAAGTCGGATTCTAAAGCATTGTAAATAGATGATTTTGTTCAAGTTGCCGATTGTTAAGGTTTGTAAATAGATGTTATTGTCTAAAGTCGGCCTCTAAAGCTTTGTAAATAGATTACTTTGTTCAAGTTATCGATTCTTAAGGTTTGAAAATAGATGATATCGTTTGAAGTCGGAGCATTGTAAATAGATGACTTAGTTCAAGTTGCCGATTCTAAATGTTTGAGCATAGATTATATCGTTTAAAGTCGGATTCTACAGCATTGTAAATAGATGACTTTGTTCAAGTTGCCGATTTTTAAGGTTTGAAAATGATGATATCGTTTAAAGTCGGATTCTAAAGCATTGTAAATTGATGACTATGTTCGAGTTGCCGATTCTAAAGTTTGAAAATAGAAGATATCGTGAAAAGTCGGATTATTAAGCATTGTAAATAGATGACTTTGTGTAAGTTGCCTATTCTTATGGTTTGAAAATAGATGATATCGTGTAAAGTACGATTCTAAAGCATTGTAAGTAGATGACTTTGTTCAAGTTGCCGATTCTTAAGGTTTGAGAATAGATGATATCGTTTAAAGTATCATTCTAAAGCATTGTAAATAGATGACGTCGTTCAAGTTGCTGATTCTTAAGGTTTGACAATAGATGATATCGTTGAAAGTCGGATTCTAAAGCAGTATAAATAGATCCCTTTGTTCAAATTGCCGATTCTTAAGGTTTGAAAATAGATGATATCGTTTCAAGTCGGATTCTAAAGAATTGTAAATAGATGACTTTGTTCAAGTTGCCGATTCTAAAGGTATGAGAAGTGATGATATCGTTTAAAGTCGGATTCTAAAGCATTGAAAATAGATTACTTTGTTCAAGTTGCGGATTCTTAAAGTTTGAGAATAGATGATATTTTTAAAGTCGGATTCTAAAGCATTGTAAATAGATGACTTTGTTCAAGTTGCCGATTCTTAAGCTTTGATAAATAGATGATATCGGTTAAAGTCAGATTCTAAAGCATTGTAAATAGATGACTTTGTTATAGTTGCCGATTCTTAAGGTTTGAAAATAGATGATATCGTTTAAAGTCGGATTCTAAAGCATCGTAAATAGATGACCTTGTACAAGTTGCGGATTCTTAAGGTTTGAAAGTAGATTATATCGTTTAAAGTCGGATTCTAAACCATAGTAAATAGATCACTTTGTTCAAGTTGCCTATTCTAAAGGTTTGAGAATAGATGATATCGTTTAAAGTCGGATTCTAAAGCATTGTAAATAGATTGCATTGTTCAAGTTGCCGATTCTTAAGGTTTGAAAATAGATGATATCGTTTAAAGTCGGAATATAAAGCATTGTAAATAGATGACTTTGTTCAAGTTTCGGATTCTTAAAGTTTGAGAATAGATGATATTTTTAAAGTCGGATTCTAAAGCATTGTAAATAGATGACTTTGTTCAAGTGTCCGATTCTTAAGCTTTGATAAATAGATGATATCGTTTAAAGTCAGATTCTACAGCATTGTAAATAGATGACTTTGTTCAAGTTGCCGATTCTAAAGGTTTGAGAATACATGATATTGGTTAAAGTCGGATTCTAAAGCATTGTAAATAGATGACTTTGTTCAAGTTGCCGATACTAAAGGTTTGAGAATAAATGATATCGTATAAGTCGGATTCTAAAGCATTGTAAATAGATGACTTTGTTCAAGTTGCCTATTCTTAAGGTTTGAGAATAGATGATATCGTTTAAAGTCAGATTTTAAAGTTTTGTAAATAGATGACTATGTCTAAGTTTCCGATTCTGTAGCTTAGAAAATAGATAATATTGTGTAAAGTCGGATAATAAAGCATTGTAAATAAATGACTTTGTTGAAGTTGCCGATTCTTAAGGTTTGAGAATAGATAATATCGTTTAAAGTCGGATTCTCAAGCATTGTAAATAGATGACTTAGTTGAAGTTGCCGATTCTTAAGGTTTGAAAATAGATGATATCGTTTGAAGTCGGATTCTAAAGCATTGTAAATAGATGATTTTGTTCAAGTGGCCGAGTCTTAAAGTTTGAAAATAGATTATATTGTTTAATGTCGGATTCTAAAGCATTGTAAATAGATGACTTTGTTCAAGTTGCCGATTCTTAAAGTTTGAAAATAGATGATATCGTTTAAAGTCGGATTCTAAAGCATTGTAAATAGATGACTTTGTTCAAGTTGCCAGTTCTAAAGGTTTGAGAAGTGATGATATCGTTTAAAGTCGAATTCTAAAGCATCGTACATAGATGACTTTGTTCAAGTTGCGGATTTTTAAAATTTGAAAATAGATGATATCGTTTGAAGTCGGATTCTAAAGCATCGTTAATAGATGACTTTGTTCAAGTTGCGGATTCTTAAGGTTTTAAAATAGATGATATCGTTAAAAGTCGGATTCTAAAGCATTGTAAATAGATCGCTTTGTTCAAGTTGCCGATTCTTAAGGTTGTAGAATGGATGATATCGTTTAAAATCGGATAATAAAGCATTGAAAATAGATGACTTTGTTCAAGTTTCTAATTCTTAAGGTTTGAGAATAGATGATATTGTTTAAAGTCGGATTCTAAAGCATTGTAAATACATGACTTTGTTCAAGTTGCCGAGACTTTAGGTTTCGAAAATAGATGATATCGTTTAAAGTCGTATTCTTAAGCATCGTAAATAGATGACTTTGTTCAAGTTGCGGATTCTTAAGGTTTGAAAAAAGATGATATCGTTTAAAGTCGGATTCTAAAGCATTGTAAATAGATCAGGTTTTTCAAGTTGCCTATCTAAAGGTTTGAGAATAGATGATAGGGTTGAAAGTCTGATTCTAAAGCATCGTAAATAGATTGCTTTGTTCAAGTTACCGATTCTTTAGCTTTGAAAAATAGATGATATCGTTTTAAGTCGGATTCGAAAGCATTGTAAATAGATGACTTTGTTCAAGTTGCCGATTCTAAAGGTTTGAGAATAGATGATATTGTTTAAAGTCGGATTCTAAAGCATTGTAAGTAGATTACTTTGTTCAAGTTGCCGATACTACAAGTTTGAGAATAGATGATATCGTTTAAAGTCGGATTCTAAAGCATTGTAAATATATGACTTAGTTCAAGTTGCGTATTCTTAAGGTTTGAAAATAGATGATATCGTGTAAAGTCGGATTCTAAAGCAGCGTAAATAGATGACTTTGTTAAGGTGCGGATTCTTAAGGTAAGAAAATAGATGATATCGTTTAAAGTCGGATTCTAAAGCATTGTAAATAGATGTCTTTGTTCAAGTTGCCTATTCTGTAGGTTCGAGAATAGATGATATCGTTTGAATTCAGATTCTAAAAGAATTGTAAATAGATGACTTTGTTAAAGTTTCAGATTCTTTAGGTAGAAAACAGATAATATTGTTTATAGTCGGGTTCTAAAGCATTGTAAATAGATGACTTTGGTCAAGTTGCCGATTCTTAAGGTTTGAGAATAGATGATATTTTTAAGTCGGATTCTAAAGCATTGTAAATAGATGACTTAGTTCAAGTTGCCGATTCTTAAGGTTTGAAAATAGATGATATCCTTTTCAGTCGGATTCTAAAGCATTGTAAATAGATGACTTTGTTCAAGTTGCCGATTCGTAAGGTTTGAAACTAGATTATATCGTTTAAAGTCGGATTCTAAAGCATTGTAAATAGATGACTTTGTTCAAGTTGCCGATTCTAAAGGTTTGCGAATTCTTAAGGTTTGAAAATAGAGTATATTGTTTTGAGTCGGGTTCTAAAGAATGGTAAATCCATGACTGTGTCTAAGTTGCTGATTCTTAAGGTTTTAGAATAGATGATATCGTTTAAAGTCGGAATATAAAGCATTGTAAATAGATGACTTTGTTCAAGTTGCCGATTTTTAAGGTTTGAAAATAGATGATATCGTTGAAAGTCGGATTTTAAAGCATTGTAAAATAGATTACTTTGTTCAAGTTGCTGATTCTACAGGTTTAAAAATAGATGATATTGTTTAAAGTCGGATTCTAAAGCATTGTAAATAGATGACTTTGTTCAAGTTGCCAGTTCTTAAGGTTTGAAAATAGATGATATCGTTTAAAGTCGGATTGTAAAGCATTGTAAATAGATGACTTTGTTCAAGTTGCCGATTCTTAAATTTTTAAAATAGATGATATTGTTTAAAGTCGGATTCTAAAGCATTGTAAATAGATGACTTTGTTCAAGTTGCCAGTTCTAAAGGTTTGAGTAGTGATGATATCGTTTGAAGTCGGATTCTAAAGCATCGTTAATAGATGACTTTGTTCAAGTTGCGGATTCTTAAGGTTTGAGAATGGATGATATCGTTTAAAATCGAATTATAAAGCATTGAAAATAGATGACTTTGTTCAAGTTTCTAATTCTTAAGGTTTGAGAATAGATGATATTGTTTAAAGTCGGATTCTAAAGCATTGTAAATAGATGACTTTGTTCAAGTTTCCGAGACTTTAGGTTTCGAAAATAGATGATATCGTTTAAAGTCGTATTCTTATGCATCGTAAATAGATGACTTTGTTTAAGTTGCAGATTCTTAAGGTTTGAAAATAGATGATATCGTTTAAAGTCGGATTCTAAAGCATTGTAAATAGATCAGGTTCTTCAAGTTGCCCATCTTAAGGTTTGAGAATAGATGATAGGGTTGAAAGTCTGATTCATAAGCATCGTAAATAGATTTCTTTGTTCAAGTTACCGATTCTTAAGCTTTGAAAAATAGATGATATCGTTTAAAGTCGGATTCGAAAGCATTGTAAATAGATCGCTTTGTTCAAGTTGCCGATTCTTAAGGTTTTAGAATGGATGATATCGTTTAAAATCGGATAATAAAGCATTGAAAATAGATGACTTTGTTCAAGTTTCTAATTCTTTAGGTTTGAGAATAGATGATATTGTTTAAAGTCGGATTCTAAAGCATTGTAAATAGATGACTTTGTTCAAGTTGCCGAGACTTTAGGTTTCGAAAATAGATGATATCGTTTAAAGTTGTATTCTTAAGAATCGTAAATAGATGACTTTGTTCAAGTTGCGGATTCTTAAGGTTTGAAAATAGATGATATCGTATAAAGTCGGATTCTAAAGCATTGTAAATAGATCAGGTTCTTCAAGTTGCCTATCTTAAGGTTTGAGAATAGATGATAGGGTTGAAAGTCTGATTCTAAAGCATCGTAAATAGATTGCTTTGTTCAAGTTACCGATTCTTAAGCTTTGAAAAATAGATGATATCGTTTAAAGTCGGATTCGAAAGCATTGTAAATAGATGACTTTGTTCCAGTTGCCGATTCTAAAGGTTTGAAAATAGATGATATTGGTTTAAGTCGGGTTCTAAAGCATTGTAAATAGATGACTTTGGTCAAGTTGCCGATTCTTAAGGTTTGAGAATAGATGATATTTTTAAGTCGGATTCTAAAGCATTGTAAATAGATGACTTAGTTACAGTTGCCGATTCTTAAGGTTTGAAAATAGATGATATCCTTTTCAGTCGGATTCTAAAGCATTGTAAATAGATGACTTTGTTCAAGTTGCCGATTCGTAAGGTTTGAAACTAGATTATATCGTTTAAAGTCGGATTCTAAAGCATTGTAAATAGATGACTTTGTTCAAGTTGCCGATTCTAAAGGTTGGCGAATTCTTAAGGTTTGAAAATAGAGTATATTGTTTTGAGTCGGGTTCTAAAGAATGGTAAATCCATGACTGTGTCTAAGTTGCTGATTCTTAAGGTTTTAGAATAGATGATATCGTTTAAAGTCGGAATATAAAGCATTGTAAATAGATGACTTTGTTCAAGTTGCCGATTTTTAAGGTTTGAAAATAGATGATATCGTTGAAAGTCGGATTTTAAAGCATTGTAAAATAGATTACTTTGTTCAAGTTGCTGATTCTACAGGTTTAAAAATAGATGATATTGTTTAAAGTCGGATTCTAAAGCATTGTAAATAGATGACTTTGTTCAAGTTGCCGATTCTTAAGGTTTGAAAATAGATGATATCGTTTAAAGTCGGATTGTAAAGCATTGTAAATAGATGACTTTGTTCAAGTTGCCGATTCTTAAATTTTTAAAATAGATAATATTGTTTAAAGTCGGATTCTAAAGCATTGTAAATAGATGACTTTGTTCAAGTTGCCGATTTTTAAGGTTTGAAAATAGATGATATCGTTGAAAGTCGGATTTTAAAGCATTGTAAAATAGATTACTTTGTTCAAGTTGCTGATTCTACAGGTTTAAAAATAGATGATATTGTTTAAAGTCGGATTCTAAAGCATTGTAAATAGATGACTTTGTTCAAGTTGCCGATTCTTAAGGTTTGAAAATAGATGATATCGTTTAAAGTCGGATTGTAAAGCATTGTAAATAGATGACTTTGTTCAAGTTGCCGATTCTTAAATTTTTAAAATAGATGATATTGTTTAAAGTCGGATTCTAAAGCATTGTAAATAGATGACTTTGTTCAAGTTGCCAGTTCTAAAGGTTTGAGTAGTGATGATATCGTTTGAAGTCGGATTCTAAAGCATCGTTAATAGATGACTTTGTTCAAGTTGCGGATTCTTAAGGTTTGAGAATGGATGATATCGTTTAAAATCGAATTATAAAGCATTGAAAATAGATGACTTTGTTCAAGTTTCTAATTCTTAAGGTTTGAGAATAGATGATATTGTTTAAAGTCGGATTCTAAAGCATTGTAAATAGATGACTTTGTTCAAGTTTCCGAGACTTTAGGTTTCGAAAATAGATGATATCGTTTAAAGTCGTATTCTTATGCATCGTAAATAGATGACTTTGTTTAAGTTGCAGATTCTTAAGGTTTGAAAATAGATGATATCGTTTAAAGTCGGATTCTAAAGCATTGTAAATAGATCAGGTTCTTCAAGTTGCCTATCTTAAGGTTTGAGAATAGATGATAGGGTTGAAAGTCTGATTCATAAGCATCGTAAATAGATTTCTTTGTTCAAGTTACCGATTCTTAAGCTTTGAAAAATAGATGATATCGTTTAAAGTCGGATTCGAAAGCATTGTAAATAGATCGCTTTGTTCAAGTTGCCGATTCTTAAGGTTTTAGAATGGATGATATCGTTTAAAATCGGATAATAAAGCATTGAAAATAGATGACTTTGTTCAAGTTTCTAATTCTTTAGGTTTGAGAATAGATGATATTGTTTAAAGTCGGATTCTAAAGCATTGTAAATAGATGACTTTGTTCAAGTTGCCGAGACTTTAGGTTTCGAAAATAGATGATATCGTTTAAAGTTGTATTCTTAAGAATCGTAAATAGATGACTTTGTTCAAGTTGCGGATTCTTAAGGTTTGAAAATAGATGATATCGTATAAAGTCGGATTCTAAAGCATTGTAAATAGATCAGGTTCTTCAAGTTGCCTATCTTAAGGTTTGAGAATAGATGATAGGGTTGAAAGTCTGATTCTAAAGCATCGTAAATAGATTGCTTTGTTCAAGTTACCGATTCTTAAGCTTTGAAAAATAGATGATATCGTTTAAAGTCGGATTCGAAAGCATTGTAAATAGATGACTTTGTTCCAGTTGCCGATTCTAAAGGTTTGAAAATAGATGATATTGGTTTAAGTCGGGTTCTAAAGCATTGTAAATAGATGACTTTGGTCAAGTTGCCGATTCTTAAGGTTTGAGAATAGATGATATTTTTAAGTCGGATTCTAAAGCATTGTAAATAGATGACTTAGTTACAGTTGCCGATTCTTAAGGTTTGAAAATAGATGATATCCTTTTCAGTCGGATTCTAAAGCATTGTAAATAGATGACTTTGTTCAAGTTGCCGATTCGTAAGGTTTGAAACTAGATTATATCGTTTAAAGTCGGATTCTAAAGCATTGTAAATAGATGACTTTGTTCAAGTTGCCGATTCTAAAGGTTGGCGAATTCTTAAGGTTTGAAAATAGAGTATATTGTTTTGAGTCGGGTTCTAAAGAATGGTAAATCCATGACTGTGTCTAAGTTGCTGATTCTTAAGGTTTTAGAATAGATGATATCGTTTAAAGTCGGAATATAAAGCATTGTAAATAGATGACTTTGTTCAAGTTGCCGATTTTTAAGGTTTGAAAATAGATGATATCGTTGAAAGTCGGATTTTAAAGCATTGTAAAATAGATTACTTTGTTCAAGTTGCTGATTCTACAGGTTTAAAAATAGATGATATTGTTTAAAGTCGGATTCTAAAGCATTGTAAATAGATGACTTTGTTCAAGTTGCCGATTCTTAAGGTTTGAAAATAGATGATATCGTTTAAAGTCGGATTGTAAAGCATTGTAAATAGATGACTTTGTTCAAGTTGCCGATTCTTAAATTTTTAAAATAGATAATATTGTTTAAAGTCGGATTCTAAAGCATTGTAAATAGATGACTTTGTTCAAGTTGCCAGTTCTTAAGGTTTGAGTAGTGATGATATCGTTTGAAGTCGGATTCTAAAGCATCGTTAATAGATGACTTTGTTCAAGTTGCGGATTCTTAAGGTTTGAGAATGGATGATATCGTTTAAAATCGAATTATAAAGCATTGAAAATAGATGACTTTGTTCAAGTTTCTAATTCTTAAGGTTTGAGAATAGATGATATTGTTTAAAGTCGGATTCTAAAGCATTGTAAATAGATGACTTTGTTCAAGTTTCCGAGACTTTAGGTTTCGAAAATAGATGATATCGTTTAAAGTCGTATTCTTATGCATCGTAAATAGATGACTTTGTTTAAGTTGCAGATTCTTAAGGTTTGAAAATAGATGATATCGTTTAAAGTCGGATTCTAAAGCATTGTAAATAGATCAGGTTCTTCAAGTTGCCTATCTTAAGGTTTGAGAATAGATCTTAGGGTTGAAAGTCTGATTCATAAGCATCGTAAATAGATTTCTTTGTTCAAGTTACCGATTCTTAAGCTTTGAAAAATAGATGATATCGTTTAAAGTCGGATTCGAAAGCATTGTAAATAGATGACTTTGTTCCAGTTGCCGATTCTAAAGGTTTGAGAATAGATGATATTGTTTAAAGTCGGATTCTAGAGCATTGTAAGTAGAGTACTTTGTTCAAGTTGCCGATACTACAAGTTTGAATATAGATGATATCGTTTAAAGTCGGATTCTAAAGCATTGTAAATAGATGACTTAGTTAAAGTTGCCGATTCTTAAGGTTTGAAAATAGATGATATCGTGTAAAGTCGGATTCTAAAGCATCGTAAATAGATGACTTTGTTCAAGTTGCGGATTCTTAAGGTTAGAAAATAGATGATATCGTTTAAAGTCGGATTCTAAAGCATTGTAAATAGATAACTTTGTTCAAGTTGCCTATTCTTAAGGTTTGAGAATAGATGATATCGTTTAAAGTCAGATTCTAAATGATTGTAAATAGATGACTTTGTAAAAGTTTCAGATTCTTTAGGTAGAAAACAGATAATATTGTTTAAAGTCGGATCATAAAGCATTGTAAATAGATGACTTAGTTCAAGTTGCGAATTCTTAAGGTTTGAAAATAGATGATATTGGTTTTAGTCGGGTTCTAAAGCATTGTAAATAGATGACTTTGTTCAAGTTGCCGATTCTTAAGGTTTGAGAATAGATGATATTTTTATAGTCGGATTCTAAAGCATTGTAAATAGATGACTTAGTTCAAGTTGCCGATTCTTAAGGTTTGAAAATAGATGATATCCTTTTCAGTCGGATTCTAAAGCATTGTAAATAGATGACTTTGTTCAAGTTGCCGATTCGTAAGGTTTGAAAATAGATTATATCGTTTAAAGTCGGATTCTAAAGCATTGTAAATAGATGACTTTGTTCAAGTTGCCGATTCTAAACGTTTGCGAATTCTTAAGGTTTGAAAATAGATGATATTGTTTTAAGTCGGGTTCTAAAGAATGGTAAATCCATGACTTTGTTCAAGTTGCTGATTCTTAAGGTTTTAGAATAGATGATATCGTTTAAAGTCGGAATATAAAGCATTGTAAATAGATGACTTTTTTCAAGTTGCCGATTCTTCAGGTTTGAAAATAGATGATATCGTTGAAAGTCGGATTCTAAAGCATTGTAAAATAGATTACTTTGTTCAAGTTGCTGATTCAACAGGTTTAAAAATAGATGATATTGTTTAAAGTCGGATTCTAAAGCATTGTAAATAGATGACTTTGTTCAAGTTGCCGATTCTTAAAGTTTGAAAATAGATGATATTGTTTAAAGTCGGATTCTAAAGCATTGTAAATAGATGACTTTGTTCAAGTTGCCAGTTCTAAATGTTTGAGTAGTGATGATATCGTTTGAAGTCGGATTCTAAAGCATCGTTAATAGATGACTTTGTTCAAGTTGCGGATTCTTAAGGTTTGAAAATGGATGATATCGTTAAAAGTCGGATTCTAAAGCATTGTAAAAAGATTGCTTTGTTCAAGTTGCCGATTCTTAAGGTTTTAGAATGGATGATATCGTTTAAAATCGGATTATAAAGCATTGAAAATAGATGACTTTGTTCAAGTTTCTAATTCTTAAGGCTTGAGAATAGATGATATTGTTTAAAGTCGGATTCTAAAGCATTGTAAATAGATGACTTTGGTCAAGTTGCCGAGACTTTAGGTGTCGAAAATAGATGATATCGTTTAAAGTCGTATTCTTATACATCGTAAATAGATGACTTTGTTCAAGTTGCAGATTCTTAAGGTTTGAAAATAGATGATATCGTTTAAAGTCGGATTCTAAAGCATTGTAAATAGATCAGGTTCTTCAAGTTGCCTATCTTAAGGTTTGAGAATAGATGATAGGGTTGAAAGTCTGATTCTAAAGCATCGTAAATAGATTGCTTTGTTCAAGTTACCGATTCTTAAGCTTTGAAAAATAGATGATATCGTTTAAAGTCGGATTCGAAAGCATTGTAAATAGATGACTTTGTTCAAGTTGCCGATTCTAAAGGTTTGAGAATAGATGATATTGTTTAAAGTCGGATTCTAAAGCATTGTAAGTAGAGTACTTTGTTCAAGTTGCCGATACTACAAGTTTGAGAATAGATGATATCGTTCAAAGTCGGATTTTAAAGCATTGTAAATAGATGACTTAGTTCAAGTTGCCGATTCTTAAGGTTTGAAAATAGATGATATCGTTTAAAGTCGGATTCTAAAGCATTGTAAATATATGACATTGTTCAAGTTGCGGATTCTTAATGTTTGAAAATAGATAATATCGTGTAAAGTCGGATTCTAAAGCATTGTAAATAGATGACTTTGTTCAAGTTGCGGATTCTTTTTTTTTGAAAATAGATCATATCGTTTAAAGTTGGATTCTAAAGCATTGAAAATAGATGACTTTGTTAAAGTTGCGGATTCTTTATGTTTGAAAATAGATGATATCGTGTAAGTCGGATTCTAAAGCACTGTAAATAGATAACTTTGTTCAAGTTGCGGATACTTAATGTTTGAAAATTGATGATATCGTTTAAAGTCGGATTCTAAAGCATTGTAAATAGATACTTTGTTCAAGTTGCGGAGTCTAAAGTTTTAAAAATAGATGCTATCTTTTCAAGTCGGATTCTAAAGCATTGTAAATCGATGACTGTGTTCAAGTTGCGGATTCCTAAGGTTTACAAATAGATGATATCGTTTAAAGTCGGATTCTAAAGCATTGTAAATAGATTACTTTGTTCAAGTTGCGGATTCTTAAGGTTTGAAAATAGATGATATCGTTTAAAGTCGGATTCTAAAGCATTGTAAATAGATGACTTTGTTCAAGTTGCGAGTTCTTAAGGTTATAAACTAGATAATATCGTTTAATGTCGGATACTAAAGCATTGTAAATAGATGACTCTGTGTAAGTTGCGGATGCTTACGTGTTTAAAATAGATGATATCGTTTAAAGTGGGATTCTAAAGCATTGTAAATAGATGACTTTGTTCAAATTGCCGATTCTTCAGCTTTGAAAATAGATGATATCGTTTGAAGTCGGATTCCACAGCATTGTAAATAGATAACTTTGTTCAAGTTGCGGATTCTTAAGGTTTGAAAATAGATGATATCGGTTAAGTCGGATTCTAATGCATTGTAAATAGATGATATGTTCAAGTTGCCGATTCTTAAGCTTTGAAAATAGATGATATCGTTTAAAGTCGGATTCTGAAGCACTGTAAATTGATGACTTTGTTCAAGTTGCCGATTCTTAATGTTCGAAAATAGATGATATCGTTTAAAGTTTGATTCTAAAGCATTTTAAATAGATGACTTGTTAAAGTTGTGGATTCTTTAGCTTAGAAAATAGATGATATCGTTTAAAGTCGAATTCTAAAGCACTGTAAATGGATGACTTTGTTCAAGTTGCCCAATCTTAAGGTTCGGAAATAGATGATATCGTTTAAAGTCGGATTCTAAAGCATTGTAAATAGATGACTTGTTCAAGTTGCGAGTTCTTAAGGTTTGAAACTAGGTGATACTGTGTAATGTCGGATACTAAAGCATTGTAAATAGATGACTTTGTTCATTTTGAGGAGTCTCAAGGTTTAAAAATAGATGATATCGTTGAAAGTGGATTCTAAAGCATTGTAAATAGATGACTTTGTTCAAGTTGCTTATTCTTAAGGTTCGAAAATAGATGATATCGTTGAAAGTCGGATTCTAAACCATTGTAAATAGATGACTTTGTTCAAGTTGCGGATTCTTAAGGTTTGAAAATCGATGATATCGTTTAAAGTCGGATTCTAAAGCATTGTAAATAGATGACTTGTTCAAGTTGCCGATTCTTAAGCTTTGAAAATAGATGATATCGTTTGAAGTCGGATTCTAAAGCATTGTAAATAGACGACTTTGTTCAAGTTACGTATTCTTTAGATTCGAAAATAGATGATACCGTTAAAGTCAAGTTATAAAGCATTGTAAATAGATGACTTTGTTCAAGTTGCGGATTTTTTAGGTTTGAAAATAGATGATATCGTTTAAAGTCGGAATCTAAAGCACTGTAAATAGATGACTTTGTTCAAGTTGCGGATTCTTAAGGTTTGAAAATAGATGATATTGTTTAAAGTCGGCTTCTAAAAGATTGTAAATAGATGACTTTGTTCAAGTTTCGGATTCTTAAGGGTTGAAAATAGATGATAATGTTTAAAGTCCTATTCTAAAGCATTGAAAATAGATGACTTTGTTCAAGTTGCGGATTCTTAAGTTTTTAAAATAGATGATATCGTTTAAAGTCGGATTCTAAAGCATTGTAAATAGATGATCTTGTTCAAGTTGCGGATTCTTAATGTTTGAAAATAGATGATATCGTTAAAAGTCGGATTCTTAAGCATTGTAAATAGATGACTTTGTTCAAGTTGCAGATTCTTAAGGTTTGAAAATGGATGATATCGTTCAAAGTCGGATTCTAAAGCATTGTAAATAGATGATCTTGTTCAAGTTGCGGATTCTTAATGTTTGAAAATAGATGATATCGTTAAAAGTCGGATTCTTAAGCATTGTAAATAGATAACTTTGTTCAAGTTGCAGATTCTTAAGGTTTGAAAATGGATGATATCGTTTAAAGTCGGATTCTAAAGCATTGTAAATAGATGAATTTGTTTAAGTTGCGGATTCTTAAGGATTGAAAATAGATGATATCGTTTAAGTCGATAGGTGTTATTCTCGTTTTCGAGTTGATTTCAGCCGCTGCATCCGAGATTAAGGCTTTATTGTTCGGTGTAGACCTGTAGGTAACCGACCACTCTCGTTTAATTTTTTGATCTTCTGAGTGGTGTACGAATTTCATGATTTGGCCTTATAGGTAGCAGCGGCTGCTTTCATTAGAGATTTTATGAAGACGAATTTGTTTTGCCTTACCGTGTCAGAGTTTGTAAATAGATGATATCGGTCAAAGTCGGATTCTTAAGCATTGTAAATAGATGACTTTGTTCAAGTTGCGGATGCTTAAGAATTGAAAATAGATGATAATGTTTAAAGTCGGATTCTAAAGCATTGTAAATAGATGACTTTGTTCAAGTTGCATATTCTTAAGGTTTGAAAATAGATGATATCGTTTAAAGTGTGATTCTAAAGCATTGTAAATAGATGACTTGTTTACGTTACGGATTCTTAACGTTTGAAAATCGATGATATCGTTTAAAGTCGGATTCTAAAGCATTGTAAATAGATGACTTTGTTCAAGTCGCGGAAACTAAATGTTTGAAAATAGATGTAATCGTTTAAAGTAAGATTCTACAGCACTGTAAATAGATAACTTTGTTCAAGTTGCCGATTCTTAAGGTTCGAAAATAGATGATATCGTTTGAAATCGGATTCTAAAGCATTGTAAATAGATGACTTTGTTCAAGTTACGTATTATTAAGGTTTTAAAATAGATGATATCATTTAAAGTCGGATTCTAAAGCATTGTAAATAGATGACTTTGTTCAAGTGGCGGATTTTTTAGGTTTTAAAATAGATGATATCGCTTAAAGTCGGATTCTACAGCATTATAAATAGATGACTTTGTTGAAGTTGCGGATTCTTTAGGTTTGAAAATAGATTATATCGTTTAAAGTCGGATTCTAAAGAATTGTAAATAGATGATTTTGTTCAAGTTGCGGATTCTTTAGGTTTGAAAATAGAAGATAATGTTTAAAGTAGGATTCAAAAGCATTGTAAATAGATGACTTTGTTCAAGTGGTGGATTCTTAAGGTTTGAAAATAGATGATATCGTTGAAAGTGTGATTCTAAAACATTGTAAATAGATGACTTTGTTCAAGTTGCGGATACTTTAGGTTTGAAAATCGATGATATCGTTTAAAGTCGGATTCTAAAGCATTGTAAATAGATGACTTTGTTCAAGTTTCCGATTCTTAAGCTTTGCAAATAGATGATATCGTTTAAAATCGGATTACAAAGCATTGTAAATAGACGACTTTGTTCAAGTTGCGGATTCTTAAGATTTGAAAATAGATGATATCGTTTAATGTCAGATACTAAAGCATTGTAAATAGATTACTAAGTTATAGTTACGTATTCTTAAGGTTTGAAAATAGATGATATCGTTTAAAGTCGGATTATAAAGCATTGTAAATAGATGACTTTGTTTAAGTTGCGGATTTTTTAGGTTTGAAAATAGATGATATCGTTTAAAGTCGGATTCTAAAGCATTGTAAATAGTTGATATTGTTCAAGTAGCCGATTCTTAAGGTTTGAAAATAGATGATATTGTTTAAATACGGATTCTAAACGATTGTAAATAGATGACTTTGTTCAAGTTGCGGATTCTTAAGGGTTGAAAATAGATGATAATGTTTAAAGTCAGATTCTAAAGCATTGTAAATAGATAACTGTGTTCAAGTTGCATATTCTTAATGTTTGAAAATGGATGATATCGTTTCAAGTCGGATTCTAAAGCATTGTAAATAGATGACTTCTTGAAGTTTCTGATTCTTAAGGTTCGAAAATAGATGATATCGTTTGAAGTCGGATTCTAAAGCATTGTAAATAGATCACTTTGTTCAAGTTGCAGATGTTTTAGGTTTGAAAATAGATGGTATCGTTTAAAGTCGCATTCCAAAGCATTGTAAATAGATGACTTTGTTCAAGTTGCGGATTCGTTAGGTTTGAAAATAGATGATATCGGTTAAAGTCGGATTCTTAAGCATTGTAAATAGATGACTTGTTCAAGTTGCGGACTCTGAAGGTTAGAAAATAGATGATATCGTTTAAAGTCGGATTCTAAAGCATTGTAAATAGATGACTTTGTTCAAGTTGCCGATTCTTAAGGTTTGAAAATAGATGATATTGTTTAAAGTCGGATTCTAAAAGATTGTAAATAGATGACTTTGTTCAAGTTCCGGATTCTAAACGGTTGAAAATAGATGATAATGTTTAAAGTCAGATTCTAAAGTATTGAAAATAGATGACTTTATTCAATTTGCGGATTCTTAAGGTTTTAAAATAGATGACATCGTTTAAAGTCGGATTCTAAAGCATTGTAAATAGATGACCTTGTTCAAGTTGCGGATTCTTAAGGTTTGTAAATCGATGATATCGTTAAAAGTCGGATTCTTAAGCATTGTAAATAGATGACTTTGTTCAAGTTGCGAATTCTTGATGTTTGAAAATAGATGATATCGGTCAAAGTCGGATTCTAAAGCATTGTAAATAGATGACTTTGTTGCAGTTGCGGACTCTGAAAGTTTGAAAATAGAGGATATCGTTTAAAGTCGGATTCTAAAGCATTGTAAATATATAACTTTGTTCAAGTTGCCGATTCTTAAGATTTTAAAATAGATGATATTGTTTAAAGTCGGATTCTAAATGATCGTAAATAGATGACTTTGTCTAAGTTTCGGATTCTTAAGGTTTGAAAATAGAAGATCATGTTTAAAGTAGGATTCAAAAGCATTGTAAATAGATGACTTTGTTCAAGTTGCGGATTCTTAAGGTTTGAAAATAGATGATATCGTTGAAAGTGTGATTCTAAAGCATTGTAAATAGATGACTTTGTTCAAGTTGCGGATTCTTAAAGTTTTAAAATCGATGATATCGTTTAAAGTCGGATTCTAAAGCATTGTAAATAGATGACTTTGTTCAAGTTGCCGATTCTTTAGCTTTGAAAATAGATGATATCGTTTAAAGTCGGATTCCAAAGCATTTTAAATAGATGACTTTGTGCAAGTAACGGATTCTTAAGGTTTAAAAATAGATGATATCGTTTAAAGTCGGATTCTAAAGCATTGTAAATAGATGACTTTGTTCAAGTTGCGAGTTCTTAAGGTTTAAAACTAGATGATATCGTTTTCTGTCGGATACTAAAGCATTGTAAATAGATTACTAAGTGCAAGTTACGTATTCTTAAGGTTTAGAAAATAGATGATATCGTTTAAAGTCGGATTATAAAGCATTGTGAATAGATGACTTTGTTCAAGTTGCGCATTTTTTAAGTTTGAAAATAGATGATATCGTTTAAAGTCGGATTCTAAAGCATTGTAAATAGATGACTTTGTTCAAGTTGCCGATTCTTAAGGTTTGTAAAATATATGATATTGTTGAAATTCGGATTCTAAAGGATTGTAAATAGAGGACTTTGTTCAAGTTGCGGATGCTTAAGGGTTCAAAATAGATGATAATGTTTCAAGTCAGATTCTAAAGCATTGTAAATTGATGACTTTGTTCAAGTTGCGGATTCTTAAGGTTTGAAAATAGAGTATATCGTTTAAAGTCGGATTCTAAAGCATTGTAAATAGATGAATTTGTTCAAGTTGAGGATTCTCAAAGTTTGAAAATAGATGATATTGGTTAAAGTCGGATTCTAAAGCATTGTAAGTACATGACTTTATTACAGTTGCGGATTCTTAAGGTTTGAAAATAGATGATAATGTTTACAGTCGCATTCTAAAGCATTGTAAATAGATGACTTGGTTCAAGTTGTGCATTCTTGAAGTTTGAAAATAGATGATATCGTTTAAAGTCGGATTCTAAAGCACTTTAAATAGATGACTTTGTTCAAGTTGCGGATTCTTAAGGTTTTAAAATAGATGATATCGGTTAAAGTCGGATTCCAAATCATTGTAAATAGATGACTTTGTTCAAGTTGCGGATTCTTAAGATTAAAAATAGATGATATCGTTTAAAGTCGGATTCTAAAGCATTGTAAATAGATGACTTTGTTCAAGTTGCGGACTCTGTAGGTTTAAAAATAGATGATATCGTTTAAAGTCGGATTTTAAAGCATTGTAAATTGATGACTGTGTTCAAGTTGCGGATTCTTAAGGTTTGAAAATAGATGATATCGTTTAAAATCGGATTCTAAATCATTGTAAATAGATGACTTTGTTCAAGTTGCGGATTCTTAATGTTTGAAAATAGATGATATCGTTTAAAGTCGGATTCTAAAGCATTGTAAATAGAATACTTTGTTCAATTTGCGGACTCTTATTGTTTGAAAATAGATGATATCGTTTCAAGTCAGATTCTAAAGCATTGTAAATAGATTACTTTGTTCAAGTTGACGATTCTCGAGGTTTGAAAAGCGATGATATTGGTGAAAGTCGGATTCTTAAGCATTGTAAGTACATGACTTTATTACAGTTGCGGATTCTTAAGGTTTGAAAATAGATGATAATGTTTACAGTCGAATTCTAAAGCATTGTAAATAGATGACTTCGTTATAGTTGTGCATTCTTGAGGTTTGAAAATAGATGATATCGTTTAAAGTCGGATTCTAAAGCACTTTAAATAGATGACTTTGTTCAAGTTGCGGACTCTGAAGGTTTAAAAATAGATGATATCGTTTAAAGTCGGATTTTAAAGCATTGAAAATAGATGACTGTGTTCAAGTTGCGAATTCTTATGGTTTGAAAATTGATGATATCGGTTAAAGTCGGATTCTAAAGCATTGTAAATAAATGTCTTTGTTCAAGTTGCGGATTCTTAATGTTTTAAAATAGATGATATAGTTTTAAGTCGAATTCTAAAGCATTGTAAATAGATGACTTTGTTACAGTTGCGGATTCTTAAGGTTTAAATATAGATAATATCGTTTAAAGTCGGATTCTAAAGCATTGTAAATAGATGACTTTGTTCAAGTGGCGGACTAAAATAGATGATATTGTTTAAAGTACGATTCTAAAGCATTGTAAGTAGATGACTATATTACAGTTGGTGATTCTTTAGGTTTGAAAACAGATGATAATGTTTAAAGTCGCATTCTTCAGCATTGTAAATAGATGGCTTTGTTCAAGTTGCGGATTCTTAAGGTTTGAAAATAGATGATATCGTTTAAAGTCGGATTTTAAAGCATTGTAAATAGATGACTTTGTTCAACTTGCCGATTCTTAAGGTTTGAAAATAGATGATATCGTTTAAAGTCGGATTCTAAAGCATTGTAAATAGAAGACTCTGTTCAAGTTGCGGATTCTTAAGGTTTGAAAATAGATGATATTGTTTTAAGTCGGATTCTAAAGCATTGTAAATTGATGACTTTGTTCAAGTTGCGGATTCTTAAGGTTTGAAAATAGATGATATTGTTTTAAGTCGGATTCTAAAGCATTGTAAATAGATGAATTTGGTTAAGTTGCGGATCTTAATGTTTGAAAATAGATGATATCGTTTAAAGTTGGATTCTAAAGCATTGTAAATAGATGACTTTGTTCAAGTTGCGGATTCTTATGGTTTGGAAATCGATGATATCGTTTAAAGTCTGATTCTAATGCATTGTAAATAGATGACTTTGTTCAAGTTGCGGATTCCTGATGTTTTAAAATAGATGATATCGTTTAAAGTCGGATTCTAAAGCATTGTAAATAGATTACTTTGTTAAGGTTGCGGATCCTTACTGTTTGAAAATAGATGATATCGTTTAAGTCGGATTCTAAAGCATTGTATATAGATGAGATTGTTCAAGTTGCGGTTACTTAATGTTTGAAAATAGATGATATCGTTTAAAGTCGGATTCTAAAGCATTGTAATTTGATGACTTTGTTCAAGTTGCGGATTCTTAAGGTTTGAAAATAGATGATATCGTTTAAAGTCGGATTCTAAAGCACTGTAAATAGATGACTGTGTTCAAGTTGCGGATTCTTAAGGTTTGAAAATAGATGATATCGGTATAAAGTCGGATTCTAAAGCATTGTAAATAGATGACTTTGTGCAAGTTGCAGATTCTTAATGTTTGAAAATAGATGATATAGTTTAAAGTCGGATTCTAAAGCATTGTAAATAGATGTCTTTGTTCAAGTTGCGGATTCTTAAGGTTTAAAAATAGATAATATCGTTAAAAGTCGGATTCTAAAGCATTGTAAATAGATGACTTTGTTCAGGTTGCGGATTCTTAAGGTTTGAAAATAGATGATATTGGTTAAAGTCGGATTCTAAAGCATTGTAAGTACATGACTTTATTACAGTTGCGGATTCTTAAGGTTTGAAAATAGATGATAATGTTTACAGTCGCATTCGAAAGCATTGTAAATAGATGACTTCGTTCAAGTTGTGCATTCTTAAGGTTTGAAAATAGATGATATCGGTTAAAGTCGGTTTCTAAAGCATTGTAAATAGATGACTTTGTTCAAGTTGCGGACTCGGAAGGTTTGAAAATAGATGATATCGTTTAAAGTCGGATTCTAAAGCATTGTTAATAGATTACTTTGTTCAAGTTGCGGATTCTTAAGGTTTGAAAATAGATGATATCGTTTAAAGTCGGATTCTAAAGCATTGTAAATAGATGACTTTGTAAAAGTTGCGGACTCTTAAGGTTTGAAAATAGATGATATCGTTTAAAATCGGATTCTAAAACATTGTAAATAGATGACTTTGTTAAAGTTGCGGATTCTTAAGGTTTGAAAATAGATGATATCGTTTAAAGTTGGATTCTAAAGCATTGTAAATTGATGACTTTGTTCAAGTTGCCGATTCTGAAGGTTTGAAAATAGATGATATCGTTTATAGTCGGATTCTAAAGCATTGTAAATAGATGACTTTGTTCAAGTTGCGGATTCTTAAGGTTTGAACATAGATGATATCGTTTAAAGTCGGATTCTAAAGCATTGTAAGTAGATTACTTTGTTCACGTTGCCGATTCTTAAGGTTTGAAAATAGATGATATCGTTTAAAGTGTTATTCTAAAACCTTGTAAATAGATGACTTTGTTCAAGTTTCGGATTCTTAAGGTTTAAAAATAGATGATATCGTTTCAAATCGGATTCTAAAGTATTGTAAATAGATGACTTTGGTCAAGTTGCGGATTCTTAAGGTTTGAAAATAGATGATATCGTTTACAGTCGGATTCTAAAGCATTGTAAATAGATGACTTTGTTCAAGTTGCCGATTCTTAAGGTTTGAAAATCGATGATATTGTTTAAAGTCGGATTCTAAAGCATTGTAAATAGATGGTTTTGTTCAAGTTGCCGGTTCTTAAGGTTAGAGAATTGATGATATCGGTTAAAGTCGGATTTTAAAGCATTGTAAATAGATGACATTGTTCAAGTTGCGGATTCTTAATGTTTGAAAGTCGATGATATCGTTTAAAATCGGATTCTAAAGCATTGTAAATAGATGACTTTGTTCAAGTTGCGGACTCGGAAGGTTTGTAAAATAGATGATATCGTTTAAAGTCGGATTCTAAAGCATTGTAATAGATTACTTTGTTCAAGTTGCGGATTCTTAAGGTTTGAAAATAGATGATATCTTTTAAAGTCGGATTCTAAAGCATTGTAACTAGATGAGTTTGTTCAAGTTGCCGATTCTTAAGGTTTGAAAATAGATGATATCGGTTAAAGTCGGATTCTAAAGCATTGTAAATAGATGACTTTGTAAGAGTTGCGGATTCTTCATGTTTGAAAATAGATAATTTCGTTTAAGTCGGATTCTAAATAATTTTAAATAGATGACTTTGTTAACGTTGCCCATTCTTAAGGTTGTAAAATTGATGATATCGTTTTAAGTGTGATTCTAAAACCTTGTAAATAGATGACTTTGGTAAAGTTTCGGATTCTTAAGGTTTAAAAATAGATTATATCGTTTCAAATCGGATTCTAAAGCATTGTAAATAGATGACTTTGTTCAAGTTGCGGACTCGGAAGGTTTGAAAATACATGATATCGTTTAAAGTCGGATTCTAAAGCATTGTTAATAGATGACTTTGTCTAAGTTGCGGATTCTTAAGGTTTGAAAATAGATGATATCGTTTAAAGTCGGATTCTAAAGCATTGTAAATAGATGACTTTGTGTAAGTTGCCGATTCTTTAGGTTTGAAAATAGATGATATCGGTGAAAGTCGGATTCTAAAGCATTGTAAATAGATGACTTTGTTCAAGTTGCGGATTCTTAATGTTTGAAAATAGATGATATAGTTTAAAGTCGGATTCTAAAGCATTGTAAATAGATGACTTTGTTCAAGTTGCGGATTTATAAGGTTTAAAAAAAGATAATATCGTTTAAAGTCGGATTCTAAAGCATTGTAAATAGATGACTTTGTTCAAGTGGCGGACTAAAATAGATGATATTGTTTAAAGTACGATTCTAAAGCATTGTAAGTAGATGACTTTATTACAGTTGCGGATTCTTTAGGTTTGAAAATAGATGATATTGTTTAAAGTACGATTCTAAAGCATTGTAAGTAGATTACTTTATTACAGTTGCGGATTGTTTAGGTTTGAAAATAGATGATAATGTTTAAAGTCGCATTCTAAAGCATTGTAAATAGATGACTTTGTTTAAGTTGCGGACTCTTAATGTTTGAAAATAGATGACATACTTTAAAGTCGGATTCTAAAGCATTGTAAATAGATGACTTTGTTCAAGTTGCGGATTCTTAAGGTTTGAAAATAGATGATATCGTTTAAAGTACGATTCTAAAGCATTGTAAATAGATGACTTTGTTAAAGTTGCGTACTCTTAAGGTTTGAAAATAGATGATATCGTTTAAAATCGGATTCTAAAACATTGTAAATAGATGACTTTGTTCAAGTTGCGGATTCTTAAGGTTTGAAAATAGATGATATCGTTTAAAGTCGGATTCTAAAGCATTGTAAGTAGATGACTTTGTTCACGTTGCCGATTCTTTAGGTTTGAAAATAGATGATATCGTTTAAAGTGTGATTCTAAAACCTTGTAAATAGATGACTTTGTTCAAGTTTCGGATTCTTAAGGTTTAAAAATAGATGATATTGTTTCAAATCGGATTCTAAAGTGCTGTAAATAGATGACATTGTTCAAGTTGTGGATTCTTCTGGTTTGAAAATAGATGATATCGTTTAAAGTCGGATTCTAAAGCATTGTAAATAGATGACTTTGTTCAAGTTGCCGATTCTTAAGGTTTGAAAATCGATGGTATTGTTTAAAGTCGGATTCTAAAGCATTGTAAATAGATGACTTTGTTTAAGTTGAGGATTCTTAAGGTGTGAAAATAGATGATAATGTTTAAAGTCGGATTCTAAATCATTGTAAATAGATGGTTTTGTACAAGTTTCCGGTTCTTAAGGTTAGAGAATTGATGATATCGGTTAAAGTCGGATTTTAAAGCATTGTAAATAGATGACATTGTTCAAGTTGCGGATTCTTAATGTTTGAAAGTCGATGATATCGTTTAAAATTGGATTCTAAAGCATTGTAAATAGATGACTTTGTTCAAGTTGCGGACTCGGAAGGTTTGAAAATAGATGATATCGTTTAAAGTCGGATTCTAAAGCATTGTTAATAGATTACTTTGTTCAAGTTGCGGATTCTTAAGGTTTGAAAATAGATGATATCTTTTAAAGTCGGATTCTAAAGCATTGTAAATAGATGACTTTGTTCAAGTTGCCGATTCTTAAGGTTTGAAAATAGATGATATCGGTTAAAGTCGGATTCTAAAGCATTGTAAATAGATGACTTTGTAAGAGTTGCGGATCCTTAATGTTTGAAAATAGATGATATCGTTTAAGACGGATTCTAAATAATTTTAAATAGGTGACTTTGTTCACGTTGCCGATTCTTAAGGTTTGAAAATTGATAATATCGTTTAAAGTGTGATTCTAAAACCTTGTCAATAGATGACTTTGGTCAAGTTTCGGATTCTTAAGGTTTAAAAATAGATGATATCGTTTACAAATCGGATTCTAAAGCATTGTAAATAGATGTCTTTGTTCAAGTTGCGGACTCGGAAGGTTTGAAAATAGATGATATCGTTTAAAGTCGGATTCTAAAGCATTGTTAATAGATGACTTTGTTCAAGTTGCGGATTCTTAAGGTTTGAAAATTGATGATATCGTTTAAAGTCGGATTCTAAAGCATTGTAAATAGATGACTTTGTGTAAGTTGCCGATTCTTAAGGTTTGAAAATAGATGATATCAGTGAAAGTCGGATTCTAAAGCATTGTAAATAGATGACTTTGTTCAAGTTGCGGATTCTTAATGTTTGAAAATAGATGATATAGTTAAAAGTCGGATTCTAAAGCATTGTAAATAGATGACTTTGTTCAAGTTGCGGATTCTTAAGGTTTGAAAATAGATAATATCGTTTAAAGTCGGATTCTAAAGCATTGTAAACATATGACTTTGTTCAAGTGGCGGACTAAAATAGATGATATTTTTTAAAGTACGATTCAAAAGCATTGTAAGTAGATGACTTTATAACAGTTGCGGAGTCTTTAGGTTTGAAAATAGATGATATTGTTTAAAGTACGATTCTAAAGCATTGTAAGTAGATTACTTTATTACAGTTGCGGATTCTTTAGGTTTGAAAATAGATGATAATGTTTAAAGTCGCATTCTAAAGCATTGTAAATAGATGACTTTGTTTAAGTTGCGGACTCTTAATGTTTGTAAATAGATGATATACTTTAAAGTCGGATTCTAAAGCATTGTAAATAGATGACTTTGTTCAAGTTGCGGATTCTTAAGGTTTGAAAATAGATGATATCGTTTAAAGTCGGATTCTAAAGCATTGTAAATAGATGACTTTGTTAAAGTTGCGGACTCTTAAGGTTTGAAAATAGATGATATCGTTTAAAATCGGATTCTAAAACATTGTAAATAGATGACTTTGTTCAAGTTGCGGATTCTTAAGGTTTGAAAATAGATGATATCGGTTAAAGTCGGATTCTAAAGCATTGTTAATAGATGACTTTGTTCAAGTTGCCGATACTGAAGGTTTGAAAATAGATGATATCGTTTATAGTCGGATTCTAAAGCATTGTAAATAGATGACTTTGTTCAAGTTGCGGATTCTTAAGGTTTGAAAATAGATGATATCGTTTAAAGTCGGATTCTAAAGCATTGTAAGTAGATGACTTTGTTCACGTTGCTGATTCTTAAGGTTTGAAAATAGATGATATCGTTTAAAGTGTGATTCTAAAACCTTGTAAATAGATGACTTTGTTAAAGTTTCGGATTCTTAAGGTTTAAAAATAGATGATATCGTTTAAAATCGGATTCTAAAGTATTGTAAATAGATGACTTTGTTCAAGTTGCGGATTCCTGAGGTTTGAAAATAGATGATATCGTTTAAAGTCGGATCTAAAGCAATGTAAATAGATGACTTTGTTCAAGTTGTCGATTCTTAAGCGTTGAAAATAGATGATATTGTTTAAAGTCGGATTCTAAATCATTGTAAATAGATGGTTTTGTTCAAGTTGCCGGTTCTTAAGGTTAGAGAATTGATGATATCGGTTAAAGTCGGATTTTAAAGCATTGTAAATAGATGACATTGTTCAAGTTGCGGATTCTTAAGGTTTGAAAGTCGATGATATCGTTTAAAATCGGATTCTTAAGCATTGTAAATAGATGGTTTTGTTCAAGTTGCCGGTTCTTAAGGTTGGAGAATAGATGATATCGTTTAAAGTCGGATCTAAAGCAATGTAAATAGATGACTTTGTTCAAGTTGTCGATTCTTAAGCGTTGAAAATAGATGATATTGTTTAAAGTCGGATTCTAAATCATTGTAAATAGATGGTTTTGTTCAAGTTGCCGGTTCTTAAGGTTAGAGAATTGATGATATCGGTTAAAGTCGGATTTTAAAGCATTGTAAATAGATGACATTGTTCAAGTTGCGGATTCTTAAGGTTTGAAAGTCGATGATATCGTTTAAAATCGGATTCTTAAGCATTGTAAATAGATGGTTTTGTTCAAGTTGCCGGTTCTTAAGGTTGGAGAATAGATGATATCGTTTAAAGTCGGACTCTAAAGCATTGTAAACAGATGACTTTGTTCAAGTTGCCGATTCTTAAGGTTCGAAAATAGATGATAATGTTTAAAGTCGGATTCTAAATAATTGTAAATCGATGACTTTGTTCTAGGTCTGGATTCATAAGGTTGGAAAATAGATGATATCGTTTAAAGTGTGATTCTAAAGCATTGTAAATTGATGACTTTGTTCAAGTTGCGGATTCTTAAGGTTTTAAAATAGATGATGTTGGATACTTAAGCATTGTAAATAGATGACTTTGTTACAGTTGCCGATTCTTTAGGTTTGAAAATAGATAATATTGTTTAAAGTCGAATTCTAAAGGATTGTAAATAGATGACTTTGTTCAAGTTGGGGTCTCTAAAGGTTTGAAAATAGATTATAATGTTTAAAGTATGATTCAAAAGCATTGGAAATAGATGACTTTGTTCAAGTTGCGGATTCTTAATGTTTGAAAATAGATGATATCGTTGAAAGTGTGATTCTAAAGCATTGTAAATAGATGACTTTGTTCAAGTTGCGGATTCTGAAGGTTTGAAAATCGATGATATCTTTTAAAGTCGGATTTTAAAGCATTTTAAATAGATTATTTCGTTCAAGTTGCCGATTCTTAAGCTTTGAAAATTAATGATATCGTTTAAAGTCGGATTCCAAAGCATTGTAAATAAATTACTTTGTTCAAGTTTCCGATTCTTAAGGTTTGAAAATAGATGATATCGTTTAAAGTCGGATTCTAAAGCATTGTTCATAGATGACTTGTTCAAGTCGCCGATTCTCAAGCTTTGAAAATAGATGATATCGTTTAAAGTCGCATTCTAAAGCACTGTAAATAGAAGACTTTGTTCAAGTTGCGGATTCTTAAGGTTCGAAAATACATAATATCGTTTACAGTCGGATTCTAAAGCATTGTAAATAGATGACTTTGTTCAAGTTGCAAGTTCTTAAGGTATAAAACTAGATGATATATTTTAATGTCGGATTCTAAAGCATTGTAAATAGATGAATTTTTACAAGTTGGGGATTCTTAAGGTTCGAAAATAGATGATATCGTTAAAAGTCGGATTCAAAAGCATTGTAAATAGATGACTTGGTTCAAGTGGCGAGTTCTTCAGGTGTAAAACAAGATGATATCTTTTAATGTCGGATTCTAAAGCATTGTAAATAGATGAGTTTTTTTAAGTTGCTGATTCTTAAGGTTCGAAAATTGATGATATCTTTTAAAGTGTGATTCTAAAGCATTGTAAATTGATGACTTTGTTCAAGTTGCGGATTCTTAAGATTTTAAAATAGATGATGTTGTTTAAAGTCGGATACTTAAGCATTGTAAATAGATGACTTTGTTAAAGTTGCCGATTCTTAAGGTTTGAAAATATATGATATCGTTTAAAGTCGGATTCTAAAGCATTGTAAATAGATGACTTTGTTCAAGTTGCGGATACTTAATGTTTCAAAATAGATGATATCGTTTAAAGTCGGATTCTAAAGCATTGTAAATAGATGACTTTTTTCAAGTTGCGGATTCTTAAGGTTTGAAAATAGATGATATCGTTTCAAGTCGGAGTCTAAAGCATTGTAAATAGATGACGTTGTTCAAGTTGCCGATTCTTAAAGTTTGAAAATAGATTATATCGTTTTAAGTCGGATTCTAAATCATTGTAAATAGATGACTTTGTTCAAGTTGCGGATTCTTAAGATTTGAAATTAGATGATATCGTTTAAAGTCGGATTCTAAAGCATTGTAATTAGATTACTTTGTTCAAGTTGACGACTCTTATGGTTTGAAAATAGATGATAATGTTTAGAGTCGGATTCTAAAGCATTGTAAATCTATGACTTTGTTCAAGTTGCGGATTCTTAATGTTTGAAAATCGATGATATCGTTTAAAGTCGGATTCTAAAGCATTGTAAATCTTTGACTTTATTCAAGTTGCGGATTCTTGATGGTTGAAAATAGATGATATCGTTTAAAGTCGGATTCTAAAGCATTGTAAATAGATGACTTTGTAAGAGTTGCGGATCCTTAATGTTTGAAAATAGATGATATCGTTTAAGTTTGATTATAAAGTATTGTAAATAGATGACTTTGTTCAAGTTGCGGCTACTTAATGTTTTAAAATAGATGATATCGTTTCAAGTCGGATTCTAAAGCATTGTAAAGAGATGACTTTGTTCTAGTTTCAGATTCTTAAGGTTTGAAAATAGATGATTTCGTTTAAAGTGTGATTCTAAAGCATTGTAAATAGATTACTTTGTTCAAGTGGCCGATTCTTAAAGTTTGAAAATAGATTATATCGTTTAAAGACGGATTCTAAATCATTGTAAATAGATGACTTTGTTCAAGTTGCGGATTCTTAAGATTTGAAAATAGATGATATAGTTTAAAGTCGGATTCTAAAGCATTGTAAATAGATGACTTTTTTCAAGTTGCGGACACTTATGGTTTGAAAATAGATGATATCATTTAAAGTCGGATTCTAAAGCATTGTAAATAGATAGCTTTGTTCAAGTTGCGGATTCTTAATGTTTGAAAATAGATGATATCGTTTAAAGTCGGATTCTAAAGCATTGTAAATAGATGAATTGTTTTAAGTTGCGGATTCTTAAGGATCGAAAATAGATGATATCGTTTAAGTCAGAGTCTAAAGCATAGAAAATAGATGATATCGTTTAAAGTCGGATTCTAAAGCATTGTAAATAGATGACTTTGTTCAAGTTGCGGATTCTTAATGTTTCAAAATAGATGATATCGTTTCAAGTCGGAGTCTAAAGCATTGTTAAGAGATGACGTTGTTCAGGTTGCCGATTCTTAAAGTTTGAAAATAGATTATATCGTTTGAAGTCGGATTCTAAATCATTGTAAATAGATGACTTTGTTCAAGTTTCGAGTTGTTAAAGTTTAAAAATAGATGATATCGTTTAATGTCGGATTCTAAAGCATAGTAAATAGATAACTTTGTTCAAGTTGCCGATTCTTAAGGTTTGAACATAGACGATATCGTTTAAATTCGGATTCTAAAGCATTGTAAATAGATGACTTTGTTTCAGTTGCGGATTCTTAATGGTTTGAAAATAGATGATATCGTTTCAAGTCGGATTCTAAAGCATTGTAAATAGATGACTTTGTTCAAGTTGCCGATTCTTAAAGTTTGAAAATAGATTATATCGTTTAAAGTCGGATTCTAAATAATTGTAAATAGATGACTTTGTTCAAGTTGCTGATTCTTAAGATTTGAAAATAGATGATATTGTTTAAAGTCGGACTCTAAAGCATTGTAAATGGATGACTTTGTTCAAGTTGCGGATTCTTAAGGTTTAAAAATAGATGATATCGTTTAAAGTCGGATTCTAAGGCATTGTAAATAGATCACTTTGTTCAAGTTGCGGATTCTTTAGGTTTGAAAATATATCATATCGTTTAAAGTCGGATTCTAAAGCATTGTAAGTAGATGACTTTGTTCAAGTTGCGGATTCTTAATGTTTGAAAATAGATGATATCGTTTAAAATCGGATTCTAAAGCATTGTAAATAGATGACTTTGTTTCAGTTGCGGATTCTTAATGGTTTGAAAATAGATGATATCTTTTCAAGTCGGATTCTAAAGCATTGTAAATAGATGACTTTGTTCAAGTTGCCGATTCTTAAAGTTTGAAAATAGATTATATCGTTTAAAGTCGGATTCTAAATAATTGTAAATAGATGACTTTGTTCAAGTTGCTGATTCTTAAGATTTGGAAATAGATGATATTGTTTAAAGTCGGATTCTTAAGCATTTTAAATAGATGACTTTGTTCAAGTTGAGGATTCTCAAGGTTTGAAAATAGAGTATATTGTTTAAAGTCGGATTCTAAAGGATTGTAAATGGATGACTTTGTTCAAGTTGCGGATTCTTAAGGTTTAAAAATAGATGATATCGTTTAAAGTCGGATTCTAAGGCATTGTAAATAGATCACTTTGTTCAAGTTGCGGATTCTTTAGGTTTGAAAATAGATCATATCGTTTAAAGTCGGATACTAAAGCATTGTAAGTAGATGACTTTGTTCAAGTTGCCGATTCTTAATGTTTAAAAATAGATGATATCGTTTAAAGTCGGATTCTAAAGCATTGTAAATAGATTACTTTGTTCAATTTGCAGACTCTTAAGGTTTTAAAATAGATAGTATCGTTTCAAATCGGATTCTAAAGCATTGTAAATAGATGACTTTGTTCAAGTTGCGGACTGCTAAGGTTTGAAAATAGATGATATCCTTTAAAGTCGGATTCTAAAGCATTGTAAATAGATGACTTTGTTCAAGTTGGTGGATTCTTAGGGTTTTAAAATAGATGATATCGTTTAAAGTCGGATTCTAAAGTAGGGAACATGAACATGAAGAGGGCTTACTTGCGAAACGTCCTCGGGTTTGCTTGTCCTGTGCGCTGCGAGTGAAAGAAAGAAAGAAGGAAAGAAATCCAACATGGCGTCCCTGAATGTTTATTACATACAGTTCACGCAAAATCTCGCAAAGTCTCGCTGCACGTATGGAAATTAGGTGTGACTGGATATTATAAAAAGCGAGTCTCGTACCGTCTCAGAAGAACGGAGTGTGCGAAGCGAGTGCACGTGTCGAGCAGTAAGAGCTGCTTTGGAGGTTAACAGTGACTTGTGACCTTCGTTATTATTTCAAGCTATCTCGGCGATGGACAAGTTCGACTTGAGGTTAATACCCGAGTTCGACGGCTCCCCCTCCGGACCCTCTGTAGTCGAGTGGTGGGAGAAAGCCGAGCGCGTCTGCAGACTTTGCAATATAAAGGATCCTGCACTGGTCATCCCGCTGAGACTGACCAAAGGAGCATATTCGGTGTATCAGCAGCTCAGAGACGAACCAGGCCTGGAGGAAATTAGGCAGGCGCTATACGCAGCCTTTGCTGTGGACCCTTTCGTCGCCTGGAGGCAGTTCACCGAACGGCGGCTTGGACTAGATGAGACTGTGGACGTCTACCTGGCCGATTTGAGGAGGCTAGCCGCGCCGTTTGGTGGAACAAGCGAGCGAATACTGGGATGCGCTTTTCTGACTGGACTCCCAGACGGCGCCAGCAGACTGCTGCAGACATCGTCCAGACTCAGT
Source organism: Sepiola atlantica (assembly GCA_963556195.1). Lineage (NCBI taxonomy): Eukaryota > Metazoa > Mollusca > Cephalopoda > Sepiida > Sepiolidae > Sepiola > Sepiola atlantica. Next base: position 258,450 of record OY744535.1, on the reverse strand, counting down.
GAGATTGGGCTTGACGAGTTGTTGGCCAGAGCCCGAAACATTTTGAAAGAGGACACAGAGCCGGTTTCGGCAGCTGCGGAAGCGTCTTCACCACCAACAGAAGACGTGAGATGCTACAAATGTGGCGGGCCGAATCATTTTTCAAAAGACTGCCGTAGCCGAAGCGGTGCAAAGGACGCGCCCGATCGAGGAACGTTAAAACGCGTGCGTTGTTACCGGTGCAACAAGCTGGGTCACGTGGCAAGAGGTTGTCCGGGAAACGGGCAAGGGGAGTAAGCTATAGCGCCAGTCTTCTCCCCAGATCGTCGCCAAATAAGGCGCTACCCACAGTGAGCGTGCGCGTAAACGGGCGTGAGCGCTTCGCGCTCGTAGACACCGGGTGCACGCAGACCCTCGTGCGCAAAGCATGCTGTGACGCATGGGATAAGGAAAGGATCCCGGTATTGACGGTTGGCGGTGGCTCGATTGCCTCTTGTGGCGTTAGCATCATTCGCGCAGGTGTCGGCGATGGGCCTACAGTAACCGCACGAGCCTTGGTTATAAACGGTGACCTGCTCGGTTACGACCTACTCCTGGGAATGGACGTCATCAAGGAATTAGGAGGTGTACGCATTGATGGTGAGGGTAGGGCACATTTTGCAAAAGCGGGCCTTGCTCTGAGTGCAGCTATGAAGCTGGAACAGCCTGATTTTTGTGCGGAATTCGACCAGCGCACAAAATCCTAGACAGCCTCCTGGAAGTGGTCGGAGGAGCAGCCACCCGAGAAATTATGCAATAAGGTGCCAGAATACAAAATTCCCCCCGGAGCTCGTGCAGAATACGACAAGGAACTACAAACTTGGATTAGTAATGGATGGCTAGTTCCGTATTCAGAGAAGGAATTGGGTCCTCCAAAGTGCCTAATCCCGTTAATGGCGGTTATCCAACAGAATAAGCAGAAGGTGAGGCCGGTGCTCGACTATCGAGAATTGAATGAGCACGTGGACCCTTTTACAGCTTGCGCGGACGTATGCACTGAAAAGTTGTGGGAATGGCGGCAAGTGGGATCTAATGTATCTGTACTGGATCTTCACAAAGCATACCTTCAAGTGCGTGTACACAAATCACTATGGCCCTATCAAACGGTGCTCATCAAGGGGAAAAGGTATTGCCTAACCCGCATGGGATTTGGACTTAATGTTGGGCCATCAATTATGCAAATGATTGTTGACACCATTCTGACTAAAGATGAGCGCATTCAGCGGGCAACGTCTGCATATATTGATGACGTGTACGTGGACGATGAAATTGTATCTGCGGCGCGCGTGAGGGAGCATCTCTACAACTTTGGCCTTCTCAGCAAGGAACCGGAAAGGCTACGAGATGGCGCACGGGTACTTGGTTTGCAGGTCTGGGAGGAAGATGACGTTCTGTATTGGAAACGAGGAAATGAAACCCCGGACATGCCTTGTATTGTTACACGACGAAACGTGTTTTCCTTGTGCGGAAAGTCAGTTGGACACCTTCCTGTCGGCGGCTGGCTTCGTGTTGCGGTGGCATTTATTAAGCGAAGACCCTCCGCCGTCACCACTGGATGGGATGACGAAACTCATGACGTCCCTCTCAATACAATGCTCAAAGAAGTCCTCACCAGGGTGCACAAGGAAGACTCAACGCGAGGCAGATGGTGCGTCGACAGCCAGAACCTTAGTGTGTGGGTTGATGCAAGCTCTCTCGCCATTGGTGTATCGGTGGTCCATGATGGAATGGTGGTGGAAGACGCTTGCTGGTTACGCCCAGAAAAGGACTCCCAGCACATAAACCTGGCAGAACTTGATGCGGTTATCAAGGGGATAAACTTGGCAATCCTTTGGAAGACGACCACCCTGCGACTATTCACGGATTCTGCTTGCGTCCATAAGTGGATTTCAGATACTCTCACCGGGAGGGCCAGAATACGAACCAAAGCCACGAGCGAGATGCTCATCCGACGGCGGCTCGACACGATCATGAAGCTGGTGAACGAATATGCGCTGTCAATAGAGGCGTCCCTGGTCAAATCCAGCCTGAACAAAGCAGATTGTTTGACGAGAGTACCTCAAAGATGGCTTGATGCCATAAGAAAGACTATTGAACCCATGCAGCCCGCCTGCGCCGCTTCCATGAGCCCCGTTCGATCTAATACCATCAAAGAAGTCAACCAACAAACCGGGCACCCTGGGGTCAAGCGGACCCTATATTTCGCTAAGTTGGTTGAACTAGGAGTACAAAATTCAGACGTCAGGAAAGTGGTCAAAGATTGTATAGCATGCCAATCCATTGATCCAGCACCCGTTCGCTGGGAGAAAGGAAAGCTGGTAGTGGAAAGCCATTGGAACCGGCTGGCGATGGATATTACTCACCACAACGGTGAGGATTTTTTGACTCTCATTGATTGCGGTCCATCCAGGTTTGCGATATGGCGCATGCTGCGCCGGCAGGATGCAGCCAGCATAATCCGTCAGTTAAACAATATTTTTCTTGAACGTGGCCCCCCAACGGAGATATTAACCGACAATGGCGCTGCATTCACTAGTGAGCAGTTCAGAAAGTTTGCTGATGGCTGGGGAGTACACCTGAGGTTTCGATGCGCCCACGTACCGAGTGGAAATGGGGTCATCGAGCGGAATCACAGAACCGTCAAAACCATTGCGGCCAGGACGGGCTGCACGATATTTGAGGCAGTCTACCTGTATAACGTAACCCCAAAGGATAATGTTTCACCCTCTACAGCGCCGGCTGACACCTTGCACAGGTATCACGTCAGGGTGAAAGGCATAGAGACTAACCCGCTGCCCGAACTGGAAGTAACCAAAGAGAAACTGAAAAAAGGGGATGTCGTCTGGATTAAGAACCCGCGCGGCAAGTGTACAACGAAATACGGAGTTGGACGCGTCACCGAGGTAATCAGCCCGTAGGCGGTGCGAGTCGACGGTATGCCCCGTCACATTAGGGACCTACGGTTAGCAACGCAATCATCACTGAACGACAAGAGCGAGTCGGAGTCAGAGAGCAGTGAGGCATCGCTCTGGCTTGCAGCAGCCCCATCGGACAGTGACTCGGATATCAGCAGTATCCCAGCGGACGCGATGTTTCTCGACCCTCAGACCGCGGACGAGAGCACAAGCGACGATGAGGCTTGCGTTGTCCCCCTCCGAAGAAGCAACCGGCGAAGGCGATCTAGGCCTCCCTGCCATCTCTGTGATCAAGAGATCAGGGGGGAGTGTAGGGAACATGAACATGAAGAGGGCTTACTTGCGAAACGTCCTCGGGTTTGCTTGTCCTGTGCGCTGCGAGTGAAAGAAAGAAAGAAGGAAAGAAATCCAACATGGCGTCCCTGAATGTTTATTACATACAGTTCACGCAAAATCTCGCAAAGTCTCGCTGCACGTATGGAAATTAGGTGTGACTGGATATTATAAAAAGCGAGTCTCGTACCGTCTCAGAAGAACGGAGTGTGCGAAGCGAGTGCACGTGTCGAGCAGTAAGAGCTGCTTTGGAGGTTAACAGTGACTTGCGACCTTCGTTATTATTTCAGTAAATAGATGACTTTGTTCAAGTTGCGGATTCTTAGGGTTTGAAAATAGATGATATCCTTTAAAGTCGGATTCTAAAGCATTGTAAATAGATGTCTTTAGTCAAGTTGGTGGATTCTTACGGTTTGAAAATAGATGATATCGTTTAAAGTCGGATTCTAAAGCATTGTAAATAAATGACTTTGTTCAAGTTGACGATGCTTAATGTTTGAAAATAGATGATATCGTTTAAAGTCAGATTCTAAAGCATTGTAAATAGATTACTTTGTTCAAGTTGCAGACACTTACGGTTTGAAAATAGATGATATCGTTTAAAGTCGGATTCTAAAGCATTGTAAATAGATGACTTTGTTCAAGTTGGTGGATTCTTAGGGTTTTAAAATAGATGATATCGTTTAAACTCGGATTCTAAAGCATTGTAAACAGATGACTTTGTTCAAGTTGCGGATTCTTAGGGTTTGAAAATTGATGATATCCTTTAAAGTCGGATTCTAAAGCATTGTAAATAGATGACTTTGGTCAAGTTGGTGGATTCTTAGGGTTTGAAAATAGATGATATCGTTTAAAGTCGGATTCTAAAGCATTGTAAATAGATGACTTTGTTCAAGTGTCCGATTCTAAAATATAAAAAATAGATGATATCGTTTAAAGTCGGATTCTAAAGCATTGTAAATAGATGACTTAGTTCAAGTTGCCGATTCTTAAGGTTTGAAAATAGATGATATCGTTGAAAGTCGGATTCTAAAGCATTGTAAATAGATAACTTTGTTCAAGTTGCTTATTCCTAAGGTTTAAAAATAGATGATATTGTTTAAAGTCAGATTCTAAAGGATTGTAAATCGATGACTTTGTTAAAGTTGCCGATTCTTAAGGTTTGAAATAGATGATATCGTTTAAAGTCGGATTGTAAAGCATTGTAAATAGATGACTTTGTTCAAGTTGCCGATTCGAAAGGTTTGAGAAGTAATGATATCGTTTAAAGTAGGATTCTAAAGCATTGTAAATAGATGACTTTGTAAAAGTTGCCGATACTTGAAGTTTGAAAATAGATGATATCGTGAAAAGTACGATTCTAAAGCATTGTAAATAGATTACTTTGTTCAAGTTGCGGACTGCTAAGGTTTGGAAATAGATGATATCGTTTAAAGTCGGATTCTAAAGCACTGTAAATAGATGACTTTGTTCAAGTTGGTGGATTCTTAGAGTTTGAAAATAGATGATATCGTTTAAAATCGGCTTCTAAAGAATTGTAAATAGATGACTTTGTTCAAGTTGCGAGTTGTTTAGGTTTGAAAATCAATGATATCGTTTTAAGTCGGATTCAAAAGCATTGTAAATAGATGACTTTGTTAGAGTTGCGGATCCTAAATGCTTGAAAATAGATGATATCGTTTTAGTCGGATTCTAAAGCATTGTATATAGATGAGTTTGTTCAAGTTGCGGATACGTAATGTGTAAAAATAGATGATATCGTTAAAAGTAGCATTCTAAAGCATTGTAAATAGATGCCTTTGTTCCAGTTGCGGATTCTAAAGGGTTAAAAATAGATGATATTGTTTCAAGTCGGATTCCAAAGCATTGTAAATAGATAACTTTGTTCAAGTTGCCGATTCTTAAGGTTTGAAAGTAGATGATATCGTTTAAAGTCGTATTCTAAAGCATTGTAAATAGATGACTTAGTTCAAGTTGCAGATTCTATAGGTTTGAAAATAGATGATATCGTTTAAAGTCGGATTCTAAAGCATTGTAAATAGATGACTTTGTTCAAGTTGCCGATTCTTAACGTTTAAATATAGATGATATTGTTTAAAGTCGGATTCTAAAGCATTGGAAATCGATGACTTTGTTCAGATTGCGGATTGTCAAGTTTTGAAAATAGATTATATCGCTTTAAGTCGCATTCTAAAGCATTTTAAATAGATGACTTTGTGCAAGTTTCGAGTTGTTAAGGTTTAAAAACAGATGATATCGTTTAATGTCGGATACTAAAGCATTGTAAATAGATGACTTTGTTCCAGTTGGCGATTCTTAAGGTTTGAAAATAGATGATATTGTTTAAAGTCGGACTCAACAACATTGTACATAGATGACTTTGTTCAAGTTGCGGATTCTTAATGTTTGAAAATAGACGATATCGTTTAAAGTCGGATTCTAAAGCATTGTAAATTGATGACTTTGTTCAGTTGCGGACTCTTAAGGTTTGAAAATAGATAATACCGTTTCAAGTCGGATTCTAAAGCATTGTAAATGGATGACATTGTTCAAGTTGCCGATTCTTAAGGTTTGAAAATAGATTATGTCGTTTAAAGTCGGATTCTAAAGCATTGTAAATAGATTACTTTGTTCAAGTTGCGGACTTTTTATTTTTAAAAATAGATGATATCGTTTAAAGTCGGATTCTAAAGCATTGTAAATAGATTACTTTGTTCAAGTTGCGGATTCTTAATGTTTGAAAATAGATGATATCGTTTAAAGTCAGATTCTAAAGCATTGTAAATAGATGACTTTGTTCAAGTTGCGGATTCTTAATGTTTGAAAATAGATGATATCGTTTAAAGTCGGATGATACAGCATTGTAAATAGATGACTTTGTTACAGTTGCCGATTCTTAAGGTTTGTAAATAGATTATATTGGTTTAAGTCTGATACTAAAGAATTGTAAATAGATGACTTTGTTCAAGTTGCAGTTTCTTAAGGTTTGAAAATAGATTATATCGTTTAAGTCGGATTCTAAAGCATTGTAAATAGATTACTTTGATCAAGTTGCATACTCTTAAGGTTTGAAAATAGATGATATCGTTTAAAGTCGGATCCTACAGCATTGTAAATAGATGACTTTGTTCAAGTTGCGGATGTTTAAGGTTGAAAACTAGATCATATGGTTTAAAGTCGGATTCTAAAGCATTGTAAATAGATTACTTTGTTCAAGTTGCGGACTGCTAAGGTTTGGAAATAGATGATATCGTTTAAAGTCGGATTCTAAAGCACTGTAAATAGATGACTTTGATCAAGTTGGTGGATTCTTACAGTTTGAAAATAGATGATATCGTTTAAAGTCGGATTCTAAAGCATTGTAAATAGATGACTTTGTTCAAGTTGCGAGTTGTTTAGGTTTGAAAATCGATGATATCGTTTTAAGTCGGATTCAAAAGCATTGTAAATAGATGACTTTGTTAGAGTTGCGGATCCTAAATGTTTGAAAATAGATGATATCGTTTTAGTCGGATTCTAAAGCATTGTATATAGATGACTTTGTTCAAGTTGCGGATACGTAATGTGTAAAAATAGATGATATCGTTAAAAGTAGCATTCTAAAGCATTGTAAATAGATGACTTTGTTCCAGTTGCGGATTCTAAAGGGTTAAAAATAGATGATATTGTTTCAAGTCGGATTCCAAAGCATTGTAAATAGATAACTTTGTTCAAGTTGCCGATTCTTAAGGTTTGAAAGTAGATGATATCGTTTAAAGTCGTATTCTAAAGCATTGTAAATAGATGACTTTGTTTATTTTGCCGATTCGTAAGGTTTGAAAAAAGATGATATCGTTTAAAGTCGGATTATAAAGCATTGTAAATAGATGACTTAGTTCAAGTTGCAGATTCTATAGGTTTGAAAATAGATGATATCGTTTAAAGTCGGATTCTAAAGCATTGTAAATAGATGACTTTGTTCAAGTTGCCGATTCTTAAGGTTTAAAAATAGATTATATTGTTTAAAGTCGGATTCTAAAGCATTGGAAATCGATGACTTTGTTCAGATTGCGGATTGTCAAGTTTTGAAAATAGATTATATCGCTTAAAGTCGCATTCTAAAGCATTGTAAATAGATGACTTTGTGAAAGTTTCGAGTTGTTAAGGTTTAAAAATAGATGATATCGTTTAATGTCGGATACTAAAGCATTGTAAATAGATGACTTTGTTCCAGTTGGCGATTCTTAAGGTTTGAAAATAGATGATATCGTTTAAAGTCGGATTCTAAAGCATTGTAAATAGGTGACTTTGTTCAAGTTACGGATTCTTCAGGTTTGAAAATAGATGATATCGTTTAAAGTCGGATTCTAAAGAATTGTAAATAGATGACTTTGTTTAAGTTTCCGATACTTAATGTTTGAAAATAGATTATGTCGTTTAAAGTCGGATTCTAAAGCATTGTAAATTGATTACTTTGTTCAAGTTGCGGACTCTTTATGTTTAAAAATAGATGATATCGTTTAAAGTCGGATTCTAAAGCATTGTAAATAGATTACTTTGTTCAAGTTGCGGATTCTTAATGTTTGAAAATAGATGATATCGTTTAAAGTCAGATTCTAAAGCATTGTAAATAGATGACTTTGTTCAAGTTGCGGATTCTTAATGTTTGAAAATAGATGATATCGTTTAAAGTCGGATGATACAGCATTGTAAATAGATGACTTTGTTCAAGTTGCCGATTCTTAAGGTTTGTAAATAGACGATATCGTTTAAAGTATGATTCTAAAGCATTGTAAATAGGCGACGTTGTTCAAGTTGCCGATTTTTAAGGTTTGAAAATAGATGATATCGTTTAAAGTCGGATTCCAAAGCATTGTAAATAGATGACTTTGTCCAAGTTGAGGATTCTCAAGGTTTGAAAATAGAGTATATTGTTTGAAGTCGGATTCTAAAGCATTGTAAATAGATGACTTTGTTATAGTTGCGGATTCTTAAGGTTTGAAAATAGATTATATTGGTTTAAGTCTGATACTAAAGAATTGTAAATAGATGACTTTGTTCAAGTTGCAGTTTCTTAAGGTTTGCAAATAGATTATATCGTTTAAGTCGGATTCTAAAGCATTGTAAATAAATGACTTTGTTATAGTTGTCGATTCGAAATGTTTGAAAATACATGATATCGGTTAAAGTCGGATTCTAAAGCATTGTTAATAGATGACTTTGTTCAAGTTGCAGATTTATAAGGTTTCAAAATAAATGATTTCGTTTTACGTCGGATTCTACAGCATTGTACATTGATTACTTTGTTCATGTTGCAGATTCTTAATGTGTCTACATAGATGATATCGTTTAAAGTCGGATTCTAAAACATTGTAAATAGGTGACTTTGTTCAAGTTGCCGATTCTTAATGTTCGAAAATCGATGATATCGGTTAAAGTCGGATTCTAAGGCATTGTAAATAGATGACTTTGTTACGGTTGCGGATTCTTAAGGTTTGAAAATAGATGATATCGTTTAAAGTCGGTTTCTAAAGAATTGTAAATAGGTGACTTTGTTCACGTTGCCGGTGTTTAAGGTTTGAAAATAGATGATATTGTATGAAGTCGGATTCAAAATAATTGTAAATAGATGACTTTGTTCAAGTTTCCGATTATTATGGTTAGAAAAAAGATGATATCAGTGAATGTCGGATTCTAAAGCATTGTAAATAGATGACTTTGTGCAAGTTGCGGATTCTAAAGCTTTGAAATTAGATGATATTGTTTAAAGTCGGATTCTAAAGCATTGTGAATAGATGACTTTGTTCAAGTTGCCGATTCTTAAAGTTTGAAAATAGATGATATTGTTTAAAGTCGAATGCTAAAGCATTGTAAATAGACGACTTTATGCAAGTTGCGGATTCTTAAAGTTTTAAAATAGAGGATATCGTTTAAAGTCGGATTCTAAAGCAATGTAAATAGATGACTGTGTTCAAGTTGCCGATTGTAAAGCTTTGAGAATAGACGATATCGTTAAAAGTCGTATTCTAAAGCATTGTTTATTTTGCCGATTCGTAAGGTATGAAAAAAGATGATATCGTTTAAAGTCGGATTCTAAAGCATTGTAAGTAGATGACTTAGTTCAAGTTACCGATTATTGAGGTTTGAAAATATATGATATCGTTTAAAGTCGGATTCTTAAGCATGGTAAATAGATGACTTAGTTTTAGTTGCCGATTCTTAATGGTTTGAAAATAGATGATACTGTTTAAAGTCGGATTCTATAGCATTGTACCTAGATGACTTTGTTCCAGTTGCCGATTCTTAAGGTTTCAAAATAGAGAATAACGTCTAAAGTCGGATTCTAAAGCATTGTAAATAGATGACTTTTTTAAAGTTGCGGATACTTAATGTTTGAAAATAGATGATATCGTTGAAAGTCGGATTCTACAGCATTGTATATAGATGACTTTGAATAAGTTGCAGATTCTTAAGGTTTGAAAATAGATGATATCGGTTAAAGTCTGATTCGAAAGCATTGTAAATAGATGACTTTGTTCAAGTTGCCGATTCTTAAGGTTTGAAAATAGATGATCTTGTTTAAAGTCGGATTCTAAAGCATTGTAAATAAAACTTAGTTTAAGTTACCGATTCTTAAGGTTTAAAAATAGATGATATTATTTAAAGTAAGATTCGTAAAGCATTGTAAATAGATGACTTTGTTCAATTGCTGATTCTTAAGGTTTGAACATAGATGATATCGTTTAAAGTCGGATTCTAAAGCATTGTAAATAGATGACTTTGTTCAAGTTGCCGATTCTGTATGTTTGAAAATAGATGATATCGTGAAAAGTCGGATTCTAAAGCATTGTAAATAGATGACTTTGTTCAAGTGGCTGATTCTTACGGTTAGAAAATAGATGATATCGTTTAAAGTCAGATTCTTCAGCATTGTAAATAGATGACTTTGTTCAAGTTGCGCATTCTTAAGGTTTGACAATAGATGATATTGTGTGAAGTCGGATTTCAAAGCATTGTAAATAGATGACTTTGTTCAAGTTGCGGATACTAAAGCTTTGAAAATAGATGATATTGTTTTAAGTCGGATTCTAAAGCATTGTAAATAGATGACTTTGTTCAAGTTGCGGATTCTTAAGGTTTGAAAATAGATGATATTGTTTAAAGTCGGATTCTAAAGCATTGTAAATAGATGACTTTGTTCAAGTTACTGATTCTGGTTGTTTGAAAATATATGATATCGTTTAAAGTCGGATTGTAAAGCAATGTAAATAGATGATTGTGTTCAAGTTGCCGATCCTTAAAATTTAAAAACAGATGATATTATTTACAGTCGGATTCTAAAGCATTGTAAATAGATGACTTTGTTCAAGTTGCGGATTCTTAAGCTTTGAAAATAAAGTATATCGTTTGGAGTCGGATTCTAAAGCATTGTAAACAGATGACTTCGTTCGAGTTCCCGAATAAAAGGATTTAAAAATAGAGGATATCGTTTAAAGTAGGATTGTAAAGCATTGTAAATATATGACTTAGTTTTAGTAGCGGATTCTTAAGCTTTGAGAATAGATAATATCGTTTAAAGTCGGATTCTAAAGCATTGTAAATATATTACTTCGTTCAAGTTGCCGATTCTTAAGGTTTGAAAATAGATGATATCGTGTAAAGTCGTATTCTAAAGCATTGTAAATAGATGGCTTTGTTTATTTTGCCAATTCTTAAGCTGTGAAAAAAGATGATATCGTTTAAAGTCGGATTCTAAAGCATTGTAAATAGAACTTAGTTCAAGTTGCCGATACTTCACGTTTGAGAATAGATGATATCGTTTAAAGTCCGATTCTAAAGCATTGTAAATAGATGACTTAGTTCAAGTTGCCGATTATTGAGGTTTGAAAATAGATGATATCTTTTAAAGTCGGATTCTAAAGCATTGTAAATAGATTACTTTGTTTAAGTTGCCGATTATTGAGGTTTGAAAACAGATGATATCGTTTAAAGTCGGATTCTAAAGCATTGTAAATAGATTACTTCGTTCAAGATGCCGATTCTTAAGGTTTGAAAATAGATGATATCGTGTAAAGTCGGATTCTAAAGCATTGTAAATAGATTACATCGTTTTAGTAGCGGATTCTTTAGCTTTGAGAATAGATTATATCGTTTACAGTCTGATTCTAAAGCATTGTCAATAGATTACTTCGTTAAAGATGCCGGATCTTTAGGTTTGAAAATAGATGATATCGTTTAAAGTCGTATTGGAAAGCATTGTAAATAGATGACTTTGTTTATTTTGCAGATTCGTTAGCTTTGAAAAAAGATGATATCGTTTAAAGTCCGATTCTAAAGCATTGTAAATAGATGACTTTGTTCAAGTCGCCGATTATTGAGGTTTGAAAACAGATGATATCGTTTAAAGTCGGATTCTAAAGCATTGTAAATAGATTACTTCGTTCAAGATGCCGATTCTTAAGGTTTGAAAATAGATGATATCGTTTAAAGTCGTATTCTAAAGCATTGTAAATAGATGACTTTGTTTATTTTGCCGATTCTTAAGCTTTGAAAAAAGATGATATCGTTTAAAGTCCGATTCTAAAGCATGGTAAATGGATGACTTAGTTCAAGTTGCCAATTATTGAGGTTTGAAAATAGATGATATCGTTTAAAGTCGGATTCTAAAGCATTGTAAATAGATGCCTTAGTTTTAGTTGCCGATTCTTAAGGTTTGAAAATAGATTATATCGTTTAAAGTCGGATTCTATAGCATTGTAAATAGATGACTTTTTCAAAGTTGCGGATTCTTAAGGTTTATAAATCGATCATATCGTTTAAAGTCGGATTCTATAGCATTGTAAATAGATGACTTGGTTCAAATTGCGGATTCTCAAGGTTTGAAAATAGATGATATTGTTTAAGTCGGATTCTAAAGCCTTGTAAATAGATGACTTTGTTCAAGTTACTACTTGTTAAGGTTTGAAAATAGATGATATCGTTTAAAGTCGGATTCTAAAGCATTGTAAAAAGAGTACTTTGTTCAAGTTTCCGATTCTTAAGGTGTGAAAATAGATGATATCGTTTAAAGTCGGATTCTAAAGAATTGTAAATAGATGACTTTTTTAAAGTTGCGGATTCTTAAGGTGTGAAAATAATGATATCGTTTAAAGTCGGATTCTAAAGCATTGTAAATAGATGACTTTGTTCAAGTGGCAGATTCTTAAAGTTTGAAAATAGATGATATCGTTTAAAGTGGGATTCTACAGCATTGTAAATAGATGACTTTTTTCAACTTGCGGATTTTAAAGGTTTGAAAAGGATGATATCGTTTTAAGTGTGATTCTAAAGCATTGTAAATAGATGACTTTGTGTAAGTTTCCGATTCTTAAGGTTTGAAAATAGATGATATCGTTTAAAATCGGATTCTAAAGCATTGTAAATCGATGACTTTGTTCAAGTTGCGGTTTCTTAAATTTTGAAAATAGATGATATCGTTTAAAGTCGGATTCTAAAGCATTGTAAATAGATGACTTTGTTCAAGTTGCCGATTCTTAAGATTTGAAAGTAGATGATCTCGTTTAAAGTCGGATTCTAAAGCATTGTAAATATATGACTTTGTTCCAGTTGCCGATTCTTAAGGTTGAAAATAGTAAATATCGTTTAAAGTCGGATACTAAAGCATTGTAAATAGATGACTTTGGTCAAGTTGCGGATTCATAAGGTTTGAAAATAGATGATATTGTTAAAAGTCGCATTCTAAAGCATTGTAAATAGATGACTTTGTTCAAGTGGCCAATTCTTAAGGTTTGAAAATAGATGATATCGTTTAAAGTCGGATTCTAAAGCATTGTAAATAGATGACTTAGTTCAAGTTGCAGATTCTTAAGGTTTGAAAATAGATGATATCGTTTAAAGTCGGATTCTACAGCATTGTTAATAGATGACATTGTTCAAGTTGCAGATTCTTAAGGTTCGAAAATAGATGATATCGTTTAAAGTCGGATTCTACAGCATTGTTCATAGATGACTTTGTTCAAGTTGCGGATTCTAAAGGTTTGAAAATAGAGTATATCGTTTAAAGTGTGATTCTAAAGCATTGTAAATAGATGACTTTGTTCAAGTTGCCGATTCTTAAAGTTTTAAAATAGATGATATCGTTTAAAGTCGGATTATAAAGTATTGGAAATAGATGATTATATTCCATTTGCGGTTACTTAAGGTTTGTAAATAGATGATATCGTTTAAAGTCGTATTCTAAAGCATTGTAAATAGATGACTTTGTTTAAGTTGCCGATTCTTAAAGTTTTAAAACAAATGATCTCGTTTAAAGTCGGATTCTACAGCATTGTAAATAGATGACTCTGTTCAAGTTTCCGATTTATAAAGTTGGAAAATATATGCTATCGTTTAAAGTCGGATTCTAAAGCATTGTAAATAGATGACTTTGGTAAAGTTGCCGATTCTCAATGAAGAAAATAGAGTATATCGTTTAAAGTCTGATTCTAAAGCATTGTAAATAGATGACTTTGTTCAAATTGCGGATTCTTAAGATTTGAAAATAGATGATATCGTTTAAAGTCAGATTTTAATACATAGTAAATAGATATTTGTTCAAGTTGCGGAGTCTAAAGTTTTGAAAATAGATGATATCGTTTCAAATCGGATTCTAAAGCATTGTAAATAGATGACTTTGTTCAAGTTGCCAATTCTTAAGGTTTGAAAATAGATGATATTGTTTAAGTCGGATTCTAAAGCATTGTAAGTCGATGACTTTATTACAGTTGCAGATTCTTTAGGTTTTACAATAGATGATATCGTATAAAGTCGGATCTAAAGCATTGTAAATAGATGACTATATTCAAGTTGCGGATTCTCAAGGTGAGAAAATAGATGATATCGTTTGAAGTCAGATTCTAAAGCATAGTAAATAGATACTTTGTTCAAGTTGCGGAGTATAAAGTTTTGAAAATAGATGATATCGTTTCAAGTCGGATTCTAAAGCATTGTAAATAGATGACTTTGTTCAAGTTGCGGATTCTTTATGTTTGAAAATAGATGATATCGTTTAAAGTCTGATTCTAAAGCATTGTAAATTGATGACTTTGTTCAAGTTCCGCATTCTTAGGGTTTTAAAATAGATTATATCGTTTAAAGTCGGATTCTAAAGCATTGTAAATAGATGACTTTGTTCAAGTTGCGGATTCTTAGGGTTAAAAAGTAGATGATATCGTTACTAGTCGGATTCTAAAGCATTGTAAATAGATGACTTTGTTGAAGTTGCGAACTCTTTAGGTTCTAAAATAGATGATATCGTTTAACGTCGGATCTAAAGCATTGTAAATAGATGACTCTATTCAAGTTGCGGATTCTTAAGGTTCGAAAATAAATGATATCGTTTAAAGTCGGATTCCAAAGTATTGTAAATAGATGACTTTGTTAAAGTTGCGGATTCTTAAGGTGTGAAAATAGATGATATCGTTTAAAGTCGATTCTAAATCATTGTAAATAGATGACTTTGTTCAAGTTGCGGATTCTTAAGGTTTGAAAATAGATGATATCGTTTAAAGTGGGATTCTTAAGCATTGTAAATAGATGACTTTGTTCAAGTTGCGGATTCTTAAGGTGTCAAAAAAGAGTATATCGTTTAAAGTCGGATTCTAAAGCATTGTAAATAGATGACTTTGTTCAAGTTGCGGACTCTTAAGGTTTTAATATAGATGATATCGTGTAAAGTCGGATTCTAAAGCATTGTAAATAGATTACTTTGTTCAAGTTGCGGATTCTTAGGTTTTGAAAATAGATGATATCGTTTCAAGTGGGATTCTAAAGCATTGTAAATAGATGACTTTGTTCAAGTTGCGGATTCTTTATGTTTGAAAATAGATGATATCGTTTAAAGTCTGATTCTAAAGCATTGTAAATAGATGACTTTGTTCAAGTTGCCGATTCTTAAGGTTTGAAAATAGATGATATCGTTTAAAGTCAGATTCTAAAGCATTGTAAATAGATGACTTTGTTCAAGTTGCGAGTTGTTAAGGTTTAAAAGTAGATGAATTCGTTTTATGTCGGATGCTGATGCATTGTAAATAGATGACTTCGTTTAAGTTGCGGATTCTTAATGTTTGAAAATAGTATGTATCGTTTAAAGTAACATTCTAAAGCATTGTAAATAGATGACTTTGTTCAAGTTGCGGATTCTTAAGGTTTGAAAATAGATGATATCGTTTGAAGTCGGATTCTAAAGCATTGTAAATAGATGACTGTGTTAAAGTTGCGGATTCTTAAGGTTTGAAAATAGATGATATCTTTTAAAGTCGGATTCTAAAGCATTGTAGATAGATGACTTTGTTCAAGTTGCAGATTCTTAAGATGTGAAAAAAGATGTTATCGTTTAAAGTCGGATTCTAAAGCATTGTAAATAGATGACTTTGTTCAAGTTGCGGATTCTTAATGTTTGAAAATAGATGATATCGTGTAAAGTCGGATTCTAAAGCATTGTAAAAAGACGACTTTGTTCAAGTTGCGGATTCTTATTTTTTGAAAATAGATCATATCGTTTAAAGTCGGATTCTAAAGCATTGTAAATAGAGGACTTTGTTAAAGTTGCGGATTCTTAATGTTTGAAAATAGATGATATCGTTTAAGTCGGATTCTAAAGCACTGTAAATATATGACTTTGTTCAAGTTGCGGATACTTAATGTTTGAAAATTGATGATATCGTTTAAAGTCGGATTCTAAAGCATTGTAAATAGATACTTTGTTCAAGTTGCGGAGTCTAAAGTTTTAAAAATAGATGCTATCTTTTCAAGTCGGATTCTAAAGCATTGTAAATTGATGACTGTGTTCAAGTTGCGGATTCCTAAGGTTTACAAATAGATGATATCGTTTAAAGTCGGATTCTAAAGCATTGTAAATAGATGACTTTGTTCAAGTTGCGAATTCTTAAGGTGTGAAAATAGATGTTTTCGTTTAAAGTCGGATTCTAAAGCATTGTAAATAGATTACTTTGTTCAAGTTGCGAGTTCATAAGGTTATAAACTAGATAATATCGTTTAATGTCGGATACTAAAGCATTGTAAATAGATGACTCTGTGTAAGTTGCGGATGCTAACGGGTTTAAAATAGATGATATCGTTTGAAGTAGGATTCTAGAGCATTGTAAATAGATGACTTTGTTCCAATTGCCGATTCTTCAGCTTTGAAAATAGATGATATCGTTTAAAGTCGGATTCCAAAGCATTGTAAATAGATAACTTTGTTCAAGTTGCGGATTCTTAAGGTTTGAAAATAGATGATATCGGTTAAGTCGGATTCTAAAGCATTGTAAATAGATGATATGTTAAAGTTGCCGATTCTTAAGCTTTGAAAATAGATGATATCGTTTAAAGTCGGATTCTTAATCACTGTAAATGGATGACTTTGTTCAAGTTGCCGATTCTTAATGTTCGAAAAAAGATGATATCATTTAAAGTTTGATTCTAAAGCATTTTAAATAGATGACTTGTTCAAGTTGTGGATTCTTAAGCTTAGAAAATAGATGATATCGTTTAAAGTCGCATTCTAAAGCATAGTAAATAGATGACTTTGTTCAAGTTGCCCAATCTTAAGGTTCGGAAATAGATGATATCGTTTCAAGTCGGATTCTAAAGCATTGTAAATAGATTACTTTGTTCATTTTGAGGATTCTCAAGGTTTTAAAATAGATGATATCGTTTAAAGTGTGATTCTAAAGCACTATAAATTAATGACTTTGTTCAAGTTGCTTATTCTTAAGGTTCGAAAACAGATGATATCGTTGAAAGTCTGATTCTAAAGCATTGTAAATAGATGACTTTGTTCAAGTTGCGGACTCCTCAGGTTTGAAAATAGAAGGTAAGTTTTAAAGTAGGATTCAAAAGCATTGTAAATAGATGACTTTGTTCAAGTTGCGGATTCTTAAGGTTTGAAAATAGATAATATCGTTGAAAGTGTGATTCTAAAGCATTGTAAATAGATGACTTTGTTCAAGTTACGTATTCTTAAGGGTCGAAAATAGATGATACCGTTAAAGTCGGATTCTAAAGCATTGTAAATAGATGACTTGTTCAAGTTGCCGATTCTTAAGCTTTGAAAATAGATGATATCGTTTGAAGTCGGATTCAAAAGCATTGTAAATAGACGACTTTGTTCAAGTTGCGGATTCTTAAGGTTTGAAAATAGATGATATTGTTTAAAGTCGGATTCTAAAAGCATTGTAAATAGATGACTTTGTTTAAGTTGCGGATTCTTAAGGGTTGAAAATAGATGATAATGTTAAAAGTTCCATTCTAAAGCATTGAAAATAGATGACTTTGTTCAAGTTGCGGATTCTTAAGTTTTTAAAATAGATGATATCGTTTAAAGTCGGATTCTAAAGCATTGTAAATAGATGACTTGTTTACGTTACGGATTCTTAACGTTTGAAAATCGATGATATCGTTTAAAGTCGGATTCTAAAGCATTGTAAATAGATGACTTTGTTCAAGTCGCGGAAACTAAATGTTTGAAAATAGATGATATCGTTTAAAGTAAGATTCTACAGCACTGTAAATAGATAACTTTGTTCAAGTTGCCGATTCTTAAGGTTCGAAAATAGATGATATCGTTTGAAATCGGATTCTAAAGCATTGTAAATAGATGACTTTGTTCAAGTTACGTATTCTTAAGGTTTGAAAATAGATGATATCATTTAAAGTCGGATTCTAAAGCATTGTAAATAGATGACTTTGTTCAAGTTGCGGATTTTTTAGGTTTGAAAGTAGATGATATCGCTTAAAGTCGGATTCCAAAGCATTTTAAATAGATGACTTTGTTCAAGTTGCGGATTCTTTAGGTTTGAAAATAGATGATATCGTTTAAAGTCGGATTCTAAAGAATTGTAAATAGATGATTTTGTTCAAGTTGCGGATTCTTAAGGTTTTAAAATTGAAGATAATGTTTAAAGTAGGATTCAAAAGATTTGTAAATAGATGACTTTGTTCAAGTGGTTGATTCTAAAGGTTTGAAAATAGATGATATCGTTGAAAGTATGATTCTAAAGCATTGTAAATAGATGACTTTGTTCAAGTTGCGGATACTTAAGTTTTGAAAATCGATTATATCGTTTAAAGTCGGATTCTACAGCATTGTAAATAGATGACTTTGTTCAAGTTGCCGATTCTTAAGCTTTGCAAATAGATTATATCGTTTAAAGTCGGATTACAAAGCATTGTAAATAGACGACTTTGTTCAAGTTGCGGATTCTTAAGATTTGAAAATAGATGATATCGTTTAATGTGGGATACTAAAGCATTGTAAATAGATTACTAAGTTCAAGTTATGTATTTTTAAGGTTTGAAAATTGATGATATCGTTTAAAGTCGGATTATAAAGCATTGTAAATAGATGACTTTGTTTAAGTTGCGGATTTTTTAGGTTTGAAAATAGATGATATCGTTTAAAGTCGGATTCTAAAGCATTGTAAATAGATTATATTGTTCAAGTAGCCGATTCTTAAGGTTTGAAAATAGATGATATTGTTTAAATACGGATTCTAAACGATTGTAAGTAGATGACTTTGTTCAAGTTGCGGATTCTTAAGGGTTGAAAATAGATGATAATGTTTAAAGTCAGATTCTAAAGCATTGTAAATAGATAACTGTGTTCAAGTTGCATATTCTTAAGGTTTGAAAATAGATGATATCGTTTAAAGTGTGATTCTAAAGCATTGTAAATAGATGACTTGTTGAAGTTTCTGATTCTTAAGTTTCGAAAATAGATGATATCGTTTGAA
Source organism: Sepiola atlantica (assembly GCA_963556195.1). NCBI lineage: Eukaryota > Metazoa > Mollusca > Cephalopoda > Sepiida > Sepiolidae > Sepiola > Sepiola atlantica. The sequence goes on along the minus strand of OY744535.1, from coordinate 239,432 downwards.
GTCGGATTCTAAAGCATTGTAAATAGATCACTCTGTTCAAGTTGCAGATGTTTTAGGTTTGAAAATAGATGATATCGTTTAAAGTCGCATTCCAAAGCATTGTAAATAGATTACTTTGTTCAAGTTGCGGATTAATTAGGTTTGAAAATAGATGATATCGGTTAAAGTCGGATTCTTAAGCATTGTAAATAGATGACTTTGTTCAAGTTGCGGATTCTTAAGGTTTGAAAATAGATGATATCGTTTAAAGTCGGATTCTAAAGCATCGTAAATAGATGACTTTGTTCAAGTTGCCGATTCTTAAGGTTTGAAAATAGATGATATTGTTTAAAGTCGGATTCTAAAAGATTGTAAATAGTTTACTTTGTTCACGTTCCGGATTCTAAACGGTTGAAAATAGATGATAATGTTTAAAGTCAGATTCTAAAGTATTGAAAATTGATTACTTTATTCAATTTGCGGATTCTTAAGGTTTTAAAATAGATGATATCGTTTATAGTCGGATTCTAAAGCATTGTAAATAGATGACCTTGTTCCAGTTGCGGATTCTTAAGGTTTGTAAATCGAAGATATCGTTAAAAGTCGGATTCTTAAGCATTGTAAATAGATGACTTTGTTCAAGTTGCGGATTCTTGATGTTTGAAAATAGATGATATCGGTCAAAGTCGGATTCTAAAGCATTGTAAATAGATGACTTTGTTACAGGTGCGGACTCTGAAGGTTTGAATATAGAGGATATCGTTTAAAGTCGGATTCTAAAGCATTGTAAATATATGACTTTGTTCAAGTTGCCGATTCTTAAGGTTTGAAAATAGATGATATTGTTTAAAGTCGGATTCTAAATGATCGTAAATAGATGACTTTGTCTAAGTTTCGGATTCTTAAGGTTTCAAAATAGAAGATCATGTTTAAAGTAGGATTCAAAAGCATTGTAAATAGATGACTTTGTTCAAGTTGCGGATTCTTAAGGTTTGAAAATAGATGATATCGTTGAAAGTGTTATTCTAAAGCATTGTAAATCGATGACTTTGTTCAAGTTGCGGATTCTTTAGGTTTTAAAATCGATGATATCGTTTAAAGTCGGATTCTAAAGCATTGTAAATAGATGACTTTGTTCAAGTTGCGGATTCTTAAGCTTTAAAAATAGATGATATCGTTTAAAGTCGGATTCCTAAGCATTTTAAATAGATGACTTTGTGCTAGTAACGGACTCTTAAGGGTTAAAAAATAGATGATATCGTTTAAAGTCGGATTCCTAAGAATTTTAAATAGATGACTTTGTTCAAGTTACGTATTCTTAAGGTTTAGAAAATAGATGATATCGTTTAAAGTCGGATTATAAAGCCTTGTAAATAGATGACTTTGTTCAAGTTGCGCATTTTTTAAGTTTGAAAATAGATGATATCGTTTAAAGTCGGATTCTAAAGCATTGTAAATAGATGACTTTGTTCAAGTTGCCAATTCTTAAGGTTTGTAAAATATATGATATTGTTCAAATTCGGATTCTAAAGGATTGTAAATAGAGGACTTTGTTCAAGTTGCGGATGCTTAAGGGTTCAAAATAGATGATAATGTTACAAGTCAGATTCTAAAGCATTGTAAATAGATGACTTTGTTCAAGTTGCGGATTATTAAGGTTTGAAAATAGATTATATCGTTAAAAGTGTTATTCTAAAGCATTGTAAATAGATGACTTGTTTACGTTTCGGATTCTTAACGTTTGAAAATCGATGATATCGTTTAAAGTCGGATTCTAAAACATTGTAAATAGATGACTTTGTTCAAGTCGCGGATACTTAATGTTTGAACATAGATGATATCGGTTAAAGTCGGATTCTACAGCACTGTAAATAGATAACTTTGTTCAAGTTGCCGATTCTTAAGGTTCGAAAATAGATGATATTGTTTGAAATCGGATTCATAAGCATTGTAAATAGATGACTTTGTTCAAGTTACGTATTCTTAAGGTTTGAAAATAGATGATATCATTTAAAGTCGGATTCTAAAGCATTGTAAATAGATGACTTTGTTCAAGTTGTGGATTGTTTAGGTTTGAAAATAGATGATATCGCTTAAAGTCGGATTCTAAAGCATTGTAAATAGATGACTTTGTTCAAGTGGCGGACTAAAATAGATGATATTGTTACAAGTACGATTCTAAAGCATTGTAAGTAGATGACTTTATTACAGTTGCAGATTCTTTAAGTTTAAAAATAGATGATAATGTTTAAAGTCGCATTCTTAAGCATTGTAAATAGATGACTTTGTTCAAGTTGCGGATTCTTAAGGTTTGAAAATAGATTATATCGTTTAAAGCCGGATTCTAAAGCATTGTAAGTAGATGACTTTGTTCAAGTTGCCGATTCTTTAAGTTTGAAAATATATTATATCGTTTAAAATCGGATTCCAAATCATTGTAAATAGATGACTTTGTTCAAGTTGCGGATTCTTAAGATTTTAAAATAGATGATATCGTTTAAAGTCGGATTCTAAAGCATTGTAAATAGATGACTTTGTTCAAGTTGCGGACTCTTATTGTTTAGAAAATAGATGATATCGTTTCAAGTCGGATTCTATAGCATTGTAAATAGATGACTTTGTTCAAGTTGAATAGGCTCAAGGTTAGAAAATAGATGATATTAGTTAAAGTCGGATTCTTAAGCATTGTAAGTACATAACTTTATTACAGTTGCGGATTCTTAAGGTTTGAAAATAGATGGTAATGTTTACAGTCGCATTCTAAAGCATTGTAAATAGATGACTTCGTTCAAGTTGTGCATTCTTGAGGTTTGTGAATAGATGATATCGTTTAAAGTCGGATTCTAAAGAACTTTAAATGGATGACTTTGTTCAAGTTGCGGATTCTTAAGGTTTTTAAATAGATGATATCAATTAAAGTCGGATTCTAAAGCATTGTAAATAGATGACTTTGTTCAAGTTGCAGACTCTGAAAGTTTAAAAATAGATGATATCGTTTAAAGTCGGATTTTAAAGCATTGTAAATAGATGACTGTGTTCAAGTTGCTGACTCTAATGGTTTGAAAATTGATGATATCGGTCAATTTCGGATTCTAAAGCATTGTAAATAGATGACTTTGTTACAGTTGCGGATTCTTAAGGTTTAAATATAGATAATATCGGTTAAAGTCGGATTCTAAAGCACTGTAAATAGATGTCTTTGTTCAAGTTGCGGATTCTTAATGTTTAAAAATAGATTATATCGTTTAAAGTCGGATTCTAAAGCATTGTTAATAGATACTTTGTTCAAGTTGCACCGTCTAAAGGTTTAAAAGTAGATGATATCGTTAAATGTCGGATTCTAAAGCATTGTAAATAGATGAGTTTGTTAAAGTTGCGGATTCTAAAGGTTTGAACCTAGATGATATCGTTTAAAGTCGGATGCTAAAGCATTGTAAGTAGATGACTTTATTACAGTTGCGGATTCTTAAGGTTTGAAAATAGATGATAATGTTTAAAGTTGCATTCTACTGCATTGTTAATGGAGGACTTTGTTCAAATTGCGGATTCTTAAGGTTTGAAAATAGATGATATCGTTTGAAGTCGGTATCTTAAGCATTGTAAAGAGATGACTTTGTTCAAGTTGCGGATTCTTAAGGTTTGAAAATAGATGATAATGTTTACAGTCGTCTTCTAAAGCATTGTAAATAGATGACTTTGGTCAAGTTGCGCATTCTCAAGGTTGGAAAATAGATGATATTGTTTATAGTCGGATTCTAAAGCATTGTAAGTAGATGACTTTATTACAGTTGCGGATTCTTAAGCTTTGAAAATAGATGATAATGTTTAAAGTCGCATTCTAAAGCATTGTAAATAGATGACTTTGTTCAAGTTGCAGATTCTGAAGGTTTGCAAATAGATGATATCGTTTAAAGTCGGATTCTAAAGCATTGTAAATAGATGTCTTTGTTCAAGTTGCGGATTCTTAAGGTTTAAAAATAGATGATATCGTTTAAAGTCGGATTCTAAAGCATTGTAAATTGATGACTTTGTTCAAGTTTCGGATTTTTAGGGTTTGAAAATAGATGTTATCGTTTAAAGTTCGATTCTAAAGCATTGTAAATAGATGACTTTGTTTAAGTTGCTGATACTTAAGGATTAAAAATAGATAGTATCGTTTAAAGTCGGATTCTAAAGCATTGTAAATAGATGACTTTGTTCAAGTTGCGGATTCTTAAGATTTGAAAATAGATGATATCGTTTAAAGTCGGATCCTAAAGCATTGTAAATAGATGACTTTGGTCAAGTTGCGGACACTTAATGTTTAAAAATAGATGATATCGTTTAAAGTCGGATTCTAAAGCATTGTAAATTGATGACTTTGTTCAAGTTTCGGATTTTTAGGGTTTGAAAATAGATGTTATCGTTTAAAGTTCGATTCTAAAGCATTGTAAATAGATACTTTGTTTAAGTTGCTGATACTTAAGGATTAAAAATAGATAGTATCGTTTAAAGTCGGATTCTAAAGCATTGTAAATAGATGACTTTGTTCAAGTTGCGGATTCTTAAGATTTGAAAATAGATGATATCGTTTAAAGTCGGATCCTAAAGCATTGTAAATAGATGACTTTGGTCAAGTTGCGGACACTTAATGTTTAAAAATAGATGATATCGTGGAATGTCGGATTCTAAAGCATTGTAAATAGATATTTTGGTCAAGTTGCGGAGTCTAAAGGTTTGAAAATAGATGATATCGTTTCAAGTCTGATTCTGAAGTATTGTAAATAGATGACTTTGTTCAAGTTGCGGATTCTTAAGATTTTAAAATAGATGATATCGTTTAAAGTCGGATTCTAAAGCATTGTAAATAGATGACTTTGTTCAAGTTGCGGACTCTTATTGTTTAGAAAATAGATGATATCGTTTCAAGTCGGATTCTATAGCATTGTAAATAGATGACTTTGTTCAAGTTGAATAGGCTCAAGGTTAGAAAATAGATGATATTAGTTAAAGTCGGATTCTTAAGCATTGTAAGTACATTACTTTATTACAGTTGCGGATTCTTAAGGTTTGAAAATAGATGGTAATGTTTACAGTCGCATTCTAAAGCATTGTAAATAGATGACTTCGTTCAAGTTGTGCATTCTTAGGGTTTGTGAATAGATGATATCGTTTAAAGTCGGATTCTAAAGAACTTTAAATGGATGACTTTGTTCAAGTTGCGGATTCTTAAGGTTTTTAAATAGATGATATCAATTAAAGTCGGATTCTAAAGCATTGTAAATAGATGACTTTGTTCAAGTTGCAGACTCTGAAGGTTTAAAAATAGATGATATCGTTTAAAGTCGGATTTTAAAGCATTGTAAATAGATGACTGTGTTCAAGTTGCTGACTCTAATGGTTTGAAAATTGATGATATCGGTCAATTTCGGATTCTAAAGCATTGTAAATAGATGACTTTGTTACAGTTGCGGATTCTTAAGGTTTAAATATAGATAATATCGGTTAAAGTCGGATTCTAAAGCACTGTAAATAGATGTCTTTGTTCAAGTTGCGGATTCTTAATGTTTAAAAATAGATTATATCGTTTAAAGTCGGATTCTAAAGCATTGTTAATAGATACTTTGTTCAAGTTGCACCGTCTAAAGGTTTAAAAGTAGATGATATCGTTAAATGTCGGATTCTAAAGCATTGTAAATAGATGAGTTTGTTAAAGTTGCGGATTCTAAAGGTTTGAACCTAGATGATATCGTTTAAAGTCGGATGCTAAAGCATTGTAAGTAGATGACTTTATTACAGTTGCGGATTCTTAAGGTTTGAAAATAGATGATAATGTTTAAAGTCGGTATCTTAAGCATTGTAAAGAGATGACTTTGTTCAAGTTGCGGATTCTTAAGGTTTGAAAATAGATGATAATGTTTACAGTCGTCTTCTAAAGCATTGTAAATAGATGACTTTGGTCAAGTTGCGCATTCTCAAGGTTGGAAAATAGATGATATTGTTTATAGTCGGATTCTAAAGCATTGTAAGTAGATAACTTTATTACAGTTGCGGATTCTTAAGCTTTGAAAATAGATGATAATGTTTAAAGTCGCATTCTAAAGCATTGTAAATAGATGACTTTGTTCAAGTTGCAGATTCTGAAGGTTTGCAAATAGATGATATCGTTTAAAGTCGGATTCTAAAGCATTGTAAATAGATGTCTTTGTTCAAGTTGCGGATTCTTAAGGTTTAAAAATAGATGATATCGTTTAAAGTCGGATTCTAAAGCATTGTAAATTGATGACTTTGTTCAAGTTTCGGATTTTTAGGGTTTGAAAATAGATGTTATCGTTTAAAGTTCGATTCTAAAGCATTGTAAATAGATGACTTTGTTTAAGTTGCTGATACTTAAGGATTAAAAATAGATAGTATCGTTTAAAGTCGGATTCTAAAGCATTGTAAATAGATGACTTTGTTCAAGTTGCGGATTCTTAAGATTTGAAAATAGATGATATCGTTTAAAGTCGGATCCTAAAGCATTGTAAATAGATGACTTTGGTCAAGTTGCGGACACTTAATGTTTAAAAATAGATGATATCGTGGAATGTCGGATTCTAAAGCATTGTAAATAGATATTTTGGTCAAGTTGCGGAGTCTAAAGGTTTGAAAATAGATGATATCGTTTCAAGTCTGATTCTGAAGTATTGTAAATAGATGACTTTGTTGAAGTTGCCGATTCTCAAGGTTTGAAAATAGATGATATTGTTTATAGTCGGATTCTAAAGCATTGTAAGTAGATGACTTTATTACAGTTGCGGATTCTTAAGCTTTGAAAATAGATGATAATGTTTAAAGTCGCATTCTAAAGCATTGTAAATTGATGACTTTGTTAAAATTGCGGATTCTTAAGGTTTGAAAATATATGATATCGTTTAAAGTCGGATCCTAAAGCATTGTAAATAGATGTCTTTGTTCAAGTTGCGGATTCTTAAGGTTTAAAAATAGATTATATCGTTTACAGTCGGATTCTAAAGCATTGTAAATAGATACTTTGTTCAAGTTGCACCGTCTAAAGGTTTGAAAATAGATGATATCGTTTCAAGTCGGATTCTAAAGCATTGTAAATAGATGACTTTGTTCAAGTTGCCGATTCTCCCGGTTTGAAAATAGATGATATTGTTTCAAGTCAGATTCTAAAGCATTGTAAGTAGATGACTTTATTACAGTTGCGGATTCTTAAGGTTTGAAAATAGATGATAATGTTTAAAGTCGCATTCTAAAGCTTTGTAAATAGATGACTTTGTTCAAGTTGCGGATTCTAAAGGTTTGAACCTAGATGATATCGTTTAAAGTCGGATTCTAAAGCATTGTAAATAGATGACTTTGTTCAAGTTGCGGATTCTTAAGGTTTGAAAATAGATTATATCGTTTAACGTCGGGTTAAAAGCATTGTAAATAGATGACTTTGTTCCAGTTTCGGATTCTTAAGGTTTAAAACAAGATGATATAGTTGAAAGTCGGATTCTAAAGCATTGTAAATAGATGACTTAGTTCAAGTGTCCGATTCTTAAGGTTTGAAAATAGATGATATCGTTCAAAGTCGGATTCTAAAGCATTGTAAATAGATTACTTTGTCCAAGTTGCGGATTCTTAATGTTTGAAAATAGATGATATCGTTTACCGTCGGACTCTAAAGCATTGTAAATAGATGACTTGGGTCAAGTTTCGGATTCTTAATGTTTGAAAATAGATGATATCGTTTAAAGTCGGATGCTAAAGCATTGTAAGTAGATGCCTTTATTACAGTTGCGGATTCTTAAGGTTTGAAAATAGATGATAATGTTTAAAGTCGCATTCTAAAGCATTGTAAACAGATGACTTTGTGAAAATTGCGGATTCTTAATGTTTGAAAATAGATGATATCGTTTAAAGACGGATTCTAAAGCATTGTAAGTAGATGACTTTATTACAGTTGCGGTTTCTTAAGGTTTTAAAAAAGATGATAATGTTTAAAGTCGCATTCTAAAGCTTTGGAAATAGATGACTTTGTTCAAGTTTCCGATTCTAACGGTTTGAAAATAGATGATATTGTTTAAAGTCGGATTCTAAAGCATTGTAAATAGATGACTTTGTTCAAGTTGCGGATTCTAAAGGTTTGAACTTAGATGATATCGTTTAAAGTCGGATTCTAAAGCATTGTAAATAGATGACTTTGTTCAAGTTGCGGATTCTTAAGGTTTGAAAATAGATGATATCGTTTAAAGTCGGATTCTAAAGCATTGTACATAGATGACTTTGGTCAAGTTGCGCATTCTCAAGGTTGGAAAATAGATGATATCGTTGAAAGTCGGATTCTAAAGCATTGTAAATAGATGACTTTGGTCAAGTTGCGGATACTTAAGGTTTAAAAATAGATGATATCGTGCAAAGTCGGATTCTAAAGCATTGTAAATAGATGACATTGTTAGAGTTGCGGATTCTTAATGTTTAGAAATAGATGATATCGTTGAAGTCGGATTCTAAAGCATTGTAAATAGATGACTTTGTTCAAGTTGCGGATACTTAATGTTTGAAAATAGATGATATTGTTTAAAGTCGGACTCTAAAGCATTGTAAATAGATGACTTTGTTTAAGTTGCGGATTCTTAATGTTTGAAAATAGATGATATCGGTTAAAGTCGGATTCTAAAGCATTGTAAATAGATGACTTTCTTCAAGTAGCGAGTTGTTTAGGTTTAAAAGTAGATGATATCGTTTAATGTCGGATACTAAAGCATTGTAAATAGATGACTTTGTTTAAGTTGCAGATTCTTAATGTTTGAAAATAGATGATATCGTTTAAAGTAAGATTCAAAAGCATTGTAAATAGATGACTTTGTTCAAGTTGCGGATTCTTTAGGTTTACAAATCGATGATATCGTTTAAAGTCGGATTCTAAAGCATTGTAAATATGTGACTTTGTTCAGGTTGCGGATTCTTGATGTTTTAAAATAGATAATATTGTTTAAAGTCTGATTCTAAAGCATTGTAAATAGATGACTTTGTTCCAGTTGGGGATTCTTCAGGTTTGAAAATAGATGATATCGTTTAAAGTCGGATTCTAAAGCATTGTAAGTAGATGACTTTGTTTCAGGTGCCGATTCTTAAAGTTTGAAAATATATTATATCGTTTAAAATCGGATTCCAAATCATTGTAAATAGATGACTTTGTTCAAGATGCGGATTCTTAAGATTTAAATATAGATGATATCGTTTAAAGTCGGATTCTAAAGCATTGTAAATAGATGACTTTGTTCAAGTTGCGGACTCTTATTGTTTGAAAATAGATGATATCGTTTCAAGTCGGATTCTATAGCATTGTAAATAGATTACTTTGTTCAAGTTGCGGACTCTTATTGTTTGAAAATAGATGATATCGTTTCAAGTCGGATTCTATAGCATTGTAAATAGATTACTTTGTTCAAGTTGAGGAAGCTCAAGGTTAGAAAATAGATGATATTGGTTAAAGTCGGATTCTTAAGCATTGTAAGTAAATTACTTTATTACAGTTGCGGATTCTTAAGGTTTGAAAATAGATTATAATGTTTACAGTCGCATTCTAAAGCATTGTAAATAGATGACTTCGTTCAAGTTGTGCATTCTTGAGGTTTGTGAATAGATGAGATCGTTTAAAGTCGGATTCTAAAGCACCTTAAATAGATGACTTTGTTCCAGTTGCGGATTCTTAAAGTTTGAAAATAGATGATATCGTTTAAAGTCGGATTCTAAATCATTGTAAATAGATGAGTTTGTTCAAGTTGCAGATTCTTTAATGTTTGAAAATAGATGATATCGTTTAAAGTGGGATTCTTAAGCATTGTAAATAGATGACTTTGTTCAAGTTGCGGATTCTTAAGGTGTCAAAATAGATGATATCGTTTAAAGTCGGATTCTAAAGCATTCTAAATAGATGACTTTGTTCAAGTTGCGGACTCCTAAGGTTTGAATATAGATGATATCGTTTAAAGTCGGATTCTAAAGCATTGTAAATAGATTACTTTGTTCAAGTTGCGGATTCTTAGGTTTTGAAAATAGATGATATCGTTACAAGTGGGATTCTAAAGCATTGTAAATAGATGACTTTGTTCAAGTTGTCGATTCTTAAGGTTTGAAAATAGATGATATCGTTTAAAGTCGGATTCTAAAGCATTGTAAATAGATGACTTTGTTCAAGTTGCGAGTTGTTAAGGTTTAAAAGTAGATGACTTCGTTTAATGTCGGATGCTGATGCATTGTAAATAGATGACTTCGTTTAAGTTGCGGAGACTTAATGTTTGAAAATAGTATGTATCGTTTAAAGTAACATTCTAAAGCATTGTAAATAGATGACTTTGTTCAAGTTGCGGATTTTTAAGGTTTGAAAATAGATGATATCGTTTACAGTCGGATTCTAAAGCATTGTAAATACATGACTGTGTTAAAGTTGCGGATTCTTAAGGTGTGAAAATAGATGTTATCGTTTAAAGTCGGATTCTAAAGCATTGTAAATAGATTCCTTTGTTCAAGTTGCGGATTCTTTATGGTTGAAAATAGATGATATCGTTTAAAGTCGGATTCTAAAGCATTGTAAATAGATGACTTTGTTCAAGTTGCGGATTCTTAAGGTTTGAAAATAGATGATATCGTTTAAAGTCGGATTCAAAAGCATTGTAAATATATGACATTGTTCAAGTTGCGGATTCTTAATGTTTGAAAATAGATGATATCGTGTAAAGTCGGATTCTAAAGCATTGTAAATAGATGACTTTGTTCAAGTTGCGGATTCTTATTTTTTGAAAATAGATCATATCGTTTAAAGTCGGATTCTTAAGCATTGAAAATAGATGACTTTGTTAAAGTTGCGGATTCTTAATGTTTGAAAATAGATGATATCGTTTAATGTAGGATTCTAAAGCACTGTAAATAGATGACTTTGTTCAAGTTGCGGATACTTAATGTTTGAACATTGATGATATCGTTTAAAGTCGGATTCTAAAGCATTGTAAATAGATACTTTGTTCAAGTTGCGGAGTCTTAAGTTTGCAAAATAGATGCTATGTTTTCAAGTCGGATTCTAAAGCATTGTAAATCGATAACTGTGTTCAAGTTGCGGATTCCTAAGGTTTACAAATAGATGATATCGTTTAAAGTCGGATTCTAAAGCATTGTAAATAGATGACTTTGTTCAAGTTGCGAATTCTTAAAGTGTGAAAATAGATGTCTTCGTTTAAAGTCGGATTCTTAAGCATTGTAAATAGATTACTTTGTTCAAGTTGCGGATTCTTAAGGTTTGAAAATAAGTGATATCGTTTAAAGTCGGATTCTAAATCATTGTAAATAGATGACTTTGTTCAAGTTGCGAGTTCTTAAGGTTATAAACTAGATAATATCGTTAAATGTCGGATACTAAAGCATTGTAAAAAGATGACTCTGTGTAAGTTGCGGATGCTTACGGGTTTAAAATAGATGATATCGTTTAAAGTGGGATTCTAAAGCATTGTAAATAGATGACTTTGTTAAAATTGCCGATTCTTCAGCTTTGAAAATAGATGATATCGTTTAAAGTCGGATTCCAAAGCATTGTAAATAGATAACTTTGTTCAAGTTGCGGGTTCTTAAGGTTTGAAAATAGATGATATCGGTTAAGTCGGATTCTAAAGCATTGTAAATAGATGATATGTTCAAGTTGTTTATTCTTAAGCTTTGAAAATAGATGATATCGTTTAAAGTCGGATTCTGAAGCACTGTAAATTGATGACTTTGTTCAAGTTGCGGATTCTTAATGTTCGAAAATAGATGGTATCGTTTAAAGTTTGATTCTAAAGCATTTTAAATAGATGACTTGTTCAAGTTGTGGATTCTTAAGCTTAGAAAATAGATGATATCGTTTAAAGTCGAATTCTAAAGCACTGTAAATGGATGACTTTGTTCAAGTTGCCCAATCTTAAGGTTCGGAAATAGATGATATCGTTTAAAGTCGGATTCTAAAGCATTGTAAATAGATGACTTTGTTCAAGTTGCGAGTTCTTAAGGTTTGAAACTAGGTGATACTGTGTAATGTCGGATACTAAAGCATTGTAAATAGATGACTTTGTTCATTTTTAGGATTCTCAAGGTTTAAAAATAGATGATATCGTTGAAAGTGCGATTCTAAAGCACTATAAATTAATGACTTTGTTCAAGTTGCTTATTCTTAAGGTTTGAAAATAGATGATATCGGTTAAAGTCGGATTCTAAAGCATTGTAAATAGATGACTTTGTTCAAGTTGCGGATTCTGAAGGTTTGAACATAGAAGGTAAGTTTTAAAGTAGGATTCAAAAGCATTGTAAATAGATGACTTTGTTCAAGTTGCGGATTCTTAAGGTTTGAAAATAGATAATATCGTTAAAAGTGTGATTCTTAAGCATTGTAAATAGATGACTTTGTTCAAGTTGCGGATTCTTAAGGTTTGAAAATACATGATATCGTTTAAAGTCGGATTCTAAAGCACTGTAAATAGATGACTTTGTTCAAATTGCCGAGTCTTAAGCTTTGAAAATAGATGATATCGTTTGAAGTCGGATTCTAAAGCATTGTAAATAGACAACTTTGTTCAAGTTGCGGATTCTTAATGTTCGAAAATAGATGATATCGTTTAAAGTCGGATTCTAAAGCATTGTAAATAGAATACTTGTTCAAGTTGCCGATTCTTAAGCTTTGAAAATAGATGATATCGTTGAAAGGCGAATTCTAAAGCACTGTAAATGGATTACTTTGTTGAAGTTGCCGATTCTTAAGGTTCGGAAATGGATGATATCGCTTAAAGTCGGATTCTAAAGCATTGTAAATAGATGACTTTGTTCTGGTTGCCGATTCTTTAGGGTTTAAAATATATGATATTGTTTGAATTCGGATGGTAAATGATTGTAAATAGAGGACTTTGTTCAAGTTGCGGATGCTTAAGGGTTGAAAATAGATGATAATGTTTAAAGTCAGATTCTAAAGCATTGTAAATAGATGACTTTGTTCAAGTTGCATATTCTCAAGGTTTGAAAATAGATGATATCGTTTAAAGTGTGATTCTAAAGCATTGTAAATAGATGACTTGTTTACGTTGCGGATTCTTAACGTTTGAAAATCGATGATATCGTTTAAAGTCGGATTCTAAAGCATTATAAATAGATGACTTTGTTCAAGTCGCGGATACTTAATGTTTGAAAATAGATGCTATCGTTAAAAGTCAGATTCTACAGCATAGTAAATAGATAACTTTGTTCAAGTTGCCGATTCTTAAGGTTCGAAAATAGATGATATCGTTTAAATCGGATTCCACAGCATTGTAAATAGATGACTTTGTTCATGTTACGTATTCTTACGGTTTGAAAATAGATGATATCATTTAAAGTCGGATTCTAAAGCATTGTAAATAGATGACTTTGTTCAAGTTGCATCTTTTTTAGGTTTGAAAATAGATGATATCGCTAAAAATCGGATTCCAAAGCATTGTAAATAGATGACTTTGTTCAAGTTGCGAGTTCTTAAAGTTAAAAATAGATGATATCGTTTAATGTTAAATACTAAGTCGGATTCTAAAGCATTGTAATCAGATGACTTAGTCCTAGTTGCAGCCTCTTAAGGTTTTAAAATTAATAATATCGTTTAAAGTGGGATCTTAAAGCATTGTAAATAGATGACTTTGTTCAAGTTGTGGATTCTTAAGGTGTGACAATAGATGATATCGTTTAAAGTCGGATTCTAAAGCATTGTTAATAGATGACTTAGTTCTAGTTGCCGATTCTAAAGGTTTAAAATAGATGATATCGTGTAAAGTCGGATTCTAAAGCAGTGTAAATAGATGATTTTGTTCAAGTTGCTGATTCTTAAGGTTTGAAAATAGATAATATCGTTTAAAGTAGGATTCTAAAGGATTGTAAATAGATGACTTTGTTCAAATTGCGGACTCTTAAGGTTTGAAAATAGATGATATCGTTTAAAGCCGGATTCTAAAGCATTGTAAATAGATGACTTGTTCAAGTCGCCGATTCTTAAGCTTTGAAAAAAGATGATATCGTTTAAAGTCGGATTCTAAAGCACTGTAAATAGATCACTTTGTTCAAGTTGCCGATTCTTAAGGTTCGAACATAGATGATATCGTTTAAAGTCGGATTCTACAGCATTGTAATTAGGTTACTTTGTTCAACTTGCGGATTTTTAAGGTTTGAAAAAAAATGATATCGTTTAAAGTCGGATTCTAAAGCATTGTAAATAGATGACTTTGATCAAGTTACGGATTCTTTAGGTTTGAAAATAGATGATATCGGTCAAAGTCGGATTCAAAAGCATTGTAAATAGATGACTTTGTTCAAATTGCGGACTCTTAAGGTTTGAAAATAGATGATATCGTTTAAAGCCGGATTCTAAAGCATTGTAAATAGATGACTTGTTCAAGTCGCCGATTCTTAAGCTTTGAAAAAAGATGATATCGTTTAAAGTCGGATTCTACAGCACTGTAAATAGATAACTTTGTTCAAGTTGCCGATTCTTAAGGTTCGAAAATAGATGATATCGTTTCAAATAGGATTCTAAAGCATTGTAAATAGATGACTTTGTTCAAGTTGCCGATTCTTAAGGTTTGAAAATCGATGATATCTTTTAAAGTCGGATTCTAAAGCATTGTAAATAGATGACGTCGTTCAAGTTGCCGATACTTAAGCTTTGAAAATAGATGATATCGTTTAAAGTCGGATTCGAACGCATTGTAAATAGATCACTTTGTTCAAGTTGCCGATTCTTAAGGTTTTAAAATAGATGATATCGTTTAAAGTCGGATTCTAAAGCATTGTAAATAGATGACTTGTTCCAGTCGCCGATTCTCAAGCTTTGAAAATAGATGATATCGTTTAAAGTCGGATTCTAAAGCTTTGTAAATAGATGACTTTGTTTAAGTTCGGGATTCTTATGGTTTGAAAATTGATGATATCGTTTAAAGTCGGATTCTAAAGTATTGTAAATAGATGACCGTGTTCAAGTTGCGTATTCTCTAGGTTTGAAAATAGATTATATCGGTCAAAGTCGGATTCTAAAGCATTGTAAATAGATGAGTTTGTTCAAGTTGCGGACTCTGAAGGTTTGAAAATAGATTATATCGTTTGAAGTCGGATTCTAAAGCATTGAAAATAGATAACTTTGTTCAAGTTGCCGATTCTTAAAGTTTGAAAAAAGATGATATTGTTAAAAGTCGAATTCTAAAAGATTGTAAATTGATAACTTAGTTCAAGTTGCTGATTTTGTAGGTTTGAAAATAGATGATATCGTTTAAAGACGGATTCTAAAGCATTGTAAATAGATGACTTTGTTCAAGTTGCCGATTCTTAAGGTTTGAAAATCGATGATATCTTTTAAAGTCGGATTCTAAAGCATTGTAAATAGATGACGTCGTTCAAGTTGCCGATACTTAAGCTTTGAAAATAGATGATATCGTTTAAAGTCGGAGTCGAACGCATTGTAAATAGATCACTTTGTTCAAGTTGCCGATTCTTAAGGTTTTAAAATAGATGATATCGTTTAAAGTCGGATTCTAAAGCATTGTAAATAGATGACTTGTTCCAGTCGCCGATTCTCAAGCTTTGAAAATAGATGATATCGTTTAAAGTCGGATTCTAAAGCTTTGTAAATAGATGACTTTGTTTAAGTTCGGGATTCTTATGGTTTGAAAATTGATGATATCGTTTAAAGTCGGATTCTAAAGTATTGTAAATAGATGACCGTGTTCAAGTTGCGTATTCTCTAGGTTTGAAAATAGATTATATCGGTCAAAGTCACCTCCTAAAGCATTGTAAATAGATGACTTTGTTCAAGTTGCGGACTCTGAAGGTTTGAAAATAGATTATATCGTTGGAAGTCGGATTCTAAAGCATTGAAAATAGATGACTTTGTTCAAGTTGCAGATTCTTGAGGTTTGAAAATAGATGATATCGTTGAAAGTGTGATTCTAAAGCATTGTAAATAGATGACTTTGTTCAAGTTGCCGATTCTTAAGGTTTGAAAATCGATGATATCGTTTAAAGTCGGATTCTAAAGCATTGTAAATAGATGACTTTGTTCAAGTTGCAGATTCTTGAGGTTTGAAAATAGATGATATCGTTGACAGTGTGATTCTAAAGCATTGTAAATAGATGACTTTGTTCAAGTTGCCGATTCTTAAGGTTTTAAAATAGATGATATCGTTTAAAGTCGGATTCTAAAGCATTGTAAATAGATGACTTTGTTCAAGTTGCAGATTCTTGAGGTTTGAAAATAGATGATATCGTTGAAAGTGTGATTCTAAAGCATTGTAAATAGATGACTTTGTTCAAGTTTCCGATTCTTAAGGTTTTAAAATAGATGATATCGTTTAAAGTGGGATTCTAAAGCATTGTAAATAGATGACTTTGTTCAAGTTGCAGATTCTTGAGGTTTGAAAATAGATGATATCGTTGAAAGTGTGATTCTAAAGCATTGTAAATAGATGACTTTGTTCAAGTTGCCGATTCTTAAGGTTTGAAAATCGATGATATCTTTTAAAGTCGGATTCTTAAGCATTGTAAATAGATGACTTTGTTCAAGTTGCAGATTCTTGAGGTTTGAAAATAGATGATATCGTTGAAAGTGTGATTCTAAAGCATTGTAAATAGATGACTTTGTTCAAGTTGCCGATTCTTAAGGTTTGAAAATCGATGATATCTTTTAAAGTCGGATTCTAAAGCATTGTAAATAGATGACGTCGTTCAAGTTGCCGATACTTAAGCTTTGAAAATAGATGATATCGTTTAAAGTCGGATTCGAACGCATTGTAAATAGATCACTTTGTTCAAGTTGCCGATTCTTAAGGTTTTAAAATAGATGATATCGTTTAAAGTCGGATTCTAAAGCATTGTAAATAGATGACTTGTTCTAGTCGCCGATTCTCAAGCTTTGAAAATAGATGATATCGTTTAAAGTCGGATTCTAAAGCTTTGTAAATAGATGACTTTGTTTAAGTTCGGGATTCTTATGGTTTGAAAATTGATGATATCGTTTAAAGTCAGATTCTAAAGTATTGTAAATAGATGACCGTGTTCAAGTTGTGTATTCTCTAGGTTTGAAAATAGATTATATCGGTCAAAGTCGGATTCTAAAGCATTGTAAATAGATGACTTTGTTCAAGTTGCGGACTCTGAAGGTTTGAAAATAGATTATATCGTTGGAAGTCGGATTCTAAAGCATTGAAAATAGATAACTTTGTTCAAGTTGCCGATTCTTAAAGTTTGAAAAAAGACGATATTGTTAAAAGTCGAATTTTAAAAGATTGTAAATAGATAACTTAGTTCAAGTTGCTGATTTTGTAGGTTTGAAAATAGATGATATCGTTTAAAGACGGATTCTAAAGCATTGTAAATAGAGTACTTTGTTCTAGTTGCAGATTCTTGAGGTTTTAAAATAGATGATATCGTTGAAAGTGTGATTCTAAAGCATTGTAAATAGATGACTTTGTTCAAGTTGCCGATTCTTAAGGTTTGAAAATCGATGATATCTTTTAAAGTCGGATTCTAAAGCATTGTAAATAGATGACTTTGTTCAAGTTGCAGATTCTTGAGGTTTGAAAATAGATGATATCGTTGAAAGTGTGATTCTAAAGCATTGTAAATAGATGACTTTGTTCAAGTTGCAGATTCTTGAGGTTTGAAAATAGATGATATCGTTGACAGTGTGATTCTAAAGCATTGTAAATAGATGACTTTGTTCAAGTTGCTGATTATTAAGGTTTTAAAATAGATGATATCGTTTAAAGTCGGATTCTAAAGCATTGTAAATAGATGACTTTGTTCAAGTTGCAGATTCTTGAGGTTTGAAAATAGATGATATCGTTGAAAGTGTGATTCTAAAGCATTGTAAATAGATGACTTTGTTCAAGTTGCCGATTCTTAAGGTTTTAAAATAGATGATATCGTTTAAAGTCGGATTCTAAAGCATTGTAAATAGATGACTTTGTTCAAGTTGCAGATTCTTGAGGTTTGAAAATAGATGATATCGTTTAAAGTGTGATTCTAAAGCATTGTAAATAGATGACTTGTTTACATTGCGGATTCTTAACGTTTGAAAATCGATGATATCGTTTAAAGTCGGATTCTAAAGCATTGTAAATAGATGACTTTGTTCAAGTTGCAGATTCTTGAGGTTTGAAAATAGATGATATCGTTGAAAGTGTGATTCTAAAGCATTGTAAATAGATGACTTTGTTCAAGTTGCCGATTCTTAAGGTTTTAAAATAGATGATATCGTTTAAAGTCGGATTCTAAAGCATTGAAAATAGATGACTTTGTTCAAGTTGCAGATGCTTGAGGTTTGAAAATAGATGATATCGTTGAAAGTGTGATTCTAAAGCATTGTAAATAGATGACTTTGTTCAAGTTGCCGATTCTTAAGGTTTGAAAATCGATGATATCTTTTAAAGTCGGATTCTAAAGCATTGTAAATAGATGACTTTGTTCAAGTTGCAGATTCTTGAGGTTTGAAAATAGATGATATCGTTCAAAGTGTGATTCTAAAGCATTGTAAATAGATGACTTTGTTCAAGTTGCCGATTCTGAAGGTTTGAAAAGCGATGATATCTTTTAAAGTCGGATTCTAAAGCATGATAAATAGATGACTTTGTTCAAGTTGCAGATTCTTGAGGTTTGAAAATAGATGATATCGTTAAAAGTGTGATTCTAAAGCATTGTAAATAGATGACTTTGTTCAAGTTGCCGATTCTTAAGGTTTTAAAATAGATGATATCGTTTAAAGTCGGATTCTAAAGCATTGTAAATAGATGACTTTGTTCAAGTTGCAGATTCTTGAGGTTTGAAAATAGATGATATCGTTGAAAGTGTGATTCTAAAGCATTGTAAATAGATGACTTTGTTCAAGTTGCCGATTCTTAAGGTTTTAAAATAGATGATATCGTTTAAAGTCGGATTCTAAAGCATTGTAAATAGATGACTTTGTTCAAGTTGCAGATTCTTGAGGTTTGAAAATAGATGATATCGTTTAAAGTGTGATTCTAAAGCATTGTAAATAGATGACTTTGTTCAAGTTGCCGATCCTTAAGGTTTGAAAATCGATGATATCTTTTAAAGTCGGATTCTAAAGCATTGTAAATAGATGACTTTGTTCAGGTTGCCGATTCTTAAGCTTTGAAAATAGATGATATCGTTTAAAGTCGGATTCCAAAGCATTGTAAATAGATCACTTTGTTCAAGTTGCCGATTCCTAAGGTTTTAAAATAGATGATATCGTTTAAAGTCGGATTCTAAAGCATTGTAACTAGATGACTTGTTTCAGTCGCCGATTCTCAAGCTCTGAAAATAGATGATATCGTTTAAAGTCGGATTCTAAAGCATTGTAAATAGAGGACTTTGTTTAAGATCGGGATTCTTATTGTTTGGCAATTGATGATATCGTTTAAAGTCGGATTCTAAAGTATTGTAAACAGATGATTGTGTTCAGGTTGCGTATTCTCTAGGTTTGAAAATAGATGATATCGGTCAAAGTCAGATTCTAAAGCATTGTAAATAGATGACTTCGTTCAAGTTGCCTATTCTTAAGCTTTGAAAATAGATGATATCGTTTAAAGTCGGATTCCAAAGCATTGTAAATAGATCACTTTGTTCAAGTTGCCGATTCTTAGGGTTCTAAAATAGATGATATCGTTTAAAGTCGGATTCTAAAGCATTGTAAATAGATGACTTGTTTCAGTAGCCGATTCTCACGCTTTAAAAATAGATGATATCGTTTAAAGTCGGATTCTAAAGCATTGTAAATAGATGACTTTGTTTAAGTTCGGGATTCTTATGGTTTGAAAATTGATGATATCGTTTAAAGTCGGATTCTCAAGTATTGTAAATAGATGACCGTGTTCAAGTTGCGTATTTTCTAGGTTTGAAAATAGATGATATCGGTCAAAGTCGGATTCTAAAGCATTGTAAATAGATGACTTTGTTCAAGTTGCGGACTTTGAAGGTTTTAAAATAGATGATATCGTTGAAAGTGTGATTCTAAAGCATTGTAAATAGATGACTTTGTTCAAGTTGCGTATTCGTAAGGTTTGAAAATCGATGATATCTTTTAAAGTCGGATTCTAAAGCATTGTAAATAGATTACGTCGTTCAAGTTGCCGATACTTAAGCTTTGAAAATAGATGATATCGTTTAAAGTCGGATTCGAACGCATTGTAAATAGATCACTTTGTTCAAGTTGCCGATTCTTAAGGTTTTAAAATAGATGATATCGTTTAAAGTCGGATTCTAAAGCATTGTAAATAGATGACGTGTTCCAGTCGCCGATTCTCAAGCTTTGAAAATAGATGATATCGTTTAAAGTCGGATTCTAAAGCTTTGTAAATAGATGACCGTGTTCAAGTTGCGTATTCTCTAGGTTTGAAAATAGATGATATCGGTCAAAGTCGGATTCTAAAGCATTGTAAATAGATGACTTTGTTCAAGTTGCGGACTCTGAAGGTTTGAAAATAGATTATATCGTTGGAAGTCGGATTCTAAAGCATTGAAAATAGATGACTTTGTTCAAGTTGCCGATTCTTAAAGTTTGAAAAAAGATGATATTGTTAAAAGTCGAATTCTAAAAGATTGTAAATAGAAAACTTAGTTCAAGTTGCTGATTTTGTAGGTTTGAAAATAGATGATATCGTTTAAAGACGGATTCTAAAGCATTGTAAATAGAGTACTTTGTTCTACTTGCAGATTCTTGAGGTTTGAAAATAGATGATATCGTTGAAAGTGTGATTCTAAAGCATTGTAAATAGAGTACTTTGTTCAAGTTGCAGATTCTTAAGGTTTGAAAATTGATGATATCTTTTAAAGTCGGATTCTAAAGCATTCTAAATAGATGACTTTGTTCAAGTTGCAGATTCTTGAGGTTTGAAAATAGATGATATCGTTGAAAGTGTGATTCTAAAGCATTGTAAATAGATGACTTTGTTCAAGTTGCCGATTCTTAAGGTTTTAAAATAGATGATATCGTTTAAAGTCGGATTCTAAAGCATTGTAAATAGATGACTTTGTTCAAGTTGCAGATTCTTGAGGTTTGAAAATAGATGATATCGTTGAAAGTGTGATTCTAAAGCATTGTAAATAGATGACTTTGTTCAAGTTGCCGATTCTTAAGGTTTTAAAATAGATGATATCGTTTAAAGTCGGATTCTAAAGCATTGTAAATAGATGACTTTGTTCAAGTTGCAGATTCTTGAGGTTTGAAAATAGATGATATCGTTGAATGTGTGATTCTAAAGCATTGTAAATAGATGACTTTGTTCAAGTTGCCGATTCTTAAGGTTTGAAAATCGATGATATCTTTTAAAGTCGGATTCTAAAGCATTGTAAATAGATGACTTTGTTCAAGTTGCAGATTCTTGAGGTTTGAAAATAGATGATATCGTTGAAAGTGTGATTCTAAAGCATTGTAAATAGATGACTTTGTTCAAGTTGCCGATTCTTAAGGTTTTAAAATCGATGATATCTTTTAAAGTCGGATTCTAAAGCATTGTAAATAGATGACTTTGTTCAAGTTGCAGATTCTTGAGGTTTGAAAATAGATGATATCGTTGAAAGTGTGATTCTAAAGCATTGTAAATAGATGACTTTGTTCAAGTTGCGGATTCTTAAGGTTTGAAAATAGATGATATCGTTTAAAGTCGGATTCTAAAGCATTGTAAATAGATGACTTTGTTCAAGTTGCAGATTCTTGAGGTTTGAAAATAGATGATATCGTTGAAAGTGTGATTCTAAAGCATTGTAAATAGATGACTTTGTTCAAGTTGCCGATTCTTAAGGTTTTAAAATAGATGATATCGTTTAAAGTCGGATTCTAAAGCATTGTAAATAGATGACTTTGTTCAAGTTGCAGATTCTTGAGGTTTGAAAATAGATAATATCGTTGAAAGTGTGATTCTAAAGCATTGTAAATAGATGACTTTGTTCAAGTTGCCGATTCTTAAGGTTTGAAAATCGATGATATCTTTTAAAGTCGGATTCTAAAGCATTGTAAATAGATGACTTCGTTCAAGTTGCCGATTCTTAAGCTTTGAAAATAGATGATATCGTTTAAAGTCGGATTCTAAAGCATTGTAAATAGATTACTTTGTTCAAGTTGCCGATTCTTAAGGTTTTAAAATAGATGATATCGTTTAAAGTCGGATTCTAAAGCATTGTAAATAGATGACTTGTTTCAGTCGCCGATTCTCAAGCTTTGAAAATAGATGATATCGTTTAAAGTCGGATTCTAAAGCATTGTAAATAGATGACTTTGTTTAAGTTCGGGATTCTTATTGTTTGGAAATTGATGATATCGTTTAAAGTCGGATTCTAAAGTATTGTAAATAGATGACCGTGTTCAGGTTTCGTATTCTCTAGGTTTGAAAATAGATGATATCGGTCAAAGTCAGATTCGAAAGCATTGTAAATAGATGACTTCGTTCAAGTTGCATATTCTTAAGCTTTGAAAATAGATGATATCGTTTAAAGTCGGATTCCAAAGCATTGTAAATAGATTACTTTGTTCAAGTTGCCGATTCTTAGGGTTTTAAAACAGATGATATCGTTTAAAGTCGGATTCTAAAGCATTGTAAATAGATGACTTGTTTCAGTCGCCGATTCTCAAGCTTTGAAAATAGATGATATCGTTTACAGTCGGATTCTAAAGCATTGTAAATAGATGACCTCGTTCAAGTTGCCGATTCTTAAGCTTTGAAAATAGATGATATCGTTTAAAGTCGGATTCCAAAGCATTGTAAATAGATCACTTTGTTCAAGTCGCCGATTCTTAAGGTTTTAAAATAGATGATATCGTTTAAAGTCGGATTCTAAAGCATAGTAAATAGATGACTTTGTTCAAGTTGCGGATTCTTAAGGTTTAAGACAGGATGATATATTTACATGTCGGATTCTATAGCATTGTAAATAGATGACCTTTTTCAAGTTGCGAATTCTTAAGGTTTAAAAATAGATGATATCGTTTAAAGTCGGATTCTAAAGCATTGTAAATAGATGACTTTGTTCAAGTGTCCGATTCTTAAGGTTTGAAAATAGATGATATCGTTGAAAGTGTGATTCTAAAGCATTGTAAATAGATGACTTTGTACAAGTATCGGATTCGTAAGGTTTGAAAATCGATGATATGTTTTAAGTCGGATTCTAAAGCATTGTAAATAGACGACGTCGTTCAAGTTGCCGATACTTAAGCTTTGAAAATAGATGATATCGTTTAAAGTCGGATTCCAAAGCATTGTAAATAGATCACTTTGTTCAATGTGCCGATTCTTAAGGTTTTAAAATAGATGATATCGTTTAAAGTCGGATTCTAAAGCATTGTAAATAGATGACTTGTTCCAGTCTCCGATTCTCAAGCTTTGAAAATAGATGATATCGTTTAAAGTCGGATTCTAAAGCTTTGTAAATAGATGACTTTGTTTAAGTTCGGGATTCTTATGGTTTGAAAATTGATGATATCGTTTAAAGTCGGATTCTAAAGTATTGTAAATAGATGACCGTGTTCAAGTTACGTATTCTCTAGGTTTGAAAATAGATGATATCGGTCAAAGTCGGATTCTAAAGCATTGTAAATAGATGACTTTGTTCAAGTTGCGGACTCTGAAGGTTTGAAAATAGATTATATCGTTTGAAGTCGGATTCTAAAGCATTGAAAATAGATAACTTTGTTCAAGTTGCTGATTCTTAAAGTTTGAAAAAAGATGATATTGTTAAAAGTCGAATTCTAAAAGATTGTAAATAGATAACTTAGTTCAAGTTGCAGATTCTTGAGGTTTGAAAATAGATGATATCGTTGAAAGTGTTATTCTAAAGCATTGTAAATAGATGACTTTGCTCAAGTTGCCGATTCTTAAGGTTTGAAAATCGATGATATCTTTTAAAGTCGGATTCTAAAGCATTGTAAATAGATGACTTCGTTCAAGTTGCCGATTCTTAAGCTTTGAAAATAGATGATATCGTTTAAAGTCGGATTCCAAAGCATTGTAAATAGATCACTTTGTTCAAGTTGCCGATTCTTAAGGTTTTAAAATAGATGATATCGTTTAAAGTCGGATTCTAAAGCATTGTAAATAGATGACTTGTTCAAGTCGCCGATTCATAAGCTTGGAAAATAGATGATATCGTTTAAAGTCGGATTCTAAAGTACTGTAAATAGATGACTTTGTTCAAGTTGCCAATTCTTATGGTTTGAAAATTGATGATATCGTTTGAAGTCGGATTCTAAAGCATTGTAAATAGATGACTTTGTTCAAGTTGCGGATTCTTAAGGTTTAAGACTAGATGATATATTTACATGTCGGATTCTAAAGCATTGTAAATAGATGACCTTGTTCAAGTTGCGAATTCTTAAGGTTTAAAAATAGATGATATCGTTGAAAGTCGGATTCTAAAGCATTGTAAATAGATGACTTTGTTCAAGTTGCCGATACTTAAGCTTTGAAAATAGATGATATCGTTTAAAGTCGGATTCCAAAGCATTGTAAATAGATCACTTTGTTCAAGTTGCCGATTCTTAAGGTTTTAAAATTGATAATATCGTTTAAAGTCGGATTCTAAAGTATTGATAATAGATGACCGTGTTCAAGTTGCGTATTCTCTAGGTTTGAAAATAGATGATATCGGTCAAAGTCGGATTCTAAAGCATTGTAAATAGATGACTTTGTTCAAGTTGCGGACTCTGAAGGTTTGAAAATAGATTATATCGTTTGAAGTCGGATTCTAAAGCATTGAAAATAGATGACTTTGTTCAAGTGGCCGATTCTTAAAGTTTGAAAAAAGATGATATTGTTAAAAGTCGAATTCTAAAAGATTGTAAATAGATAACTTAGTTCAAGTTGCTGATTTTGTAGGTTTGAAAATAGATGATATCGTTTAAAGACGGATTCTAAAGCATTGTAAATAGAGTACTTTGTTCAAGTTGCAGATTCTTGAGGTTTGAAAATAGATGATATCGTTGAAAGTGTTATTCTAAAGCATTGTAAATAGATGACTTGTTCAAGTTGCGGATTCTTAAGCTTTGAAAATAGATGATATCGTTGAAAGTGTGATTCTAAAGCATTGTAAATAGATGACTGTGTTCAAGTTGCGGATTCGTAAGGTTTGAAAATCGATGATATCTTTTAAAGTCGGATTCTAAAGCATTGTAAATAGATGACGTCGTTCAAGTTGCCGATACTTAAGCTTTGAAAATAGATGATATCGTTTAAAGTCGGATTCCAAAGCATTGTAAATAGATCACTTTGTTCAAGTTGCCGATTCTTAAGGTTTTAAAATAGTTTATATCGTTTAAAGTCGGATTCTAAAGCATTGTAAATAGATGACTTGTTCCAGTCGCCGATTCTCAAGCTTTGAAAATAGATGATATCGTTTAAAGTCGGATTCTAAAGGACTGTAAATAGATGACTTTGTTCAAGTTGCCGATTCTTAAGGTTTGAAAATAGATGATTTCATTTAAAGTCGGATTCTAAAGCATTCTAAATAGATGACTTCGTTCAAGCTGCGAGTTCTTAAGGTTTAAAACTAGATGATA
Source organism: Sepiola atlantica (assembly GCA_963556195.1). Taxonomy (NCBI): domain Eukaryota; kingdom Metazoa; phylum Mollusca; class Cephalopoda; order Sepiida; family Sepiolidae; genus Sepiola; species Sepiola atlantica. The sequence goes on along the minus strand of OY744535.1, from coordinate 213,904 downwards.
TCGTTCAAATGTCGGAATCTAAAGCATTGTAAATAGATGACTTTGTTTAAGGGTGCGGATTCTTAATGTTTTAAAATAGATGATATCGTTTAAAGTCGGATTCTAAAGCATTGTAAATAGATATTTTGGTCAAGTTGCGGAGTCTAAAGGTTTGAAAATAGATGATATCGTTTCAAGTCGGATTCTAAAGTATTATAAATAGATGACTTTGTTGAAGTTGCCGATTCTCAAGGTTTGAAAATAGATGATATTGTGTATAGTCGGATTCTAAAGCATTGTAAGTAGATGACTTTATTACAGTTGCGGATTCTTAAGCTTTGAAAATAGATGATAATGTTTAAAGTCGCATTCTAAAGCATTGTAAATTGATGACTTTGTTCAAATTGCGGATTCTGAAGGTTGTAAAATAGATGATATCGTTTAAAGTCGGATTCTAAAGCATTGTAAATAGATGTCTTCGTTCAAGTTACGGATTCTAAAAGTTTGAACCTAGATTATATCGTTTAAAGTCGGATTCTAAAGCATTGTAAATAGATGACTTTGTTCAAGTGTCCGATTCTTAAGGTTTGAAAATAGATGATATCGTTCAAAGTCGAATTCTAAAGCATTGTAAATAGATGACTTTGTTCAAGTTGCTAATTCTTAAGGTTTTAAAATAGATGATATCGTTTAAAGTCGGATCTAAAGCATTGTAAATAGATGACTTTGTTCAAGTTGCGGATTCTTAAGCTTTGAAAATCGATAATATCGGTTAAAGTCGGATTCTAAAGCATTGTAAATAGATCACTTTGTTCAAGTTGAGGATCTTCAAGGTTTGAAAATAGATGATATTGTTTAAAGTCGGATTCTAAAGCATTGAAAATAGATGACTGTGTTCAAGTTGCGGATTCTAAAGCTTTGAAAATAGATGATATCGTTTCAAGTCGGATTCTAAAGCATTGTAAATAGATGACTGTGTTCAAGTTGCGGATTCTCCCGGTTTGAAAATAGATAGTATTGTTTCAAGTCGGATGCTAAAGCATTGTAAATAGACGACTTTGTGCAAGTTGCGGATTCTTAAAGTTTCAAAATAGATGATATCGTTTAAAGTCGGATTCTAAAGCATTGTAAATAGATTACTTTGTTCAAGTTGCGGATTCTTAAGGTTGAAAATAGAGGATATCGTTTAAAGTCGGATTCTAAAGCTTTGTAAATAGGTGACTCTGTTCTAGTTGCGGATTCTTAAGGTTTAAAAATAGATGATATCGTTTAAAGTATGATTCTGAAGCATTGTAAGTAGATAACTTTGTTCCAGTTGCGGATTCTTAAGGTAAAAAAATAGATGATATAGTTGAAAGTCGGATTCTAAAGCATTGTAAATAGATGACTTTGTTCAAGTTGCTGATTCTTAAGGATTCAAAATAGATAGTATCGTTTAAAGTCGGATGCTAAAGCATTGTAAATAGATGACTTTGTTCAAGTTGCGGATTCTTAAGGTTTTAAAATAGATGATATCGTTTAAAGTCGGATTCTAAAGCATTGTAAATAGATGACTTTTGTCAAGTTGCGGATACTTCAGGTTTAAAAATAGATGATATCGTGGAATGTTGGATTCTAAAGCATTGTAAATAGATGACATTGTTAGAGTTGCGGATTCTTAATGTTTGAAAATAGATGATATCGTTTAAGTCGGATTCTAAAGCATTGTAAATTGATGACTTTGTTCAAGTTGCGGATACTTAATGTTTGAAAATAGATGATATTGTTTAAAGTCGGATTCTAAAGCATTGTAAATAGATGAGTTTGTTTAAGGGTGCGGATTCTTAAGATTTAAAAATAGATGATATCGTTTAAAGTCGGATTCTAAAGCATTGTAAATAGATGACTTTGTTCAAGTTGCGGACTCTTATTGTTTAAAAATAGATGATATCGTTTCAAGTCGGATTCTATAGCATTGTAAATAGATGACTTTGTTCAAGTTGAGGAAGCTCAAGGTTAGAAAATAGATGATATTGGTTAAAGTCGGATTCTTAAGCATTGTAAGTACATTACTTTATTACAGTTGCGGATTCTTAAGGTTTGAAAATAGATGGTAATGTTTACAGTCGCATTCTAAAGCATTGTAAATAGATGACTTTGTTCAAGTTGCGGATTCTTAATGTTTGAAAATAGATGATATCGTTTAAAGTCGGATTCTACAGCACTGTAAATTGATAACTTTGTTTAAGTTGCCGATTCTTTAGGTTCGAAAATAGATGATATTGTTACAAGTACGATTCTAAAGCATTGTAAGTAGATGACTTTATTACAGTTGCGGATTCTTTAGGTTTAAAAATAGATGATAATGTTTAAAGTCGCATTCTTAAGCATTGTAAATAGATAGGCTTGTTCCAGTTTCGGATTCTTAAGGTTTGAAAATAGATGATATCGGTTAAAGCCGGATTCTAAAGCATTGTAAGTAGATGACTTTGTTCAAGTTGCCGATTCTTAAAGTTTGAAAATATATTATATCGTTTAAAATCGGATTCCAAATCATTGTAAATAGATGACTTTGTTCAAGTTGCCGATTCTTAAGGTTTGTAAAATATATGATATTGTTCAAATTCGGATTCTAAAGGATTGTAAATAGAGGACTTTGTTCAAGTTGCGGATGCTTAAGGGTTCAAAATAGATGATAATGTTTCAAGTCAGATTCTAAAGCATTGTAAATAGATGACTTTGTTCAAGTTGCGGATTCTTAAGGTTTGAAAATAGATGATATCGTTTAAAGTGTGATTCTAAAGCATTGTAAATAGATGACTTGTTTACGTTGCGGATTTTTAACGTTTGAAAATCGATGATATCGTTTAAAGTCGGATTCTAAAACATTGTAAATAGATGACTTTGTTCAAGTAACGGATACTTAATGTTTGAAAATAGATGATATCGTTTAAAGTCGGATTCTACAGCACTGTAAATAGATAACTTTGTTCAAGTTGCCGATTCTTAAGGTTCGAAAATAGATGATATTGTTTGAAATCGGATTCATAAGCATTGTAAATAGATGACTTTGTTCAAGTTACGTATTCTTAAGGTTTGAAAATAGATGATATCATTTAAAGTCGGATTCTAAAGCATTGTAAATAGATGACTTTGTTCAAGTTGCGGATTGTTTAGGTTTGAAAATATATGATATCGCTTAAAGTCGGATTCCAAAGCATTGTAAATAGATGACTTTGTTGAAGTTGCGGATTCTTTAGGTTGTAAAATAGATTATACCGGTTAAAGTCGGATTCTAAAGCATTGTAAATAGATGACTTTGTTCAAGTGGCGGACTAAAATAGATGATATTGTTACAAGTACGATTCTAAAGCATTGTAAGTAGATGACTTTATTACAGTTGCGGATTCTTTAGGTTTAAAAATAGATGATAATGTTTAAAGTCGCATTCTTAAGCATTGTAAATAGATAGCCTTGTTCCAGTTTCGGATTCTTAAGGTTTGAAAATAGATGATATCGTTTAAAGCCGGATTCTAAAGCATTGTAAGTAGATGACTTTGTTCAAGTTGCCGATTCTTAAAGTTTGAAAATATATTATATCGTTTTAAATCGGATTCCAAATCATTGTAAATAGATGACTTTGTTCAAGTTGCGGATTCTTAAGATTTAAAAATAGATGATATCGTTTAAAGTCGGATTCTAAAGCATTGTAAATAGATGACTTTGTTCAAGTTGCGGACTCTTATTGTTTGAAAATAGATGATATCGTTTCAAGTCGGATTCTATAGCATTGTAAATAGATGACTTTGTTCAAGTTGAGGAAGCTCAAGGTTAGAAAATAGATGATATTGGTTAAAGTCGGATTCTTAAGCATTGTAAGTACATTACTTTATTACAGTTGCGGATTCTTAAGGTTTGAAAATAGATGGTAATGTTTACAGTCGCATTCTAAAGCATTGTAAATAGATGACTTTGTTCAAGTTGCCGATTCTTAATGTTTGAAAATAGATGATATCGTTTAAAGTCGGATTCTACAGCACTGTAAATTGATAACTTTGTTTAAGTTGCCGATTCTTTAGGTTCGAAAATAGATGATATTGTTACAAGTACGATTCTAAAGCATTGTAAGTAGATGACTTTATTACAGTTGCGGATTCTTTAGGTTTAAAAATAGATGATAATGTTTAAAGTCGCATTCTTAAGCATTGTAAATAGATGACTTTGTTCAAGTTGCGGATTCTTAAGGTTTGAAAATAGATGATATCGTTTAAAGCCGGATTCTAAACATTGTAAGTAGATGACTTTGTTCAAGTTGCCGATTCTTAAAGTTTGAAAATATATTATATCGTTTAAAATCGGATTCCAAATCATTGTAAATAGATGACTTTGTTCAAGTTGCGGATTCTTAAGATTTAAAAATAGATGATATCGTTTAAAGTCGGATTCTAAAGCATTGTAAATAGATGACTTTGTTCAAGTTGCGGACTCTTATTGGTTGAAAATAGATGATATCGTTTAAAGTCGGATTCTAAAGCATTGTAAATAGCTGACTTTGTTCAAGTTGCCGATTCTTAAGGTTTGAAAATAGATGATATTGTTTAAAGTCGGATTCTAAAAGATTGTAAATAGATGACTTTGTTCAAGTTCCGGATTCTACACGGTTGAAAATAGATGATAATGTTTAAAGTCAGATTCTAAAGTATTGAAAATAGATGACTTTATACAATTTGCGGATTCTTAATGTTTTAAAATAGATAATATCGTTTAAAGTCGGATTCTAAAGCATTGTAAATAGATGACCTTGTTCAAGGTGCAAATTCTTAAGGTTAGTAAATCGATGATATCGTTAAAAGTCGGATTCTTAAGCATTGTAAATAGATGACTTTGTTCAAGTTGCGGATTCTTGATGTTTGAAAATAGATGATATCGGTCAAAGTCGGATTCTAAAGCATTGTAAATAGATGACTTTGTTACAGTTGCGGACTCTGAAGGTTTGAAAATAGAGGATATCGTTTAAAGTCGGATTCTAAAGCATTGTAAATATATGACTTTGTTCAAGTTGCCGATTCTTAAGATTTGAAAATAGATGATATTGTTTAAAGTCGGATTCTAAATGATCGTAAATAGATGACTTTGTCTAAGTTTCGGATTCTTAAGGTTTGAAAATAGAAGATCATGTTTAAAGTAGGATTCAAAAGCATTGTAAATAGATGACTTTGTTCAAGTTGCGGATTCTTTAGGTTTGAAAATAGATGATATCGTTGAAAGTGTGATTCTAAAGCATTGTAAATAGATGACTTTGTTCAAGTTGCGGATTCTTAAGGTTTGAAAATCGATGATATCGTTTAAAGTCGGATTCTAAAGCATTGTAAATAGATGACTTTGTTCAAGTTGCCGATTCTTAAGCTTTGAAAATAGATGATATCGTTTAAAGTCGGATTCCAAAGGATATTAAATAGATGACTTTGTGCAAGTAACGGATTCTTAAGGTTTAAAAATAGATTATATCGTTTAAAGTCGGATTCTAAAGCATTGTAAATAGATGACTTTGTTCAAGTTGCGAGTTCTTAAGGTTTAAAACTAGATGATATCGTTTTCTGTCGGATACTAAAGCATTGTAAATAGATTACTAAGTGCAAGTTACGTATTCTTAAGGTTTAGAAAATAGATGATATCGTTTAAAGTCGGATTATAAAGCCTTGTAAATAGATGACTTTGTTCAAGTTGCGCATTTTTTAAGTTTGAAAATAGATGATATCGTTTAAAGTCGGATTCTAAAGCATTGTAAATAGATGACTTTGTTCAAGTGGCCGATTCTTAAGGTTTGTAAAATATATGATATTGTTGAAATTCGGATTCTAAAGGATTGTAAATAGAGGACTTTGTTCAAGTTGCGGATGCTTAAGGGTTCAAAATAGATGATAATGTTTCAAGTCAGATTCTAAAGCATTGTAAATAGATGACTTTGTTCAAGTTGCGGATTCTTAAGGTTTGAAAATAGATGATATCGTTTAAAGTGTGATTCTAAAGCATTGTAAATAGATAACTTTGTTTAAGTTGCCGATTTTTTAGGTTCGAAAATAGATGATATTGTTACAAGTACGATTCTAAAGCATTGTAAGTAGATGACTTTGTTCAAGTTGCGGATTCTTAAGGTTTGAAAATAGATGATATCGTTTAAAGCCGGATTCTAAAGCATTGTAAGTAGATGACTTTGTTCAAGTTGCCGATTCTTAAAGTTTGAAAATATATTATATCGTTTAAAATAGGATTCCAAATCATTGTAAATAGATGACTTTGTTCAAGTTGCGGATTCTTAAGATTTAAAAATAGATGATATCGTTTAAAGTCGGATTCTAAAGCATTGTATATTTACAATGCTTTAGAATCCGACTTTAAACGATATCATGACTTTGTTAAAGTTGCGGACTCTTATTGGTTGAAAATAGATGATATCGTTTCAAGTCGGATTCTATAGCATTGTAAATAGATGACTTTGTTCAAGTTGAGGTGGCTCAAGGTTAGAAAATAGAGGATATTAGTTAAAGTCGGATTCTTAAGCATTGTAAGTACATTACTTTATTACAGTTGCGGATTCTTAAGGTGTGAAAATAGATGGTAATGTTTACAGTCGCATTCTAAAGCATTGTAAATAGATGGCTTCGTTCAAGTTGTGCATTCTTGAGGTTTGTGAATAGATGATATCGTTTAAAGTCGGATTCTAAAGAACTTTAAATAGATGACTTTGTTCAAGTTGCGGATTCTTTAGGTTTTTAATAGATGATATCAATTAAAGTCGGATTCTAAAGCATTGTAAATAGATGACTTTGTTCAAGTTGCAGACTCTGAAGGTTTAAAAATAGATGATATCGTTTAAAGTCGGATTTTAAAGCATTGTAAATAGATGACTGTGTTCAAGTTGCTGATTCTTATGGTTTGAAAATTGATGATATCGGTTAAAGTCGGATTCTAAAGCATTGTAAATAGATGACTTTGTTCAAGTTGCGGATTCTTAATGTTTTAAAATAGATGATATAGTTTTAAGTCGGATTCTAAAGCATTGTAAATATATGACTTTGTTACAGTTGCGGAGTCTTAAGGTTTAAATATAGATAATATCGGTTAAAGTCGGATTCTAAAGCATTGTAAATAGATGACTTTGTTCAAGTGGCGGACTAAAATAGATGATATTGTTTAAAGTACGATTCTAAAGCATTGTAAGTAGATGACTTTATTACAGTTGCGGATTCTTTAGGTTTCAAAATAGATGATAATGTTTAAAGTCGCATTCTTAAGCATTGTAAATAGATGACGTTGTTAAAGTTGCGGATTCTTAAGGTTTGAAAATAGATGATATCGTTTAAAGTCGGATTCTAAAGCATTGTAAATAGATGACTTTGTTCAAGGTGCGGATTCTTCAGGTTTGAAAATAGATGATATCGTTTAAAGTCGGATTCTAAAGCATTGTAAATAGATTACTTTGTTCAAGTTGCGGATTCTTAAGGTTTGAAAATAGATGATATCGTTTTAAGTCGGATTCTAAAGCATTGTAAATTGATGACTTTGTTAAAGTTGCGGACTCTTAAGGTTTGAAAATAGATGATATCGTTTAAGATCGGATTCCAAACTATTGAAAATAGATGACTTTGTTCAAGTTGCGGATTCTTTAGGTTTGAAAATAGATGATATCGTTGAAAGTGTGATTCTAAAGCATTGTAAATAGATGACTTTGTTCAAGTTGCGGATTCTTAAGGTTTGAAAATAGATGATATCGTTTAAAGTCGGATTCTAAAGCATTGTAAATCGATGACTGTGTTCAAGTTGCGGATTCTTAAGGTTTGAAAACAGATGATACCGGTTAAAGTCGGATTCTAAAGCATTGTAAATAGATGACTTTGTTCAAGTGGCGGACTAAAATAGATGATATTGTTACACGTACGATTCTAAAGCATTGTAAGTTGATGACTTTATTACAGTTGCGGATTCTTTAAGTTTTAAAATAGATTATAATGTTTTAAGTCGCATTCTTAAGCATTGTAAATAGATGACTTTGTTCAAGTGGCGGATTCTTAAGGTTTGAAAATAGATGATATCGTTTTAAGTCGGATTCTAAAGCATTGTAAATAGATGACTTTGTTCAAGTTGCGGATTCTTAAGGTTTGAAAATAGATGATATCGTTTAAAGTCAGATTCTAAAGCATTGTAAATAGATGACTTTGTTCAAGTTGCGGATTCTTAAGGTTTGAAAATAGATGATATCGTTTTAAGTCGGATTCTAAAGCATTGTAAATTGATGACTTTGTTAAGTTGCGGACTCTTAAGGTTTGAAAATAGATGATATCGTTTAAGTCGGATTCTAAAGCATTGTATATAGATGACATTGTTCAAGTTGCGGATACTTAATGTTTGAAAATAGATGATATCGTTTAAAGTCGGATTCTAAAGCATTGTAATTTGATAACTTTGTTCCAGTTGCGGATTCTTAAGGTTTTAAAATAGATGATATCGTTTAAAGTCGGATTCTAAAGCACTTTAAATAGATGACTTTGTTCAAGTTGCGGATTCTTAAGGTTAGAAAATAGATGATATCGTTTAAAGTCGGATTCTAAAGCATTGTAAATAGATGACTGTGTTCAAGTTGCGGATTCTTAAGGTTTGAAAACAGATGATACCGGTTAAAGTCGGATTCTAAAGCATTGTAAATAGATGACTTTGTTCAAGTGGCGGACTTAAATAGACGATATTGTTACAAGTACGATTCTAAAGACGTGTATGTTTATGACTTTATTACAGTTGCGGATTCTTTAGGTTTGAAAATAGATGATAATGTTTAAAGTCGCATTCTTAAGCATTGTAAATGGATGACTTTGTTCAAGTTGCGGATTCTTAAGGTTTGAAAATAGATGATATCGTTTAAAGTCGGATTCTAAAGCATTGTAAATAGATGACTTTGTTCAAGTTGCGGATTCTTAAGGTTTGAAAATAGATGATATCGTTTAAAGTCAGGTTCTAAAGCATTATAAATAGATGACTTTGTGCAAGTAACGGATTCTTAAGGTTTAAAAATAGATGATATCGTTTAAAGTCGGATTCTAAAGCATTGTAAATAGATGACTTTGTTCAAGTTGCGAGTTCTTAAGGTTTAAAACTAGATGATATCGTTTTCTGTCGGATACTAAAGCATTGTAAATAGATTACTAAGTGCAAGTTACGTATTCTTTAAGGTTTAGAAAATAGATGATATCGTTTAAAGTCGGATTCTAAAGCATTGTAAATAGATGACTTTGTTCAAGTTGCCGATTCTTAAGGTTTGTAAAATATATGATATTGTTGAAATTCGGATTCTAAAGGATTGTAAATAGAGGACTTTGTTCAAGTTGCGAATGCTTAAGGGTTCAAAATAGATGATAATGTTTCAAGTCAGATTCTAAAGCATTGTAAATAGATGACTTTGTTCAAGTTGCGGATTCTTAAGGTTTGAAAATAGATGATATCGTTTAAAGTGTGATTCTAAAGCATTGTAAATAGATGACTTGTTAACGTTGCGGATTCTTAACGTTTGAAAATCGACTATATCGTTTAAAGTCGGATTCTGAAACATTGTAAATAGATGACTTTCTTCAAGTTGCGGATTCTTAATGTTTGAAAAGCGATGATATCGTTTAAAGTCGGATTCTAAAGCATTGTAAATCTTTGACTTTGTTCAAGTTGCGGATTCTTGATGGTTGAAAATAGATGATATCGTTTAAAGTCGGATTCTAAAGCATGGTAAATAGATGACTTTGTTAGAGTTGCGGATCCTTAATGTTTGAAAATAGATAATATCGTTTAAGTCGGATTATAAAGCATTGTAAATTGATGACTTTGTTCAAGTTGCGGATTCTTAATGTTTTAAAATAGATGATATCGTTTCTAGTCGGATTCTAAAGCATTGTAAATAGATGACTTTGTTCCAGTTTCGGATTCTTATGGTTTGAAAATAGATGACTCGTTCAAAGTCGGATTCTGAAGCATTGTAAGTACATTACTTTATTACAGTTGCGGATTCTTAAGGTGTGAAAATAGATGGTAATGTTTACAGTCGCATTCTAAAGCATTGTAAATAGATGACTTCGTTCAAGTTGTGCATTCTTGAGGTTTGAAAATAGATGATATCGTTTAAAGTCGGATTCTAAAGAACTTTAAATAGATGACTTTGTTCAAGTTGCGGATTCTTTAGGTTTTTAATAGATGATATCAATTAAAGTCGGATTCTAAAGCATTGTAAATAGATGACTTTGTTCAAGTTGCAGACTGTGAAGGTTTAAAAATAGATGATATCGTTTAAAGTCGGATTTTAAAGCATTGTAAATAGATGACTGTGTTCAAGTTGCTCATTCTTATGGTTTGAAAATTGATGATATCGGTTAAAGTCGGATTCTAAAGCATTGTAAATAGATGACTTTGTTCAAGTTGCGGATTGTTAATGTTTTAAAATAGATGATATAGTTTTAAGTCGGATTCTAAAGCATTGTAAATAGATGTCTTTGTTACAGTCGCGGATTCTTAAGGTTTAAATATAGATAATATCGGTTAAAGTAAGATTCTAAAGCATTGTAAATAGATGACTTTGTTCAAGTGGCGGACTAAAATAGATGATATTGTTTAAAGTACGATTCGAAAGCATTGTAAGTAGATGACTTTATTACAGTTGCGGATTCTTTAGGTTTCAAAATAGATGATAATGTTTAAAGTCGCATTCTTAAGCATTGTAAATAGATGACGTTGTTAAAGTTGCGGATTCTTAAGGTTTGAAAATAGATGATATCGTTTAAAGTCGGATTCTAAAGCATTGTAAATAGATGACTTTGTTCAAGGTGCGGATTCTTCAGGTTTGAAAATAGATGATATCGTTTAAAGTCGGATTCTAAAGCATTGTAAATAGATGACTTTGGTCAAGTTGCGGATTCTTAAGGTTTGAAAATAGATGATATCGTTTTAAGTCGGATTCTAAAGCATTGTAAATTGATGACTTTGTTAAAGTTGCGGACTCTTAAGGTTTGAAAATAGATGATATCGTTTAAGATCGGATTCCAAACTATTGAAAATAGATGACTTTGTTCAAGTTGCGGATGGTTAAGGTTTGAAAATAGATGATATCGTTTAAAGTCGGATTATAAAGCATTGTAAATAGATTAATTTGTTAGATTAGCGGATCCTTACTGTTTGAAAATAGATGATATCGTTTAAGTCGGATTCTAAAGCATTGTATATAGATGACATTGTTCAAGTTGCGGATACTTAATGTTTGAAAATAGATGATATCGTTTAAAGTCGGATTCTAAAGCATTGTAATTTGATAACTTTGTTCCAGTTGCGGATTCTTAAGGTTTTAAAATAGATGATATCGTTTAAAGTCGGATTCTAAAGCACTTTAAATAGATGACTTTGTTCAAGTTGCGGATTCTTAAGGTTTGAAAACAGATGATACCGGTTAAAGTCGGATTCTAAAGCATTGTAAATAGATGACTTTGTTCAAGTGGCGGACTAAAATAGATGATATTGTTACAAGTACGATTCTAAAGCATTGTAAGTTGATGACTTTATTACAGTTGCGGATTCTTTAGGTTTGAAAATAGATGATAATGTTTAAAGTCGCATTCTTAAGCATTGTAAATGGATGACTTTGTTCAAGTTGCGGATTCTTAAGGTTTGAAAATAGATGATATCGTTTTAAGTCGGATTCTAAAGCATTGTAAATAGATGACTTTGTTCAAGTTGCGGATTCTTAAGGTTTGAAAATAGATGATATCGTTTAAAGTCAGGTTCTAAAGCATTATAAATAGATGACTTTGTGCAAGTAACGGATTCTTAAGGTTTAAAAATAGATGATATCGTTTAAAGTCGGATTCTAAAGCATTGTAAATAGATGACTTTGTTCAAGTTGCGAGTTCTTAAGGTTTAAAACTAGATGATATCGTTTTCTGTCGGATACTAAAGCATTGTAAATAGATTACTAAGTGCAAGTTACGTATTCTTAAGGTTTAGAAAATAGATGATATCGTTTAAAGTCGGATTATAAAGCCTTGTAAATAGATGACTTTGTTCAAGTTGCGCATTTTTTTAAGTTTGAAAATAGATGATATCGTTTAAAGTCGGATTCTAAAGCATTGTAAATAGATGACTTTGTTCAAGTTGCCGATTCTTAAGGTTTGTAAAATATATGATATTGTTGAAATTCGGATTCTAAAGGATTGTAAATAGAGGACTTTGTTCAAGTTGCGGATGCTTAAGGGTTCAAAATAGATGATAATGTTTCAAGTCAGATTCTAAAGCATTGTAAATAGATGACTTTGTTCAGGTTGCGGAATCTTAAGGTTTCAAAATAGATGATATCGTTTAAAGTGTGATTCTAAAGCATTGTAAATAGATGACTTGTTTACGTTGCGGATTCTTAACGTTTGAAAATCGATGATATCGTTTAAAGTCGGATTCTGAAACATTGTAAATAGATGACTTTGTTCAAGTCGCGGATACTTAATGTTTGAAAATAGATGATATCGTTTAAAGTCAGGTTCTAAAGCATTGTAAATTGATGACTTTGTTCAAGTTGCGGATTCTTAAGGTTTGAAAATAGATGATATCGTTTTAAGTCAGATTCTAAAGCATTGTAAATTGATGACTTTGTTAAAGTTGCGGACTCTTAAGGTTTGAAAATAGATGATATCGTTTAAGATCGGATTCCTAACTATTGAAAATTGATGACTTTGTTAAGTTGCGGATTCTTAAGGTTTGAAAATAGATGATATCGTTTAAAGTCGGATTCTACAGCATTGTAAATAGATGACTTTGTTCAAGTGGCCGATTCTTAAAGTTTGAAAATAGATGATATCGTTTAAAGTCGGATTCTAAATCATTGTAAATAGATGACTTTGTTCAAGTTGCGGATTCTTAATGTTTGAAAATAGATGATATAGTTTAAAGTTGGATTCTAAAGCATTGTAAATAGATTACTTTGTTCAAGTGGCGGATTCTTAAGGTTTAAAAATAGATAATATCGTGTAAAGTCGGATTCTAAAGCATTGTAAATAGATGACTTTGTTCAAGGGGCGGACTAAAATAGAGTATATTGTTTAAAGTCGGATTCTAAAGCATTGTACGTAGATGACTTTATTACAGTTGCGGGTTCTTTAGGTTTGAAAATAGATGATAATTTTTAAAGTCGAATTCTAAAGCATTGTAAATAGATGACTTTGTTCATGTTGCGGATTCTTAAGGTTTGAAAATAGTTGATATCGTTTAAAGTCGGATTCTTAAGCATTGTAAATAGATGACTTTGTTCAAGTTGCGGATTCTTAAGGTTGGAAAATAGATGATATCGTTTAAAGTTGGATTCTAAAGCATTGTAAATAGATGACTTTGTACAAGTTGCGCATTCTTAAGGTTTGAAAATAGATGATATCGTTTTAAGTCAGGTTCTAAAGCATTATAAATAGATGACTTTGTGCAAGTAACGGATTCTTAAGGTTTAAAAATAGATGATATCGTTTAAAGTCGGATTCTAAAGCATTGTAAATAGATGACTTTGTTCAAGTTGCGAGTTCTTAAGGTTTAAAACTAGATGATATCGTTTTCTGTCGGATACTAAAGCATTGTAAATAGATTACTAAGTGCAAGTTACGTATTCTTAAGGTTTAGAAAATAGATGATATCGTTTAAAGTCGGATTATAAAGCCTTGTAAATAGATGACTTTGTTCAAGTTGCGCATTTTTTTAAGTTTGAAAATAGATGATATCGTTTAAAGTCGGATTCTAAAGCATTGTAAATAGATGACTTTGTTCAAGTTGCCGATTCTTAAGGTTTGTAAAATATATGATATTGTTGAAATTCGGATTCTAAAGGATTGTAAATAGAGGACTTTGTTCAAGTTGCGGATGCTTAAGGGTTCAAAATAGATGATAATGTTTCAAGTCAGATTCTAAAGCATTGTAAATAGATGACTTTGTTCAGGTTGCGGAATCTTAAGGTTTCAAAATAGATGATATCGTTTAAAGTGTGATTCTAAAGCATTGTAAATAGATGACTTGTTTACGTTGCGGATTCTTAACGTTTGAAAATCGATGATATCGTTTAAAGTCGGATTCTGAAACATTGTAAATAGATGACTTTGTTCAAGTCGCGGATACTTAATGTTTGAAAATAGATGATATCGTTTAAAGTCAGGTTCTAAAGCATTGTAAATTGATGACTTTGTTCAAGTTGCGGATTCTTAAGGTTTGAAAATAGATGATATCGTTTTAAGTCAGATTCTAAAGCATTGTAAATTGATGACTTTGTTAAAGTTGCGGACTCTTAAGGTTTGAAAATAGATGATATCGTTTAAGATCGGATTCCTAACTATTGAAAATTGATGACTTTGTTAAGTTGCGGATTCTTAAGGTTTGAAAATAGATGATATCGTTTAAAGTCGGATTCTACAGCATTGTAAATAGATGACTTTGTTCAAGTGGCCGATTCTTAAAGTTTGAAAATAGATGATATCGTTTAAAGTCGGATTCTAAATCATTGTAAATAGATGACTTTGTTCAAGTTGCGGATTCTTAATGTTTGAAAATAGATGATATAGTTTAAAGTTGGATTCTAAAGCATTGTAAATAGATTACTTTGTTCAAGTGGCGGATTCTTAAGGTTTAAAAATAGATAATATCGTGTAAAGTCGGATTCTAAAGCATTGTAAATAGATGACTTTGTTCAAGGGGCGGACTAAAATAGAGTATATTGTTTAAAGTCGGATTCTAAAGCATTGTACGTAGATGACTTTATTACAGTTGCGGGTTCTTTAGGTTTGAAAATAGATGATAATTTTTAAAGTCGAATTCTAAAGCATTGTAAATAGATGACTTTGTTCATGTTGCGGATTCTTAAGGTTTGAAAATAGTTGATATCGTTTAAAGTCGGATTCTTAAGCATTGTAAATAGATGACTTTGTTCAAGTTGCGGATTCTTAAGGTTGGAAAATAGATGATATCGTTTAAAGTTGGATTCTAAAGCATTGTAAATAGATGACTTTGTACAAGTTGCGCATTCTTAAGGTTTGAAAATAGATGATATCGTTTTAAGTCGGATTCTAAAGCATTGTTAATTGATGACTTTGTTCAAGTTGCGGACTCTTAAGGTTTGAAAATAGATGATATCGTTTAAGATCGGATTCCAAACTATTGAAAATAAATGACTTTGTTCAAGTTGCGGATTCTTAAGTTTTGGAAATCGATGATATCTTTTAAAGTCAGATTCTAAAGCATTGTAAATAGATGACTTTGTTCAAGTTGCGGATTCTTGATGTTTTAAAATAGATGATATCGTTTAAAGTCGGATTCTAAAGCATTGTAAATAGATTACTTTGTTAGAGTTGCGGATCCTTACTGTTTGAAAATAGATGATATCGTTTAAGGCGGATTCTAAAGCATTGTATATAGATGACATTGTTCAAGTTGCGGATACTTAATGTTTGAAAATAGATGATATCGTTTAAAGTCGGATTCTAAAGCATTGTAATTTGATGACTTTGTTCCAGTAGCGGATTCTTAAGGTTTGAAAGTAGATGATATCGTTTAAAGTCGGATTCTAAAGCACTTTAAATTAATGACTTTGTTCAAGTTGCGGATTCTTAAGGTTTGAAAATAGATGATATCGTTTAAAGTCGGATTCTAAAGCATTGTAAATAGATGACTTTGTTCAAGTTGCGGATTCTTGATGTTTGAAAATAGATGATATAGTTTAAAGTCGGATTTTAAAGCATTGTAAATAGATGACTTTGTTCAAGTTGCGGATTCTTAGGGTTTGAAAATAGATGATATCGTTTAAAGTCGGATTCTAAAGCATTGTAAATAGATGACTCTGTATTCAAGTTGCGGACTAAAATAGATGATATTGTTTAAAGTACGATTCTAAAGCATTGTAAGTAGATGACTTCATTACAGTTGCGGATTCTTAAGGTTTGAAAATAGATGATAATGTTTAAAGTCGCATTCTAAAGCATTGTAAATAGATGACTTTGTTCAAGTTGCGGATTCTTAAGGTTTGGCAATAGATGAAATCGTTTAAAGTCGGATTCTAAAGCATTGTAAACAGATGACTTCGTTCAAGTTGCCGATTCTTAAGCTTTGAAAATAGATGATATCGTTTAAAGTCGGATTACAAAGCATTGTAAATGGACGACTTTGTTCAAGTGGCGGATTCTTCAGGTTTGAAAATAGATGATATCGTTTAATGTCGTATACTAAAGCATTGTAAATAGATTACTAAGTTCAAGTTACGTATTCTTAAGGTGTCAAAATAGATTATATCGTTTAATATAAGATTAGAAAGCATTGTAAATAGATGACTTTGTTCAAGTTGCGGATCTTTTAGGTTTGAAAATAGATGATATCGTTTAAAGTCGGATTCTAAAGCATTGTAAATAGATGATATTGTTCAAGTTGCCAATTCTTAAGGTTTGTAAAATATATGATATTGTTGCCATACGGATTCTACCCGATTGTAAATAGATGACTTTGTTCATGTTGCGGATTCTTTAGAGTTGAAAATAGATGATAATGTTTAAAGTGTGATTCTGAAGCATTGTAAATAGATGACTTGTTCAAGTTGCCGATTCTTAAGCTTGGAAAATAGATGATATCGTTTAAAGTCGGATTCTAAAGCACTGTAAATCGATGACTTTGTTCAAGTTGCCGATTCTTAATGTTCGAAAATAGATGATATCGTTTAAAGTCGGATTCTAAAGCATTGTAAATAGATGACTTTGTTTAAGTTGCTGATACTTAAGGATTCAAAATAGATAGTATCGTTTAAAGTCGGATTCTAAAGCATTGTCAATAGATGACTTTGTTCAAGTTGCGGATTCTTAAGGTTGGAAAATAGATGATATCGTTTAAAGTCGGATTCTAAAGCATTGTAAATAGATGACTTTGGTCAAGTTGCGGATACGTAAGGTTTAAAAATAGATGATATCGTGGAATGTCGGATTCTAAAGCATTGTAAATAGATGACATTGTTAGAGTTGCGGATTCTTAATGTTTGAAAATAGATGATATCGTTTAAGTCGGATTCTAAAGCATTGTAAATAGATGACTTTGTTCAAGTTGCAGATACTTAATGTTTGAAAATAGATGATATTGTTTAAAGTCGGATTCTAAAGAATTGTAAATAGATGACTTTGTTTAAGTTGCGGATTCTTAATGTTTTAAAATAGATGATATCGTTTAAAGTCAGATTCTAAAGCATTGTAAATAGATATTTTGGTCAAGTTGCGGAGTCTAAATGTTTGAAAATAGATGATATCGTTTCAAGTCTGATTCTAAAGTATTGTAAATAGATGACTTTGTTGAAGTTGCCGATTCTCAAGGTTTGAAAATAGATGATATTGTTTATAGTCGGATTCTAAAGCATTGTAAGTAGATGACTTTATTACAGTTGCGGATTCTTAAGCTTTGAAAATAGATGATAATGTTTAAAGTCGCATTCTAAAGCATTGTAAATTGATGACTTTGTTCAAATTGCGGATTCTTAAGGTTTGAAAATATATGATATCGTTTAAAGTCGGATCCTAAAGCATTGTAAATAGATGTCTTTGTTCAAGTTGCACCGTCTAAAGGTTTGAAAATAGATGATATCGTTTCAAGTCGAATTCTAAAGCATTGTAAATAGATGACTTTGTTCAAGTTGCCGATTCTCCCGGTTTGAAAATAGATGATATTGTTTTAAGTCAGATGCTAAAGCATTGTAAGTAGATGACTTTATTACAGTTGCGGATTCTTAAGGTTTGAAAATAGATGATAATGTTTAAAGTCGGATTCTAAAGCATTGTAAATAGATGACTTTGTTCAAGTGTCCGATTCTTAAGGTTTAAAAATAGATGAGGACGTTCAAAGTCGCATTCTAAAGCATTGTAAATAGATGACTTTGTCAAAGTTGCGGATTCTTAATGTTTGAAAATAGATGATATCGTTTACCGTGGGACTCTAAAGCATTGTAAATAGATGACTTTGGTCAAGTTGCGGATTCTTAATGTTTGAAAATAGATGATATCGTTTAAAGTCGGATGCTAAAGCATTGTAAGTTGATGACTTTATTACAGTTGCGGATTCTTAAGGTTTGAAAATAGATGATAATGTTTAAAGTCGCATTCTAAAGCATTGTAAACAGATGACTTTTTGCAAATTGCGGATATTTAATGTTTGAAAATAGATGATATCGTTTAAAGACGGATTCTAAAGCATTGTAAGTAGATGACTTTATACAGTTGCGGTTTCTTAAGGTTTTAAAAAAGATGATAATGTTTAAAGTCGCATTCTAAAGCTTTGTAAATAGATGACTTTGTTCAAGTTGCCGATTCTAACGGTTTGAAAATAGATGATATTGTTTAAAGTCGGATTCTAAAGCATTGTAAATAGATGACTTTGTTCAAGTTGCGGATTCTAAAGGTTTGAACTTAGATGATATCGTTTAACGTCGGATTCTAAAGCATTGTAAATAGATGACTTTGTTCAAGTTGCGGATTCTTAAGGTTTGAAAATAGATGATATCGTGTAAAGTCGGATTCTAAAGCATTGTAAATAGATGACTTTGGTCAAGTTGCGCATTCTCAAGGTTGGAAAATAGATGATATCGTTGAAAGTCGGATTCTAAAGCATTGTAAATAGATGACTTTGGTGAAGTTGCGGATACTTAAGGTTTAAAAATAGATGCTATCGTGGAAAGTCGGATTCTAAAGCATTGTAAGTAGATGACATTGTAAGAGTTGTGGATTCTTAATGTTTGAAAATAGATGATATCGTTTAAGTTGGATTCTAAAGCATTGTAAATAGATGACTTTGTTCAAGTTGCGGATACTTAATGTTTGAAAATAGATGATATTGTTTAAAGTCGGATTCTAAAGCATTGTAAATAGATGACTTTGTTTAAGTTGCGGATTCTGAATGTTTGAAAATAGATGATATCGGTTAAAGTCGGATTCTAAAGCATTGTAAGTAGATGACTTTCTTCAAGTTGCGAGTTGTTTAGGTTAAAAAGTAGATGATATCGTTTAATGTCGGATACTAACGCATTGTAAATAGATGACTTTGTTTAAGTTGCGGATTCTTAATGTCTGAAAATAGATGATATCGTTTAAAGTCGGATTCTAAAGCATTGTAAATAGATGAATTTGTTTAAGTTGCGTATTCTTAATGTTTGAAAATAGATGATAATGTTTAAAGTCGCATTCTAAAGCATTGTAAATTGATGACTTTGTTCAAATTGCGGATTCTTAAGGTTTGAAAATATATGATATCGTTTAAAGTCGGATCCTAAAGCATTGTAGATAGATGTCTTTGTTCAAGTTGCGGATTCTTAAGGTTTAAAAATAGATTATATCGTTTACAGTCGGATTCTAAAGCATTGTAAATAGATACTTTGTTCAAGTTGCACCGTCTAGAGGTTTGAAAATAGATGATATCGTTTCAAGTCAGATTCTAAAGCATTGTAAATAGATGACTTTGTTAAAGTTGCGGATTCTAAAGGTTTGAACCTAGATGATATCGTTTAAAGTCGGATTCTAAAGCATTGTAAATAGATGACTTTGTTCAAGTTGCGGATTCTTAAGGTTTGAAAATAGATTCTATTGTTTAAAGTCGGATTCAAAAGCATTGTAAATAGATGACTTTGTTCAAGTTGCGGATGGTTAAGGTTTAAAAATAGATGATATCGTTGACAGTCGGATTCTAAAGCATTGTAAATAGAGGACTTTGTTCAAGTTGCGGATTCTTAAGGTTTGAAAATAGATGATATCGTTTAAAGTGTGATTCTAAAGCATTGTAAATAGATGACTTTGTTCAAGTTGCGGATTCTTTAGATTTAAAAATAGATGATATCGTTGAAAGTCGGATTCTAAAGTATTGTAAATAGATGACTTTGTTCAAGTGTCCGATTCTTAATGTTTGAAAATAGCTGATATCGTTCAAAGTCAGATTCTACAGCATTGTAAATAGATGACTTTGTTCAAGTTGCGGATTCTTAATGTTTGAAAATTGATGATATCGTTTACGGTCGGATTCTAAAGCCTTTTAAATAGATGACTTTGGTCAAGTTGCGGATGCTTAATGTTTGAAAATAGATGATATTGTTTAAAGTCGGATGCTAAAGCATTGTAAGTAGATGACTTTATTACAGTTGCGGATTCTTAAGGTTTGAAAATAGATGATAATGTTTAAAGTTGTATTCTAAAGCATTGTTAATCGATGACTTTGTTCAAATTGCGGATTCTTAAGGTTTGAAAATAGATGATATCGTTTAAAGTCGGTATCTAAAGCATTGTAAATAGATGACTTTGTTCAAGTTGCGGATTCTTAAGGTTTAGACCTAGATAGTATCGTTTAAAGTCGGATTCCAAAGCATTGTAAATAGATGACTTTGTTCAAGTTGCAGATTCTTAAGGTTTGAAAATAGATGATAATGTTTACAGTCGTCTTCTAAAGCATTGTAAATAGATGACTTTGGTCAAGTTGCGCATTCTCAAGGTTAGAAAATAGATGATATTGTTTATAGTCCGATTCTAAAGCATTGTAAGTAGATGACTTTATTACAGTTGCGAATTCTTAAGCTTTGAAAATAGATGATAATGTTTAAAGTCGCATTCTAAAGCATTATAAATAGATGACTTTGTTCAAGTTGCAGATTCTGAAGGTTGGAAAATAGATGATATCGTTTAAAGTCGGATTCTAAAGCATTGTAAATAGATGTCTTTGTTCAAGTTGCGGATTCTTAAGGTTTAAAAATAGATTATATCGTTTAAAGTCGGATTATAAAGCATTGTTAATAGATACTTTGTTCAAGTTGCACCGTCTAAAGGTCTGAAAATAGATGATATCGTTTCAAGTCGGATTCTAAATCATTGTAAATAGATGACTTTGTTCAAGTTGCCGATTCTCCAGGTTTGAAAATAGATGATATTGTTTAAAGTCGGATTCTAAAGCATTGTAAATAGATGACTTTGTTCAAGTTGGTGGATTCTTAGGGTTTGAAAATAGATGATATCGTTTAAAGTCGGATTCTAAAGCATTGTAAATAGATGACTTTGTTCAAGTTTCGGATTCTTAGGGTTTGAAAATAGATGTTATCGTTTAAAGTTCGATTCTAAAGCATTGTAAATAGATGACTTTGTTTAAGTTGCTGATTCTTAAGGATTCAAAATAGATAGTATCGTTTAAAGTTGGATTCTAAAGCATTGTAAATAGATGACTTTGTTCAAGTTGCGGATTCTTAAGGTTTGAAAATAGATGATATCGTTTAAAGTCGGATTCTAAAGCATTGTAAATAGATGACTTTGGTGAAGTTGCGGATACTTAAGGTTTAAAAATAGATGATATCGTGGAATGTCGGATTCTACAGCATTGTAAATAGATGACATTGTTAGAGTTGTGGATTCTTGATGTTTGAAAATAGATGATATCGTTTAAGTCGGATTCTAAAGCATTGTAAATAGATGACTTTGTTCAAGTTGCGGATACTTAATGTTTGAAAATAGATGATATTGTTTAAAGTCGGATTCTAAAGCATTATAAATAGATGACTTTGTTTAAGCGTGCGGATTCTTAATGTTTTAAAATAGATGATATCGTTTAAAGTCGGATTCTAAAGCATTGTAAATAGATATTTTGGTCAAGTTGCGGAGTCTAAAGGTTTGAAAATAGATGATATCGTTTCAAGTCTGATTCTAAAGTATTATAAATAGATGACTTTGTTACAGTTGCGCATTCTTAAGGTTTGAAAATAGATGATATCGTTTAAAGTCGGATTCTAAAGCATTGTAAATAGATTACTTTGTTCAAGTTGCGGATTCTTTGTGTTTGAAAATAGATGATATCGTTTAAAGTCGGATTCTAAAGCATTGTAAATAGATGACTTTGTTCAACTTGCGGATTCTTAAGGTTTGAAAATAGATGATATTGTTTAAAATCGGATTCTAAAGCATTGTAAATAGATGACTTTGTTCAAGTTGCAGATGGTTAAGGTTTAAAAATAGATGATATCGTTGAAAGTCGGATTCTAAAGCATTGTAAATAGAGGACTTTGTTCAAGTTGCGGATTCTTAAGGTTTGAAAATAGATTATATCGTTTAAAGTGTGATTCTAAAGCATTGTAAATAGATGACTTTGTTCAAGTTGCGGATTCTTTAGGTTTAAAAATAGATGATATCGTTGAAAGTCAGGTTCTAAAGCATTATAAATAGATGACTTTGTGCAAGTGTCCGATTCTTAAGGTTTGAAAATAGCTGATATCGTTCAAAGTCGGATTCTACAGCATTGTAAATAGATTACTTTGTTTAAGGGTGCGGATTCTTAATGTTTTAAAATAGATGATATCGTTTAAAGTCGGATTCTAAAGCATTGTAAATAGATATTTTGGTCAAGTTGCGGAGTCTAAAGGTTTGAAAATAGATGATATCGTTTCAAGTCTGATTCTAAAGTATTATAAATAGATGACTTTGTTCAAGTTGCGCATTCTTAAGGTTTGAAAATAGATGATATCGTTTAAAGTCGGATTCTAAAGCATTGTAAATAGATTACTTTGTTCAAGTTGCGGATTCTTTGTGTTTGAAAATAGATGATATCGTTTAAAGTCGGATTCTAAAGCATTGTAAATAGATTACTTTGTTCAAGTTGCGGATTCTTAAGGTTTGAAAATAGATGATATCGTTTAAAATCGGATTCTAAAGCATTGTAAATAGATGACTTTGTTCAAGTTGGTGATTCTTAAGGTTTGAAAATAGATGATATCGTTTAAAGTCGGATTCTAAAGCATTGTAAATAGATGATATTGTTCAAGTTGCTAATTCTTAAGGTTTAAAAATAGATGATATCGTTTATAGTCGGATTCTAAAGCATTGTAAATAGATGACTTTGTTCAAGTGGCCGATTCTTAAGGTTTGAAAATGAATGATATCGTTTAAAGTCGGATTCTAAAGCATTGTAAATAGATGACTTTGTTCCAGTTGCGCATTCTTAATGTTTGAAAATAGATGATATCGTTTAAAGTCGGATTCTAAAGCATTGTAAATAGATGACTTTGTTCAAGTTGCGGATTCTTAAGGTTTGAAAATAGATGATATCGTTTAAAGTCGGATTCTAAAGCATTGTAAATAGATGACTTTGTTCAAGTTGCGCATTCTTAAGGTTTAAAAATAGATGATATCGTTTAAAGTCGGATTCTAAAGCATTGTAAATAGATTACTTTGTTCAAGTTGCGGATTCTTTGTGTTTGAAAATAGATGATATCGTTTAAAGTCGGATTCTAAAGCATTGTAAATAGATGACTTTGTTCAAGTTACGGATTCTTAAGGTTTGAAAATAGATGATATCGTTTAAAATCGGATTCTAAAGCATTGTAAATAGATGACTTTGTTCAAGTTGGTGATTCTTAAGGTTTGAAAATAGATGATATCGTTTAAAGTCGGATTCTAAAGCATTGTAAATAGATGATATTGTTCAAGTTGCAAATTCTTAAGGTTTAAAAATAGATGATATCGTTTATAGTCGGATTCTAAAGCATTGTAAATAGATGACTTTGTTCAAGTTGCCGATTCTTAATGTTTGAAAATAGATGATATCGTTTAAAGTCGGATTCTACAGCATTGTAAATAGATTACTTTGTTCAAGTTGCATACTCTTAAGGTTTGAAAATAGATGATATCGTTTAAAGTCGGATTCTACAGCATTGTAAATAGATGACTTTGTTCAAGTTGCGGATTCTTAATGTTTGAAAATAGATGATATCGTTTAAAGTATGATTCTAAAGCAGTATAAATAGTGAACTTTGTTCAAGTTGCCGATTCTTAAAGTTTGAAAATAGATTATATTGTTTAAAGTCGTATTCTAAAGCATTGTAAATAGATGACTTTGTTCAAGTTGCCGATTCTTAAGGTTCGACAATAGATGATATCGTTTAAAGTCGGATTCTAAAGCATTGTAAATAGATTACTTTGTTTAAGTTGCCGATTCTTAAAGTTTGAAAATAGATGATATCGTGTAAAGTCAGATTCTAAAGAATCGTAAATACATGACTTTGTTGAAGTTGCCGATTCGTAAGCTTTGGAAATAGATGATATTGTTTAAAGTCGGATTCTAAAGCATTGTAAATAGATGACTTTGTTCAAGTTGCCGAGACTTTAGGTTTCGAAAACAGATGATATCGTTTAAAGTCGTATTCTTTAGCATCGTAAATAGATGACTTTGTTCAAGTTGCGGATTCTTAAGGTTTGAAAAAAGTATGATATCGTGTAAAGTCGGATTCTAAAGCATTGTAAATAGATCACTTTGTTCAAGTTGCCTATCTTAAGGTTTGAGAATAGATGATATCGTTTAAAGTCGGATTCTAAAGCATCGTAAATAGATTGCTTTGTTCAAGTTGCCAATTCTTAAGGTTCGAAAATAGATGATATCGTTTAAAGTCGGATAATAAAGCATTTTAAATAGATGACTTTGTGCAAGTTTCGGATTCTTAAGGTTTGAAAATAGATGATATTTTTAAAGTCGGATTCTAAAGAATTGTAAATAGATGACTTTGTTCAAGTTACCGATTCTTAAGCTTTGAAAAATAGATGATATCGTTTACAGTCGGATTCTACAGCATTGTAAATAGATGACTTTGTTCAAGTTGCCGATTCTACAGGTTTGAGAATAGATGATATTGTTTAAAGTCGGATTCTAAAGCATTGTAAGAAGATGACTTTGTTCAAGTTTCGAGTGGTTAAGGGTTAAAAATAGATGATATCGTTTAATGTAGGATTCTAAAGCATTGTAAATAAATGACTTTGTTTAAGTTGCCGATACTAAAAGTTTGAGAATAGATGATATCGTTTAAAGTCGGATTCTAAAGCATCGTAAATAGATTGCTTTGTTCAAGTTGCCGATTCTTAAGGTTTGAAAGTAGATTATATCGTGTAAAGTCGGATTCTAAAGCATCGTAAATAGATGACTTTGTTCAAGTTGCGGATTCTTAAGGTTAGAAAATAGATTATATCGTGTAAAGTCGGATTCTAAAGCATTGTAAATAGATGACTTTGTTCAAGTTGCCTATTCTTAAGGTTTGATAATAGATGATATCGTTTAAAGTCAGATTCTAAAGAATTGTAAATATATGACTTTGTTCAAGTTCTAGATTCTTTAGGTAGAAACTAGATAATATTGTTTAAAGTCGGATCATAAAGCATTGTAAATAGATGACTTAGTTCAAGTTGCGAATTCTTAAGGTTTGAAAATAGATGATATTGGTTTTAGTCGTGTTCTAAAGCATTGTAAATAGATGACTTTGTTCAAGTTACCGATTCTTAACGTTTGAGAATAGATGATATCGTTTAAAGTCGGATTCTAAAGCATTGTAAATAGATGACTTAGTTCAAGTTGCCGATTCTTAAGGTTTGAAAATAAATGATATCCTTTAAAGTCGGATTCTAAAGCATTGTAAATAGATGACTTTGTTCAAGTTGCCGATTCGTAAGGTTTGAAACTTGAATATATCGTTTAAAGTCGGATTCTAAAGCATTGTAAATAGATGACTTTGTTCAAGTTGCCGATTCTTTAGCTTTGAAAATAGATAATATTGTTTAAAGTCGGATTCTAAAGAATTATAAATAGATTACTTTATTCAAGTTGCCGATTCTAAAGGTTTGCGAATTCTTAAGGTTTGAAAATAGATGATATTGTTTTAAAGCGGGTTCTAAAGAATGGTAAATTCATGATTCTTAAGGTTTTATAATAGATGATATCGTCTAAAGTATGATTCTAAAGCATTGCGTATTCTTAAGGTTTGAAAATAGATGATATCGTTTAAAGTCGGATTGTAAAGCATTGTAAATAGATGACTTTGTTCAAGTTGCCGATTCTAAAGGTTTGCGAATTCTTAAGGTTTGAAAATAGATGATATCGTTTTATGTCAGATTCTAAAGCAGTATAAATAGATAACCTTGTTCAGATGACTTTGTTCAAGTTGCCGATTCTTAAGGTTCGAAAATAGATGATATCGTTTAAAGTCGGATTCTAAAGCATTGTAAATAGATTACTTTGTTTAAGTTGCCGATTCTTAAAGTTTGAAAATAGATGATATCGTGTAAAGTCGGATTCGAAAGCATTGTAAATAGATTACTTTGTTAAAGTTACCGATTCTTAAGGTTTGAGAATAGATGATATCGTTTAAAGTCGGATTCTAAAGCATTGTAAATAGATGACTTTGTTCAAGTTGCGAGTTGTTTAGGTTTAAAAGTAGATTATATCGTTTAAAGTATGATTCTAAAGCATTGTAAATAGATTACTTTGTTTAAGTTGCCGATTCTTAAGGTTTGACAATAGATGATATCGTTTAAAGTCAGATTCTAAAGCAGTATAAATAGATAACTTTGTTAAAGTTGCCGATTCGTAAGGTTTGAAACTAGATTATATCGTTTAAAGTTGCCGATTCTTAAGGTTTGCGAATTCTTAAGGTTTGAAAATAGATGATATTGTTTTAAGTCGGGTTCTAAAGAATGGTAAATCCATGACTTTGTTCAAGTTGCCGATTCTTAAGGTTTTAGAATAAATGATATCGTTTAAAGTATTATTCTAAAGCATTGTAAATAGATGACTTAGTTCAAGTTGCCGATTCTTAAGGTTTGAAAATAGATGATATCGTTGAAAGTCGGATTCTAAAGAATTGTAAATAGATTACTTTGTTCAAGTTGCTGATTCCTAAGGTTTAAAAATAGATGATATTGTTTAAAGTCAGATTCTAAAGGATTGTAAATCGATGACTTTGTTCAAGTTGCCGATTCTTAAGGTTTGAAAATAGATGATCTCGTTTAAAGTCGGATTGTAAAGCATTCTAAATAGATGACTTTGTTCAAGTTGCCGATTCGAAAGGTTTGAGAAGTAATGATATCGTTTAAAGTCGGATTCTAAAGCATTGTAAATAGATGACTTTGTTAAAGTTGCCGATACTTGAAGTTTGAAAATAGATGATATCGTGAAAAGTACGATTCTAAAGCATTGTAAATAGATTACTTCGTTCAAGTTGCTGATTCTTAAGGTTTGAAAATAGATGATATTGTTGAAAGTCGGATTCTAAAGCATCGTAAATAGATGACTTTGTTCAAGTTGCCAATTCGTAAGCTTTGAAAATAGATTATATTGTTTAAAGTTGGATTCTAAAGCATTGTAAATAGATTACTTCGTTCAAGTTGCCGATTCGTAAGGTTTTAAAATAGATGATATCGGTTAAAGTCGGATTCGAAAGCATTGTAAATAGATGACTTTGTTCAAGTTGCAGATTCTTAAGGTTTGAAAATAGATGATATCGTTTAAAGTCGGATTCTAAAGCATTGTAAATAGATGACTTTGTTCAAGTTACCGATTCTTAAGGTTTGAGAATAGATGATATCGTTAAAGTATGATTCTAAAGCATTGTAAATAGATGACTTAGTTTAAGTTGCCGATTCTTAAGGTTTGAAAATAGATGATATTGTTAAAAGTCGGATTCTAAAGCATCGTAAATAGATGACTTTGTTCAAGTTGCCAATTCGTAAGCTTTGAAAATAGATGATATCGTTTAAAGTCGGATTCTAAAGCATTGTAAATAGATGACCTTTTTCAAGTTGCGGATTCTTAATGTTTGAACATAGACGATATCGTTTAAAGTCGGATTCTAAAGCATTGTAAATAGATGACTTTGTACAAGTTGCGGATTCTTAATGTTTGAAAATAGATGATATAGTTTAAAGTCGGATTCTAAAGCATTGTAAATAGATAACTTTGTTCAAGTTGCGGATTCTTAAAGTTTTAAAATAGATGATATCGTTCAAAGTCGGATACTAAAGCATTGTAAATAGATGACTTTGTTCAAGTGGCGGACTCTTAAGGTTTGAAAATAGCTGATATTGTTTAAAGTACGATTCTAAAGCATTGTAAGTAGATGACTTTATTACAGTTGCGGATTCTTTAGGTTTGAAAATAGATGATAATGTTTAAAGTCGCATTCTAAAGCATTGTAAATAGATGACTTTGTTCAAGTTGCCGATTCGTAAGGTTTGAAAATAGATGATATCGGTTAAAGTCGGATTCGAAAGCATTGTAAATAGATGACTTTGTTCAAGTTGCAGATTCTTAAGGTTTGAAAATAGATGATATCGTTTAAAGTCGGATTCTAAAGCATTGTAAATAGATGACTTTGTTCAAGTTACCGATTCTTAAGGTTTGAGAATAGATGATATCGTTAAAGTATGATTCTAAAGCATTGTAAATAGATGACTTAGTTTAAGTTGCCGATTCTTAAGGTTTGAAAATAGATGATATTGTTAAAAGTCGGATTCTAAAGCATCGTAAATAGATGACTTTGTTCAAGTTGCCAATTCGTAAGCTTTGAAAATAGATGATATCGTTTAAAGTCGGATTCTAAAGCATTGTAAATAGATGACCTTTTTCAAGTTGCGGATTCTTAATGTTTGAACATAGACGATATCGTTTAAAGTCGGATTCTAAAGCATTGTAAATAGATGACTTTGTACAAGTTGCGGATTCTTAATGTTTGAAAATAGATGATATAGTTTAAAGTCGGATTCTAAAGCATTGTAAATAGATAACTTTGTTCAAGTTGCGGATTCTTAAAGTTTGAAAATAGATGATATCGTTCAAAGTCGGATACTAAAGCATTGTAAATAGATGACTTTGTTCAAGTGGCGGACTCTTAAGGTTTGAAAATAGCTGATATTGTTTAAAGTACGATTCTAAAGCATTGTAAGTAGATGACTTTATTACAGTTGCGGATTCTTTAGGTTTGAAAATAGATGATAATGTTTAAAGTCGCATTCTAAAGCATTGTAAATAGATGACTTTGTTCAAGTTGCTGATTCTTCAGGTTTGAAAATAGATGATATCGTTTAAAGTCGGATTCTAAAGCATTGTAAATATATGACTTTGTTCAAGTTGCGCATTCTTAAGGTTTGAAAATAGATGATATCGTTTAAAGTCGGATTCTAAAGCATTGTAAATAGATGCCTTTGTTCAAGTTGCGGATTCTTAAGGTTTAAAAATAGATGATATCGTTCAAAGTCGGATTCTAAAGCATTGTAAATAGATGACTTTGTTATAGCTGCCGCTTTTTAAGGTTTGAAAATAGATGATATCGTTTAAAGTCGGATTCTAAAGCATTGTAAATAGATGACTTTGTTCCAGTTGCGGATTCTTAATGTTTGAAAATAGATGATATCGTTTAAAGTCTGATTCCTAAGCATTGTAAATAGATGACTTTGTTCAAGTTGCGGATTCTTAAGGTTTGAAAATAGATGATATCGTTTAAAGTCGGATTCTAAAGCATTGTAAATAGATGATATTGTTCAAGTTGCAAATTCTTAAGGTTTAAAAATAGATGATATCGTTTATAGTCGGATTCTAAAGCATTGTAAATAGATGACTTTGTTCAAGTTGCCGATTCTTAATGTTTGAAAATAGATGATATCGTTTAAAGTCGGATTCTAAAGCATTGTAAATAGATGCCTTTGTCTAAGTTGCGGATTCTTAAGGTTTAAAAATAGATGATATCGTTCAAAGTCGGATTCTAAAGCATTGTAAATAGATGACTTTGTTATAGCTGCGGATTCTTAAGGTTGTAAAATAGATTATATAGTTTAAAGTCGGATTCTAAAGCATTGTAAATAGATTACTTTGTTCAAGTTGCGGACTGCTAAGGTTTGGAAATAGATGATATCGTTTAAAGTCGGATTCTAAAGCATTGTAAATAGATGACTTTGTTCAAGTTGGTGGATTCTTAGAGTTTGAAAATAGATGATATCGTTTAAAGTCGGATTCTAAAGCATTGTAAATAGATGACTTTGTTCAAGTTGCGAGTTGTTTAGGTTTAAAAGTAGATTATATCGTTTAAAGTATGATTCTAAAGCATTGTAAATAGATGACTTTGTTTAAGTTGCCGATTCTTAAGGTTTGACAATAGATGATATCGTTTAAAGTCAGATTCTAAAGCAGTATAAATAGATAACTTTGTTCAAGTTGCAGATTCTTAAAGTTTGAAAATAGATGATATTGTCTAAAGTCGTATTCTAAAGCATTGTAAATAGATGACTTTGTTCAAGTTGCCGATTCTTAAGGTTCGACAATAGATGATATCGTTTAAAGTCGGATTCTAAAGCATTGTAAATAGATTACTTTGTTAAAGTTGCCGATTCTTAAAGTTTGAAAATAGATGATATCGTGTAAAGTCGGATTCGACAGCATTGTAAATAGATGACTTTGTTCAAGTTGCCGATTCTTAAAGTTTGAAGATAGATGATATTGTTAAAAATCGGATTCTAAAGAATCGTAAATACATGACTTTGTTGAAGTTGCCGATTCGTAAGCTTTGAAAATAGATGATATTGTTTAAAGTCGGATTCTAAAGCATTGTAAATAGATGACTTTGTTCAAGTTGCCGAGACTTTAGGTTTCGAAAACAGATGATATCGTTTAAAGTCGTATTCTTAAGCATCGTAAATAGATGACTTTGTTCAAGTTGCGGATTCTTAAGGTTTGAAAAAAGTATGATATCGTGTAAAGTCGGATTCTAAAGCATTGTAAATAGATCACTTTGTTCAAGTTGCCTATCTTAAGGTTTGAGAATAGATGACATCGTTTAAAGTCGGATTCTAAAGCATCGTAAATAGATTGCTTTGTTCAAGTTGCCGATTCTACAGGTTTGAGAATATATGATATTGTTTAAAGTCGGATTCTAAAGCATTGTAAGTAGATGACTTTGTTCAAGTTGCCGATACTAAAAGTTTGAGAATAGATGATATCGTTTAAAGTCGGATTCTAAAGCATCGTAAATAGATTGCTTTGTTCAAGTTGCCGATTCTTAAGGTTGGAAAATAGATGATATCGTTTAAAGTCGGATAATACACCATTGTAAATAGATGACTTTGTTGAAGTTTCGGATTCTTAAGATTTCAAAATAGATGATATTTTTAAAGTCGGATTCTAAAGAATTGTAAATAGATGACTTTGTTCAAGTTACACATTCTTAAGCTTTGAAAAATAGATGATATCGTTTAAAGTCGGATTCTACAGCATTGTAAATAGATGACTTTGTTCAAGTTGCCGATTCTAAAAGTTTGAGAATAGATGATATTGTTTAAAGTCGGATTCTAAAGGATTGTAAGTAGATGACTTTGTTCAAGTTGCCGATACTAAAAGTTTGAGAATAGATGATATCGTTTAAAGTCGGATTCTAAAGCATTGTAAATAGATGACTTTGTTCAAGTTGCGGATTCTTAAGGTTTGAAAATAGATGATATCGTTTAAAGTCGGATTCTAAAGCATTGTAAATAGATGATATTGTTCAAGTTGCAAATTCTTAAGGTTTAAAAATAGATGATATCGTTTATAGTCGGATTCTAAAGCATTGTAAATAGATGACTTTGTTCAAGTTGCCGATTCTTAATGTTTGAAAATAGATGATATCGTTTAAAGTCGGATTCTAAAGCATTGTAAATAGATGCCTTTGTCTAAGTTGCGGATTCTTAAGGTTTAAAAATAGATGATATCGTTCAAAGTCGGATTCTAAAGCATTGTAAATAGATGACTTTGTTATAGCTGCGGATTCTTAAGGTTGTAAAATAGATTATATAGTTTAAAGTCGGATTCTAAAGCATTGTAAATAGATTACTTTGTTCAAGTTGCGGACTGCTAAGGTTTGGAAATAGATGATATCGTTTAAAGTCGGATTCTAAAGCATTGTAAATAGATGACTTTGTTCAAGTTGGTGGATTCTTAGAGTTTGAAAATAGATGATATCGTTTAAAGTCGGATTCTAAAGCATTGTAAATAGATGACTTTGTTCAAGTTGCGAGTTGTTTAGGTTTAAAAGTAGATTATATCGTTTAAAGTATGATTCTAAAGCATTGTAAATAGATGACTTTGTTTAAGTTGCCGATTCTTAAGGTTTGACAATAGATGATATCGTTTAAAGTCAGATTCTAAAGCAGTATAAATAGATAACTTTGTTCAAGTTGCAGATTCTTAAAGTTTGAAAATAGATGATATTGTCTAAAGTCGTATTCTAAAGCATTGTAAATAGATGACTTTGTTCAAGTTGCCGATTCTTAAGGTTCGACAATAGATGATATCGTTTAAAGTCGGATTCTAAAGCATTGTAAATAGATTACTTTGTTAAAGTTGCCGATTCTTAAAGTTTGAAAATAGATGATATCGTGTAAAGTCGGATTCGACAGCATTGTAAATAGATGACTTTGTTCAAGTTGCCGATTCTTAAAGTTTGAAGATAGATGATATTGTTAAAAATCGGATTCTAAAGAATCGTAAATACATGACTTTGTTGAAGTTGCCGATTCGTAAGCTTTGAAAATAGATGATATTGTTTAAAGTCGGATTCTAAAGCATTGTAAATAGATGACTTTGTTCAAGTTGCCGAGACTTTAGGTTTCGAAAACAGATGATATCGTTTAAAGTCGTATTCTTAAGCATCGTAAATAGATGACTTTGTTCAAGTTGCGGATTCTTAAGGTTTGAAAAAAGTATGATATCGTGTAAAGTCGGATTCTAAAGCATTGTAAATAGATCACTTTGTTCAAGTTGCCTATCTTAAGGTTTGAGAATAGATGACATCGTTTAAAGTCGGATTCTAAAGCATCGTAAATAGATTGCTTTGTTCAAGTTGCCGATTCTACAGGTTTGAGAATATATGATATTGTTTAAAGTCGGATTCTAAAGCATTGTAAGTAGATGACTTTGTTCAAGTTGCCGATACTAAAAGTTTGAGAATAGATGATATCGTTTAAAGTCGGATTCTAAAGCATCGTAAATAGATTGCTTTGTTCAAGTTGCCGATTCTTAAGGTTGGAAAATAGATGATATCGTTTAAAGTCGGATAATACACCATTGTAAATAGATGACTTTGTTGAAGTTTCGGATTCTTAAGATTTCAAAATAGATGATATTTTTAAAGTCGGATTCTAAAGAATTGTAAATAGATGACTTTGTTCAAGTTACACATTCTTAAGCTTTGAAAAATAGATGATATCGTTTAAAGTCGGATTCTACAGCATTGTAAATAGATGACTTTGTTCAAGTTGCCGATTCTAAAAGTTTGAGAATAGATGATATTGTTTAAAGTCGGATTCTAAAGGATTGTAAGTAGATGACTTTGTTCAAGTTGCCGATACTAAAAGTTTGAGAATAGATGATATCGTTTAAAGTCGGATTCTAAAGCATTGTAAATAGATGACTTTGTTCAAGTTGCCTATTCTTTAGGTTTGAGAATAGATGATATCGTTTAAAGTCAAGTTCTAAAGAATTGTAAATAGATGACTTTGTTCAAGTTCTAGATTCTTTAGGTAGAAAATAGATAATATTGTTTAAAGTCGGATCATAAAGCATTGTAAATAGATGACTTGGTTCAAGTTGCGAATTCTTAAGGTTTGAAAATAGATGATATTTGTTTTAGTCGGGTTCTAAAGCATTGTAAATAGATGACTTTGTTCAAGTTACCGATTCTTAAAGGTTGCGGATTCTTAAGGTTTTAAAATAGATCGTCTCATTTAAAGTCGGATTCTAAAACATTGTAAGTAGATGACTTTGTTCAAGTTGCCGATTCTTAATGTTTGTAAAATAGATTATATCTTTTAAAGTCGGATTCTAAAGCATTGTAAATAGATGACTTTGTTAAAGTTGCAGACTCTGAAGGTTTGAAAATAGATGATGTCGTTTAAATCGGATTCTAAAGCATTGTAAATAGATGAATTTGTTCCAGTTTCTTATTCTTAAGGTGTGAAAATAGAAGTTATCGTTTACAGTTCGATTCTAAAGCATTGTAAATTGATGACTGTATTCAAGTTGCGGACTGCTAAGGTTGTAAAATAGATGATATCGTTTAAAGTCGGATTCTAAAGCATTGTAAATAGATGACTTTGTTCAAGTTGCGGATTCTTCAGCTTTGAGAATAAACAGTATTGTTTACAGTCGGATTCTAAAGCATTGTTAATAGATGACTTCGTTCAAGTTGCCGATTCCTAAGGTTTTAAAATACATGATATCGTTTAAAGTCGGATTCTAAAGCATTGTAAATAGATGACTTTGTTCAAGTTTCCGATTGTTAAGGTTTGAAAATAGATAATATCGTTTAAAGTCGGATTCTAAAGCATTGTAAATAGATGATATTGTTCAAGTTGCAAATTCTCAAGGTTTAAAAATAGATGATATCGTTTATAGTCGGAGTCTAAAGCATTGTAAATAGATGACTTTGTTCAAGTTGCGGATTCTTAAGATTTGAAAATAGATGATATCGTTTCAAATCGGATTCTAAAGCATTTTAAATAGATGACTTTGTTCAAGTTGCGGATTCTTAAGGTTTTAAAATAGATCGTATCATTTAAAGTCGGATTCTAAAACATTGTAAGTAGATGACTTTGTTCAAGTTGCCGATTCTTAATGTTTGTAAAATAGTTTATATCTTTTAAAGTCGGATTCTAAAGCATTGTAAATAGATGACTTTGTTAAAGTTGCAGACTCTGAAGGTTTGAAAATAGATGATGTCGTTTAAATCGGATTCTAAAGCATTGTAAATAGATGAATTTGTTCCAGTTTCCGATTCTTAAGGTGTGAAAATAGAAGTTATCGTTTACAGTTCGATTCTAAAGCATTGTAAATTGATGACTGTATTCATATTGCGGACTGCTAAGGTTGTAAAATAGATGATATCGTTTAAAGTCGGATTCTAAAGCATTGTAAATAGATGATTTTGTTCAAGTTGCGGATTCTTCAGCTTTGAGAATAGACAGTATTGTTTACAGTCGCATTCTAAAGCATTGTTTATAGATGACTTCGTTCAAGTTACCGATTCCTAAGGTTTTAAAATACATGATATCGTTTAAAGTCGGATTCTAGAGAATTGTAAATTGATGACTTTGTTCAAGTTTCCGATTGTTAAGGTTTGAAAATAGATAATATCGTTTAAAGTCGGATTCTAAAGCATTGTAAATAGATGATATTATTCAAGTTGCAAATTCTCAAGGTTTAAAAATAGATGATATCGTTTATAGTCGGATTCTAAAGCATTGTAAATAGATGACTTCGTTCAAGTTGCCGATTCTTAATGTTTGAAAATAGATGATATCGTTTAAAGTCGGATTCTACAGCATTGTAAATAGATTACTTTGTTCAAGTTGCATACTTTTAAGGTTTGAAAATAGATGATATCGTTTAAAGTGGGATTCTACAGCATTGTAAATAGATTACTTTGTTCAAGTTGCAGATTCTTAAGGTTTGAAAATCGATGATATCGTTTAAAGTCGGATTATAAAGCATTGTAATTTTTTGACTTCGTTCAAGTTGTGGATTCTTGATGTTTGAAAATAGATGATATCGTTTAAAGTCGGATTCTTAAGCATTGTAAATAGATGACTTTGTTAGAGTTGCGGATCCTAC
Source organism: Sepiola atlantica (assembly GCA_963556195.1). Lineage (NCBI taxonomy): Eukaryota > Metazoa > Mollusca > Cephalopoda > Sepiida > Sepiolidae > Sepiola > Sepiola atlantica. The sequence continues at coordinate 178,474 of OY744535.1, read as the reverse complement.
ATGTTTGAAAATAGATGATATCGTTTTAGTCGGATTATAAAGCATTGTAAATAGATGACTTTGTTCAAGTTGCGGATACTTAATGTTTGAAAATAGATGATATCGTTTAAAGTCGGATTCTAAAGCATTGTAAATAGATGACTTTGTTTCAGTTTCGGATTCTTAAGGTTTGAAAATAGATGATATCGTTTAAAGTCGGATTCTAAAGCATTGTCAATAGATGACTTTGTTTAAGTTGCGGATTCTGAAAGTTTGAAAATAGATTATATCGTTTAAAGTGTGATTCTAAAGCATTGTAAATAGATGACTTTGTTCAAGTTGCGGATTCTTAAGATTTGAAAATAGATGATATCGTTTAAAGTCGGAGTCTAAAGCATTGTAAATAGATGACTTTGTTTAAGTTGCGGACTCTTATGGTTTGAAAATAGATGATATCGTTTCAAATCGGATTCTAAAGCATTTTAAATAGATGACTTTGTTCAAGTTGCGGATTCTTAAGGTTTTAAAATAGATCGTATCATTTAAAGTCGGATTCTAAAACATTGTAAGTAGATGACTTTGTTCAAGTTGCCGATTCTTAATGTTTGTAAAATAGATTATATCTTTTAAAGTCGGATTCTAAAGCATTGTAAATAGATGACTTTGTTAAAGTTGCAGACTCTGAAGGTTTGAAAATAGATGATATCGTTTAAATCGGATTCTAAAGCATTGTAAATAGATGAATTTGTTCCAGTTTCTTATTCTTAAGGTGTGAAAATAGAAGTTATCGTTTACAGTTCGATTCTAAAGCATTGTAAATTGATGACTGTATTCAAGTTGCGGACTGCTAAGGTTGTAAAATAGATGATATCGTTTAAAGTCGGATTCTAAAGCATTGTAAATAGATGACTTTGTTCAAGTTGCGGATTCTTCAGCTTTGAGAATAGACAGTATTGTTTACAGTCGGATTCTAAAGCATTGTTAATAGATGACTTCGTTCAAGTTGCCGATTCCTAAGGTTTTAAAATACATGATATCGTTTAAAGTCGGATTCTAAAGCATTGTAAATAGATGACTTTGTTCAAGTTTCCGATTGTTAAGGTTTGAAAATAGATAATATCGTTTAAAGTCGGATTCTAAAGCATTGTAAATAGATGATATTGTTCAAGTTGCAAATTCTCAAGGTTTAAAAATAGATGATATCGTTTATAGTCGGAGTCTAAAGCATTGTAAATAGATGACTTTGTTCAAGTTGCGGATTCTTAAGATTTGAATATAGATGATATCGTTTCAAATCGGATTCTAAAGCATTTTAAATAGATGACTTTGTTCAAGTTGCGGATTCTTAAGGTTTTAAAATAGATCGTATCATTTAAAGTCGGATTCTAAAACATTGTAAGTAGATGACTTTGTTCAAGTTGCCGATTCTTAATGTTTGTAAAATAGATTATATCTTTTAAAGTCGGATTCTAAAGCATTGTAAATAGATGACTTTGTTAAAGTTGCAGACTCTGAAGGTTTGAAAATAGATGATGTCGTTTAAATCGGATTCTAAAGCATTGTAAATAGATGAATTTGTTCCAGTTTCCGATTCTTAAGGTGTGAAAATAGAAGTTATCGTTTACAGTTCGATTCTAAAGCATTGTAAATTGATGACTGTATTCAAGTTGCGGACTGCTAAGGTTGTAAAATAGATGATATCGTTTAAAGTCGGATTCAAAAGCATTGTAAATAGATGACTTTGTTCAAGTTGCGGATTCTTCAGCTTTGAGAATAGACAGTATTGTTTACAGTCGGATTCTAAAGCATTGTTTATAGATGACTTCGTTCAAGTTACCGATTCCTAAGGTTTTAAAATACATGATATCGTTTAAAGTCGGATTCTAGAGAATTGTAAATAGATGACTTTGTTCAAGTTTCCGATTGTTAAGGTTTGAAAATAGATAATATCGTTTAAAGTCGGATTCTAAAGCATTGTAAATAGATGATATTATTCAAGTTGCAAATTCTCAAGGTTTAAAAATAGATGATACTGTTTATAGTCGGATTCTAAAGCATTGTAAATAGATGACTTCGTTCAAGTTGCCGATTCTTAATGTTTGAAAATAGATGATATCGTTTAAAGTCGGATTCTACAGCATTGTAAATAGATTACTTTTTTCAAGTTGCATACTCTTAAGGTTTGAAAATAGATGATATCGTTTAAAGTGGGATTCTACAGCATTGTAAATAGATTACTTTGTTCAAGTTGCGGATTCTTAAGGTTTGAAAATCGATGATATCGTTTAAAGTCGGATTATAAAGCATTGTAATTTTTTGACTTCGTTCAAGTTGTGGATTCTTGATGTTTGAAAATAGATGATATCGTTTAAAGTCGGATTCTTAGGCATTGTAAATAGATGACTTTGTTAGAGTTGCGGATCCTACATGTTTGAAAATAGATGATATCGTTTTAGTCGGATTATAAAGCATTGTAAATAGATGACTTTGTTCAAGTTGCGGATACTTAATGTTTGAAAATAGATGATATCGTTTAAAGTCGGATTCTAAAGCATTGTAAATAGATGACTTTGTTTCAGTTTCGGATTCTTAAGGTTTGAAAATAGATGATTTCGTTTAAAGTCGGATTCTAAAGCATTGTAAATAGATGACTTTGTTCAAGTTGCCGATTCTTAAATTTTGAAAATAGATTATATCGTTTAAAGTCGGATTCTAAAGCATTGTAAATAGATGACTTTGTTCAAGTTGCGGATTCTTAAGATTTGAAAATAGATGATATCGTTTAAAGTCGGATTCTAAAGCATTGTAAATAGATGACTTTGTTTAAGTTGCGGACTCTTATGGTTTGAAAATAGATGATATCGTTTCAAATTGGGCTCTAAAGCATTTTAAATAGATGACTTTGTTCAAGTTGCGTATTCTTAAGGTTTTCAAATAGATGATATCGTTTAAAGTCGGATTCTAAAGCATTGTAAGTAGATGACTTTGTTCAAGTTGCCGATTCTCAATGTTTGTAAAATAGATTATATCTTTTAAAGTCGGATTCTAAAGCATTGTAAATAGATGACTTTGTTCAAGTTGCAGACTCTGGAGGTTTGAAAATAGATGATGTCGTTTAAATCGGATTCTAAAGCATTGTAAATAGATGAATTTGTTCAAGTTTTCGATTCTTAAGGTGTGAAAATAGAAGTTATCGTTTAAAGTTCGATTCTAAAGCATTGTAAATTGATGACTGTATTCAAGTTGCGGACTGCTAAAGTTTGAAAATAGATGATATCGTTTAAAGTCGGATTCTAAAGCATTGTAAATAGATGACTTTGTTCAAGTTGCGGATTCTTCAGCTTTTAGAATAGACAGTATTGTTTACAGTAGGATTCTAAAGCATTGTAAATAGATGACTTCGTTCAAGTTGCCGATTCCTAAGGTTTGGAAATAGATAATATCGTTTAAAGTCGGATTCTAAAGCATTGTAAATAGATGAATTTGTTCCAGTTTCCGATTGTTAAGGTTTGAAAATAGATAATATCGTTTAAAGTCGGATTCTAAAGCATTGTAAATAGATGACTTTGTTCAAGTTGCGGATTCTTAAGGTTTGAAAATAAATGATATCGTTTAAAGTCGGATTCCAAAGCATTGTAAATAGATGACTTTGTTAAAATTGCGGATTCTTTAGGTTTTAAAATAGATGATATAGTTTCAAGTCCGATTCAAAGGCATTGTAAATAGATTACTTTGTTCAAGTTGCGGATTCTTAAGGTTTGAAAATAGATGATATCGTTTATAGTTTGATTCTAAAGCATTGTAAATAGATGATTTTGTTCAAGTTGCCGATTCTTAATGTTTGAAATTAGATGATATCGTTTAAAGTCCGATTCTACAGCATTGTAAATAGATTACTTTGTTCAGGTTGCATACTCTTAAGGTTTGAAAATAGATGATATCGTTTAAAGTGGGATTCTACAGCATTGTAAATAGATTACTTTGTTCAAGTTGCGGATTCTTAAGGTTTGAAAATAGATTATATGGTTTAAAGTAAGATTCTAAAGCATTGTAAATAGATTACTTTGTTCAAGTTGCGGACTGCTAAGGTTTGAAAATAGATGATATCGTTTAAAGTAGGATTCTAAAGCATTGTAAATAGATGACTTTGTTCAAGTTGCCGATTCTGAAAGTTTGAAAATAGATTATATCGTTTAAAGTCGGATTCTAAAGTATTGTAAATAGATGTCTTTGTTCAAGTTGCGGACTCTTATGGTTTGAAAATAGATTATATCGTTTCAAGTCGGATTCTAAAGCATTGTAAATAGATGACTTTGTTCAAGTTTCCGATTCTTAAGGTGTGAAAATAGATGTTGTCGTTTAAAGTTCGATTCTAAAGCATTGTAAATAGATTACTTTATTCAAGTTGCGGACTGCTAAAGTTTGAAAATAGATGATATCCTTTAAAGTCTGATTCTAAAGCATTGTAAATAGATGACTTTGGTCAAGTTGGTAGAATTTTAAGGTTTGAAAATAGATGATATCGTTGAAAGTTCGATTCTAAAGCATTGTAAATAGATGACTTTGTTCAAGTTTCCGATTCTTAAAGATTGAAAATAGATGATATCGTTTAAAGTCGGATTATAAAGCATTGTAAATAGATGACTTTGTTCAAGTTGCGGATTCTTAAGGTGTGAAAATAGATGATATCGTTTTAAGTCGGATTCTAAAGCATTGTAAATAAATGATATTGTTCAAGTTGCAAATTCTTCAGGTTTAAAAATAGATGATATCGTTTATAGTCGGATTCTAAAGCATTGTAAAGAGATGACTTTGTTCAAGTTGCCGATTCTTAATGTTTGAAAATAGATGATATCGTTTAAAGTCGGATTCTACAGCATTGTAAATAGATTACTTTGTTAAAGTTGCATACTCTTAAGGTTTGAAAATAGATGATCTCGTTTAAAGTGAGATTCTACAGCATTGTAAATAGATTACTTTGTTCAAGTTGCGGATTCTTAAGGTTTGAAAATAGATTATATGGTTTAAAGTCGGATTCTAAAGCATTGTAAATAGATTACTTTGTTCAAGTTGCGGACTGCTAAAGTTTGAAAATAGATGATATCGTTTAAAGTCGGATTCTAAAGCATGGTAAATAGATGACTTTGTTCACGTTGGTTGATTCTTAGAGTTTGAAAATAGATGATATCGTTTAAAGTCGGATTCTAAAGCATTGTAAATAGATGACTTTGTTCAAGTTGCGAGTTGTTTAGGTTTAAAAGTAGATTATATCGTTTAATGTCGGATACTAAAGCATTGTAAATAGATTACTTTGTTTAAGTTGCGGATTCTTAATGTTTGAAAATCGATGATATCGTTTAAATTCGGATTCTTAAGCATTGTAAATAGATGAATTTGTTAGAGTTGCGGATCCTACATGTTTGAAAATAGATGATATCGTTTTAGTCGGATTATAAAGCATTGTAAATAGATGACTTTGTTCAAGTTGCAGATGCTTAATGTTTGAAAATAGATGATATCGTTTAAAGTCGGATTCTAAAGCATTGTAAATAGATGACTTTGTTTCAGTTTCGGATTCTTAAGGTTTGAAAATAGATGATATCGTTTAAAGTCGGATTCTAAAGCATTGTCAATAGATGACTTTGTTCAAGTTGCGGATTCTGAAAGTTGGAAAATAGATTATATCGTTTAAAGTCGGATTCTAAAGCATTGTAAATAGATGACTTTGTTCAAGTTGCGGATTCTTAAGATTTGAAAATAGATGATATCGTTTAAAGTCGGAGTCTAAAGCATTGTAAATAGATGACTTTGTTTAAGTTGCGGACTCTTATGGTTTGAAAATAGATGATATCGTTTCAAATCGGATTCTAAAGCATTTTAAATAGATGACTTTGTTCAAGTTGCGGATTCTTAAGGTTTTAAAATAGATGATATCGTTTAAAGTCGGATTCTAAAACATTGTAAGTAGATGACTTTGTGCAAGTTGCCGATTCTTAATGTTTGTAAAATAGATTATATCTTTTAAAGTCGGATTCTAAAGCATTGTAAATAGATGACTTTGTTAAAGTTGCAGACTCTGAAGGTTTGAAAATAGATGATGTCGTTTAAATCGGATTCTAAAGCATTGTAAATAGATGAATTTGTTCCAGTTTCCGATTCTTAAGGTGTGAAAATAGAAAGTATCGTTTAAAGTTCGATTCTAAAGCATTGTAAATTGATGACTGTATTCAAGTTGCGGACTGCTAAGGTTTGAAAATAGATGATATCGTTTAAAGTCGGATTCTAAAGCATTGTAAATAGATGACTTTGTTCAAGTTGCGGATTCTTCAGGTTTGAGAATCGACAGTATTGTTTACAGTCGGATTCTAAAGCATTGTTAATAGATGACTTCGTTCAAGTTGCCGATTCCTAAGGTTTGAAAATAGATGATATCGTTTAAAGTCGGATTCTAAAGCATTGTAAATAGATGACTTTGTTCAAGTTTCCGATTGTTAAGGATTGAAAATAGATAATATCGTTTAAAGTCGGATTCTAAAGCATTGTAAATAGATGATATTGTTCAAGTTGCAAATTCTCAAGGTTTAAAAATAGATGATATCGTTTATAGTCGGATTCTAAAGCATTGTAAATAGATGACTTTGTTCAAGTTGCTGATTCTTAATGTTTGAAAATAGATGATATCGTTTAAAGTCGGATTCTAAAGCATTGTAAATAGATTACTTTGTTCAAGTTGCATACTCTTAAGGTTTGAAAATAGATGATATCGTTTAAAGTGGGATTCTACAGCATTGTAAATAGATTACTTTGTTCAAGTTTCGGATTCTTAAGGTTTGAAAATCGATGATATCGTTTAAAGTCGGATTATAAAGCATTGTAATTTTTTGACTTCGTTCAAGTTGTGGATTCTTGATGTTTGAAAATAGATGATATCGTTTAAAGTCGGATTCTTAAGCATTGTAAATAGATGACTTTGTTAGAGTTGCGGATCCTACATGTTTTAAAATAGATGATATCGTTTTAGTCGGATTATAAAGCATTGTAAATAGATGACTTTGTTCAAGTAGCGGATACTTAATGTTTGAAAATAGATGATATCGTTTAAAGTCGGATTCTAAAGCATTGTAAATAGATGACTTTGTTTCAGTTTCGGATTCTTAAGGTTTGAAAATAGATGATTTCGTTTAAAGTCGGATTCTAAAGCATTGTCAATAGATGACTTTGTTCAAGTTGCCGATTCTGAAAGTTTGAAAATGGATTATATCGTTTAAAGTCGGATTCTAAAGCATTGTAAATAGATGACTTTGTTCAAGTTGCGGATTCTTAAGATTTGAAAATAGATGATATCGTTTAAAGTCGGAGTCTAAAGCATTGTAAATAGATGACTTTGTTTAAGTTGCGGACTCTTATGGTTTGAAAATAGATGATATCGTTTCAAATTGGATTCTAAAGCATTTTAAATAGATGACTTTGTTCAAGTTGCGGATTCTTAAGGTTTTAAAATAGATGATATCGTTTAAAGTCGGATTCTAAAACATTGTAAGTAGATGACTTTGTTCAAGTTGCCGATTCTTAATGTTTGTAAAATAGAGTTTATCTTTTAAAGTCGGATTCTAAAGCATTGGAAATAGATGACTTTGTTAAAGTTGCAGACTCTGAAGGTTTGAAAATAGATGATATCGTTTTAGTCGGATTCTAAAGCATTGTAAATAGATGAATTTGTTCCAGTTTCTGATTCTTAAGGTGTGAAAATAGAAGTTATCGTTTACAGTTCGATTCTAAAGCATTGTAAATTGATGACTGTATTCAAGTTGCGGACTGCTAAGGTTTGAAAATAGATGATATCGTTTAAAGTCGCATTCTAAAGCATTGTAAATAGATGACTTTGTTCAAGTTGCGGATTCTTCAGCTTTGAGAATAGACCGTATTGTTTACAGTCGGATTCTAAAGCATTGTTAATAGATGACTTCGTTCAAGTTGCCGATTCCTAAGGTTTGAAAATAGATGATATCGTTTAAAGTCGGATTCTAAAGCATTGTAAATAGATGACTTTGTTCAAGTTTCCGATTGTTAAGGTTTGAAAATAGATAATATCGTTTAAAGTCGGATTCTAAAGCATTGTAAATAGATGATATTGTTCAAGTTGCAAATTCTCAAGGTTTAAAAATAGATGATATCGTTTATAGTCGGATTCTAAAGCATTGTAAATAGATGACTTCGTTCAAGTTGCCGATTCTTAATGTTTGAAAATAGATGATATCATTTAAAGTCGGATTCTACAGCATTGTAAATAGATTACTTTGTTCAAGTTGCATACTCTTAAGGTTTGAAAATAGATGATATCGTTTAAAGTGGGATTCTACAGCATTGTAAATAGATTACTTTGTTCAAGTTGCGGATTCTTAAGGTTTGAAAATCGATGATATCGTTTAAAGTCGGATTATAAAGCATTGTAATTTTTTGACTTCGTTCAAGTTGTGGATTCTTGATGTTTGAAAATAGATGATATCGTTTAAAGTCGGATTCTTAAGCATTGTAAATAGATGACTTTGTTAGAGTTGCGGATCCTACATGTTTGAAAATAGATGATATCGTTCAAAGTCGGATTCTAAAGCATTGTAAATAGATGACTTTGTTTCAGTTTCGGATTCTTAAGGTTTGAAAATAGATGATATCGTTTAAAGTCGGATTCTAAAGCATTGTAAATAGATGACTTTGTTCAAGTTGCCGATTCTTTAAGTTTCAAAATAGATTATATCGTTTAAAGTCGGATTCTAAAGCATTGTAAATAGATGACTTTGTTCAAGTTGCGGATTCTTAAGATTTGAAAATAGATGATATCGTTTAAAGTCGGATTCTAAAGCATTGTAAGTAGATGACTTTGTTCAAGTTGCCGATTCTTAATGTTTGTAAAATAGATTATATCTTTTAAAGTCGGATTCTAAAGCATTGTAAATAGATGACTTTGTTCAAGTTGCAGACTGTGAAGGTTTGGAAATAGATGATGTCGTTTAAATCGGATTCTAAAGCATTGTAAATAGATGAATTTGTTCAAGTTTTCGATTCTTAAGGTGTGAAAATAGAAGTTATCGTTTAAAGTTCGATTCTAAAGCATTGTAAATTGATGACTTTGTTCAAGTTGCGGATTCTTAAGATTTGAAAATAGATGATATCGTTTAAAGTCGGATTCTAAAGCATTGTAAATAGATGACTTTGTTCAAGTTGCGGATTCTTAAGGTTTGAAAATAGATAATATCGTTTAAAGTCGGATTCTAAAGCATTGTAAATAGATGACTTTGTTCAAGTTTCCGATTGTTAAGGTTTGAAAATAGATAATATCGTTTAAAGTCGGATTCTAAAGCATTGTAAATAGATGACTTTGTTCAAGTTGCGGATTCTTAAGGTTTGAAAATAAATGATATCGTTTAAAGTCGGATTCCAAAGCATTGTAAATAGATGACTTTGTTAAAATTGCGGATTCTTTAGGTTTGAAAATAGATGATATAGTTTCAAGTCCGATTCAAAGGCATTGTAAATAGATTATTTTGTTCAAGTTGCGGATTCTTAAGGTTTGAAAATAGATGATATCGTTTATAGTCGGATTCTAAAGCATTGTAAATAGATGATTTTGTTCAAGTTGCCGATTCTTTATGTTTGAAATTAGATGATATCGTTTAAAGTCCGATTCTACAGCATTGTAAATAGATTACTTTGTTCAAGTTGCATACTCTTAAGGTTTGAAAATAGATGATATCGTTTAAAGTGGGATTCTACAGCATTGTAAATAGATTACTTTGTTCAAGTTGCGGATTCTTAAGGTTTGAAAATAGATTATATGGTTTAAAGTCGGATTCTAAAGCATTGTAAATAGATTACTTTGTTCAAGTTGCGGACTGCTAAGGTTTGAAAATAGATGATATCGTTTAAAGTCGGATTCTAAAGCATTGTAAATAGATGACTTTGTTCAAGTTGCCGATTCTGAAAGTTTGAAAATAGATTATATCGTTTAAAGTCGCATTCTAAAGCATTGTAAATAGATGACTTTGTTCAAGTTGCGGATTCTTAAGATTTGAAAATAGATGATATCGTTTAAAGTCGGATTCTAAAGCATTGTATATAGATGACTTTGTTTAAGTTGCGGACTCTTATGGTTTGAAAATAGATGATATCGTTTCAAATCGGATTCTAAAGCATTTTAAATAGATGACTTTGTTCAAGTTGCGGATTCTTAAGGTTTTAAAATAGATGATATCGTTTAAAGTCGGATTCTAAAACATTGTAAGTAGATGACTTTGTTCAAGTTGCCGATTCTTAATGTTTGTAAAATAGATGATATCGTTTTAAGTCGGATTCTAAAGCATTGTAAATAGATGACTTTGTTTAAGTTGCGGATTCTTCAGCATTGAGAATAGACAGTATTGTTTACAGTCGGATTCTAAAGCATTGTAAATAGATGACTTCGTTCAAGTTGCCGATTCCTAAGGTTTGAAAATAGATAATATCGTTTAAAGTCGGATTCTAAAGCATTGTAAATAGATGACTTTGTTCAAGTTTCCGATTGTTAAGGTTTGAAAATAGATAATATCGTTTAAAGTCGGATTCTAAAGCATTGTAAATAGATTACTTTGTTCAAGTTGCGGATTCTTAAGGTTTGAAAATAAATGATATCGTTTAAAGTCGGATTCCAAAGCATTGTAAATAGATGACTTTGTTAAAATTGCGGATTCTTTAGGTTTGAAAATAGATGATATAGTTTCAAGTCGGATTCAAAAGCATTGTAAATAGATTACTTTGTTCAAGTTGCATACTCTGAAGGTTTGAAAATAGATGATATCGTTTAAAGTGGGATTCTACAGCATTGTAAATAGATTACTTTGTTCAAGTTGCGGATTCTTAAGGTTTGAAAATAGATTATATGGTTTAAAGTCGGATTCTAAAGCATTGTAAATAGATTACTTTGTTCAAGTTGCGGACTGCTAAGGTTTGAAAATAGATGATATCGTTTAAAGTCGGATTCTAAAGCATTGTAAATAGATGACTTTGTTCAAGTTGTTGGATTCTTAGAGTTTGAAAATAGATGATATCGTTCAAAGTCGGATTCTAAAGCATTGTAAATAGATGACTTTGTTCAAGTTGCGAGTTGTTTAGGTTTAAAAGTAGATTATATCGTTTAATGTCGGATACTAAAGCATTGTAAATAGATTACTTTGTTTAAGTTGCGGATTCTTAATGTTTGAAAATCGATGATATCGTTTAAAGTCGTATTATAAAGCATTGTAAATTTTTTACTTTGTTCAAGTTGTGGATTCTTGATGTTTGAAAATAGATGATATCGTTTAAAGTCGGATTCTAAAGCATTGTAAATAGATTACTTTGTTAGAGTTGCGGATCCTTAATGTTTGAAAATAGATGATACTGTTTTAGTCGGATTATAAAGCATTGTAAATAGATGACTTTGTTCAAGTTGCGGATACTTAATGTTTGAAAATAGATGATATCGTTTAAAGTCGGATTCTAAAGCATTGTAAATAGATGACTTTGTTTCAGTTTCGGATTCTTAACGTTTTAAAAATAGATGATTTTGTTTAAAGTCGGATTCTAAAGCATCGTAAGCAGATGACTTTGTTCAAGTTGCAGACTCCGAAGGTTTGAAAATAGATGATGTCGTTTCAAATCGGATTCTAAAGCATTGTAAATAGATGAATTTGTTCAAGTTTCCGATTCTTAAGGTGTGAAAATAGAAGTTATCGTTTAAAGTTCGATTCTAAAGCATTGTAAATTGATGACTGTATTCAAGTTGCGGACTGCTAGGTTTGATAATAGATGATATCCTTTAAAGTCGGATTCTAAAGCATTGTAAATAGATAACTTTGTTCAAGTTGCGGATTCTTCAGCTTTGAGAATAGACAGTTTTGTTTACCGTCGGATTCTAAAGCATTGTAAATAGATGACTTCGTTCAAGTTGCCGATTCCTTAGGTTTTAAAATAGATAATATCGTTTAAAGTCGGATTCTAAAGCATTGTAAATAGATGACTTTGTTCAAGTTTCCGATTGTTAAGGTTTGAAAATAGATAATATCGTTCAAAGTCGGATTCTAAAGCATTGTAAATAGATGACTTTGTTCAAGTTGCGGATTCTAAAGGTTTAGAAAATAAATGATATCGTTTAAAGTCGGATTCCAAAGCATTGTAAATAGATGACTTTGTTAAAATTGCGGATTCTTTAGGTTTGAAAATAGATGATATAGTTTCAAGTCGGATTCTAAAGAATTGTAAATAGATTACTTTGTTCAAGTTGCGGATTCTTAAGGTTTGAAAATAGATGATATCTTATAAAGTCGGATTCTAAAGCATTGTAAATAGATGACATTGTGTAAGTTGCCGATTCTTAAATTTTGAAAATAGATGATATCGCTTAAAGTCGGATTCTAAAGCATTGTAAATAGATGACTTTGTTCAAGTTTCGAGTAGTTAAGGTTTAAAAATAGATGATATCGTTTAATGTTGGATTCTAAAGCATTGTAAATAAATGACTTTGTTTAAGTTGCAGATTCTTAATGTTTGAAAATAGATAATATAGTTTAAAGTCGGATTCTAAAGCATTGTAAGTAGATGACTTTGTTCAAGTTGCGGACTCTTAAGGTTTGAAAATAGATGATATCGTTTCAAGTCGGATTCTAAAGCATTGTAAATATATAACTTTGTTCAAGTTGCGGATACCTAATGTTTGAAAATAGATGATATCGTTTAAGGTCGGATTCCAAAGCATTGTAAATAGATAACTTTGTTCAAGTGGCCGATTCTTAACGTTTGAAAATGAATGATATCGTTTAAAGTCGGATTCTAAAGCATTGTAAATAGATGACTTTGTTCAAGTTGCGGATTCTTAATGTTTGAAAATAGATGATACAGTCCAAAGTCGGATTCTAAAGCATTGTAAATAGATTACTTTGTTCAAGTTGCGGATTCTTATGTTTGAAAATAGATGATATCGTTTAAAGTCGGATTCTAAAGCATTGTAAATAGATTACTTTGTTCAAGTTGCAGACTCTCAAGGTTTGAAAATAGATGATATCGTTTCAAATCGGATTCTAAAGCATTGTAAATAGATGACTTTGTTCAAGTTGCGGATTCTTATGTTTGAAAATAGATGATATCGTTTAAAGTCGGATTCTAAAGCATTGTAAATAGATGACTTTGTTCAAGTTGCGAGTTGTTAAGGTTTAAAAGTAGATGATATCGTTTAATGTCGGATACTAAAGCATTGTAAATAGATGACTTTGTTCAAGTTGCGGATTCTTAATGTTAGAAAATAGATGATATCGTTTAAAGTCGGATTCTAAAGCATTGTAAATCTTTGGCTTTGTTCAAGTTGCGGATTCTTGATGTTTGAAAATAGATGATATCGTTTAAAGTCGGATTCTAAAGCATTGTAAATAGATGACTTTGTTAGAGTTGCGGATCCTTAATGTTTGAAAATAGATGATATCGTTTAAGTCGGATTCTAAAGCATTGTAAATAGATGACTTTGTTCCAGTTTCGGATTCTTAAGATTTGAAAATAGATGATATCGTTTAAAGTCGGATTCCAAAGCATTGTAAATAGATGTCTTTGTTCAAGTTGCGGACTCTTATGGTTTGAAAATAGATGATATCGTTTCAAGTCGGATTCTAAAGCATTGTAAATAGATGACTTTGTTCAAGTTTCTGATTCTTAAGGTCTGAAAATAGATGTTATCGTTTAAAGTTCGATTCTAAAGCATTGTAAATAGATTACTTTCTTCAAGTTGCGGACTGCTAAGGTTTGAAAATAGATGATATCGTTTAAAGTCGGATTCTAAAGCATTGTAAATAGATGACTTTGTTAGAGTTGCGGATCCTTAATGTTTGAAAATAGATGATATCGTTTAAGTCGGATTATAAAGCATTGTAAATAGATGACTTTGTTCCAGTTTCGGATTCTTAAGATTTGAAAATAGATGATATCGTTTAAAGTCGGACTCTAAAGCATTGTAATTAGATGACTTTGTTCAAGTTGCAGATTCTTAGGGTTTGAAAATAGATCATATCGTTTAAAGTCGGATTCTAAAGCATTGTAAATAGATGACTTGTTTCAAGTTCCGGAATCTTAAGGTTTGAAAATAGATGATATCTTTTAAAGTTTGATTCTAAAGCATTGTAAATAGATGACTTTCTTCAAGTTTCCGATTCTTAAGGATTGAAAATAGATTATATCTTTTAAAGTCGAATTCTAAAGCATTGTAAATAGATGACTTTGTTCAAGTTTCCGATTCTTAAGGTGTGAAAATAGAAGTTATCGTTTAAAGTTCGATTCTAAAGCATTGTAAATTGATGACTGTATTCAAGTTGCGGACTGCTAAGGTTTGAAAATAGATGATATCGTTTAAAGTCGGATTCTAAAGCATTGTAAATAGATGAATTTGTTTAAGTTTCCGATTGTTAAGGTTTGAAAATAGATAATATCGTTTAAAGTCGGATTCTAAAGCATTGTAAATAGATGATATTTTTAAAGTTGCAAATTCTTAAGGTTTAAAAATAGATGATATCGTTTATAGTCGGATTCTAAAGCATTGTAAATAGATGACTTTGTTCAAGTTGCCGATTCTTAATGTTTGAAAATAGATGATATCGTTTAAAGTCGGATTCTTCAGCATTGTAAATAGATTACGTTGTTCAAGTTGCATACTCTTAAGGTTTGAAAATAGATGATATCGTTTAAAGTGGGATTCTACAGCATTGTAAATAGATTACTTTGTTCAAGTTGCGGATTCTTAAGGTTTGAAAATAGATTATATGGTTTAAAGTCGGATTCTAAAGCATTGTAAATAGATTACTTTGTTCAAGTTGACGACTGCTAAGGTTTGAAAATAGATGATATCGTTTAAAGTCGGATTCTAAAGCATTGTAAATAGATGACTTTGTCCACGTTGCGAGTTGTTTAGGTTTAAAAGTAGATTATATCGTTTAATGTCGGATACTAAAGCATTGTAAATAGATTACATTGTTTAAGTTGCGGATTCTTAATGTTTGAAAATCGATAATATCGTTTAAAGTCGGATTATAAAGCATTGTAATTTTTTGACTTTGTTCAAGTTGTGGATCCTTGATGTTTGAAAATAGATGATGTCGTTTAAAGTCGGATTCTTAAGCATTGTAAATAGATGACTTTGTTAGAGTTGCGGATCGTACATGTTTGAAAATAGATGATATCGTTTTAGTCGGATTATAAAGCATTGTAAATAGATGACTTTGTTCAAGTTGCGGATACTTAATGTTTGAAAATAGATAATATCGTTTAAAGTCGGATTCTAAAGCATTGTAAATAGATGACTTTGTTTCAGTTTCGGATTCTTAAGGTTTGAAAATAGATGATTTCGTTTAAAGTCGGATTCTAAAGCATTGTAAATAGATGACCTTGTTCAAGTTGGCGATTCTGAAAGTTTGAAAATAGATTATATCGGTTAAAGTGAGATTCTAAAGCATTGTAAATAGATGACTTTGTTCAAGTTGCGGATTCTTAAGATTTGAAAATAGATGATATCGTTTAAAGTCGGATTCTAAAGCATTGTAAATAGATGACTTTGTTTAAGTTGCGGACTCTTATAGTTTGAAAATAGATGATATCGTTTCAAATCGGATTCTAAAGCATTTTAAATAGATGACTTTGTTCAAGTTGCGGATTCTTAAGGTTTTAAAATAAATGATATCGTTTAAAGTCGGATTCTAAAACGCTGTAAGTAGATGACTTTGTTCAAGTTGCCGATTCTTAATGTTTGTAAAATAGATTATATCTTTGGTGTCGGATTCTAAAGCATTGTAAATAGATGACTTTGTTCAAGTTGCAGACTCTGAAGGTTTGAAAATAGATGATGTCGTTTAAATCGGATTCTAAAGCCTTGTAAATAGATGAATTTGTTCAAGTTTCCGATTCTTAAGGTGTGAAAATAGAAGTTATCGTTTAAAGTCCGATTCTAAAGCATTGTAAATTGATGACTGTATTCAAGTTGCGGACTGCTAAGGTTTGAAAATAGATGATATCGTTTAAAGTCGGATTCTAAAGCATTGTAAATAGATGACTTTGTTCAAGTTGCGGATTCTTCAGCTTTGAGAATAGACAGTATTGTTTACAGTCGGATTCTAAAGCATTGTAAATAGATGACTTTGTTCAAGTTGCGGATTCTTTAGGTTTGAAAATAAATAGTATCGTTTAAAGTCGGATTCCAAAGCATTGGAAATAGATGACTTTGTTAAAATTGCGGATTCTTTAGGTTTGAAAATAGATGATATAGTTTCAAGTCGGATTCAAAAGCATTGTAAATAGATTACTTTGTTCAAGTTGCGGATTCTTAAGGTTTGAAAATAGATGATATCGTTTATAGTCGGATTCTAAAGCATTGTAAATAGATGACTTTGTTCAAGTTGCCGATTCTTAATGTTTGAAATTAGATGATATCGTTTAAAGTCCGATTCTACAGCATTGTAAATAGATTACTTTGTTCAAGTTGCATACTCTTAAGGTTTGAAAATAGATGATATCGTTTAAAGTGGGATTCTACAGCATTGTAAATAGATTACTTTGTTCAAGTTGCAGATTCTAAAGGTTTGAAAATAGATTATATGGTTTAAAGTCGGATTCTAAAGCATTGTAAATAGATTACTTTGTTCAAGTTGCGGACTGCTAAGGTTTGAAAATAGATGATATCGTTTAAAGTCGGATTCTAAAGCATTGTAAATAGATGACTTTGTTCAAGTTGTTGGATTCTTAGAGTTTGAAAATAGATGATATCGTTTAAAGTCGGATTCTAAAGCATTGTAAATAGATGACTTTGTTCAAGTTGCGAGTTGTTTAGGTTTAAAAGTAGATTATATCGTTTAATGTCGGATACTAAAGCATTGTAAATAGATTACTTTGTTTAAGTTGGTAATTCTTAATGTTTGAAAATCGATGATATCGTTTAAAGTCGGATTATAAAGCATTGTAAATTTTTGACTTTGTCTAAGTTGTGGATTCCTGATGTTTGAAAATAGATGATATCGTTTAAAGTCGGATTCTTAAGCATTGTAAATTAATGACTTAGTTAGTGTTGCGGATCCTTAATGTTTGAAAATAGATGATATCGTTTAAGTCGGATTATAAAGCATTGTAAATAGATGACTTTGTTCAAGTTGCGGATACTTAATGTTTTAAAATAGATGATATCGTTTCAAGTCGGATTCTAAAGCATTGTAAAGGGATGACTTTGTTCCAGTTTCGGATTCTTAAGGTTTGAAAATAGATGATTTCGTTTAAAGTCGGATTCTAAAGCATTGTAAATAGAAGACTTTGTTCAAGTTGCGGATTCTTAAGATTTGAAAATAGATGATATCGTTTAAAGTCGGATTCTAAAGCATTGTAAATAGATGACTTTCTTCAAGTTGCGGACTCTCATGGTTTAAAATAGATGATATCGTTTAAAGTCGGATTCCAAAGCATTGTCACTAGATGACTTTGTTCAAGTTGCGGATTCTTAATGTTTGAAAATAGATGATATCGTTTAAAGTCGGATTCTAAAGCATTGTAAATAGATGACTTTGTTCAAGTTGCGGACTCTTAGGGTTGGAAAATAGATGATAATGTTTAAAGTCGGATTCTAAAGCATTGTAAATAGATGACTTTGTTCAAGTTGAGGATTCTCAAGGTTTGAAAATAGATGATATTGTTTAAAGTCGGATTCAAAAGCATTGGAAATAGATGACTTTTTACAAGTTGCGGATTGTCAAGGTTTTAAAATAGATTATATCGCTTTAAGTCGAGTTCTAAAGCATTGTAAATAGATGACTTTGTTCAAGTTGCGAGTTGTTTAGGTTTTAAAGTAGATGATATCGCTTAATGTCGGATACTAAAGCATTGTAAATAGATGACTTTGTTTAAGTTGCGGATTCTTAATGTTTGAAAATAGATGATATCGTTTAAAGTCGGATTCTAAAGCATTGTAAATAGATGAATTTGTTCCAGTTGCGGATTCTTAAGGTTTTAAAATAGATGATATCGTTTAAAGTCGGATTCTAAAGCATTGTACATAGATGACTTTGTTCAAGTTTCGAGTGGTTAAGGTTTGAAAATAGATGATATCGTTTAATGTCGGATACTAAAGCATTGTAAATAGATGACTTTGTGCATGTTGCCGATTCTTCAGGTTTGAAAATAGATGATATCGTTTAAAGTAGGATTCTAAAGCATTGCAAATAGATGACTTTGTTCAAGTTGCCGAATCTTAAGGATTGAAAATAGATGATATCGTTTAAAGTCGGATTCTAAAGCATTGTAAATAGATGACTTTGTTCAAGTTGCGAGTTGTTAAGGTTTAAAAGTAGATGATATCGTTAAATGTCGGATACTAAAGCATTGTAAATAGATGACTTTGTTAAAGTTGATGATTCTTAATGTTTAAAAATAGATGATATAGTTTAAAGTCGGATTCTAAAGCATTGTAAATAGATTAATTTTTTTAAGTTACGGATTCTTAATGTTTGAAAATAGATGATATCGTTTAAAGTTGAATTCAAAGCATTGTAAATAGATGACTTTGTTCAAGTTGCCGATTCTTAATGTTTGAAAATAGATGATATCGTTTACAGTCGGATTCTAAAGCATTGTAAATAGATTACTTTGTTCAAGTTGCAGACTCTCAATGTTTGAAAATAGATGATATCGTTTCAAATCGGATTCTAAAGCATTTTAAATAGATGACTTTGTTCAAGTTGCCGATTCTTAAGGTTTAAAAGTAGATGATATCGTTAAATGTCGGATACTAAAGCATTGTAAATAGATGACTTTGTTTAAGTTGCCGATTCTTAATGTTTGAAAATAGATGATATCGTTTAAAGTCGGATTCTAAAGCATTGTAAATAGATGAATCTTAATGTTTGAAAATAGATGATATCGTTTAAAGTTGAATTCTAAAGCATTGTAAATAGATGACTTTCTTCAAGTTGCGGATTCTTAATGTTTGAAAAGGGATGATATCGTTTAAAGTCGGATTCTAAAGCATTGTAAATCTTTGACTTTGTTCAAGTTGCGGATTCTTGATGGTTGAAAATAGATGATATCGTTTAAAGTCGGATTCTAAAGCATGGTAAATAGATGACTTTGTTAGAGTTGCGGATCCTTAATGTTTGAAAATAGATAATATCGTTTAAGTCGGATTATAAAGCATTGTAAATAGATGACTTTGTTCAAGTTGACGATTCTTAATGTTTTAAAATAGATGATATCGTTTCAAGTCGGATTCTAAAGCATTGTAAATAGATGACTTCGTTCAAGTTTGAGATTCTTAAGGTTTGAAAATAGATGACTCGTTTAAAGTCGGATTCTAAAGCATTGTTTATAGATGACTTTGTTCAAGTTGCCGATTCTTAAAGTTTGAAAATAGATTATATCCTTTAAAGTCGGATTCTAAATTATTGTAAATAGATGACTTTGTTCAAGTTGCGGATTCTTAAGATTTGAAAATAGATGATATCGTTTAAAGTCGGATTCTAAAGCATTGTAAATAGATGACTTTGTTCAAGTTTCGGACTCTTATGGTTTGAAAATAGATGATATCGTTTAAAGTCGGATTCTAAAGCATTGTCAATAGATGACTTTGTTCAAGTTGCGGATTCTTAATGTTTGAAAATAGATGATATCGTTTAAAGTCGGATTCTAAAGCATTGTAAATAGATGAATTTGTTTAAGTTGCAGATTCTTAGAGATTGAAAATAGATGATATCGTTTAAAGTCGGATTCTAAAGCAGTGTAAATAGATAACTTTGTACAAGTTGGGGATACTTAATGCTTGACAATAGATGATATAGTTTAAAGTCGGAATCTAAGGCATTGTAAATAGATGACTTTGTTCCAGTTGCGGATTCTTAAGGTTGGAAAATAGATGATATCGTTGAAAGTCGGATTCTAAAGCATTGTAAATAGAAAACGTTGTTCAAGTTGCCGATTCTTAAAGTTTAAAAAATAGATTATATCGTTGAAGTCGGATTCTAAATCATTGTAAATAGATGACTTTGTTAAAATTGCGGATTCTTAAGATTTGAAAATAGATGATATCGTTTAAAGTATGATTCTAAAGCATTGTAAATAGATGACTTTGTTCAAGTTGCGGATTGTCAAGGTTTTAAAATAGATTATATCGCTTAAAGTCGGATTCTAAAGCATTGTAAATAGATGACTTTGTTCAAGTTGCGAGTTGTTAAGGTTAAAAAGTAGATGATATGGTTTTATGTCGGATACTAAAGAATTGTAAATAGATGACTTTGTTTAAGTGGCGGATTCTTAATGTTTGAAAATAGATGATATCGTTTAATGTCGGATTCTAAAGCATTGTAAATAGATGACTTTGTTCCAGTTGCGGATTCTTAAGGTTTGAAAAAAGATGATATCGTTTAAAGTCGGATTCTAAAGCATTGTAAATAGATGACTTTGTTCCAGTTGCGGATTCTTAAGGTTTGAAAATAGATGATATCGTTTAAAGTCGGATTCTAAAGCATTGTAAATAGATAACGTTGTTCAAGTTGCCGATTATTAAAGTTTAAAAAATAGATTATATCGTTGAAGTCGGATTCTAAATCATTGTAAATAGATGACTTTGTTAAAGTTGCGGATTCTTAAGATTTGAAAATAGGTGATATCGTTTAAAGTCGGATTCTAAAGCATTGTAAATAGATGACTTTGTTCAAGTTGCGGACTCTTATGGTTTGAAAATAGATGATGTCGTTTAAGTCGGATTATAAAGCATTGTAAATAGATGACTTTGTTCAAGTTGCGGATACTTAATGTTTTAAAGTAGATGATATCGTTTCAAGTCGGATTCTAAAGCATTGTAAATAGATGACTTTGTTCAAGTTGCGGATTGTCAAGGTTTTAAAATAGATTATATCGCTCAAAGTCGGATTCTAAAGCATTGTAAATAGATGACTTTGTTCAAGTTGCGAGTTGTTAAGGTTTAAAAGTAGATGATATCGTTTAATGTCGGATACTAAAGAATTGTAAATAGATGACTTTGTATAAGTGGCGGATTCTCAATGTTTGAAAATAGATGATATCGTTTAATGTCGGATTCTAAAGCATTATAAATAGATGAATTTGATTAAGTTGCGGATTCTTAATGTTTGAAAATAGATGATATCGTTTAAAGTCGGATTCTAAAGCATTGTAAATAGATGACTTTGTTCAAGTTGCGGATACTTAATGTTTGAAAATAGATGATATCGTTTAAAGTCGAATTCTAAAGCATTGTAAATAGATGACTTTGTTCCAGTTGCGGATTCTTAAGGTTTGAAAAAAGATGATATCGTTTAAAGTCGGATTCTAAAGCATTGTAAATAGATGACTTTGTTTAAGTTGCGCATGCTTAATGTTTGAAAATAGATGATATCTTTTAAAGTGTGATTCTAAAGCATTGTAAATAGATGACTTTGTTCAAGTTGCCGATTCTTAAGGATTGAAAATAGATAATATCGTTTGAAGTAGGATTCTAAAGCATTGTAAATAGATGACTTTGTTCTAGTTGCGAGTTGTTAAGGTTTAAAAGTAGATGATATCGTTAAATGTCGGATACTAAAGCATTGTAAATAGATGACTTTGTTTAAGTTGCCGATTCTTAATGTTTGAAAATAGATGATATCGTTTAAAGTCGGATTCTAAAGCATTGTAAATAGATGAATTTGTTTAAGTTACGGATTCTTAATGTTTGAAAATAGATGATATCGTTTAAAGTTGAATTCTAAAGCATTGTAAATAGATGACTTTCTTCAAGTTGCGGATTCTTAATGTTTGAAAAGGGATGATATCGTTTAAAGTCGGATTCTAAAGCATTGTAAATCTTTGACTTTGTTCAAGTTGCGGATTCTTGATGGTTGAAAATAGATGATATCGTTTAAAGTCGGATTCTAAAGCATGGTAAATAGATGACTTTGTTAGAGTTGCGGATCCTTAATGTTTGAAAATAGATAATATCGTTTAAGTCGGATTATAAAGCATTGTAAATAGATGACTTTGTTCAAGTTGACGATTCTTAATGTTTTAAAATAGATGATATCGTTTCAAGTCGGATTCTAAAGCATTGTAAATAGATGACTTTGTTCCAGTTTGAGATTCTTAAGGTTTGAAAATAGATGACTCGTTTAAAGTCGGATTCTAAAGCATTGTTTATAGATGACTTTGTTCAAGTTGCCGATTCTTAAAGTTTGAAAATAGATTATATCCTTTAAAGTCGGATTCTAAATTATTGTAAATAGATGACTTTGTTCAAGTTGCGGATTCTTAAGATTTGAAAATAGATGATATCGTTTAAAGTCGGATTCTAAAGCATTGTAAATAGATGACTTTGTTCAAGTTTCGGACTCTTATGGTTTGAAAATAGATGATATCGTTTAAAGTCGGATTCTAAAGCATTGTCAATAGATGACTTTGTTCAAGTTGCGGATTCTTAATGTTTGAAAATAGATGATATCGTTTAAAGTCGGATTCTAAAGCATTGTAAATAGATGAATTTGTTTAAGTTGCAGATTCTTAAAGATTGAAAATAGATGATATCGTTTAAAGTCGGATTCTAAAGCATTGTAAATAGATAACTTTGTACAAGTTGGGGATACTTAATGCTTGAAAATAGATGATATAGTTTAAAGTCGGAATCTAAGGCATTGTAAATAGATGACTTTGTTCCAGTTGCGGATTCTTAAGGTTGGAAAATAGATGATATCGTTTAAAGTCGGATTCTAAAGCATTGTAAATAGAAAACGTTGTTCAAGTTGCCGATTCTTAAAGTTTAAAAAATAGATTATATCGTTGAAGTCGGATTCTAAATCATTGTAAATAGATGACTTTGTTAAAATTGCGGATTCTTAAGATTTGAAAATAGATGCTATCGTTTAAAGTCGGATTCTAAAGCATTGTAAATAGATGACTTTGTTCAAGTTGCGGATTGTCAAGGTTTTAAAATAGATTATATAGCTTTAAGTCGGATTCTAAAGCATTGTAAATAGATGACTTTGTTCAAGTTGCGAGTTGTTAAGGTTTAAAAGTAGATGATATCGTTTTATGTCGGATACTAAAGAATTGTAAATAGATGACTTTGTTTAAGTGGCGGATTCTTAATGTTTGAAAATAGATGATATCGTTTAATGTCGGATTCTAAAGCATTGTAAATAGATAGATTTGATTAAGTTGCGGATTCTTAATGTTTGAAAATAGATGATATCGTTTAAAGTCGGATTCTAAAGCATTGTAAATAGATGACTCTGTTAAAGTTGCGGATACTTAATGTTTGAAAATAGATAATATCGTTTAAAGTCGGATTCTAAAGCATTGTAAATAGATGACTTTGTTCCAGTTGCGGATTCTTAAGGTTTGAAAAAAGATGATATCGTTTAAAGTCGGATTCTAAAGCATTGTAAATAGATGACTTTGTTTAAGTTGCGCATGCTTAAGGTTTGAAAATAGATGATATCTTTTAAAGTGTGATTCTAAAGCATGGTAAATAGATGACTTTGTTCATGTTGCCGATTCTTCAGGTTTGAAAATAGATGATATCGTTTAAAGTAGGATTCTAAAGCATTGTAAATAGATGACTTTGTTCAAGTTGCGGATTCTTAAGGATTGAAAATAGATGATATCGTTTGAAAGTCGGATTATAAAGCATTGTAAATAGATGACTTTGTTCTAGTTGCGAGTTGTTAACGTTTAAAAGTAGATGATATCGTTAAATGTCGGATACTAAAGCATTGTAAATAGATGACTTTGTTTAAGTTGCCGATTCTTAATGTTTGAAAGGAGATGATATCGTTTAAAGTCGGATTCTAAAGCATTGTAAATAGATGACTTTGTTTAAGTTACGGATTCTCAATGTTTGAAAATAGCTGATATCGTTTAAAGTTGAATTCTAAAGCATTGTAAATAGATGACTTTCTTCAAGTTGCGGATCCTTAATGTTTGAAAATAGATGATATCGTTTAAAGTCGGATTCTAAAGCATTGTAAATAGATGACTTTGTTAGAGTTGCGGATCCTTAATGTTTGAAAATAGATGATATCGTTTAAGTCGGATTATAAAGCATTGTAAATAGATGACTTTGTTCAAGTTGCGGATCCTTAATGTTTGAAAATAGATATCGTTTAAGTCGGATTATAAAGCATTGTAAATAGATGACTTTGTTCAAGTTTCGGATACTTAATGTGTTAAAATAGATGATATCGTTTCAAGTCGGATTCTAAAGCATTGTCAATAGATGACTTTGTTCAAGTTGCGGAGTCTTAATGTTTGAAAATAGATGATATCTTTTAAAGTCGGATTCTAAAGCATTGTAAATAGATGAATTTGTTTAAGTTGCGGATTCTTAAGATTGAAAATAGATGATATCGTTGAAAGTCGGATTCTAAAGCATTGTAAATAGATGACTTTGTTCAAGTTGGGGATACTTAATGTTTGAAAATAGATGATATCGTTTAAAGTCGGAATCTAAAGCATTGTAAATAGATGACTTTGTTCCAGTTGCTGATTCTTAAGGTTTGAAAATAGATGATATCGTTTAAAGTCGTATTCTAAAGCATTGTAAATAGATAACGTTGTTCAAGTTGCCGATTCTTAAAGTTTAAAAAATAGATTATATCGTTGAAGTCGGATTCTAAATCATTGTAAATAGATGACTTTGTTAAAGTTGCGGATTCTTAAGATTTGAAAATAGGTGATATCGTTTAAAGTCGGATTCTAAAGCATTGTAAATAGATGACTTTGTTCAAGTTAGGGACTCTTATGGTTTGAAAATAGATGATGTCGTTTAAAATCGGATTCTAAAGCATTGTAAATAGATTACTTTGTTCAAGTTAAGGATTCTCAAGGTTTGAAAATAGATGATATTGTTTAAAGTCGGATTCTAAAGCATTGGAAATAGATGACTTTGTTCAAGTTGCGGATGTCTAAGGTTTTAAAATAGATTATATCGCTTAAAGTCGGATTCTAAAGCATTGTAAATAGATGACTTTGTTCAAGTTGCTAGTTTTTAAGGTTTAAAAGTAGATGATATCGTTTAATGTCGGATACTAAAGAATTGTAAATAGATGACTTTGTATAAGTGGCGGATTCTTAATGTTTGAAAATAGATGATATCGTTTAATGTCGGATTCTAAAGCATTATAAATAGATGAATTTGATTAAGTTGCGGATCCTTAATGTTTGAAAATAGATGATATCGTTTAAGTCGGATTATAAAGCATTGTAAATAGATGACTTTGTTCAAGTTGCGGATACTTAATGTTTTAAAATAGATGATATCGTTTCAAGTCGGATTCTAAAGCATTGTAAATAGATGACTTTGTTCCAGTTTCGGATTCTTAAGGTTTGAAAATATATGATTTCGTTTAAAGTCGGATTCTAAAGCATTGTCAATAGATGACTTTGTTCAAGTTGCGGATTCTAAATGTTTGAAAATAGATTATATCGTTTAAAGTCGGATTCTAAAGCATTGTAAATAGATGAATTTGTTTAAGTTGCAGATTCTTAAGGATTGAAAATTGATGATATCGTTTAAAGTCGGATTCTAAAGCATTGTAAATAGATGACTTTGTTCAAGTTGGGGATACTTAATGTTTGAAAATAGATGATATCGTTTAAAGTCGGAATCTAAAGCATTGTAAATAGATGACTTTGTTCAAGTTGCGGACTCTTATGGTTTGAAAATAGATGATGTCGTTTAAAATCGGATTCTAAAGCATTGTAAATAGATTACTTTGTTCAAGTTAAGGATTCTCAAGGTTTTAAAATAGATGATATTGTTTAAAGTCGGATTCTAAAGCATTGGAAATAGATGACTTTGTTCAAGTTGCGGATTGTCAAGGTTTTAAAATAGATTATATCGCTTAAAGTCGGATTCTAAAGCATTGTAAATAGATGACTTTGTTCAAGTTGCGAGTTTTTAAGGTTTAAAAGTAGATGATATCGTTTAATGTCGGATACTAAAGAATTGTAAATAGATGACTTTGTATAAGTGGCGGATTCTTAATGTTTGAAAATAGATGATATCGTTTAATGTCGGATTCTAAAGCATTATAAATAGATGAATTTGATTAAGTTGCGGATTCTTAATGTTTGAAAATAGATGATATCGTTTAAAGTCTGATTCTAAAGCATTGTAAATAGATGACTTTGTTCAAGTTGCGGATATATAATGTTTGAAAATAGATGATATCGTTTAAAGTCGAATTCTAAAGCATTGTAAATAGATGACTTTGTTCCAGTTGCGGATTCTTAAGGTTTGAAAAAAGATGATATCTTTTAAAGTGTGATTCTAAAGCATGGTAAATAGATGACTTTGTTCATGTTGCCGATTCTTCAGTTTTGAAAATAGATGATATCGTTTGAAAGTCGGATTCTAAAGCATTGTAAATAGATGACTTTGTTCAAGTTGCCGATTCTTAAGGATTGAAAATAGATGATATCGTTTAAAGTCGGATTCTAAAGCATTGTAAATAGATGACTTTGTTCAAGTTTCGGACTCTTAAGGATTGAAAATAGATGATATCGTTAAATGTCGGATACTAAAGCATTGTAAATAGATGACTTTGTTTAAGTTGCCGATTCTTAATGTTTGAAAATAGATGATATCGTTTAAAGTCGGATTCTAAAGCATTGTAAATAGATGAATTTGTTTAAGTTACGGATTCTTAATGTTTGAAAATAGATGATATCGTTTAAAGTTGAATTCTAAAGCATTGTAAATAGATGACTTTCTTCAAGTTGCGGATTCTTAATGTTTAGAAAATCGATGATATCGTTTAAAGTCGGATTCTAAAGCATTGTAAATCTTTGACTTTGTTCAAGTTGCGGATTCTTGATGGTTGAAAATAGATGATATCGTTTAAAGTCGGATTCTAAAGCATTGTAAATAGATGACTTTGTTAGAGTTGCGGATCCTTAATGTTTGAAAATAGATGATATCGTTTAAGTCGGATTATAAAGCATTGTAAATAGATGACTTTGTTCAAGTTGCGGATACTTAATGTTTTAAAATAGATGATATCGTTTCAAGTCGGATTCTAAAGCATTGTAAATAGATGACTTTGTTCCAGTTTCGGATTCTTGAGGTTTGAAAATAGATGATTTCGTTTAAAGTCGGATTCTAAAGCATTGTTTATAGATGACTTTGTTCAAGTTGCCGATTCTTAAAGTTTGAAAATAGATTATATCCTTTAAAGTCGGATTCTAAATTATTGTAAATAGATGACTTTGTTCAAGTTGCGGATTCTTAAGATTTGAAAATAGATTATATCGTTTAAAGTCGGATTCTAAAGCATTGTAAATAGATGACTTTGTTCAAGTTTCGGACTCTTATGGTTTGAAAATAGATGATATCGTTTAAAGTCGGATTCTAAAGCATTGTCAATAGATGACTTTGTTCAAGTTGCGGATTCTTAATGTTTGAAAATAGATGATATCGTTTAAAGTCGGATTCTAAAGCATTGTAAATAGATTAATTTGTTTAAGTTGCAGATTCTTAAGGATTGAAAATAGATGATATCGTTTAAAGTCGGATTCTAAAGCATTGTAAATAGATGACTTTGTTCAAGTTGGGGATACTTAATGTTTGAAAATAGATGATATCGTTTAAAGTCGGAATCTAAAGCATTGTAAATAGATGACTTTGTTCAAGTTGCGGACTCTTATGGTTTGAAAATAGATGATGTCGTTTAAAATCGGATTCTAAAGCATTGTAAATAGATTACTTTGTTCAAGTTAAGGATTCTCAAGGTTTGAAAATAGATGATATTGTTTAAAGTCGGATTCTAAAGCATTGTAAATAGATGACTTTGTTCAAGTTGCGGATTGTCAAGGTTTTCAAATAGATTATATCGCTTAAAGTCGGATTCTAAAGCATTGTAAATAGATGACTTTGTTCAAGTTGCGAGTTTTTAAGGTTTAAAAGTAGATGATATCGTTTAATGTCGGATACTAAAGAATTGTAAATAGATGACTTTGTATAAGTGGCGGATTCTTAATGTTTGAAAATAGATGATATCGTTTAATGTCGGATTCTAAAGCATTATAAATAGATGAATTTGATTAAGTTGCGGATTCTTAATGTTTTAAAATAGATGATATCGTTTAAAGTCGGATTCTAAAGCATTGTAAATAGATGACTTTGTTCAAGTTGCGGATACTTAATGTTTGAAAATAGATGATATCGTTTAAAGTCGAATTCTAAAGCATTGTAAATAGATGACTTTGTTCCAGTTGCGGATTCTTAAGGTTTGAAAAAAGATAATATCGTTTAAAGTCGGATTCTAAAGCATTGTAAATAGATGACTTTGTTTAAGTTGCGCATGCTTAATGTTTGAAAATAGATGATATCTTTTAAAGTGTGATTCTAAAGCATGGTAAATAGATGACTTTGTTCATGTTGCCGATTCTTCAGTTTTGAAAATAGATGATATCGTTTGAAAGTCGGATTCTAAAGCATTGGAAATAGATGACTTTGTTCATGTTGCCGATTCTGAAGGATTGAAAATAGATGATATCGTTTAAAGTAGGATTCTAAAGCATTGTAAATAGATGACTTTGTTCTAGTTGCGAGTTGTTAAGGTTTAAAAGTAGATGATATCGTTAAATGTCGGATACTAAAGCATTGTAAATAGATGACTTTGTTTAAGTTGATGATTCTTAATGTTTGAAAATAGATGATTTCGTTTAAAGTCGGATTCTAAAGCATTGTAAATAGATGAATTTGTTTAAGTTACGGATTCTTAATGTTTGAAAATAGAGGATATCGTTTAAAGTTGAATTCTAAAGCTTGTAAATAGATGACTTTCTTCAAGTTGCGGATTCTTAATGTTTAGAAAATCGATGATGTCGTTTAAAGTCGGATTCTAAAGCATTGTAAATCTTTGACTTTGTTCAAGTTGCGGATTCTTGATTGTTGAAAATAGATGATATCGTTTAAAGTCGGATTCTAAAGCATTGTAAATAGATGACTTTGTTCAAGTTGCGGATACTTAATGTTTTAAAATAGATGATATCGTTTCAAGTCGGATTCTAAAGCATTGTAAATAGATGACTTTGTTCCAGTTTCGGATTCTTAAGGTTTGAAAATAGATGATATCGTTTAAAGTCGGATTCTAAAGCATTGTTTATAGATGACTTTGTTCAAGTTGCCGATTCTTAAAGTTTGAAAATAGATTATATCCTTTAAAGTCGGATTCTAAATTATTGTAAATAGATGACTTTGTTCAAGTTGCGGATTCTTAAGATTTGAAAATAGATTATATCGTTTAAAGTCGGATTCTAAAGCATTGTAAATAGATGACGTTGTTCAAGTTTCGGACTCTTATGGTTTGAAAATAGATGATATCGTTTAAAGTCGGATTCTAAAGCATTGTCAATAGATGACTTTGTTCAAGTTGCGGATTCTTAATGTTTGACAATAGATGATATCGTTTAAAGTCAGATTCTAAAGCATTGTAAATAGATGAATTTGTTTAAGTTGCAGATTCTTAAGGATTGAAAATAGATGATATCGTTTAAAGTCGGATTCTAAAGCATTGTAAATAGATTACTTTGTTCAAGTTGGGGATACTTAATGTTTGAAAATAGATGATATCGTTTAAAGTCGGAATCTAAAGCATTGTAAATAGATGACTTTGTTCCAGTTGCGGATTCTTAAGGTTTGAAAATAGATGATATCGTTTAAAGTCGGATTCTAAAGCATTGTAAATAGATAACGTTGTTCAAGTTGCCGCTTCTTAAAGTTTAAAAAATAGATGATATCGTTTAAAGTCGGATTCCAAAGCATTTCAAATAGATGACTTTGTTCAAGTAACGGGTTCTTAAGGTTGGAAAATAGATGATATCGTTTAAAGTCGGATTCTAAAGCATTGTAAATAGATGACTTTGTTCAAGTTGCAGATTCTTAAAGTTTGAAAATAGATTATATCGTTAAAAGTCAGATTCTAAAGCATTGTAAATAGATGACTTTGTTCAAGTTGCCGATTCTTAAAGTTTGAAAATAGATGATAATGTTCAAAGTCGCATTCTAAAGCATTGTAAATAGATGACTTTGTTCAAGTTGCGGATTCTTAAGGTTTCAAAATAGATGATATCGTTTAAAGTCGGATTCCAAAGCATTGTAAATAGATGACTTTGTTCAAGTTGCGGATTCTTAAAGGTTTTAAAATAGATGATATCGTTTAAAGTCGGATTCTAAAGCATTGTAAATAGATGACTTTGTTCAAGTTTCGGACTCTTATGGTTTGAAAATAGATGATATCGTTTAAAGTCGGATTCTAAAGCATTGTCAATAGATGACTTTGTTCAAGTTGCGGATTCTAAATGTTTGAAAATAGATGATATAGTTTAAAATCGGATTCTAAAGCATTGTAAATAGATTACTTTGTTCAAGTTGCGGATTCTTAAGGTTTGAAAATAGATGATATCGTTTTAAGTCGGATTCTAAAGCATTGTAAGTAGATGACTTTGTTCAAGTTGCCGATTCTTAATGTTTGAAAATAGATGATATCGTTTAAAGTCGGATTCTAAAGCATTGTAAATAGATGACTTTGTTCAAGTTGCAGACTCTCAATGTTTGAAAATAGATGATATCGTTTCAAATCGGATTCTAAAGCATTGTAAATAGATGACTTTGTTCAAGATGCCGATTCTTAAGGTGTTTAAATAGATGTTAACGTTTCAAGTCGGATTCTAAAGCATTGTAAATAGATGACTTTGTTCAAGTTGCGGACTGCTAAGGTTTGAAAATAGATGATATCGTTTAAAGTCGGATTCTAAAGCATTGTAAATAGATGACTTTGTTCAAGTTGCGGATTCTTAGGGTTTGAAAATAGATGATATCGTTTAAAGTCGGATTCTAAATCATTGTAAATAGATGACTTTGTTCAAGTTGCGAGTTGTTAAGGTTTAAAAGTAGATGGTATCGTTTAATGTCGGATACTTAAGCATTGTAAATAGATGACTTTGTTCAAGTTGCGGATTCTTGATCTTTGAAAATAGATGATATCGTTTAAAGTCGGATTCTAAAGCATTGTAAATAGATGACTTTGTTCAAGTTGCGGACTGCTAAGGTTTGAAAATAGATGATATCGTTTAAAGTCGGATTCTAAAGCATTATAAATAGATGACTTTGTTCAAGTTGCCGATTCTTATGGTTTGAAAATAGATGATATCGTTTAAAGTCGTATTCTAAAGCATTGTAAATAGATGACTTTGTTCAAGTTGCGGATTGTCAAGGTTTTAAAATAGATTATATCGCTTAAAGTCGGATTCTAAAGCATTGTAAATAGATGACTTTGTTCAAGTTGCGAGTTGTTAAGGTTTAAAAGTAGATGATATCGTAATATGTCGGATACTAAAGCATTGTAAATAGATGACTTTGTTTAAGTTGCGGATTCTTAATGTTTGAAAATAGATGATATCGTTTAAAGTCGTATTCTAAAGCGTTGTAAATAGATGAATTTGTTTAAGTTACGGATTGTTAATGTTTGAAAATAGATGATATCGTTTAAAGTTGAATTCTAAAGCATTGTAAATAGATGACTTTGTTCAAGTTGCGGATTCTTAATGTTTGAAAATCGATGATATCGTTTAAAGTCGGATTCTAAAGCATTGTAAAGAGATTGCTTTTTTTCAAGTTGCGGATTCTTGATGGTTGAAAATAGATGATATCGTTTAAAGTCGGATTCTAAAGCATTGTAAATAGATGACTTTGTTAGAGTTGCGGATCCTTAATGTTTGAAAACAGATGATATCGTTTAAGTCGGATTATAAAGCATTGTAAATAGATGACTTTGTTAAAGTTGCGGATATTTAATGTTTTAAAATAGATGATATCGTTTCAAGTCGGATTCTAAAGCATTGTAAAGGGATGACTTTGTTCAAGTTGCGGATTCTTAAGATTTGAAAATAGATGATATCGTTTAAAGTCGGATTCTAAAGCATTGTAAATAGATGACTTTGTTCAAGTTGCGGACTCTTATGGTTCAAAATAGATGATATCGTTTAAAGTCGGATTCCAAAGCATTGTCACTAGATGACTTTGTTCAAGTTGCGGATTCTTAATGTTTGAAAATAGATGATATCTTTTAAAGTCGGATTCTAAAGCATTGTAAATAGATGACTTTGTTCAAGATGCGGACTCTTAGGGTTTGAAAATAGATGATAATGTTTAAAGTCGGATTCTAAAGCATTGTAAATAGATGACTTTGTTCAAGTTGAGGATTCTCAAGGTTTGAAAATAGATGATATTGTTTAAAGTCGGTTTCAAAAGCATTGGAAATAGATGACTTTTTACAAGTTGCGGATTGTCAAGGTGTTAAAATAGATTATATCGCTTTAAGTCGGATTCTAAAGCATTGTAAATAGATGACTTTGTTCAAGTTGCAAGTTGTTAAGGTTTAAAAGTAGATCATATCGTTTAATGTCGGATACTAAAGCATTGTAAATAGATGACTTTGTTTAAGTTGCGGATTCTTAATGTTTGAAAATAGATGATATCGTTTAATGTCGGATTCTAAAGCATTGTAAATAGATGACTTTGTTCATGTTGCCGATTCTTCAGGTTTGAAAATAGATGATATCGTTTAAAGTCGGATTCTAAAGCATTGCAAATAGATGACTTTGTTCAAGTTGCCGAATCTTAAGGATTGAAAATAGATGATATCGTTTAAAGTCGGATTCTAAAGCATTGTAAATAGATGACTTTGTTCAAGTTGCGAGTTGTTAAGGTTTTTAAACCTTAACAACTCGCAACTTGAACAAAGTCGGATTCTAAAGCATTGTAAATAGATTAATTTTTTTAAGTTACGGATTCTAAATGTTTCAAAATAGATGATATCGTTTACAGTTTAATTGTTAAGCATTGTAAATAGATGACTTTGTTCAAGTTGCGGATTCTTAATGTTTGAAAATCGATGATATCGTTTAAAGTCGGATTCTAAAGCATTGTAAATCTTTGACTTTGTTCAAGTTGCGGATTCTTGATGGTTGAAAATAGATGATATCGTTTAAAGTCGGAGTCTAAAGCATTGTAAATAGATGACTTTGTTAGAGTTGCGGATCCTTTATGTTGGAAAATAGATGATATCGTTTAAGTCGGATTATAAAGCATTGTAAATAGATGACTTTGTTCAAGTTGCGGATACTTAATGTTTTCAAATAGATGATATCGTTTAAAGTCGGATTCTAAAGCATTGTAAAGGGATGACTTTGTTCCAGTTTCGGATTCTTAAGGTTTGAAAATAGATGATTTCGTTTAAAGTCGGATTCCAAAGCATTGTAAATAGATGACTTTGTTCAAGTTGCCGATTCTTAAAGTTTGAAAATAAATTATATCGTTTAAAGTCGGATTCTAAATCATTGTAAATAGATGACTTCGTTCAAGTTGCGCATTCTTAAGAGTTGAAAATAGATGATATCGTTTAAAGTCGGATTCTAAAGCATTGTAAATAGATGACTTTGTTCAAGTTGCGGACTCTTATGGTTTGAAAATAGATGATATCGTTTAAAGTCGGATTTCAAATCATTGTCAATAGATGACTTTGTTCAAGTTGCGGATTCTTAATGTTTGAAAATAGATGATATCGTTTAAAGTCGGATTCTAAAGCATTGTAAATAGATAACTTTGTTCATGTTGTCGATTCTTCAGGTTTGAAAATAGATGATATCATTTAAAGTCGGATTCTAAAGCATTGTAAATAGATGACTTTGTTCAAGTTGCCGATTCTTAAGGATGGAAAATAGATGATATCGTTTAAAGTCGGATTCTAAAGCATTGTAAATAGATGACTTTGTTACAGTTGCGAGTTGTTAAGGTTTAATAGTAGATGATATCGTTAAATGTCGGATACGAAAGCATTGTAAATAGATGACTTTGTTTAAGTTGCGGATTCTTAGTGGGGTAAAATAGATGATATCGTTTAATGTCGGATACTAAAGCATTGTAAATAGATGACTTTGTTCAAGTTGCGGATTCTTAATGTTGGAAAATAGATGATATCGTTTAAGGTCGGATACTAAAGCATTGTAAATAGATGAATTTGTTCCAGTTGCGGATTCTTAAGGTTTGAAAATAGATGATATCGTTTAAAGTCGGATTCTAAAGCATTGTACATGGATGACTTTGTTCAAGTTTCGAGTGGTTAAGGTTTAAAAATAGATGATATCGTTTAATGTCGGATACTAAAGCATTGTAAATAGATGACTTTGTTTAAGTTGCGGATTCTTTATGTTTGTAACATAGATGATATCGTTTAAAGTGTGATTCTAAAGCATTGTAAATAGATGACTTTGTTCATGTTGCCGATTCTTCAGGTTTGAAAATAGATGATATCGTTTAAAGTCGGATTCTAAAGCATTGCAAATAGATGACTTTGTTCAAGTTGCCGAATCTTAAGGATTGAAAATAGATGATATCGTTTAAAGTCGGATTCTAAAGCATTGTAAATAGATGAATTCGTTTAAGTTACGGATTCTTAATGTTTGAAAATAGATGATATCGTTTAAAGTTGAATTCTAAAGCATTGTAAATAGATGACCTTGTTCAAGTTGCGAATTCTTAAAGTTTTGAAAATCGATGATATCGTTTAAAGTCGGATTCTAAAGCATTGTAAATCTTTGACTTTGTTCAAGTTGCGGATTCTTGATGGTTGAAAATAGATGATATCGTTTAAAGTCGGATTCTAAAGCATTCTAAATAGATGACTTTGTTAGAGGCTCTAATCCTTAATGTTTGAAAATAGATGATATCGTTTAAGTCGGATTATAAAGCATTGTAAATAGATGACTTTGTTCATGTTGCCGATTCTTCAAGTTTGAAAATTGATGATATCGTTTAAAGTCGGATTCTAAAGCATTGTAAATAGATGACTTTGTTCAAGTTGCCGATTCTTTAGGATTGAAAATAGATGATAACGTTTAAAGTTGGATTCTAGAGCATTGTAAATAGATGACTTTGTTACAGTTGCGAGTTGTTAAGGTTTAAAAGTAGATGATATCGTAATATGTCGGATACTAAAGCATTGTAAATAGATGACTTTAAGTTGCGGATTCTTAATGTTTGAAAATAGATGATATCGTTTAAAGTCGTATTCTAAAGTATTGTAAATAGATGAATTTGTTTAAGTTACGGATTCTTAATGTTTAAAAATAGATGATATCGTTTAAAGTTGAATTCTAAAGCATTGTAAATAGATGACTTTGTTCAAGTTGCGGATTCTTAATGTTTGAAAATCGATGATATCGTTTGAAGTCGGATTCTAAAGCATTGTAAATAGATGACTTTGTTCAAGTTGCGGATTCTTGATGGTTGAAAATAGATGATATCGTTTAAAGTCGGATTCTAAAGCATTGTAAATAGATGACTTAGTTAGAGTTGCGGATCCTTAATGTTTGAAAATAGATGATATCGTTTAAGTCGGATTATAAAGCATTGTAAATAGATGACTTTGTTCAAGTTGCGGATACTTAATGTTTTAAAATAGATGATATCGTTTCAAGTCGGATTCTAAAGCATTGTAAAGGGATGACTTTGTTCCAGTTTCGGATTCTTAAGGTTTGAAAATAGATGATATCGTTTAAAGTCGGATTCTAAAGCATTGTAAATAGATGACTTTGTTCAAGTTGCGGATTCTTAAGATTTGAAAATAGATGATATCGTTTAAAGTCGGATTCTAAAGCATTGTAAATAGATGACTTTGTTCAAGTTGCGGACTCTTATGGTTTAAAATAGATGATATCGTTTAAAGTCCGATTCCAAAGCATTGTCAATAGATAACTTTGTTCAAGTTGCGGATTCTTAATGTTTGAAAATAGATGATATCGTTTAAAGTCGGATTCTACAGCATTGTAAATAGATGACTTTGTTCAAGTTGCGGACTCTTAGGGTTGGAAAATAGATGATAATGTTTAAAGTCGGATTCTAAAGCATGGTAAATAGATGACTTTGTTCAAGTTGAGGATTCTCAATGTTTGAAAATAGATGATATTGTTTAAAGTCGGATTCAAAAGCATTGGAAATAGATGACTTTTTACAAGTTGCGGATTGTCAAGGTTTTAAAATAGATTATATCGCTTTAAGTCGGATTCTAAAGCATTGTAAATAGATGACGTTGTTCAAGTTGCGAGTTGTTAAGGTTTAAAAGTAGATGATATCGTTTAATGTCGGATACTACAGCATTGTAAATAGATGACTTTGTTTAAGTTGCGGATTCTTAATGTTTGAAAATAAATGATATCGTTTAAAGTCGGATTCTAAAGCATTGTAAATAGATGAATTTGTTCCAGTTGCGGATTCTTAAGGTTTGAAAATAGATGATATCGTTTAAAGTCGGATTCTAAAGCATTGTACATAGATGACTTTGTTAAAGTTTCGAGTGGTTAAGGTTTAAAAATAGATGATATCGTTTAATGTCGGATACTAAAGCATTGTAAAAAGATGACTTTGTTTAAGTTGCGGATTCTTAATGTTTGAAAATAGATGATATCGTTTAAAGTGTGATTCTAAAGCATTGTAAATAGATGACTTTGTTCATGTTGCCGATTCTTTAGGTTTGAAAATAGATGATATCGTTTAAAGTAGGATTCTACAGCATTGCAAATAGATGACTTTGTTCAAGTTGCCGAATCCTAAGGATTGAAAATAGATGATATCGTTGAAAGTCGGATTCTAAAGCATTGTAAATAGATGACTTTGTTCAAGTTGCGAGTTGTTAAAGTTTAAAAGTAGATGATATCGTTAAATGTCGGATACTAAAGCATTGTAAATAGATGACTTTGTTAAAGTTGCGGATTCTTAATGTTTAAAAATAGATTATATCGTTTAAAGTCGGATTCTAAAGCATTGTAAATAGATGACTTTGTTCAAGTTGCGGATTCTTAATGTTTGAAAATCGATGATATCGTTTAAAGTCGGATTCTAAAGCATTGTAAATCTTTGACTTTGTTCAAGTTGCGGATTCTTGATGGTTGAAAATAGATGATATCGTTTAAAGTCGGATTCTAAAGCATTGTAAATGGATGACTTTGTTAGAGTTGCAGATCCTTAATGTTGGAAAATAGATGATATCGTTTAAGTCGGATTATAAAGCATTGTAAATAGATGACTTTGTTCAAGTTGCGGATACTTAATGTTTTAAAATAGATGATATCGTTTCAAGTGGGATTCTAAAGCATTGTAAAGGGATGGCTTTGTTCCAGTTTCGGATTCTTAAGGTTTGAAAATAGATGATTTCGTTTAAAGTCGGATTCTAAAGCATTGTAAATAGATGACTTTGTTCAAGTTGCCGATTCTTAAAGTTTGAAAATAAATTATATTGTTTAAAGTCGGATTCTAAATCATTGTAAATAGATGACTTCGTTCAAGTTGCGGATTCTTAAGAGTTGAAAATAGATGATATCGTTTAAAGTCGGATTCTAAAGCATTGTAAATAGATGACTTTGTTCAAGTTGCGGACTCTGATGGTTTGAAAATAGAGGATATCTTTTAAAGTCGGATTCCAAATCATTGTCAATAGATGACTTTGTTACAGTTGCGGATTCTTAATGTTTGAAAATAGATGATATCGTTTAAAGTCGGATTCTAAAGCATTGTAAATATATAACTTTGTTCATGTTGCCGATTCTTCAGGTTTGAAAATAGATGATATCATTTAAAGTCGGATTCTAAAGCATTGTAAATAGATGACTTTGTTCAAGTTGCCGATTCTTAAGGATTGAAAATAGATGATATCGTTTAAAGTCGGATTCTAAAGCATTGTAAATAGATGACTTTGTTACAGTTGCGAGTTGTTAAGGTTTAATAGTCGATGATATCGTTAAATGTCGGATACGAAAGCATTGTAAATAGATGACTTTGTTTAAGTTGCGGATTCTAAGTGGGGTAAAATAGATGATATCGTTTAATGTCGGATACTAAAGCATTGTAAATAGATGACTTTGTTCAAGTTGCGGATTCTTAATGTTGGAAAATAGATGATATCGTTTAAAGTCGGATTCTAAAGCATTGTAAATAGATGAATTTGTTCCAGTTGCGGATTCTTAAGGTTTGAAAATAGATGATATCGTTTAAAGTCGGATTCTAAAGCATTGTACATAGATGACTTTGTTCAAGTTTCGAGTGGTTAAGGTTTAAAAATAGATGATATCGTTTAATGTCGGATACTAAAGCATTGTAAATAGATGACTTTGTTTAAGTTGCGGATTCTTTATGTTTGAACATAGATGATATCGTTTAAAGTGTGATTCTAAAGCATTGTAAATAGATGACTTTTTTCATGTTGCCGATTCTTCAGGTTGGAAAATAGATGATATCGTTTAAAGTCGGATTCTAAAGCATTGCAAATCGATGACTTTGTTCAAGTTGCCGAATCTCAAGGATTGAAAATCGATGATATCGTTTAAAGTCGGATTCTAAAGCATTGTAAATAGATGACTTTTTTCAAGTTGCAGGTTGTTAAGGTTTAAAAGTAGATGATATCGTTAAATGTCGGATACTAAAGCATTGTAAATAGATGACTTTGTTTAAGTTGCGGATTCTTAATGTTTGAAAATAGATGATATCGTTTAAAGTCGTATTCTAAAGCATTGTAAATAGATGAATTTGTTTAAGTTACGGATTCTTAATGTTTGAAAATAGATGATATCGTTTAAAGTTGAATTCTAAAGCATTGTAAATAGATGACTTTGTTCAAGTTGCGGATTCTTAATGTTTGAAAATCGATGATATCGTTTGAAGTCGGATTCTAAAGCATTGTAAATAGATGACTTTGTTCAAGTTGCGGATTCTTGATGGTTGAAAATAGATGATATCGTTTAAAGTCGGATTCTAAAGCATTGTAAATAGATGACTTAGTTAGAGTTGCGGATCCTTAATGTTTGAAAATAGATGATATCGTTTAAGTCGGATTATAAAGCATTGTAAATAGATGACTTTGTTCAAGTTGCGGATACTTAATGTTTTAAAATAGATGATATCGTTTCTAAGTCGGATTCTAAAGCATTGTAAAGGGATGACTTTGTTCCAGTTTCGGATTCTTAAGGTTTGAAAATAGATGATTTCGTTTAAAGTCGGATTCTAAAGCATTGTAAATAGATGACTTTGTTCAAGTTGCGGATTCTTAAGATTTGAAAATAGATGATATCGTTTAAAGTCAGATTCTAAAGCATTGTAAATAGATGACTTTGTTCAAGTTGCGGACTCTTATGGTTTAAAATAGATGATATCGTTTAAAGTCGGATTCCAAAGCATTGTCAATAGATGACTTTGTTCAAGTTGCGGATTCTTAATGTTTGAAAATAGATGATATCGTTTAAAGTCGGATTCTAAAGCATTGTAAATAGATGACTTTGTTCAAGTTGCGGACTCTTAGGGTTGGAAAATAGATGATAATGTTTAAAGTCGGATTCTAAAGCATTGTAAATAGATGACTTTGTTCAAGTTGAGGATTCTCAATGTTTGAAAATAGATGATATTGTTTAAAGTCGGATTCAAAAGCATTGGAAATAGATGACTTTTTACAAGTTGCGGATTGTCAAGGTTTTAAAATAGATTATATCGCTTTAAGTCGGATTCTAAAGCATTGTAAATAGATGACGTTGTTCAAGTTGCGAGTTGTTAAGGTTTAAAAGTAGATGATATCGTTTAATGTCGGATACTAAAGCATTGTAAATAGATGACTTTGTTTAAGTTGCGGATTCTTAATGTTTGAAAATAGATGATATCGTTTAAAGTCGGATTCTAAAGCATTGTAAATAGATGAATTTGTTCCAGTTGCGGATTCTTAAGGTTTGAAAATAGATGATATCGTTTAAAGTCGGATTCTAAAGCATTGTACATAGATGACTTTGTTAAAGTTTCGAGTGGTTAAGGTTTAAAAATAGATGATATCGTTTAATGTCGGATACTAAAGCATTGTAAAAAGATGACTTTGTTTAAGTTGCGGATTCTTAATGTTTAAAAATAGATGATATCGTTTAAAGTGTGATTCTAAAGCATTGTAAATAGATGACTTTGTTCATGTTGCCGACTCTTCAGGTTTGAAAATAGATGATATCGTTTAAAGTAGGATTCTAAAGCATTGCAAATAGATGACTTTGTTCAAGTTGCCGAATCTTAAGGATTGAAAATAGATGATATCGTTTAAAGTCGGATTCTAAAGCATTGTAAATAGATGACTTTGTTCAAGTTGCGAGTTGTTAAAGTTTAAAAGTAGATGATATCGTTAAATGTCGGATACTAAAGCATTGTAAATAGATGACTTTGTTAAAGTTGCGGATTCTTAATGTTTAAAAATAGATTATATCGTTTAAAGTCGGATTCTAAAGCATTGTAAATAGATTAATTTTTTTAAGTTACGGATTCTTAATGTTTGAAAATAGAGGATATCGTTTAAAGTTGAATTCTAAAGCATTGTAAATAGATGACTTTGTTCAAGTTGCGGATTCTTAATGTTTGAAAATCGATGATATCGTTTAAAGTCGGATTCTAAAGCATTGTAAATCTTTGACTTTGTTCAAGTTGCGGATTCTTGATGGTTGAAAATAGATGATATCGTTTAAAGTCGGATTCTAAAGCCTTGTAAATAGATGACTTTGTTAGAGTTGCGGATCCTTAATGTTGGAAAATAGATGATATCGTTTAAGTCGGATTATAAAGCATTGTAAATAGATGACTTTGTTCAAGTTGCGGATACTTAATGTTTTAAAATAGATGATATCGTTTCAAGTCGGATTCTAAAGCATTGTAAAGGGATGGCTTTGTTCCAGTTTCGGATTCTTAAGGTTTGAAAATAGATAATTTCGTTTAAAGTCGGATTCTAAAGCATTGTAAATAGATGACT
Source organism: Sepiola atlantica (assembly GCA_963556195.1). NCBI lineage: Eukaryota > Metazoa > Mollusca > Cephalopoda > Sepiida > Sepiolidae > Sepiola > Sepiola atlantica. The sequence continues at coordinate 137,612 of OY744535.1, read as the reverse complement.
TTGTTCAAGTTGCCGATTCTTAAAGTTTGAAAATAAATTATATTGTTTAAAGTCGGATTCTAAATCATTGTAAATAGATGACTTCGTTCAAGTTGCGGATTCTTAAGATTTGAAAATAGATGATATCGTTTAAAGTCGGATTCTAAAGCATTGTAAATAGATGACTTTGTTCAAGTTGCGGACTCTTATTGTTTGAAAATAGATGATATCGTTTAAAGTCGGATTCACAATCATTGTCAATAGATGACTTTGTTCAAGTTGCGGATTCTTAATGTTTGAAAATAGATGATATCGTTTAAAGTCGGATTCTAAAGCATTGTAAATATATAACTTTGTTCATGTTGCCGATTCTTCAGGTTTGAAAATAGATGATATCATTTAAAGTCGGATTCTAAAGCATTGTAAATAGATGACTTTGTTCAAGTTGCCGATTCTTAAGGATTGAAAATAGATAATATCGGTTAAAGTCGGATTCTAAAGCATTGTAAATAAATGACTTTGTTACAGTTGCGAGTTGTTAAGGTTTAATAGTCGATGATATCGTTAAATGTCGGATACGAAAGCATTGTAAATAGATGACTTTGTTTAAGTTGCGGATTCTTAGTGGGGTTTAATAGATGATATCGTTTAATGTCGAATACTAAAGCATTGTAAATAGATGACTTTGTTCAAGTTGCGGATTCTTAATGTTGGAAAATAGATGATATCGTTTAAAGTCGGATTCTAAAGCATTGTAAATAGATGAATTTGTTCCAGTTGCGGATTCTTAATGTTTGAAAATAGATGATATCGTTTAAAGTCGGATTCTAAAGCATTGTACATAGATGACTTTGTTCAAGTTTCGAGTGGTTAAGGTTTAAAAATAGATGATATCGTTTAATGTCGGATACTAAAGCATTGTAAATAGAGGACTTTGTTTAAGTTGCGGATTCTTTATGTTTGAACATAGATGATATCGTTTAAAGTGTGATTCTAAAGCATTGTAAATAGATGACTTTGTTCATGTTGCCGATTCTTCAGGTTTGAAAATAGATGATATCGTTTAAAGTCGGATTCTAAAGCATTGCAAATAGATGACTTTGTTCAAGTTGCCGAATCTTAAGGATTGAAAATAGATGATATCGTTTAAAGTCGGATTCTAAAGCATTGTAAATAGATGACTTTGTTCAAGTTGCGAGTTGTTAAGGTTTAAAAGTAGATGATATCGTTAAATGTCGGATACTAAAGCATTGTAAATAGATGACTTTGTTTTAGTTGCGGATTCTTAATGTTTGAAAATAGATGATATCGTTTAAAGTCGGATTCTAAAGCATTGTAAATAGATGAATTCGTTTAAGTTACAGATCCTTAATGTTTGAAAATAGATGATATCGTTTAAAGTTGAATTCTAAAGCATTGTAAATAGATGACCTTGTTCAAGTTGCGAATTCTTAATGTTTGAAAATCGATGATATCGTTTAAAGTCGGATTCTAAAGCATTGTAAATCTTTGACTTTGTTCAAGTTGCGGATTCTTGATGGTTGAAAATAGATGATATCGTTTAAAGTCGGATTCTAAAGCATTCTAAATAGATGACTTTGTTAGAGGTCTAATCCTTAATGTTTGAAAATAGATGATAATGTTTAAAGTCGGATTATAAAGCATTGTAAATAGATGACGTTGTTCATGTTGCCGATTCTTCAAGTTTGAAAATAGATGATATCGTTTAAAGTCGGATTCTAAAGCATTGTAAATAGATGACTTTGTTCAAGTTGCCGATTCTTTAGGATTGAAAATAGATGATAACGTTTAAAGTTGGATTCTAGAGCATTGTAAATAGATGACTTTGTTCAAGTTGCGAGTTGTTAAGGTTTAAAAGTAGATGATATCGTAATATGTTGGATACTAAAGTATTGTAAATAGATGACTTTGTTTAAGTTGCGGATTCTTAATGTTTGAAAATAGATGATATCGTTTAAAGTCGTATTCTAAAGCATTGTAAATAGATCAATTTGTTTAAGTTACGGATTCTTAATGTTTGAAAATAGATGATATCGTTTAAAGTTGAATTCTAAAGCATTGTAAATAGATGACTTTGTTCAAGTTGCGGATTCTTAATGTTTGAAAATCGATGATATCGTTTGAAATCGGATTCTAAAGCATTGTAAATAGATGACTTTGTTCAAGTTGCGGATTCTTGATGGTTGAAAATAGATGATATCGTTTAAAGTCGGATTCTAAAGCACTGTAAATAGATGACTTAGTTAGAGTCGCGGATCCTTAATGTTTGAGAATAGATGATATCGTTTTAGTCGGATTATAAAGCATTGTAAATAGATGACTTTGTTCAAGTTGCGGATACTTAATGTTTTAAAATAGATGATATCTTTTCAAGTCGGATTCTAAAGCATTGTAAAGGGATGACTTTGTTCCAGTTTCGGATTCTTAAGGTTTGAAAATAGAGGATTTCGTTTAAAGTCGGATTCTAAAGCATTGTAAATAGATGACTTTGTTCAAGTTGCGGATTCTTTAGATGTGAAAATAGATGATATCGTTTAAAGTCGGATTCTAAAGCATTGTAAATAGATGACTTTGTTCAAGTTGCGGACTCTTATGCTTTAAAATAGATGATATCGTTTAAAGTCGGATTCCAAAGCATTGTCAATAGATGACTTTGTTCAAGTTGCGGATTCTTAATGTTTGAAAATAGATGATATCGTTTAAAGTCGGATTCTAAAGCATTGTAAATAGATGACTTTGTTCAAGTTGCGGACTCTTAGGGTTGGAAAATAGATGATAATGTTTCAAGTCGGATTCTAAAGCATTGTAAATAGATGACTTTGTTCAAGTTGAGGATTCTCAATGTTTGAAAATAGATGATATTGTTTAAAGTCGGATTCAAAAGCATTGGAAATAGATGACTTTTTACAAGTTGCGGATTGTCAAGGTTTTAAAATACATTATATCGCTTTAAGTCGGATTCTAAAGCATTGTAAATAGATGACTTTGTTCAAGTTGCGGACTCTTATGGTTTAAAATAGATGATATCGTTTAAAGTCGGATTCCAAAGCATTGTCAATAGATGACTTTGTTCAAGTTGCGGATTCTTAATGTTTGAAAATAGATGATATCGTTTAAAGTCGGATTCTAAAGCATTGTAAATAGATGACTTTGTTCAAGTTGAGGATTCTCAATGTTTAAAAGTAGATGATATCGTTTAATGTCGGATACTAAAGCATTGTAAATAGATGACTTTGTTTAAGTTGCGGATTCTTAATGTTTGAAAATAGATTATATCGTTTAAAGTCGGATTCTAAAGCATTGTAAATAGATGAATTTGTTTAAGTTGCGGATTCTTAAGGTTTGAGAATAGATAATATCGTTTAAAGTCGGATTCTCAAGCATTGTAAATAGATGACTTAGTTGAAGTTGCCGATTCTTAAGGTTTGAAAATAGATAATATCGTTTGAAGTCGGATTCTAAAGCATTGTAAATAGATGACTTTGTTCAAGTGGCCGAGTCTTAAAGTTTGAAAATAGATTATATTGTTTAAAGTCGGATTCTAAAGCATTGTAAATAGATGACTTTGTTCAAGTTGCCGATTCTTAAAGTTTGAAAATAGATGATATCGTTTAATGCCTGATTCTAAAGCATTGTAAATAGATGACTTTGTTCAAGTAGCCAGTTCTAAAGGTTTGAGAAGTGATGATATCGTTTAAAGTCGAATTTTAAAGCATCCTACATCGGTGACTTTGTTCAAGTGACGGATTTTTTAATTTTGAAAATAAATGATATCGTTTAAAGTCGGATTCTAAAGCATCGTAAATAGATGACTTTGTTCAAGTTGCGGATTCTTAAGGTTTGTGAATACATTATATAGTTTAAAGTCGGATTCTAAAGCATTGTAAATAGATTACTTTGTTACAGTTGCAGATTCTTAAGGTTTGAGAATAGATGATATTGTTTAAAGTCGGATTCTAAAGCATTGTAAATAGATGACCTTGTTCAAGTTGCCGAGACTTTAGGTTTGAAAATAGATGATATCGTTTAAAGTCGGATTCTTAAGCATCGTAAATAGATGACTTTGTTCAAGTTGCGGATTCTTAAGGTTTGAAAATAGATGATATCGTTTAAAGTCGGATTCTAAAGCATCGTAAATAGATTGCTTTGTTCAAGTTGCCGATTCTTAAGGTTTGAAAATAGATGATATCGTTTAAAGTCGGATCATAAAGCATTGTAAATAGATGACTTTGTTCAAGTTGCCTATTCTTAAGGTTTGAGAATAGATGATATCGTTTAAAGTCGGATTCTAAAGCATTGTAAATAGATTGCATTGTTCAAGTTGCCGATTCTTAAAATTTGAAAATAGATGATATCGTTTAAAGTCGGATAATAAAGCATTGTAAATAGATGACTTTGTTCATGTTTCGGATTCTTAAGGTTTGAGAATAGATGATATTTTTAAAGTCGGATTATAAAGCATTGTAAATAGATGACTTTGTTCAAGTTGCCGATTCTAAAGCTTTGAAAAATAGATGATATCGTTTAAAGTCGGATTCTACAGCATTGTAAATAGATGACTTTGTTCAAGTTGCAGATTCTAAAGGTTTGAGAATAGATGATATTGTTTAAAGTCGGATTCTAAAGCATTGTAAATAGATGACTTTGTTCAAGTTGCCGATACTAAATGTTTGAGAATAAATGATATGGTTTAAGTCGGATTCTAAAACATTGTAAATAGATGACTTAGTTCAAGTTGCGGATTCTTAAGGTTAGAAAATAGATGATCCCGTTTAAAGTCTGATTCTAAAGCATTGTAAATAGATGACTTAGTTGAAGTTGCCGATTCTTAAGGTTTGAAAATAGATGATATCGTTTAAAGTCTGATTCTAAAGCATTGTAAATAGATGACTTTGCCCAAGGTTCCGATTATTTAGCTTAGAAAATAGATAATATTGTTTAAAGTGGGATAATAAAGCATTGTAAATAAATGACTTTGTTGAAGTTGCAGATTGTTAAGGTTTGAGAATAGATGATATCGTTTAAAGTCGGATTCTACAGCATTGTAAATAGATGACTTAGTTGAAGTTGCCGATTCTTAAGGTTTGAAAATAGATGATATCGTTTAAAGTCTGACTCTAAAGCATTGTAAAAAGATGATTTTGTTCAAGTAGCCGAGTCTTAAGGTTTTAAAATAGATGATATTGTTTAAAGTCGGATTCTAAAGCATTGTAAATAGATGACTTTGTTCAAGTTGCCGATACTTAAAGTTTGAAAATAGATGATATTGTTTAAAGTCGGATTCTAAAGCATTGTAAATAGATGACTTTGTTCAAGTTTCCGATTCTTAAAGTTTGAAAATAGATGATATCGTTTAAAGTCGGATTCTAAAGCATTGTAAATAGATGACTTTGTTCAAGTTGCGAGTTCTAAAGGTTTGAGAAGTGATGATATCGTTTAAAGTCGAATTCTAAAGCATCGTACATAGATGACTTCGTTCAAGTTGCGGATTTTTAAAGTTTGAAAATAGATGATATCGTTTGAAGTCGGATTCTAAAGCATCGTTAATAGATGACTTTGTTCAAGTTGCGGATTCTTAAGGTTTGAAAATAGATGATATCGTTAAAAGTCGGATTCTAAAGCATTGTAAATAGATCGCTTTGTTCAAGTTGCCGATTCTTAAGGTTTGAGAATGGATGATATCGTTTAAAATCGGATAATAAAGCAGTGAAAATAGATGACTTTGTTCAAGTTTCTAATTCTTAAGGGTGTAGAATAGATGATATTGTTTAAAGTCGTATTCTTAAGCATCGTAAATAGATGACTTTGTTCAAGTTGCGGATTGTTAAGGTTTGAAAATAGATGATATCGTTTAAAGTCGGATTCTAAAGCATTGTAAATAGATCAGGTTCTTCAAGTTGCCTATCTTTAGGTTTGAGAATAGATGATAGGGTTGAAAGTCTGATTCTAAAGCATCGTAAATAGATTGCTTTGTTCAAGTTACCGATTCTTTAGCTTTGAAAAATAGATTATATCGTTTAAAGTCGGATTCGAAAGCATTGTAAATAGATGACTTTGTTCAAGTTGCCGATTCTAAAGGTTTGAGAATAGATGATATTGTTTAAAGTCGGATTCTAAAGCATTGTAAGTAGAGTACTTTGTTCAAGTTGCCGATACTACATATTTGAAAATAGATAATATCGTTTAAAGTCGGATTCTAAAGCATTGTAAATAGATGACTTAGTTCAAGTTGCCGATTCTTAAGGTTTGAAAATAGATGATATCGTGTAAAGTCAGATTCTAAAGCATCGTAAATAGATGACTTTGTTCAAGTTGCGGATTCTTAAGGTTAGAAAATAGATGATATCGTTTAAAGTCGGATTCTAAATCATTGTAAATAGATGTCTTTGTTCAAGTTGCCTATTCTTAAGGTTTGAGAATAGATGATATCGTTTAAAGTCAGATTCTAAAGGATTGTAAATAGATGACTTTGTTAAAGTTTCAGATTCTTTAGGTAGAAAACAGATAATATTGTTTAAAGTCGGGTTCTAAAGCATTGTAAATAGATGACTTTGTTGTTGATGTTTTGCGTATTCAGTTTGTATCGACATATCTCCGGCAGTACAAGAGCTGCACTTCTGAAACTTGGTACTTCAGTAGAAAATGTGACTCCGCTAATCTGTGCAAAGTTTCGTTGCACAATTCGACTAAATGTGGAAGTTGTAAACAAAAGCGATATTAACTTTAAAACGCGCTAAATTTTGTTGATGTTTTGCGTATTCAGTTTGTATCGACATATCTCCGGCAGTAAAAGAGCTGCACTTCTGAAACTTGGTACTTCAGTAGAGCATGTGACCCCGCTTATCTCTGCAAAGTTTCGTTGCACAATTCTAAAGAATGGTGAAGTTATAAACAAAAGCGATATCAACTTTAAATCGCACTAAATTTTGTTGATGTTTTGCGTATTCAGTTTGTATCGACATATCTCCGGCAGTACAAGAGCTGACCTTCTGAAACTTGGTACTTCAGTAGAAAATGTGACTCCCCTAATCTGTGCAAAGTTTCGTTGCACAATTCGAATAAATGTGGAAGTTATAAACAAAAGCGATATCAACTTTAAAACGCGCTAAATTTTGTTGATGTTTTGCGTATTCAGTTTGTATCGACATATCTCCGGCAGTACAAGAGCTGCACTTCTGAAACTTGGTACTTCAGTAGAAAATGTGACTCCGCTAATCTGTGCAAAGTTTCGTTGCACAATTCGAATAAATGTGGAAGTTATAAACAAAAGCGATATCAACTTTAAAACGCGCTAAATTTTGTTGATTTTTTGCGTATTCAGTTTGTATCGACATATCTCCGGCAGTAAAAGAGCTGCACTTCTGAAACTTGGTACTTCAGTCGAGCATGTGACTCCGCTAATCTCTGCAAAGTTTCGTTGCACAATTCTAAAGAATGGTGAAGTTATAAACAAAAGCGATACTAACTTTAAATCGCACTAAATTTTGTTGATAGTTTGCGTATTCAGTTTGTATCGACATATCTCCGGCAGTACAAGAGCTGCACTTCTGAAACTTGGTACTTCAGTCGAAAATGTGACTCCGCTAATCTGTGCAAAGTTTCGTTGCACAATTCGAATAAATGTGGAAGTTATAAACAAAAGCGATATCAACTTTAAAACGCGCTAAATTTTGTTGATGTTTTGCGTATTCAGTTTGTATCGACATATCTCCGGCAGTACAAGAGCTGCACTTCTGAAACTTGGTACTTCAGTAGAAAAGGCCTATCCGCGACTGTCTGCAAAGTTTCGTTGCACAATTCGAATAAATGTGGAAGTTATAAACAAAAGCGATATCAACTTTAAAACGCGCTAAATTTTGTTGATGTTTTGCGTATTCAGTTTGTATCGACATATCTCCGGCAGTACAAGAGCTGCACTTCTGAAACTTGGTACTTCAGTAGAAAATGTGACTCCCCTAATCTGTGCAAAGTTTCGTTGCACAATTCGAATAAATGTGGAAGTTATAAACAAAAGCGATATCAACTTTAAAACGCGCTAAATTTTGTTGATGTTTTGCGTATTCAGTTTGTATCGACATATCTCCGGCAGTACAAGAGCTGCACTTCTGAAACTTGGTACTTCAGTAGAAAATGTGACTCCGCTAATCTGTGCAAAGTTTCGTTGCACAATTCGAATAAATGTGGAAGTTATAAACAAAAGCGATATCAACTTTAAAACGCGCTAAATTTTGTTGATGTTTTGCGTATTCAGTTTGTATCGACATATCTCCGGCAGTACAAGAGCTGCACTTCTGAAACTTGGTACTTCAGTAGAAAATGTGACTCCGCTAATCTGTGCAAAGTTTCGTTGCACAATTCGAATAAATGTAAAAGTTATAAACAAAAGCGATATCAACTTTAAAACGCGCTAAATTTTGTTGATGTTTTGCGTATTCAGTTTGTATCGACATATCTCCGGCAGTAAAAGAGCTGCACTTCTGAAACTTGGTACTTCAGTAGAGCATGTTACTCCGCTTATCTCTGCAAAGTTTCGTTGCACAATTCTAAAGAATGGTGAAGTTATAAACAAAAGCGATACTAACTTTAAATCGCACTAAATTTTGTTGATGTTTTGCGTATTCAGTTTGTATCGACATATCTCCGGCAGTACAAGAGCTGCACTTCTGAAACTTGGTACTTCAGTAGAAAATGTGACTCCGCTAATCTGTGCAAAGTTTCGTTGCACAATTCGAATAAATGTGGAAGTTATAAACAAAAGCGATATCAACTTTAAAACGCGCTAAATTTTGTTGATGTTTTGCGTATTCAGTTTGTATCGACATATCTCCGGCAGTACAAGAGCTGCACTTCTGAAACTTGGTACTTCAGTAGAAAAGGCCTATCCGCGACTGTCTGCAAAGTTTCGTTGCACAATTCGAATAAATGTGGAAGTTATAAACAAAAGCGATATCAACTTTAAAACGCGCTAAATTTTGTTGATGTTTTGCGTATTCAGTTTGTATCGACATATCTCCGGCAGTACAAGAGCTGCACTTCTGAAACTTGGTACTTCAGTAGAAAATGTGACTCCGCTAATCTGTGCAAAGTTTCGTTGCACAATTCGAATAAATGTGGAAGTTATAAACAAAAGCGATATCAACTTTAAAACGCGCTAAATTTTGTTGATGTTTTGCGTATTCAGTTTGTATCGTCATATCTCCGGCAGTACAAGAGCTGCACTTCTGAAACTTGGTACTTCAGTAGAAAATGTGACTCCGCTAATCTGTGCAAAGTTTCGTTGCACAATTCGAATAAATGTGGAAGTTATAAACAAAAGCGATATCAACTTTAAAACGCGCTAAATTTTGTTGATGTTTTGCGTATTCAGTTTGTATCGACATATCTCCGGCAGTACAAGAGCTGCACTTCTGAAACTTGGTACTTCAGTAGAAAAGGCCTATCCGCGACTGTCTGCAAAGTTTCGTTGCACAATTCGAATAAATGTGGAAGTTATAAACAAAAGCGATATCAACTTTAAAACGCGCTAAATTTTGTTGATGTTTTGCGTATTCAGTTTGTATCGACATATCTCCGGCAGTACAAGAGCTGCACTTCTGAAACTTGGTACTTCAGTAGAAAATGTGACTCCGCTAATCTGTGCAAAGTTTCGTTGCACAATTCGAATAAATGTGGAAGTTATAAACAAAAGCGATATCAACTTTAAAACGCGCTAAATTTTGTTGATGTTTTGCGTATTCAGTTTGTATCGACATATCTCCGGCAGTACAAGAGCTGCACTTCTGAAACTTGGTACTTCAGTAGAAAAGGCCTATCCGCGACTGTCTGCAAAGTTTCGTTGCACAATTCGAATAAATGTGGAAGTTATAAACAAAAGCGATATCAACTTTAAAACGCGCTAAATTTTGTTGATGTTTTGCGTATTCAGTTTGTATCGACATATCTCCGGCAGTACAAGAGCTGCACTTCTGAAACTTGGTACTTCAGTAGAAAATGTGACTCCCCTAATCTGTGCAAAGTTTCGTTGCACAATTCGAATAAATGTGGAAGTTATAAACAAAAGCGATATCAACTTTAAAACGCGCTAAATTTTGTTGATGTTTTGCGTATTCAGTTTGTATCGACATATCTCCGGCAGTACAAGAGCTGCACTTCTGAAACTTGGTACTTCAGTAGAAAATGTGACTCCGCTAATCTGTGCAAAGTTTCGTTGCACAATTCGAATAAATGTGGAAGTTATAAACAAAAGCGATATCAACTTTAAAACGCGCTAAATTTTGTTGATGTTTTGCGTATTCAGTTTGTATCGACATATCTCCGGCAGTACAAGAGCTGCACTTCTGAAACTTGGTACTTCAGTAGAAAATGTGACTCCGCTAATCTGTGCAAAGTTTCGTTGCACAATTCGAATAAATGTAAAAGTTATAAACAAAAGCGATATCAACTTTAAAACGCGCTAAATTTTGTTGATGTTTTGCGTATTCAGTTTGTATCGACATATCTCCGGCAGTACAAGAGCTGCACTTCTGAAACTTGGTACTTCAGTAGAGCATGTTACTCCGCTTATCTCTGCAAAGTTTCGTTGCACAATTCTAAAGAATGGTGAAGTTATAAACAAAAGCGATACTAACTTTAAATCGCACTAAATTTTGTTGATGTTTTGCGTATTCAGTTTGTATCGACATATCTCCGGCAGTACAAGAGCTGCACTTCTGAAACTTGGTACTTCAGTAGAAAATGTGACTCCGCTAATCTGTGCAAAGTTTCGTTGCACAATTCGAATAAATGTGGAAGTTATAAACAAAAGCGATATCAACTTTAAAACGCGCTAAATTTTGTTGATGTTTTGCGTATTCAGTTTGTATCGACATATCTCCGGCAGTACAAGAGCTGCACTTCTGAAACTTGGTACTTCAGTAGAAAAGGCCTATCCGCGACTGTCTGCAAAGTTTCGTTGCACAATTCGAATAAATGTGGAAGTTATAAACAAAAGCGATATCAACTTTAAAACGCGCTAAATTTTGTTGATGTTTTGCGTATTCAGTTTGTATCGACATATCTCCGGCAGTACAAGAGCTGCACTTCTGAAACTTGGTACTTCAGTAGAAAATGTGACTCCGCTAATCTGTGCAAAGTTTCGTTGCACAATTCGAATAAATGTGGAAGTTATAAACAAAAGCGATATCAACTTTAAAACGCGCTAAATTTTGTTGATGTTTTGCGTATTCAGTTTGTATCGTCATATCTCCGGCAGTACAAGAGCTGCACTTCTGAAACTTGGTACTTCAGTAGAAAATGTGACTCCGCTAATCTGTGCAAAGTTTCGTTGCACAATTCGAATAAATGTGGAAGTTATAAACAAAAGCGATATCAACTTTAAAACGCGCTAAATTTTGTTGATGTTTTGCGTATTCAGTTTGTATCGACATATCTCCGGCAGTACAAGAGCTGCACTTCTGAAACTTGGTACTTCAGTAGAAAAGGCCTATCCGCGACTGTCTGCAAAGTTTCGTTGCACAATTCGAATAAATGTGGAAGTTATAAACAAAAGCGATATCAACTTTAAAACGCGCTAAATTTTGTTGATGTTTTGCGTATTCAGTTTGTATCGACATATCTCCGGCAGTACAAGAGCTGCACTTCTGAAACTTGGTACTTCAGTAGAAAATGTGACTCCGCTAATCTGTGCAAAGTTTCGTTGCACAATTCGAATAAATGTGGAAGTTATAAACAAAAGCGATATCAACTTTAAAACGCGCTAAATTTTGTTGATGTTTTGCGTATTCAGTTTGTATCGTCATATCTCCGGCAGTACAAGAGCTGCACTTCTGAAACTTGGTACTTCAGTAGAAAATGTGACTCCGCTAATCTGTGCAAAGTTTCGTTGCACAATTCGAATAAATGTGGAAGTTATAAACAAAAGCGATATCAACTTTAAAACGCGCTAAATTTTGTTGATGTTTTGCGTATTCAGTTTGTATCGACATATCTCCGGCAGTACAAGAGCTGCACTTCTGAAACTTGGTACTTCAGTAGAAAATGTGACTCCGCTAATCTGTGCAAAGTTTCGTTGCACAATTCGAATAAATGTGGAAGTTATAAACAAAAGCGATATCAACTTTAAAACGCGCTAAATTTTGTTGATGTTTTGCGTATTCAGTTTGTATCGACATATCTCCGGCAGTACAAGAGCTGCACTTCTGAAACTTGGTACTTCAGTAGAAAATGTGACTCCGCTAATCTGTGCAAAGTTTCGTTGCACAATTCGAATAAATGTGGAAGTTATAAACAAAAGCGATATTAACTTTAAAACGCGCTAAATTTTGTTGATGTTTTGCGTATTCAGTTTGTATCGACATATCTCCGGCAGTAAAAGAGCTGCACTTCTGACACTTGGTACTTCAGTAGAGCATGTGACCCCGCTTATCTCTGCAAAGTTTCGTTGCACAATTCTAAAGAATGGTGAAGTTATAAACAAAAGCGATATCAACTTTAAATCGCACTAAATTTTGTTGATAGTTTGCGTATTCAGTTTGTATCGACATATCTCCGGCAGTACAAGAGCTGACCTTCTGAAACTTGGTACTTCAGTAGAAAATGTGACTCCGCTAATCTGTGCAAAGTTTCGTTGCACAATTCGAATAAATGTGGAAGTTATAAACAAAAGCGATATCAACTTTAAAACGCGCTAAATTTTGTTGATGTTTTGCGTATTCAGTTTGTATCGACATATCTCCGGCAGTACAAGAGCTGCACTTCTGAAACTTGGTACTTCAGTAGAAAAGGCCTATCCGCGACTGTCTGCAAAGTTTCGTTGCACAATTCGAATAAATGTGGAAGTTATAAACAAAAGCGATATCAACTTTAAAACGCGCTAAATTTTGTTGATGTTTTGCGTATTCAGTTTGTATCGACATATCTCCGGCAGTACATAGCTGCACTTCTGAAACTTGGTACTTCAGTAGAAAATGTGACTCCCCTAATCTGTGCAAAGTTTCGTTGCACAATTCGAATAAATGTGGAAGTTATAAACAAAAGCGATATCAACTTTAAAACGCGCTAAATTTTGTTGATGTTTTGCGTATTCAGTTTGTATCGACATATCTCCGGCAGTACAAGAGCTGCACTTCTGAAACTTGGTACTTCAGTAGAAAATGTGACTCCGCTAATCTGTGCAAAGTTTCGTTGCACAATTCGAATAAATGTGGAAGTTATAAACAAAAGCGATATCAACTTTAAAACGCGCTAAATTTTGTTGATGTTTTGCGTATTCAGTTTGTATCGACATATCTCCGGCAGTACAAGAGCTGCACTTCTGAAACTTGGTACTTCAGTAGAAAATGTGACTCCGCTAATCTGTGCAAAGTTTCGTTGCACAATTCGAATAAATGTAAAAGTTATAAACAAAAGCGATATCAACTTTAAAACGCGCTAAATTTTGTTGATGTTTTGCGTATTCAGTTTGTATCGACATATCTCCGGCAGTAAAAGAGCTGCACTTCTGAAACTTGGTACTTCAGTAGAGCATGTTACTCCGCTTATCTCTGCAAAGTTTCGTTGCACAATTCTAAAGAATGGTGAAGTTATAAACAAAAGCGATACTAACTTTAAATCGCACTAAATTTTGTTGATAGTTTGCGTATTCAGTTTGTATCGACATATCTCCGGCAGTACAAGAGCTGCACTTCTGAAACTTGGTACTTCAGTAGAAAATGTGACTCCGCTAATCTGTGCAAAGTTTCGTTGCACAATTCGAATAAATGTGGAAGTTATAAACAAAAGCGATATCAACTTTAAAACGCGCTAAATTTTGTTGATGTTTTGCGTATTCAGTTTGTATCGACATATCTCCGGCAGTACAAGAGCTGCACTTCTGAAACTTGGTACTTCAGTAGAAAAGGCCTATCCGCGACTGTCTGCAAAGTTTCGTTGCACAATTCGAATAAATGTGGAAGTTATAAACAAAAGCGATATCAACTTTAAAACGCGCTAAATTTTGTTGATGTTTTGCGTATTCAGTTTGTATCGACATATCTCCGGCAGTACAAGAGCTGCACTTCTGAAACTTGGTACTTCAGTAGAAAATGTGACTCCGCTAATCTGTGCAAAGTTTCGTTGCACAATTCGAATAAATGTGGAAGTTATAAACAAAAGCGATATCAACTTTAAAACGCGCTAAATTTTGTTGATGTTTTGCGTATTCAGTTTGTATCGACATATCTCCGGCAGTACAAGAGCTGCACTTCTGAAACTTGGTACTTCAGTAGAAAATGTGACTCCGCTAATCTGTGCAAAGTTTCGTTGCACAATTCGAATAAATGTGGAAGTTATAAACAAAAGCGATATCAACTTTAAAACGCGCTAAATTTTGTTGATGTTTTGCGTATTCAGTTTGTATCGACATATCTCCGGCAGTACAAGAGCTGCACTTCTGAAACTTGGTACTTCAGTAGAAAATGTGACTCCGCTAATCTGTGCAAAGTTTCGTTGCACAATTCGAATAAATGTGGAAGTTATAAACAAAAGCGATATCAACTTTAAAACGCGCTAAATTTTGTTGATGTTTTGCGTATTCAGTTTGTATCGACATATCTCCGGCAGTACAAGAGCTGCACTTCTGAAACTTGGTACTTCAGTAGAAAATGTGACTCCGCTAATCTGTGCAAAGTTTCGTTGCACAATTCGAATAAATGTGGAAGTTATAAACAAAAGCGATATTAACTTTAAAACGCGCTAAATTTTGTTGATGTTTTGCGTATTCAGTTTGTATCGACATATCTCCGGCAGTACAAGAGCTGCACTTCTGAAACTTGGTACTTCAGTAGAGCATGTGACCCCGCTTATCTCTGCAAAGTTTCGTTGCACAATTCTAAAGAATGGTGAAGTTATAAACAAAAGCGATATCAACTTTAAATCGCACCAAATTTTGTTGATAGTTTGCGTATTCAGTTTGTATCGACATATCTCCGGCAGTACAAGAGCTGACCTTCTGAAACTTGGTACTTCAGTAGAAAATGTGACTCCGCTAATCTGTGCAAAGTTTCGTTGCACAATTCGAATAAATGTGGAAGTTATAAACAAAAGCGATATCAACTTTAAAACGCGCTAAATTTTGTTGATGTTTTGCGTATTCAGTTTGTATCGACATATCTCCGGCAGTACAAGAGCTGCACTTCTGAAACTTGGTACTTCAGTAGAAAATGTGACTCCGCTAATCTGTGCAAAGTTTCGTTGCACAATTCGAATAAATGTGGAAGTTATAAGCAAAAGCGATATCAACTTTAAAACGCGCTAAATTTTGTTGATGTTTTGCGTATTCAGTTTGTATCGACATATCTCCGGCAGTACAAGAGCTGCACTTCTGAAACTTGGTACTTCAGTAGAAAATGTGACTCCGCTAATCTGTGCAAAGTTTCGTTGCACAATTCGAATAAATGTGGAAGTTATAAACAAAAGCGATATCCACTTTAAAACGCGCTAA
Organism: Sepiola atlantica; assembly: GCA_963556195.1. Lineage (NCBI taxonomy): Eukaryota > Metazoa > Mollusca > Cephalopoda > Sepiida > Sepiolidae > Sepiola > Sepiola atlantica. The sequence continues at coordinate 122,134 of OY744535.1, read as the reverse complement.
ATTTTGTTGATGTTTTGCGTATTCAGTTTGTATCGACATATCTCCGGCAGTAAAAGAGCTGCACTTCTGAAACTTGGTACTTCAGTAGAGCATGTGACTCCGCTTATCTCTGCAAAGTTTCGTTGCACAATTCTAAAGAATGGTGAAGTTATAAACAAAAGCGATACTAACTTTAAATCGCACTAAATTTTGTTGATAGTTTGCGTATTCAGTTTGTATCGACATATCTCCGGCAGTACAAGAGCTGCACTTCTGAAACTTGGTACTTCAGTAGAAAATGTGACTCCGCTAATCTGTGCAAAGTTTCGTTGCACAATTCGAATAAATGTGGAAGTTATAAACAAAAGCGATATCAACTTTAAAACGCGCTAAATTTTGTTGATGTTTTGCGTATTCAGTTTGTATCGACATATCTCCGGCAGTACAAGAGCTGCACTTCTGAAACTTGGTACTTCAGTAGAAAAGGCCTATCCGCGACTGTCTGCAAAGTTTCGTTGCACAATTCGAATAAATGTGGAAGTTATAAACAAAAGCGATATCAACTTAAAAACGCGCTAAATTTTGTTGATGTTTTGCGTATTCAGTTTGTATCGACATATCTCCGGCAGTACAAGAGCTGCACTTCTGAAACTTGGTACTTCAGTAGAAAATGTGACTCCGCTAATCTGTGCAAAGTTTCGTTGCACAATTCGAATAAATGTGGAAGTTATAAACAAAAGCGATATCAACTTTAAAACGCGCTAAATTTTGTTGATGTTTTGCGTATTCAGTTTGTATCGACATATCTCCGGCAGTACAAGAGCTGCACTTCTGAAACTTGGTACTTCAGTAGAAAAGGCCTATCCGCGACTGTCTGCAAAGTTTCGTTGCACAATTCGAATAAATGTGGAAGTTATAAACAAAAGCGATATCAACTTTAAAACGCGCTAAATTTTGTTGATGTTTTGCGTATTCAGTTTGTATCGACATATCTCCGGCAGTACAAGAGCTGCACTTCTGAAACTTGGTACTTCAGTAGAAAATGTGACTCCGCTAATCTGTGCAAAGTTTCGTTGCACAATTCGAATAAATGTGGAAGTTATAAACAAAAGCGATATCAACTTTAAAACGCGCTAAATTTTGTTGATGTTTTGCGTATTCAGTTTGTATCGACATATCTCCGGCAGTACAAGAGCTGCACTTCTGAAACTTGGTACTTCAGTAGAAAATGTGACTCCGCTAATCTGTGCAAAGTTTCGTTGCACAATTCGAATAAATGTGGAAGTTATAAACAAAAGCGATATCAACTTTAAAACGCGCTAAATTTTGTTGATGTTTTGCGTATTCAGTTTGTATCGACATATCTCCGGCAGTACAAGAGCTGCACTTCTGAAACTTGGTACTTCAGTAGAAAATGTGACTCCGCTAATCTGTGCAAAGTTTCGTTGCACAATTCGAATAAATGTGGAAGTTATAAACAAAAGCGATATTAACTTTAAAACGCGCTAAATTTTGTTGATGTTTTGCGTATTCAGTTTGTATCGACATATCTCCGGCAGTAAAAGAGCTGCACTTCTGAAACTTGGTACTTCAGTAGAGCATGTGACCCCGCTTATCTCTGCAAAGTTTCGTTGCACAATTCTAAAGAATGGTGAAGTTATAAACAAAAGCGATATCAACTTTAAATCGCACTAAATTTTGTTGATAGTTTGCGTATTCAGTTTGTATCGACATATCTCCGGCAGTACAAGAGCTGACCTTCTGAAACTTGGTACTTCAGTAGAAAATGTGACTCCGCTAATCTGTGCAAAGTTTCGTTGCACAATTCGAATAAATGTGGAAGTTATAAACAAAAGCGATATCAACTTTAAAACGCGCTAAATTTTGTTGATGTTTTGCGTATTCAGTTTGTATCGACATATCTCCGGCAGTACAAGAGCTGCACTTCTGAAACTTGGTACTTCAGTAGAAAATGTGACTCCGCTAATCTGTGCAAAGTTTCGTTGCACAATTCGAATAAATGTGGAAGTTATAAGCAAAAGCGATATCAACTTTAAAACGCGCTAAATTTTGTTGATGTTTTGCGTATTCAGTTTGTATCGACATATCTCCGGCAGTACAAGAGCTGCACTTCTGAAACTTGGTACTTCAGTAGAAAATGTGACTCCGCTAATCTGTGCAAAGTTTCGTTGCACAATTCGAATAAATGTGGAAGTTATAAACAAAAGCGATATCCACTTTAAAACGCGCTAAATTTTGTTGATGTTTTGCGTATTCAGTTTGTATCGACATATCTCCGGCAGTAAAAGAGCTGCACTTCTGAAACTTGGTACTTCAGTAGAGCATGTGACTCCGCTTATCTCTGCAAAGTTTCGTTGCACAATTCTAAAGAATGGTGAAGTTATAAACAAAAGCGATACTAACTTTAAATCGCACTAAATTTTGTTGATAGTTTGCGTATTCAGTTTGTATCGACATATCTCCGGCAGTACAAGAGCTGCACTTCTGAAACTTGGTACTTCAGTAGAAAATGTGACTCCGCTAATCTGTGCAAAGTTTCGTTGCACAATTCGAATAAATGTGGAAGTTATAAACAAAAGCGATATCAACTTTAAAACGCGCTAAATTTTGTTGATGTTTTGCGTATTCAGTTTGTATCGACATATCTCCGGCAGTACAAGAGCTGCACTTCTGAAACTTGGTACTTCAGTAGAAAAGGCCTATCCGCGACTGTCTGCAAAGTTTCGTTGCACAATTCGAATAAATGTGGAAGTTATAAACAAAAGCGATATCAACTTAAAAACGCGCTAAATTTTGTTGATGTTTTGCGTATTCAGTTTGTATCGACATATCTCCGGCAGTACAAGAGCTGCACTTCTGAAACTTGGTACTTCAGTAGAAAATGTGACTCCGCTAATCTGTGCAAAGTTTCGTTGCACAATTCGAATAAATGTGGAAGTTATAAACAAAAGCGATATCAACTTTAAAACGCGCTAAATTTTGTTGATGTTTTGCGTATTCAGTTTGTATCGACATATCTCCGGCAGTACAAGAGCTGCACTTCTGAAACTTGGTACTTCAGTAGAAAAGGCCTATCCGCGACTGTCTGCAAAGTTTCGTTGCACAATTCGAATAAATGTGGAAGTTATAAACAAAAGCGATATCAACTTTAAAACGCGCTAAATTTTGTTGATGTTTTGCGTATTCAGTTTGTATCGACATATCTCCGGCAGTACAAGAGCTGCACTTCTGAAACTTGGTACTTCAGTAGAAAATGTGACTCCCCTAATCTGTGCAAAGTTTCGTTGCACAATTCGAATAAATGTGGAAGTTATAAACAAAAGCGATATCCACTTTAAAACGCGCTACATTTTGTTGATGTTTTGCGTATTCAGTTTGTATCGACATATCTCCGGCAGTATAAGAGCTGCACTTCTGAAACTTGGTACTTCAGTAGAGCATGTGACTCCGCTTATCTCTGCAAAGTTTCGTTGCACAATTCAAAAGAATGGTGAAGTTATAAACAAAAGCGATATCAACTTTAAATCGCACTAAATTTTGTTGATAGTTTGCGTATTCAGTTTGTATCGACATATCTCCGGCAGTACAAGAGCTGCACTTCTGAAACTTGGTACTTCAGTAGAAAATGTGACTCCGCTAATCTGTGCAAAGTTTCGTTGCACAATTCGAATAAATGTGGAAGTTATAAACAAAAGCGATATCAACTTTAAAACGCGCTAAATTTTGTTGATGTTTTGCGTATTCAGTTTGTATCGACATATCTCCGGCAGTACAAGAGCTGCACTTCTGAAACTTGGTACTTCAGTAGAAAAGGCCTATCCGCGACTGTCTGCAAAGTTTCGTTGCACAATTCGAATAAATGTGGAAGTTATAAACAAAAGCGATATCCACTTTAAAACGCGCTAAATTTTGTTGATGTTTTGTGTATTCAGTTTGTATCGACATATCTCCGGCAGTACAAGAGCTGCACTTCTGAAACTTGGTACTTCAGTAGAAAATGTGACTCCGCTAATCTGTGCAAAGTTTCGTTGCACAATTCGAATAAATGTGGAAGTTATAAACAAAAGCGATATCAACTTTAAAACGCGCTAAATTTTGTTGATGTTTTGCGTATTCAGTTTGTATCGACATATCTCCGGCAGTACAAGAGCTGCACTTCTGAAACTTGGTACTTCAGTAGAAAAGGCCTATCCGCGACTGTCTGCAAAGTTTCGTTGAACAATTCGAATAAATGTGGAAGTTATAAACAAAAGCGATATCAACTTTAAAACGCGCTAAATTTTGTTGATGTTTTGCGTATTCAGTTTGTATCGACATATCTCCGGCAGTACAAGAGCTGCACTTCTGAAACTTGGTACTTCAGTAGAAAATGTGACTCCGCTAATCTGTGCAAAGTTTCGTTGCACAATTCGAATAAATGTGGAAGTTATAAACAAAAGCGATATCAACTTTAAAACGCGCTAAATTTTGTTGATGTTTTGCGTATTCAGTTTGTATCGACATATCTCCGGCAGTACAAGAGCTGCACTTCTGAAACTTGGTACTTCAGTAGAAAAGGCCTATCCGCGACTGTCTGCAAAGTTTCGTTGCACAATTCGAATAAATGTGGAAGTTATAAACAAAAGCGATATCAACTTTAAAACGCGCTAAATTTTGTTGATGTTTTGCGTATTCAGTTTGTATCGACATATCTCCGGCAGTACAAGAGCTGCACTTCTGAAACTTGGTACTTCAGTAGAAAAGGCCTATCCGCGACTGTCTGCAAAGTTTCGTTGCACAATTCGAATAAATGTGGAAGTTATAAACAAAAGCGATATCAACTTAAAAACGCGCTAAATTTTGTTGATGTTTTGCGTATTCAGTTTGTATCGACATATCTCCGGCAGTACAAGAGCTGCACTTCTGAAACTTGGTACTTCAGTAGAAAATGTGACTCCGCTAATCTGTGCAAAGTTTCGTTGCACAATTCGAATAAATGTGGAAGTTATAAACAAAAGCGATATCAACTTTAAAACGCGCTAAATTTTGTTGATGTTTTGCGTATTCAGTTTGTATCGACATATCTCCGGCAGTACAAGAGCTGCACTTCTGAAACTTGGTACTTCAGTAGAAAAGGCCTATCCGCGACTGTCTGCAAAGTTTCGTTGCACAATTCGAATAAATGTGGAAGTTATAAACAAAAGCGATATCAACTTTAAAACGCGCTAAATTTTGTTGATGTTTTGCGTATTCAGTTTGTATCGACATATCTCCGGCAGTACAAGAGCTGCACTTCTGAAACTTGGTACTTCAGTAGAAAATGTGACTCCCCTAATCTGTGCAAAGTTTCGTTGCACAATTCGAATAAATGTGGAAGTTATAAACAAAAGCGATATCCACTTTAAAACGCGCTAAATTTTGTTGATGTTTTGCGTATTCAGTTTGTATCGACATATCTCCGGCAGTAAAAGAGCTGCACTTCTGAAACTTGGTACTTCAGTAGAGCATGTGACTCCGCTTATCTCTGCAAAGTTTCGTTGCACAATTCAAAAGAATGGTGAAGTTATAAACAAAAGCGATATCAACTTTAAATCGCACTTAATTTTGTTGATAGTTTGCGTATTCAGTTTGTATCGACATATCTCCGGCAGTACAAGAGCTGCACTTCTGAAACTTGGTACTGCAGTAGAAAATGTGACTCCGCTAATCTGTGCAAAGTTTCGTTGCACAATTCGAATAAATGTGGAAGTTATAAACAAAAGCGATATCAACTTTAAAACGCGCTAAATTTTGTTGATGTTTTGCGTATTCAGTTTGTATCGACATATCTCCGGCAGTACAAGAGCTGCACTTCTGAAACTTGGTACTTCAGTAGAAAAGGCCTATCCGCGACTGTCTGCAAAGTTTCGTTGAACAATTCGAATAAATGTGGAAGTTATAAACAAAAGCGATATCAACTTTAAAACGCGCTAAATTTTGTTGATGTTTTGCGTATTCAGTTTGTATCGACATATCTCCGGCAGTACAAGAGCTGCACTTCTGAAACTTGGTACTTCAGTAGAAAATGTGACTCCGCTAATCTGTGCAAAGTTTCGTTGCACAATTCGAATAAATGTGGAAGTTATAAACAAAAGCGATATCAACTTTAAAACGCGCTAAATTTTGTTGATGTTTTGCGTATTCAGTTTGTATCGACATATCTTCGGCAGTACAAGAGCTGCACTTCTGAAACTTGGTACTTCAGTAGAAAAGGCCTATCCGCGACTGTCTGCAAAGTTTCGTTGCACAATTCGAATAAATGTGGAAGTTATAAACAAAAGCGATATCAACTTTAAAACGCGCTAAATTTTGTTGATGTTTTGCGTATTCAGTTTGTATCGACATATCTCCGGCAGTACAAGAGCTGCACTTCTGAAACTTGGTACTTCAGTAGAGCATGTGACTCCGCTTATCTCTGCAAAGTTTCGTTGCACAATTCAAAAGAATGGTGAAGTTATAAGCAAAAGCGATATCAACTTTAAATCGCACTAAATTTTGTTGATGTTTTGCGTATTCAGTTTGTATCGACATATCTCCGGCAGTACAAGAGCTGCACTTCTGAAACTTGGTACTTCAGTAGAAAATGTGACTCCGCTAATCTGTGCAAAGTTTCGTTGCACAATTCGAATAAATGTGGAAGTTATAAACAAAAGCGATATCAACTTTAAAACGCGCTAAATTTTGTTGATGTTTTGCGTATTCAGTTTGTATCGACATATCTCCGGCAGTAAAAGAGCTGCACTTCTGAAACTTGGTACTTCAGTAGAGCATGTGACTCCGCTTATCTCTGCAAAGTTTCGTTGCACAATTCTAAAGAATGGTGAAGTTATAAACAAAAGCGATATCAACTTTAAATCGCACTAAATTTTGTTGATAGTTTGCGTATTCAGTTTGTATCGACATATCTCCGGCAGTACAAGAGCTGCACTTCTGAAACTTGGTACTTCAGTAGAAAATGTGACTCCGCTAATCTGTGCAAAGTTTCGTTGCACAATTCGATTAAATGTGGAAGTTATAAACAAAAGCGATATCAACTTTAAAACGCGCTAAATTTTGTTGATGTTTTGCGTATTCAGTTTGTATCGACATATCTCCGGCAGTACAAGAGCTGCACTTCTGAAACTTGGTACTTCAGTAGAAAATGTGACTCCGCTAATCTGTGCAAAGTTTCGTTGCACAATTCGAATAAATGTGGAAGTTATAAACAAAAGCGATATCAACTTTAAAACGCGCTAAATTTTGTTGATGTTTTGCGTATTCAGTTTGTATCGACATATCTCCGGCAGTACAAGAGCTGCACTTCTGAAACTTGGTACTTCAGTAGAAAAGGCCTATCCGAAACTGTCTGCAAAGTTTCGTTGCACAATTCGAATAAATGTGGCAGTTATAAACAAAAGCGATATCAACTTTAAAACGCGCTAAATTTTGTTGATGTTTTGCGTATTCAGTTTGTATCGACATATCTCCGGCAGTACAAGAGCTGCACTTCTGAAACTTGGTACTTCAGTAGAAAAGGCCTATCAGCGACTGTCTGCCAAGTTTCGTTGCACAATTCGAATAAATGTGGAAGTTATAAACAAAAGCGATATCAACTTTAAAACGCGCTAAATTTTGTTGATGTTTTGCGTATTCAGTTTGTATCGACATATCTCCGGCAGTACAAGAGCTGCACTTCTGAAACTTGGTACTTCAGTAGAAAATGTGACTCCGCTAATCTGTGCAAAGTTTCGTTGCACAATTCGAATAAATGTGGAAGTTATAAACAAAAGCGATATCAACTTTAAAACGCGCTAAATTTTGTTGATGTTTTGCGTATTCAGTTTGTATCGACATATCTCCGGCAGTACAAGAGCTGCACTTCTGAAACTTGGTACTTCAGTAGAAAATGTGACTCCCCTAATCTGTGCAAAGTTTCGTTGCACAATTCGAATAAATGTGGAAGTTATAAACAAAAGCGATATCCACTTTAAAACGCGCTACATTTTGTTGATGTTTTGCGTATTCAGTTTGTATCGACATATCTCCGGCAGTATAAGAGCTGCACTTCTGAAACTTGGTACTTCAGTAGAGCATGTGACTCCGCTTATCTCTGCAAAGTTTCGTTGCACAATTCAAAAGAATGGTGAAGTTATAAACAAAAGCGATATCAACTTTAAATCGCACTAAATTTTGTTGATAGTTTGCGTATTCAGTTTGTATCGACATATCTCCGGCAGTACAAGAGCTGCACTTCTGAAACTTGGTACTTCAGTAGAAAATGTGACTCCGCTAATCTGTGCAAAGTTTCGTTGCACAATTCGAATAAATGTGGAAGTTATAAACAAAAGCGATATCAACTTTAAAACGCGCTAAATTTTGTTGATGTTTTGCGTATTCAGTTTGTATCGACATATCTCCGGCAGTACAAGAGCTGCACTTCTGAAACTTGGTACTTCAGTAGAAAAGGCCTATCCGCGACTGTCTGCAAAGTTTCGTTGCACAATTCGAATAAATGTGGAAGTTATAAACAAAAGCGATATCCACTTTAAAACGCGCTAAATTTTGTTGATGTTTTGTGTATTCAGTTTGTATCGACATATCTCCGGCAGTACAAGAGCTGCACTTCTGAAACTTGGTACTTCAGTAGAAAATGTGACTCCGCTAATCTGTGCAAAGTTTCGTTGCACAATTCGAATAAATGTGGAAGTTATAAACAAAAGCGATATCAACTTTAAAACGCGCTAAATTTTGTTGATGTTTTGCGTATTCAGTTTGTATCGACATATCTCCGGCAGTACAAGAGCTGCACTTCTGAAACTTGGTACTTCAGTAGAAAAGGCCTATCCGCGACTGTCTGCAAAGTTTCGTTGAACAATTCGAATAAATGTGGAAGTTATAAACAAAAGCGATATCAACTTTAAAACGCGCTAAATTTTGTTGATGTTTTGCGTATTCAGTTTGTATCGACATATCTCCGGCAGTACAAGAGCTGCACTTCTGAAACTTGGTACTTCAGTAGAAAATGTGACTCCGCTAATCTGTGCAAAGTTTCGTTGCACAATTCGAATAAATGTGGAAGTTATAAACAAAAGCGATATCAACTTTAAAACGCGCTAAATTTTGTTGATGTTTTGCGTATTCAGTTTGTATCGACATATCTCCGGCAGTACAAGAGCTGCACTTCTGAAACTTGGTACTTCAGTAGAAAAGGCCTATCCGCGACTGTCTGCAAAGTTTCGTTGCACAATTCGAATAAATGTGGAAGTTATAAACAAAAGCGATATCAACTTTAAAACGCGCTAAATTTTGTTGATGTTTTGCGTATTCAGTTTGTATCGACATATCTCCGGCAGTACAAGAGCTGCACTTCTGAAACTTGGTACTTCAGTAGAAAAGGCCTATCCGCGACTGTCTGCAAAGTTTCGTTGCACAATTCGAATAAATGTGGAAGTTATAAACAAAAGCGATATCAACTTAAAAACGCGCTAAATTTTGTTGATGTTTTGCGTATTCAGTTTGTATCGACATATCTCCGGCAGTACAAGAGCTGCACTTCTGAAACTTGGTACTTCAGTAGAAAATGTGACTCCGCTAATCTGTGCAAAGTTTCGTTGCACAATTCGAATAAATGTGGAAGTTATAAACAAAAGCGATATCAACTTTAAAACGCGCTAAATTTTGTTGATGTTTTGCGTATTCAGTTTGTATCGACATATCTCCGGCAGTACAAGAGCTGCACTTCTGAAACTTGGTACTTCAGTAGAAAAGGCCTATCCGCGACTGTCTGCAAAGTTTCGTTGCACAATTCGAATAAATGTGGAAGTTATAAACAAAAGCGATATCAACTTTAAAACGCGCTAAATTTTGTTGATGTTTTGCGTATTCAGTTTGTATCGACATATCTCCGGCAGTACAAGAGCTGCACTTCTGAAACTTGGTACTTCAGTAGAAAATGTGACTCCCCTAATCTGTGCAAAGTTTCGTTGCACAATTCGAATAAATGTGGAAGTTATAAACAAAAGCGATATCCACTTTAAAACGCGCTAAATTTTGTTGATGTTTTGCGTATTCAGTTTGTATCGACATATCTCCGGCAGTAAAAGAGCTGCACTTCTGAAACTTGGTACTTCAGTAGAGCATGTGACTCCGCTTATCTCTGCAAAGTTTCGTTGCACAATTCAAAAGAATGGTGAAGTTATAAACAAAAGCGATATCAACTTTAAATCGCACTTAATTTTGTTGATAGTTTGCGTATTCAGTTTGTATCGACATATCTCCGGCAGTACAAGAGCTGCACTTCTGAAACTTGGTACTGCAGTAGAAAATGTGACTCCGCTAATCTGTGCAAAGTTTCGTTGCACAATTCGAATAAATGTGGAAGTTATAAACAAAAGCGATATCAACTTTAAAACGCGCTAAATTTTGTTGATGTTTTGCGTATTCAGTTTGTATCGACATATCTCCGGCAGTACAAGAGCTGCACTTCTGAAACTTGGTACTTCAGTAGAAAAGGCCTATCCGCGACTGTCTGCAAAGTTTCGTTGAACAATTCGAATAAATGTGGAAGTTATAAACAAAAGCGATATCAACTTTAAAACGCGCTAAATTTTGTTGATGTTTTGCGTATTCAGTTTGTATCGACATATCTCCGGCAGTACAAGAGCTGCACTTCTGAAACTTGGTACTTCAGTAGAAAATGTGACTCCGCTAATCTGTGCAAAGTTTCGTTGCACAATTCGAATAAATGTGGAAGTTATAAACAAAAGCGATATCAACTTTAAAACGCGCTAAATTTTGTTGATGTTTTGCGTATTCAGTTTGTATCGACATATCTTCGGCAGTACAAGAGCTGCACTTCTGAAACTTGGTACTTCAGTAGAAAAGGCCTATCCGCGACTGTCTGCAAAGTTTCGTTGCACAATTCGAATAAATGTGGAAGTTATAAACAAAAGCGATATCAACTTTAAAACGCGCTAAATTTTGTTGATGTTTTGCGTATTCAGTTTGTATCGACATATCTCCGGCAGTACAAGAGCTGCACTTCTGAAACTTGGTACTTCAGTAGAGCATGTGACTCCGCTTATCTCTGCAAAGTTTCGTTGCACAATTCAAAAGAATGGTGAAGTTATAAGCAAAAGCGATATCAACTTTAAATCGCACTAAATTTTGTTGATGTTTTGCGTATTCAGTTTGTATCGACATATCTCCGGCAGTACAAGAGCTGCACTTCTGAAACTTGGTACTTCAGTAGAAAATGTGACTCCGCTAATCTGTGCAAAGTTTCGTTGCACAATTCGAATAAATGTGGAAGTTATAAACAAAAGCGATATCAACTTTAAAACGCGCTAAATTTTGTTGATGTTTTGCGTATTCAGTTTGTATCGACATATCTCCGGCAGTAAAAGAGCTGCACTTCTGAAACTTGGTACTTCAGTAGAGCATGTGACTCCGCTTATCTCTGCAAAGTTTCGTTGCACAATTCTAAAGAATGGTGAAGTTATAAACAAAAGCGATATCAACTTTAAATCGCACTAAATTTTGTTGATAGTTTGCGTATTCAGTTTGTATCGACATATCTCCGGCAGTACAAGAGCTGCACTTCTGAAACTTGGTACTTCAGTAGAAAATGTGACTCCGCTAATCTGTGCAAAGTTTCGTTGCACAATTCGATTAAATGTGGAAGTTATAAACAAAAGCGATATCAACTTTAAAACGCGCTAAATTTTGTTGATGTTTTGCGTATTCAGTTTGTATCGACATATCTCCGGCAGTACAAGAGCTGCACTTCTGAAACTTGGTACTTCAGTAGAAAATGTGACTCCGCTAATCTGTGCAAAGTTTCGTTGCACAATTCGAATAAATGTGGAAGTTATAAACAAAAGCGATATCAACTTTAAAACGCGCTAAATTTTGTTGATGTTTTGCGTATTCAGTTTGTATCGACATATCTCCGGCAGTACAAGAGCTGCACTTCTGAAACTTGGTACTTCAGTAGAAAAGGCCTATCCGAAACTGTCTGCAAAGTTTCGTTGCACAATTCGAATAAATGTGGCAGTTATAAACAAAAGCGATATCAACTTTAAAACGCGCTAAATTTTGTTGATGTTTTGCGTATTCAGTTTGTATCGACATATCTCCGGCAGTACAAGAGCTGCACTTCTGAAACTTGGTACTTCAGTAGAAAAGGCCTATCAGCGACTGTCTGCCAAGTTTCGTTGCACAATTCGAATAAATGTGGAAGTTATAAACAAAAGCGATATCAACTTTAAAACGCGCTAAATTTTGTTGATGTTTTGCGTATTCAGTTTGTATCGACATATCTCCGGCAGTACAAGAGCTGCACTTCTGAAACTTGGTACTTCAGTAGAAAATGTGACTCCGCTAATCTGTGCAAAGTTTCGTTGCACAATTCGAATAAATGTGGAAGTTATAAACAAAAGCGATATCAACTTTAAAACGCGCTAAATTTTGTTGATGTTTTGCGTATTCAGTTTGTATCGACATATCTCCGGCAGTACAAGAGCTGCACTTCTGAAACTTGGTACTTCAGTAGAAAATGTGACTCCGCTAATCTGTGCAAAGTTTCGTTGCACAATTCGAATAAATGTGGAAGTTATAAACAAAAGCGATATCAACTTTAAAACGCGCTAAATTTTGTTGATGTTTTGCGTATTCAGTTTGTATCGACATATCTCCGGCAGTACAAGAGCTGCACTTCTGAAACTTGGTACTTCAGTAGAAAAGGCCTATCCGCGACTGTCTGCAAAGTTTCGTTGCACAATTCGAATAAATGTGGAAGTTATAAACAAAAGCGATATCAACTTTAAAACGCGCTAAATTTTGTTGATGTTTTGCGTATTCAGTTTGTATCGACATATCTCCGGCAGTACAAGAGCTGCACTTCTGAAACTTGGTACTTCAGTAGAAAATGTGACTCCGCTAATCTGTGCAAAGTTTCGTTGCACAATTCGAATAAATGTGGAAGTTATAAACAAAAGCGATATCAACTTTAAAACGCGCTAAATTTTGTTGATGTTTTGCGTATTCAGTTTGTATCGACATATCTCCGGCAGTACAAGAGCGGCACTTCTGAAACTTGGTACTTCAGTAGAAAAGGCCTATCCGCGACTGTCTGCAAAGTTTCGTTGCACAATTCGAATAAATGTGGAAGTTATAAACAAAAGCGATATCAACTTTAAAACGCGCTAAATTTTGTTGATGTTTTGCGTATTCAGTTTGTATCGACATATCTCCGGCAGTACAAGAGCTGCACTTCTGAAACTTGGAACTTCAGTAGAAAATGTGACTCCGCTAATCTGTGCAAAGTTTCGTTGCACAATTCGAATAAATGTGGAAGTTATAAACAAAAGCGATATCAACTTTAAAACGCGCTAAATTTTGTTGATGTTTTGCGTATTCAGTTTGTATCGACATATCTCCGGCAGTACAAGAGCTGCACTTCTGAAACTTGGTACTTCAGTAGAAAAGGCCTATCCGCGACTGTCTGCAAAGTTTCGTTGCACAATTCGAATAAATGTGGAAGTTATAAACAAAAGCGATATCAACTTTAAAACGCGCTAAATTTTGTTGATGTTTTGCGTATTCAGTTTGTATCGACATATCTCCGGCAGTACAAGAGCTGCACTTCTGAAACTTGGTACTTCAGTAGAAAATGTGACTCCCCTAATCTGTGCAAAGTTTCGTTGCACAATTCGAATAAATGTGGAAGTTATAAACAAAAGCGATATCCACTTTAAAAATCGCTAAATTTTGTTGATGTTTTACGTATTCAGTTTGTATCGACATATCTCCGGCAGTAAAGGAGCTGCACTTCTGAAACTTGGTACTTCAGTAGAGCATGTGACTCCGCTTATCTCTGCAAAGTTTCGTTGCACAATTCTAAAGAATGGTGAAGTTATAAACAAAAGCGATATCAACTTTAAATCGCACTAAATTTTGTTGATAGTTTGCGTATTCAGTTTGTATCGACATATCTCCGGCAGTACAAGAGCTGCACTTCTGAAACTTGGTACTTCAGTAGAAAAGGCCTATCCGCGACTGTCTGCAAAGTTTCGTTGCACAATTCGAATAAATGTGGAAGTTATAAACAAAAGCGATATCAACTTTAAAACGCGCTAAATTTTGTTGATGTTTTGCGTATTCAGTTTGTATCGACATATCTCCGGCAGTACAAGAGCTGCACTTCTGAAACTTGGTACTTCAGTAGAATATGTGACTCCGCTAATCTGTGCAAAGTTTCGTTGCACAATTCGAATAAATGTGGAAGTTATAAACAAAAGCGATATCAACTTTAAAACGCGCTAAATTTTGTTGATGTTTTGCGTATTCAGTTTGTATCGACATATCTCCGGCAGTACAAGAGCTGCACTTCTGAAACTTGGTACTTCAGTAGAAAAGGCCTATCCGCGACTGTCTGCAAAGTTTCGTTGAACAATTCGAATAAATGTGGAAGTTATAAACAAAAGCGATATCAACTTTAAAACGCGCTAAATTTTGTTGATAGTTTGCGTATTCAGTTTGTATCGACATATCTCCGGCAGTACAAGAGCTGCACTTCTGAAACTTGGTACTTCAGTAGAAAATGTGACTCCCCTAATCTGTGCAAAGTTTCGTTGCACAATTCGAATAAATGTGGAAGTTATAAACAAAAGCGATATCCACTTTCAAACGCGCTAAATTTTGTTGATGTTTTGCGTATTCAGTTTGTATCGACATATCTCCGGCAGTACAAGAGCTGCACTTCTGAAACTTGGTACTTCAGTAGAAAATGTGACTCCGCTAATCTGTGCAAAGTTTCGTTGCACAATTCGAATAAATGTGGAAGTTATAAACAAAAGCGATATCAACTTTAAAACGCGCTAAATTTTGTTGATGTTTTGCGTATTCAGTTTGTATCGACATATCTCCGGCAGTACAAGAGCTGCACTTCTGAAACTTGGTACTTCAGTAGAAAATGTGACTCCCCTAATCTGTGCAAAGTTTCGTTGCACAATTCGAATAAATGTGGAAGTTATAAACAAAAGCGATATCCACTTTAAAACGCGCTAAATTTTGTTGATGTTTTGCGTATTCAGTTTGTATCGACATATCTCCGGCAGTACAAGAGCTGCACTTCTGAAACTTGGTACTTCAGTAGAAAATGTGACTCCGCTAATCTGTGCAAAGTTTCGTTGCACAATTCGAATAAATGTGGAAGTTATAAACAAAAGCGATATCAACTTTAAAACGCGCTAAATTTTGTTGATGTTTTGCGTATTCAGTTTGTATCGACATATCTCCGGCAGTACAAGAGCTGCACTTCTGAAACTTGGTACTTCAGTAGAAAAGGCCTATCCGCGACTGTCTGCAAAGTTTCGTTGCACAATTCGAATAAATGTGGAAGTTATAAACAAAAGCGATATCAACTTTAAAACGCGCTAAATTTTGTTGATGTTTTGCGTATTCAGTTTGTATCGACATATCTCCGGCAGTACAAGAGCTGCACTTCTGAAACTTGGTACTTCAGTAGAAAATGTGACTCCGCTAATCTGTGCAAAGTTTCGTTGCACAATTCGAATAAATGTGGAAGTTATAAACAAAAGCGATATCAACTTTAAAACGCGCTAAATTTTGTTGATGTTTTGCGTATTCAGTTTGTATCGACATATCTCCGGCAGTACAAGAGCGGCACTTCTGAAACTTGGTACTTCAGTAGAAAAGGCCTATCCGCGACTGTCTGCAAAGTTTCGTTGCACAATTCGAATAAATGTGGAAGTTATAAACAAAAGCGATATCAACTTTAAAACGCGCTAAATTTTGTTGATGTTTTGCGTATTCAGTTTGTATCGACATATCTCCGGCAGTACAAGAGCTGCACTTCTGAAACTTGGAACTTCAGTAGAAAATGTGACTCCGCTAATCTGTGCAAAGTTTCGTTGCACAATTCGAATAAATGTGGAAGTTATAAACAAAAGCGATATCAACTTTAAAACGCGCTAAATTTTGTTGATGTTTTGCGTATTCAGTTTGTATCGACATATCTCCGGCAGTACAAGAGCTGCACTTCTGAAACTTGGTACTTCAGTAGAAAAGGCCTATCCGCGACTGTCTGCAAAGTTTCGTTGCACAATTCGAATAAATGTGGAAGTTATAAACAAAAGCGATATCAACTTTAAAACGCGCTAAATTTTGTTGATGTTTTGCGTATTCAGTTTGTATCGACATATCTCCGGCAGTACAAGAGCTGCACTTCTGAAACTTGGTACTTCAGTAGAAAATGTGACTCCCCTAATCTGTGCAAAGTTTCGTTGCACAATTCGAATAAATGTGGAAGTTATAAACAAAAGCGATATCCACTTTAAAACGCGCTAAATTTTGTTGATGTTTTGCGTATTCAGTTTGTATCGACATATCTCCGGCAGTAAAGGAGCTGCACTTCTGAAACTTGGTACTTCAGTAGAGCATGTGACTCCGCTTATCTCTGCAAAGTTTCGTTGCACAATTCTAAAGAATGGTGAAGTTATAAACAAAAGCGATATCAACTTTAAATCGCACTAAATTTTGTTGATAGTTTGCGTATTCAGTTTGTATCGACATATCTCCGGCAGTACAAGAGCTGCACTTCTGAAACTTGGTACTTCAGTAGAAAAGGCCTATCCGCGACTGTCTGCAAAGTTTCGTTGCACAATTCGAATAAATGTGGAAGTTATAAACAAAAGCGATATCAACTTTAAAACGCGCTAAATTTTGTTGATGTTTTGCGTATTCAGTTTGTATCGACATATCTCCGGCAGTACAAGAGCTGCACTTCTGAAACTTGGTACTTCAGTAGAATATGTGACTCCGCTAATCTGTG
The DNA here is from genome assembly GCA_963556195.1 of Sepiola atlantica. Lineage (NCBI taxonomy): Eukaryota > Metazoa > Mollusca > Cephalopoda > Sepiida > Sepiolidae > Sepiola > Sepiola atlantica. The sequence continues at coordinate 105,282 of OY744535.1, read as the reverse complement.
CAAAGTTTCGTTGCACAATTCGAATAAATGTGGAAGTTATAAACAAAAGCGATATCAACTTTAAAACGCGCTAAATTTTGTTGATGTTTTGCGTATTCAGTTTGTATCGACATATCTCCGGCAGTACAAGAGCTGCACTTCTGAAACTTGGTACTTCAGTAGAAAAGGCCTATCCGCGACTGTCTGCAAAGTTTCGTTGAACAATTCGAATAAATGTGGAAGTTATAAACAAAAGCGATATCAACTTTAAAACGCGCTAAATTTTGTTGATAGTTTGCGTATTCAGTTTGTATCGACATATCTCCGGCAGTACAAGAGCTGCACTTCTGAAACTTGGTACTTCAGTAGAAAATGTGACTCCCCTAATCTGTGCAAAGTTTCGTTGCACAATTCGAATAAATGTGGAAGTTATAAACAAAAGCGATATCCACTTTCAAACGCGCTAAATTTTGTTGATGTTTTGCGTATTCAGTTTGTATCGACATATCTCCGGCAGTACAAGAGCTGCACTTCTGAAACTTGGTACTTCAGTAGAAAATGTGACTCCGCTAATCTGTGCAAAGTTTCGTTGCACAATTCGAATAAATGTGGAAGTTATAAACAAAAGCGATATCAACTTTAAAACGCGCTAAATTTTGTTGATGTTTTGCGTATTCAGTTTGTATCGACATATCTCCGGCAGTACAAGAGCTGCACTTCTGAAACTTGGTACTTCAGTAGAAAATGTGACTCCCCTAATCTGTGCAAAGTTTCGTTGCACAATTCGAATAAATGTGGAAGTTATAAACAAAAGCGATATCCACTTTAAAACGCGCTAAATTTTGTTGATGTTTTGCGTATTCAGTTTGTATCGACATATCTCCGGCAGTACAAGAGCTGCACTTCTGAAACTTGGTACTTCAGTAGAAAATGTGACTCCGCTAATCTGTGCAAAGTTTCGTTGCACAATTCGAATAAATGTGGAAGTTATAAACAAAAGCGATATCAACTTTAAAACGCGCTAAATTTTGTTGATGTTTTGCGTATTCAGTTTGTATCGACATATCTCCGGCAGTACAAGAGCTGCACTTCTGAAACTTGGTACTTCAGTAGAAAATGTGACTCCGCTAATCTGTGCAAAGTTTCGTTGCACAATTCGAATAAATGTGGAAGTTATAAACAAAAGCGATATCAACTTTAAAACGCGCTAAATTTTGTTGATGTTTTGCGTATTCAGTTTGTATCGACATATCTCCGGCAGTACAAGAGCTGCACTTCTGAAACTTGGTACTTCAGTAGAAAATGTGACTCCGCTAATCTGTGCAAAGTTTCGTTGCACAATTCGAATAAATGTGGAAGTTATAAACAAAAGCGATATCAACTTTAAAACGCGCTAAATTTTGTTGATGTTTTGCGTATTCAGTTTGTATCGACATATCACCGGCAGTACAAGAGCTGCACTTCTGAAACTTGGTACTTCAGTAGAAAAGGCCTATCCGCGACTGTCTGCAAAGTTTCGTTGCACAATTCGAATAAATGTGGAAGTTATAAACAAAAGCGATATCAACTTTAAAACGCGCTAAATTTTGTTGATGTTTTGCGTATTCAGTTTGTATCGACATATCTCCGGCAGTACAAGAGCTGCACTTCTGAAACTTGGTACTTCAGTAGAAAATGTGACTCCGCTAATCTGTGCAAAGTTTCGTTGCACAATTCGAATAAATGTGGAAGTTATAAACAAAAGCGATATCAACTTTAAAACGCGCTAAATTTTGTTGATGTTTTGCGTATTCAGTTTGTATCGACATATCTCCGGCAGTACAAGAGCTGCACTTCTGAAACTTGGTACTTCAGTAGAAAAGGCCTATCCGCGACTGTCTGCAAAGTTTCGTTGAACAATTCGAATAAATGTGGAAGTTATAAACAAAAGCGATATCCACTTTAAAACGCGCTAAATTTTGTTGATAGTTTGCGTATTCAGTTTGTATCGACATATCTCCGGCAGTACAAGAGCTGCACTTCTGAAACTTGGTACTTCAGTAGAAAATGTGACTCCGCTAATCTGTGCAAAGTTTCGTTGCACAATTCGAATAAATGTGGAAGTTATAAACAAAAGCGATATCAACTTTAAAACGCGCTAAATTTTGTTGATGTTTTGCGTATTCAGTTTGTATCGACATATCTCCGGCAGTACAAGAGCTGCACTTCTGAAACTTGGTACTTCAGTAGAAAATGTGACTCCGCTAATCTGTGCAAAGTTTCGTTGCACAATTCGAATAAATGTGGAAGTTATAAACAAAAGCGATATCAACTTTAAAACGCGCTAAATTTTGTTGATGTTTTGCGTATTCAGTTTGTATCGACATATCTCCGGCAGTACAAGAGCTGCACTTCTGAAACTTGGTACTTCAGTAGAAAATGTGACTCTGCTAATCTGTGCAAAGTTTCGTTGCACAATTCGAATAAATGTGGAAGTTATAAACAAAAGCGATATCAACTTTAAAACGCGCTAAATTTTGTTGATGTTTTGCGTATTCAGTTTGTATCGACATATCTCCGGCAGTACAAGAGCTGCACTTCTGAAACTTGGTACTTCAGTAGAAAATGTGACTCCGCTAATCTGTGCAAAGTTTCGTTGCACAATTCGAATAAATGTGGAAGTTATAAACAAAAGCGATATCAACTTTAAAACGCGCTAAATTTTGTTGATGTTTTGCGTATTCAGTTTGTATCGACATATCTCCGGCAGTACAAGAGCTGCACTTCTGAAACTTGGTACTTCAGTAGAAAAGGCCTATCCGCGACTGTCTGCAAAGTTTCGTTGCACAATTCGAATAAATGTGGAAGTTATAAACAAAAGCGATATCAACTTTAAAACGCGCTAAATTTTGTTGATGTTTTGCGTATTCAGTTTGTATCGACATATCTCCGGCAGTACAAGAGCTGCACTTCTGAAACTTGGTACTTCAGTAGAAAATGTGACTCCGCTAATCTGTGCAAAGTTTCGTTGCACAATTCGAATAAATGTGGAAGTTATAAACAAAAGCGATATCAACTTTAAAACGCGCTAAATTTTGTTGATGTTTTGCGTATTCAGTTTGTATCGACATATCTCCGGCAGTACAAGAGCTGCACTTCTGAAACTTGGTACTTCAGTAGAAAAGGCCTATCCGCGACTGTCTGCAAAGTTTCGTTGAACAATTCGAATAAATGTGGAAGTTATAAACAAAAGCGATATCAACTTTAAAACGCGCTAAATTTTGTTGATGTTTTGCGTATTCAGTTTGTATCGACATATCTCCGGCAGTACAAGAGCTGCACTTCTGAAACTTGGTACTTCAGTAGAAAATGTGACTCCCCTAATCTGTGCAAAGTTTCGTTGCACAATTCGAATAAATGTGGAAGTTATAAACAAAAGCGATATCCACTTTAAAACGCGCTAAATTTTGTTGATGTTTTGCGTATTCAGTTTGTATCGACATATCTCCGGCAGTACAAGAGCTGCACTTCTGAAACTTGGTACTTCAGTAGAAAATGTGACTCCGCTAATCTGTGCAAAGTTTCGTTGCACAATTCGAATAAATGTGGAAGTTATAAACAAAAGCGATATCAACTTTAAAACGCGCTAAATTTTGTTGATGTTTTGCGTATTCAGTTTGTATCGACATATCTCCGGCAGTACAAGAGCTGCACTTCTGAAACTTGGTACTTCAGTAGAAAATGTGACTCCGCTAATCTGTGCAAAGTTTCGTTGCACAATTCGAATAAATGTGGAAGTTATAAACAAAAGCGATATCCACTTTAAAACGCGCTAAATTTTGTTGATGTTTTGCGTATTCAGTTTGTATCGACATATCTCCGGCAGTACAAGAGCTGCACTTCTGAAACTTGGTACTTCAGTAGAAAATGTGACTCCGCTAATCTGTGCAAAGTTTCGTTGCACAATTCGAATAAATGTGGAAGTTATAAACAAAAGCGATATCAACTTTAAAACGCGCTAAATTTTGTTGATGTTTTGCGTATTCAGTTTGTATCGACATATCTCCGGCAGTACAAGAGCTGCACTTCTGAAACTTGGTACTTCAGTTGAAAATGTGACTCCGCTAATCTGTGCAAAGTTTCGTTGCACAATTCGAATAAATGTGGAAGTTATAAACAAAAGCGATATCAACTTTAAAACGCGCTAAATTTTGTTGATGTTTTGCGTATTCAGTTTGTATCGACATATCTCCGGCAGTACAAGAGCTGCACTTCTGAAACTTGGTACTTCAGTAGAAAAGGCCTATCCGCGACTGTCTGCAAAGTTTCGTTGCACAATTCGAATAAATGTGGAAGTTATAAACAAAAGCGATATCAACTTTAAAACGCGCTAAATTTTGTTGATGTTTTGCGTATTCAGTTTGTATCGACATATCTCCGGCAGTACAAGAGCTGCACTTCTGAAACTTGGTACTTCAGTAGAAAATGTGACTCCGCTAATCTGTGCAAAGTTTCGTTGCACAATTCGAATAAATGTGGAAGTTATAAACAAAAGCGATATCAACTTTAAAACGCGCTAAATTTTGTTGATGTTTTGCGTATTCAGTTTGTATCGACATATCTCCGGCAGTACAAGAGCTGCACTTCTGAAACTTGGTACTCCAGTAGAAAAGGCCTATCCGCGACTGTCTGCAAAGTTTCGTTGCACAATTCGAATAAATGTGGAAGTTATAAACAAAAGCGATATCAACTTTAAAACGCGCTAAATTTTGTTGATGTTTTGCGTATTCAGTTTGTATCGACATATCTCCGGCAGTACAAGAGCTACACTTCTGAAACTTGGTACTTCAGTAGAAAATGTGACTCCCCTAATCTGTGCAAAGTTTCGTTGCACAATTCGAATAAATGTGGAAGTTATAAACAAAAGCGATATCAACTTTAAAACGCGCTAAATTTTGTTGATGTTTTGCGTATTCAGTTTGTATCGACATATCTCCGGCAGTACAAGAGCTGCACTTCTGAAACTTGGTACTTCAGTAGAAAATGTGACTCCGCTAATGTGTGCAAAGTTTCGTTGCACAATTCGAATAAATGTGGAAGTTATAAACAAAAGCGATATCAACTTTAAAACGCGCTAAATTTTGTTGATGTTTTGCGTATTCAGTTTGTATCGACATATCTCCGGCAGTACAAGAGCTGCACTTCTGAAACTTGGTACTTCAGTAGAAAATGTGACTCCCCTAATCTGTGCAAAGTTTCGTTGCACAATTCGAATAAATGTGGAAGTTATAAACAAAAGCGATATCCACTTTAAAACGCGCTAAATTTTGTTGATGTTTTGCGTATTCAGTTTGTATCGACATATCTCCGGCAGTACAAGAGCTGCACTTCTGAAACTTGGTACTTCAGTAGAAAATGTGACTCCGCTAATCTGTGCAAAGTTTCGTTGCACAATTCGAATAAATGTGGAAGTTATAAACAAAAGCGATATCAACTTTAAAACGCGCTAAATTTTGTTGATGTTTTGCGTATTCAGTTTGTATCGACATATCTCCGGCAGTAAAAGAGCTGCACTTCTGAAACTTGGTACTTCAGTAGAGCATGTGACTCCGCTTATCTCTGCAAAGTTTCGTTGCACAATTCAAAAGAATGGTGAAGTTATAAACAAAAGCGATATCAACTTTAAATCGCACTAAATTTTGTTGATAGTTTGCGTATTCAGTTTGTATCGACATATCTCCGGCAGTACAAGAGCTGCACTTCTGAAACTTGGTACTTCAGTAGAAAATGTGACTCCGCTAATCTGTGCAAAGTTTCGTTGCACAATTCGAATAAATGTGGAAGTTATAAACAAAAGCGATATCAACTTTAAAACGCGCTAAATTTTGTTGATGTTTTGCGTATTCAGTTTGTATCGACATATCTCCGGCAGTACAAGAGCTGCACTTCTGAAACTTGGTACTTCAGTAGAAAATGTGACTCGGCTAATCTGTGCAAAGTTTCGTTGCACAATTCGAATAAATGTGGAAGTTATAAACAAAAGCGATATCAACTTTAAAACGCGCTAAATTTTGTTGATGTTTTGCGTATTCAGTTTGTATCGACATATCTCCGGCAGTACAAGAGCTGCACTTCTGAAACTTGGTACTTCAGTAGAAAAGGCCTATCCGCGACTGTCTGCAAAGTTTCGTTGCACAATTCGAATAAATGTGGAAGTTATAAACAAAAGCGATATCAACTTTAAAACGCGCTAAATTTTGTTGATGTTTTGCGTATTCAGTTTGTATCGACATATCTCCGGCAGTACAAGGGCTGCACTTCTGAAACTTGGTACTTCAGTAGAAAATGTGACTCCGCTAATCTGTGCAAAGTTTCGTTGCACAATTCGAATAAATGTGGAAGTTATAAACAAAAGCGATATCAACTTTAAAACGCGCTAAATTTTGTTGATGTTTTGCGTATTCAGTTTGTATCGACATATCTCCGGCAGTACAAGAGCTGCACTTCTGAAACTTGGTACTTCAGTAGAAAATGTGACTCGGCTAATCTGTGCAAAGTGTCGTTGCACAATTCGTATAAATGTGGAAGTTATAAACAAAAGCGATATCAACTTTAAAACGCGCTAAATTTTGTTGATGTTTTGCGTATTCAGTTTGTATCGACATATCTCCGGCAGTAAAAGAGCTGCACTTCTGAAACTTGGTACTTCAGTAGAGCATGTGACTCCGCTTATCTCTGCAAAGTTTCGTTGCACAATTCTAAAGAATGGTGAAGTTATAAACAAAAGCGATATCAACTTTAAATCGCACTAAATTTTGTTGATAGTTTGCGTATTCAGTTTGTATCGACATATCTCCGGCAGTACAAGAGCTGCACTTCTGAAACTTGGTACTTCAGTAGAAAATGTGACTCCGCTAATCTGTGCAAAGTTTCGTTGCACAATTCGATTAAATGTGGAAGTTATAAACAAAAGCGATATCAACTTTAAAACGCGCTAAATTTTGTTGATGTTTTGCGTATTCAGTTTGTATCGACATATCTCCGGCAGTACAAGAGCTGCACTTCTGAAACTTGGTACTTCAGTAGAAAATGTGACTCGGCTAATCTGTGCAAAGTTTCGTTGCACAATTCGAATAAATGTGGAAGTTATAAACAAAAGCGATATCAACTTTAAAACGCGCTAAATTTTGTTGATGTTTTGCGTATTCAGTTTGTATCGACATATCTCCGGCAGTACAAGAGCTGCACTTCTGAAACTTGGTACTTCAGTAGAAAAGGCCTATCCGCGACTGTCTGCAAAGTTTCGTTGCACAATTCGAATAAATGTGGAAGTTATAAACAAAAGCGATATCAACTTTAAAACGCGCTAAATTTTGTTGATGTTTTGCGTATTCAGTTTGTATCGACATATCTCCGGCAGTACAAGAGCTGCACTTCTGAAACTTGGTACTTCAGTAGAAAATGTGACTCCGCTAATCTGTGCAAAGTTTCGTTGCACAATTCGAATAAATGTGGAAGTTATAAACAAAAGCGATATCAACTTTAAAACGCGCTAAATTTTGTTGATGTTTTGCGTATTCAGTTTGTATCGACATATCTCCGGCAGTACAAGAGCTGCACTTCTGAAACTTGGTACTTCAGTAGAAAATGTGACTCCGCTAATCTGTGCAAAGTTTCGTTGCACAATTCGAATAAATGTGGAAGTTATAAACAAAAGCGATATCAACTTTAAAACGCGCTAAATTTTGTTGATGTTTTGCGTATTCAGTTTGTATCGACATATCTCCGGCAGTACAAGAGCTGCACTTCTGAAACTTGGTACTTCAGTAGAAAATGTGACTCCGCTAATCTGTGCAAAGTTTCGTTGCACAATTCGAATAAATGTGGAAGTTATAAACAAAAGCGATATCAACTTTAAAACGCGCTAAATTTTGTTGATGTTTTGCGTATTCAGTTTGTATCGACATATCTCCGGCAGTACAAGAGCGGCACTTCTGAAACTTGGTACTTCAGTAGAAAAGGCCTATCCGCGACTGTCTGCAAAGTTTCGTTGCACAATTCGAATAAATGTGGAAGTTATAAACAAAAGCGATATCAACTTTAAAACGCGCTAAATTTTGTTGATGTTTTGCGTATTCAGTTTGTATCGACATATCTCCGGCAGTACAAGAGCTGCACTTCTGAAACTTGGTACTTCAGTAGAAAATGTGACTCCGCTAATCTGTGCAAAGTTTCGTTGCACAATTCGAATAAATGTGGAAGTTATAAACAAAAGCGATATCAACTTTAAAACGCGCTAAATTTTGTTGATGTTTTGCGTATTCAGTTTGTATCGACATATCTCCGGCAGTACAAGAGCTGCACTTCTGAAACTTGGTACTTCAGTAGAAAATGTGACTCGGCTAATCTGTGCAAAGTGTCGTTGCACAATTCGTATAAATGTGGAAGTTATAAACAAAAGCGATATCAACTTTAAAACGCGCTAAATTTTGTTGATGTTTTGCGTATTCAGTTTGTATCGACATATCTCCGGCAGTAAAAGAGCTGCACTTCTGAAACTTGGTACTTCAGTAGAGCATGTGACTCCGCTTATCTCTGCAAAGTTTCGTTGCACAATTCTAAAGAATGGTGAAGTTATAAACAAAAGCGATATCAACTTTAAATCGCACTAAATTTTGTTGATAGTTTGCGTATTCAGTTTGTATCGACATATCTCCGGCAGTACAAGAGCTGCACTTCTGAAACTTGGTACTTCAGTAGAAAATGTGACTCCGCTAATCTGTGCAAAGTTTCGTTGCACAATTCGATTAAATGTGGAAGTTATAAACAAAAGCGATATCAACTTTAAAACGCGCTAAATTTTGTTGATGTTTTGCGTATTCAGTTTGTATCGACATATCTCCGGCAGTACAAGAGCTGCACTTCTGAAACTTGGTACTTCAGTAGAAAATGTGACTCGGCTAATCTGTGCAAAGTTTCGTTGCACAATTCGAATAAATGTGGAAGTTATAAACAAAAGCGATATCAACTTTAAAACGCGCTAAATTTTGTTGATGTTTTGCGTATTCAGTTTGTATCGACATATCTCCGGCAGTACAAGAGCTGCACTTCTGAAACTTGGTACTTCAGTAGAAAAGGCCTATCCGCGACTGTCTGCAAAGTTTCGTTGCACAATTCGAATAAATGTGGAAGTTATAAACAAAAGCGATATCAACTTTAAAACGCGCTAAATTTTGTTGATGTTTTGCGTATTCAGTTTGTATCGACATATCTCCGGCAGTACAAGAGCTGCACTTCTGAAACTTGGTACTTCAGTAGAAAATGTGACTCCGCTAATCTGTGCAAAGTTTCGTTGCACAATTCGAATAAATGTGGAAGTTATAAACAAAAGCGATATCAACTTTAAAACGCGCTAAATTTTGTTGATGTTTTGCGTATTCAGTTTGTATCGACATATCTCCGGCAGTACAAGAGCTGCACTTCTGAAACTTGGTACTTCAGTAGAAAATGTGACTCCGCTAATCTGTGCAAAGTTTCGTTGCACAATTCGAATAAATGTGGAAGTTATAAACAAAAGCGATATCAACTTTAAAACGCGCTAAATTTTGTTGATGTTTTGCGTATTCAGTTTGTATCGACATATCTCCGGCAGTACAAGAGCTGCACTTCTGAAACTTGGTACTTCAGTAGAGCATGTGACTCCGCTTATCTCTGCAAAGTTTCGTTGCACAATTCTAAAGAATGGTGAAGTTATAAACAAAAGCGATATCAACTTTAAATCGCACTAAATTTTGTTGATAGTTTGCGTATTCAGTTTGTATCGACATATCTCCGGCAGTACAAGAGCTGCACTTCTGAAACTTGGTACTTCAGTAGAAAATGTGACTCCGCTAATCTGTGCAAAGTTTCGTTGCACAATTCGAATAAATGTGGAAGTTATAAACAAAAGCGATATCAACTTTAAAACGCGCTAAATTTTGTTGATGTTTTGCGTATTCAGTTTGTATCGACATATCTCCGGCAGTACAAGAGCTGCACTTCTGAAACTTGGTACTTCAGTAGAAAATGTGACTCCGCTAATCTGTGCAAAGTTTCGTTTCCCAATTCGAATAAATGTGGAAGTTATAAACAAAAGCGATATCAACTTTAAAACGCGCTAAATTTAGTTGATGTTTTGCGTATTCAGTTTGTATCGACATATCTCCGGCAGTACAAGAGCTGCACTTCTGAAACTGCGTACTTCAGTAGAACCTGTGTCTCCGCGACGGTCTGCAAAGTTTCGTTGCACAATTCGAATAAATGTGGAAGTTATAAACAAAAGCGATATCCACTTTAAAACGCGCTAAATTTTGTTGATGTTTTGCGTATTCAGTTTGTATCGACATGTCTCCGGCAGTAAAAGAGCTGCACTTCTGAAACTTGGTACTTCAGTAGAGCATGTGACTCCGCTTATCTCTGCAAAGTTTCGTTGAACAATTCAAAAGAATGGTGAAGTTATAAACAAAAGCGATATCAACTTTAAATCGCACTAAATTTTGTTGATAGTTTGCGTATTCAGTTTGTATCGACATATCTCCGGCAGTACAAGAGCTGCACTTCTGAAACTTGGTACTTCAGTAGAAAATGTGACTCCGCTAATCTGTGCAAAGTTTCGTTGCACAATTCGAATAAATGTGGAAGTTATAAACAAAAGCGATATCAACTTTAAAACGCGCTAAATTTTGTTGATGTTTTGCGTATTCAGTTTGTATCGACATATCTCCGGCAGTACAAGAGCTGCACTTCTGAAACTTGGTACTTCAGTAGAAAATGTGACTCCGCTAATCTGTGCAAAGTTTCGTTGCACAATTCGAATAAATGTGGAAGTTATAAACAAAAGCGATATCAACTTTAAAACGCGCTAAATTTTGTTTATGTTTTGCGTATTCAGTTTGTATCGACATATCTCCGGCAGTAAAAGAGCTGCACTTCTGAAACTTGGTACTTCAGTAGAGCATGTGACTCCGCTTATCTCTGCAAAGTTTCGTTGCACAATTCTAAAGAATGGTGAAGTTATAAACAAAAGCGATATCAACTTTAAATCGCACTAAATTTTGTTGATAGTTTGCGTATTCAGTTTGTATCGACATATCTCCTGCAGTACAAGAGCTGCACTTCTGAAACTTGGTACTTCAGTAGAGCATGTGACTCCGCTTATCTCTGCAAAGTTTCGTTGCACAATTCTAAAGAATGTGGAAGTTATAAACAAAAGCGATATCAACTTTAAATCGCACTAAATTTTGTTGATAGTTTGCGTATTCAGTTTGTATCGACATATCTCCGGCAGTACAAGAGCTGCACTTCTGAAACTTGGTACTTCAGTAGAAAATGTGACTCCGCTAATCTGTGCAAAGTTTCGTTGCACAATTCGATTAAATGTGGAAGTTATAAACAAAAGCGATATCAACTTTAAAACGCGCTAAATTTAGTTGATGTTTTGCGTATTCAGTTTGTATCGACATATCTCCGGCAGTACAAGAGCTGCACTTCTGAAACTTGGTACTTCAGTAGAAAATGTGACTCCGCTAATCTGTGCAAAGTTTCGTTGCACAATTCGAATAAATGTGGAAGTTATAAACAAAAGCGATATCAACTTTAAAACGCGCTAAATTTTGTTGATGTTTTGCGTATTCAGTTTGTATCGACATATCTCCGGCAGTACAAGAGCTGCACTTCTGAAACTTGGTACTCCAGTAGAAAAGGCCTATCCGCGACTGTCTGCAAAGTTTCGTTGCACAATTCGAATAAATGTGGAAGTTATAAACAAAAGCGATATCAACTTTAAAACGCGCTAAATTTTGTTGATGTTTTGCGTATTCAGTTTGTATCGACATATCTCCGGCAGTACAAGAGCTGCACTTCTGAAACTTGGTACTTCAGTAGAAAATGTGACTCCGCTAATCTGTGCAAAGTTTCGTTGCACAATTCGAATAAATGTGGAAGTTATAAACAAAAGCGATATCAACTTTAAAACGCGCTAAATTTTGTTGATGTTTTGCGTATTCAGTTTGTATCGACATATCTCCGGCAGTACAAGAGCTGCACTTCTGAAACTTAGTACTTCAGTAGAAAATGTGACTCCGCTAATCTGTGCAAAGTTTCGTTGCACAATTCGAATAAATGTGGAAGTTATAAACAAAAGCGATATCCACTTTAAAACGCGCTAAATTTTGTTGATGTTTTGCGTATTCAGTTTGTATCGACATATCTCCGGCAGTAAAAGAGCTGCACTTCTGAAACTTGGTACTTCAGTAGAGCATGTGACTCCGCTTATCTCTGCAAAGTTTCGTTGCACAATTCAAAAGAATGGTGAAGTTATAAACAAAAGCGATATCAACTTTAAATCGCACTAAATTTTGTTGATAGTTTGCGTATTCAGTTTGTATCGACATATCTCCGGCAGTACAAGAGCTGCACTTCTGAAACTTGGTACTTCAGTAGAAAATGTGACTCCGCTAATCTGTGCAAAGTTTCGTTGCACAATTCGAATAAATGTGGAAGTTATAAACAAAAGCGATATCAACTTTAAAACGCGCTAAATTTTGTTGATGTTTTGCGTATTCAGTTTGTATCGACATATCTCCGGCAGTACAAGAGCTGCACTTCTGAAACTTGGTACTTCAGTAGAAAATGTGACTCCGCTAATCTGTGCAAAGTTTCGTTTCCCAATTCGAATAAATGTGGAAGTTATAAACAAAAGCGATATCAACTTTAAAACGCGCTAAATTTAGTTGATGTTTTGCGTATTCAGTTTGTATCGACATATCTCCGGCAGTACAAGAGCTGCACTTCTGAAACTTGGTACTTCAGTAGAACGTGTGTCTCCGCGACGGTCTGCAAAGTTTCGTTGCACAATTCGAATAAATGTGGAAGTTATAAACAAAAGCGATATCCACTTTAAAACGCGCTAAATTTTGTTGATGTTTTGCGTATTCAGTTTGTATCGACATATCTCCGGCAGTAAAAGAGCTGCACTTCTGAAACTTGGTACTTCAGTAGAGCATGTGACTCCGCTTATCTCTGCAAAGTTTCGTTGCACAATTCAAAAGAATGGTGAAGTTATAAACAAAAGCGATATCAACTTTAAATCGCACTAAATTTTGTTGATAGTTTGCGTATTCAGTTTGTATCGACATATCTCCGGCAGTACAAGAGCTGCACTTCTGAAACTTGGTACTTCAGTAGAAAATGTGACTCCGCTAATCTGTGCAAAGTTTCGTTGCACAATTCGATTAAATGTGGAAGTTATAAACAAAAGCGATATCAACTTTAAAACGCGCTAAATTTAGTTGATGTTTTGCGTATTCAGTTTGTATCGACATATCTCCGGCAGTACAAGAGCTGCACTTCTGAAACTTGGTACTTCAGTAGAAAATGTGACTCCGCTAATCTGTGAAAAGTTTCGTTGCACAATTCGAATAAATGTGGAAGTTATAAACAAAAGCGATATCAACTTTAAAACGCGCTAAATTTTGTTGATGTTTTGCGTATTCAGTTTGTATCGACATATCTCCGGCAGTACAAGAGCTGCACTTCTGAAACTTGGTACTTCAGTAGAAAAGGCCTATCCGCGACTGTCTGCAAAGTTTCGTTGCACAATTCGAATAAATGTGGAAGTTATAAACAAAAGCGATATCAACTTTAAAACGCGCTAAATTTTGTTGATGTTTTGCGTATTCAGTTTGTATCGACATATCTCCGGCAGTACAAGAGCTGCACTTCTGAAACTTGGTACTTCAGTAGAAAATGTGACTCCGCTAATCTGTGCAAAGTTTCGTTGCACAATTCGAATAAATGTGGAAGTTATAAACAAAAGCGATATCAACTTTAAAACGCGCTAAATTTTGTTGATGTTTTGCGTATTCAGTTTGTATCGACATATCTCCGGCAGTACAAGAGCTGCACTTCTGAAACTTGGTACTTCAGTAGAAAATGTGACTCCGCTAATCTGTGCAAAGTTTCGTTGCACAATTCGAATAAATGTGGAAGTTATAAACAAAAGCGATATCCACTTTAAAACGCGCTAAATTTTGTTGATGTTTTGCGTATTCAGTTTGTATCGACATATCTCCGGCAGTAAAAGAGCTGCACTTCTGAAACTTGGTACTTCAGTAGAGCATGTGACTCCGCTTATCTCTGCAAAGTTTTGTTGCACAATTCAAAAGAATGGTGAAGTTATAAACAAAAGCGATATCAACTTTAAATCGCACTAAATTTTGTTGATAGTTTGCGTATTCAGTTTGTATCGACATATCTCCGGCAGTACAAGAGCTGCACTTCTGAAACTTGGTACTTCAGTAGAAAATGTGACTCCGCTAATCTGTGCAAAGTTTCGTTGCACAATTCGAATAAATGTGGAAGTTATAAACAAAAGCGATATCAACTTTAAAACGCGCTAAATTTTGTTGATGTTTTGCGTATTCAGTTTGTATCGACATATCTCCGGCAGTACAAGAGCTGCACTTCTGAAACTTGGTACTTCAGTAGAAAATGTGACTCCGCTAATCTGTGCAAAGTTTCGTTTCCCAATTCGAATAAATGTGGAAGTTATAAACAAAAGCGATATCAACTTTAAAACGCGCTAAATTTAGTTGATGTTTTGCGTATTCAGTTTGTATCGACATATCTCCGGCAGTACAAGAGCTGCACTTCTGAAACTTGGTACTTCAGTAGAACGTGTGTCTCCGCGACGGTCTGCAAAGTTTCGTTGCACAATTCGAATAAATGTGGAAGTTATAAACAAAAGCGATATCCACTTTAAAACGCGCTAAATTTTGTTGATGTTTTGCGTATTCAGTTTGTATCGACATATCTCCGGCAGTAAAAGAGCTGCACTTCTGAAACTTGGTACTTCAGTAGAGCATGTGACTCCGCTTATCTCTGCAAAGTTTCGTTGCACAATTCAAAAGAATGGTGAAGTTATAAACAAAAGCGATATCAACTTTAAATCGCACTAAATTTTGTTGATAGTTTGCGTATTCAGTTTGTATCGACATATCTCCGGCAGTACAAGAGCTGCACTTCTGAAACTTGGTACTTCAGTAGAAAATGTGACTCCGCTAATCTGTGCAAAGTTTCGTTGCACAATTCGAATAAATGTGGAAGTTATAAACAAAAGCGATATCAACTTTAAAACGCGCTAAATTTTGTTGATATTTTGAGTATTCAGTTTGTATCGACATATCTCCGGCAGTACAAGAGCTGCACTTCTGAAACTTGGTACTTCAGTAGAAAATGTGACTCCGCTAATCTGTGCAAAGTTTCGTTGCACAATTCGAATAAATGTGGAAGTTATAAACAAAAGCGATATCAACTTTAAAACGCGCTAAATTTTGTTTATGTTTTGCGTATTCAGTTTGTATCGACATATCTCCGGCAGTAAAAGAGCTGCACTTCTGAAACTTGGTACTTCAGTAGAGCATGTGACTCCGCTTATCTCTGCAAAGTTTCGTTGCACAATTCTAAAGAATGGTGAAGTTATAAACAAAAGCGATATCAACTTTAAATCGCACTAAATTTTGTTGATAGTTTGCGTATTCAGTTTGTATCGACATATCTCCTGCAGTACAAGAGCTGCACTTCTGAAACTTGGTACTTCAGTAGAAAATGTGACTCCGCTAATCTGTGCAAAGTTTCGTTGCACAATTCGATTAAATGTGGAAGTTATAAACAAAAGCGATATCAACTTTAAAACGCGCTAAATTTAGTTGATGTTTTGCGTATTCAGTTTGTATCGACATATCTCCGGCAGTACAAGAGCTGCACTTCTGAAACTTGGTACTTCAGTAGAAAATGTGACTCCGCTAATCTGTGCAAAGTTTCGTTGCACAATTCGAATAAATGTGGAAGTTATAAACAAAAGCGATATCAACTTTAGAACGCGCTAAATTTTGTTGATGTTTTGCGTATTCAGTTTGTATCGACATATCTCCGGCAGTACAAGAGCTGCACTTCTGAAACTTGGTACTTCAGTAGAAAAGGCTTATCCGCGACTGTCTGCAAAGTTTCGTTGCACAATTCGAATAAATGTGGAAGTTATAAACAAAAGCGATATCAACTTTAAAACGCGCTAAATTTTGTTGATGTTTTGCGTATTCAGTTTGTATCGACATATCTCCGGCAGTACAAGAGCTGCACTTCTGAAACTTGGTACTTCAGTAGAAAATGTGACTCCGCTAATCTGTGCAAAGTTTCGTTGCACAATTCGAATAAATGTGGAAGTTATAAACAAAAGCGATATCAACTTTAAAACGCGCTAAATTTTGTTGATGTTTTGCGTATTCAGTTTGTATCGACATATCTCCGGCAGTACAAGAGCTGCACTTCTGAAACTTGGTACTTCAGTAGAAAATGTGACTCCGCTAATCTGTGCAAAGTTTCGTTGCACAATTCGAATAAATGTGGAAGTTATAAACAAAAGCGATATCCACTTTAAAACGCGCTAAATTTTGTTGATGTTTTGCGTATTCAGTTTGTATCGACATATCTCCGGCAGTAAAAGAGCTGCACTTCTGAAACTTGGTACTTCAGTAGAGCATGTGACTCCGCTTATCTCTGCAAAGTTTCGTTGCACAATTCAAAAGAATGGTGAAGTTATAAACAAAAGCGATATCAACTTTAAATCGCACTAAATTTTGTTGATAGTTTGCGTATTCAGTTTGTATCGACATATCTCCGGCAGTACAAGAGCTGCACTTCTGAAACTTGGTACTTCAGTAGAAAATGTGACTCCGCTAATCTGTGCAAAGTTTCGTTGCACAATTCGAATAAATGTGGAAGTTATAAACAAAAGCGATATCAACTTTAAAACGCGCTAAATTTTGTTGATGTTTTGCGTATTCAGTTTGTATCGACATATCTCCGGCAGTACAAGAGCTGCACTTCTGAAACTTGGTACTTCAGTAGAAAATGTGACTCGGCTAATCTGTGCAAAGTTTCGTTGCACAATTCGAATAAATGTGGAAGTTATAAACAAAAGCGATATCAACTTTAAAACGCGCTAAATTTTGTTGATGTTTTGCGTATTCAGTTTGTATCGACATATCTCCGGCAGTAAAAGAGCTGCACTTCTGAAACTTGGTACTTCAGTAGAGCATGTGACTCCGCTTATCTCTGCAAAGTTTCGTTGCACAATTCTAAAGAATGTGGAAGTTATAAACAAAAGCGATATCAACTTTAAATCGCACTAAATTTTGTTGATAGTTTGCGTATTCAGTTTGTATCGACATATCTCCGGCAGTACAAGAGCTGCACTTCTGAAACTTGGTACTTCAGTAGAAAATGTGACTCCGCTAATCTGTGCAAAGTTTCGTTGCACAATTCGATTAAATGTGGAAGTTATAAACAAAAGCGATATCAACTTTAAAACGCGCTAAATTTTGTTGATGTTTTGCGTATTCAGTTTGTATCGACATATCTCCGGCAGTACAAGAGCTGCACTTCTGAAACTTGGTACTTCAGTAGAAAATGTGACTCCGCTAATCTGTGCAAAGTTTCGTTGCACAATTCGAATAAATGTGGAAGTTATAAACAAAAGCGATATCAACTTTAAAACGCGCTAAATTTTGTTGATGTTTTGCGTATTCAGTTTGTATCGACATATCTCCGGCAGTACAAGAGCTGCACTTCTGAAACTTGGTACTTCAGTAGAAAAGGCCTATCCGCGACTGTCTGCAAAGTTTCGTTGCACAATTCGAATAAATGTGGAAGTTATAAACAAAAGCGATATCAACTTTAAAACGCGCTAAATTTTGTTGATGTTTTGCGTATTCAGTTTGTATCGACATATCTCCGGCAGTACAAGAGCTGCACTTCTGAAACTTGGTACTTCAGTAGAAAATGTGACTCCGCTAATCTGTGCAAAGTTTCGTTGCACAATTCGAATAAATGTGGAAGTTATAAACAAAAGCGATATCAACTTTAAAACGCGCTAAATTTTGTTGATGTTTTGCGTATTCAGTTTGTATCGACATATCTCCGGCAGTACAAGAGCTGCACTTCTGAAACTTGGTACTTCAGTAGAAAATGTGACTCCGCTAATCTGTGCAAAGTTTCGTTGCACAATTCGAATAAATGTGGAAGTTATAAACAAAAGCGATATCAACTTTAAAACGCGCTAAATTTTGTTGATGTTTTGCGTATTCAGTTTGTATCGACATATCTCCGGCAGTACAAGAGCTGCACTTCTGAAACTTGGTACTTCAGTAGAGCATGTGACTCCGCTTATCTCTGCAAAGTTTCGTTGCACAATTCTAAAGAATGGTGAAGTTATAAACAAAAGCGATATCAACTTTAAATCGCACTAAATTTTGTTGATAGTTTGCGTATTCAGTTTGTATCGACATATCTCCGGCAGTACAAGAGCTGCACTTCTGAAACTTGGTACTTCAGTAGAAAATGTGACTCCGCTAATCTGTGCAAAGTTTCGTTGCACAATTCGAATAAATGTGGAAGTTATAAACAAAAGCGATATCAACTTTAAAACGCGCTAAATTTTGTTGATGTTTTGCGTATTCAGTTTGTATCGACATATCTCCGGCAGTACAAGAGCTGCACTTCTGAAACTTGGTACTTCAGTAGAAAATGTGACTCCGCTAATCTGTGCAAAGTTTCGTTTCCCAATTCGAATAAATGTGGAAGTTATAAACAAAAGCGATATCAACTTTAAAACGCGCTAAATTTAGTTGATGTTTTGCGTATTCAGTTTGTATCGACATATCTCCGGCAGTACAAGAGCTGCACTTCTGAAACTTGGTACTTCAGTAGAACGTGTGTCTCCGCGACGGTCTGCAAAGTTTCGTTGCACAATTCGAATAAATGTGGAAGTTATAAACAAAAGCGATATCCACTTTAAAACGCGCTAAATTTTGTTGAGTTTTTGCGTATTCAGTTTGTATCGACATATCTCCGGCAGTAAAAGAGCTGCACTTCTGAAACTTGGTACTTCAGTAGAGCATGTGACTCCGCTTATCTCTGCAAAGTTTCGTTGCACAATTCAAAAGAATGGTGAAGTTATAAACAAAAGCGATATCAACTTTAAATCGCACTAAATTTTGTTGATAGTTTGCGTATTCAGTTTGTATCGACATATCTCCGGCAGTACAAGAGCTGCACTTCTGAAACTTGGTACTTCAGTAGAGCATGTGACTCCGCTTATCTCTGCAAAGTTTCGTTGCACAATTCGAATAAATGTGGAAGTTATAAACAAAAGCGATATCAACTTTAAAACGCGCTAAATTTTGTTGATGTTTTGCGTATTCAGTTTGTATCGACATATCTCCGGCAGTACAAGAGCTGCACTTCTGAAACTTGGTACTTCAGTAGAAAATGTGACTCCGCTAATCTGTGCAAAGTTTCGTTGCACAATTCGAATAAATGTGGAAGTTATAAACAAAAGCGATATCCACTTTAAAACGCGCTAAATTTTGTTGATGTTTTGCGTATTCAGTTTGTATCGACATATCTCCGGCAGTAAAAGAGCTGCACTTCTGAAACTTGGTACTTCAGTAGAGCATGTGACTCCGCTTATCTCTGCAAAGTTTCGTTGCACAATTCTAAAGAATGGTGAAGTTATAAACAAAAGCGATATCAACTTTAAATCGCACTAAATTTTGTTGATAGTTTGCGTATTCAGTTTGTATCGACATATCTCCTGCAGTACAAGAGCTGCACTTCTGAAACTTGGTACTTCAGTAGAAAATGTGACTCCGCTAATCTGTGCAAAGTTTCGTTGCACAATTCGATTAAATGTGGAAGTTATAAACAAAAGCGATATCAACTTTAAAACGCGCTAAATTTAGTTGATGTTTTGCGTATTCAGTTTGTATCGACATATCTCCGGCAGTACAAGAGCTGCACTTCTGAAACTTGGTACTTCAGTAGAAAATGTGACTCCGCTAATCTGTGCAAAGTTTCGTTGCACAATTCGAATAAATGTGGAAGTTATAAACAAAAGCGATATCAACTTTAAAACGCGCTAAATTTTGTTGATGTTTTGCGTATTCAGTTTGTATCGACATATCTCCGGCAGTACAAGAGCTGCACTTCTGAAACTTGGTACTTCAGTAGAAAAGGCCTATCCGCGACTGTCTGCAAAGTTTCGTTGCACAATTCGAATAAATGTGGAAGTTATAAACAAAAGCGATATCAACTTTAAATCGCACTAAATTTTGTTGATGTTTTGCGTATTCAGTTTGTATCGACATATCTCCGGCAGTACAAGAGCTGCACTTCTGAAACTTGGTACTTCAGTAGAAAATGTGACTCCGCTAATCTGTGCAAAGTTTCGTTGCACAATTCGAATAAATGTGGAAGTTATAAACAAAAGCGATATCAACTTTAAAACGCGCTAAATTTTGTTGATGTTTTGCGTATTCAGTTTGTATCGACATATCTCCGGCAGTACAAGAGCTGCACTTCTGAAACTTGGTACTTCAGTAGAAAATGTGACTCCGCTAATCTGTGCAAAGTTTCGTTGCACAATTCGAATAAATGTGGAAGTTATAAACAAAAGCGATATCAACTTTAAAACGCGCTAAATTTTGTTGATGTTTTGCGTATTCAGTTTGTATCGACATATCTCCGGCAGTACAAGAGCTGCACTTCTGAAACTTGGTACTTCAGTAGAGCATGTGACTCCGCTTATCTCTGCAAAGTTTCGTTGCACAATTCTAAAGAATGGTGAAGTTATAAACAAAAGCGATATCAACTTTAAATCGCACTAAATTTTGTTGATAGTTTGCGTATTCAGTTTGTATCGACATATCTCCGGCAGTACAAGAGCTGCACTTCTGAAACTTGGTACTTCAGTAGAAAATGTGACTCCGCTAATCTGTGCAAAGTTTCGTTGCACAATTCGAATAAATGTGGAAGTTATAAACAAAAGCGATATCAACTTTAAAACGCGCTAAATTTTGTTGATGTTTTGCGTATTCAGTTTGTATCGACATATCTCCGGCAGTACAAGAGCTGCACTTCTGAAACTTGGTACTTCAGTAGAAAATGTGACTCCGCTAATCTGTGCAAAGTTTCGTTTCCCAATTCGAATAAATGTGGAAGTTATAAACAAAAGCGATATCAACTTTAAAACGCGCTAAATTTAGTTGATGTTTTGCGTATTCAGTTTGTATCGACATATCTCCGGCAGTACAAGAGCTGCACTTCTGAAACTTGGTACTTCAGTAGAACGTGTGTCTCCGCGACGGTCTGCAAAGTTTCGTTGCACAATTCGAATAAATGTGGAAGTTATAAACAAAAGCGATATCCACTTTAAAACGCGCTAAATTTTGTTGAGTTTTTGCGTATTCAGTTTGTATCGACATATCTCCGGCAGTAAAAGAGCTGCACTTCTGAAACTTGGTACTTCAGTAGAGCATGTGACTCCGCTTATCTCTGCAAAGTTTCGTTGCACAATTCAAAAGAATGGTGAAGTTATAAACAAAAGCGATATCAACTTTAAATCGCACTAAATTTTGTTGATAGTTTGCGTATTCAGTTTGTATCGACATATCTCCGGCAGTACAAGAGCTGCACTTCTGAAACTTGGTACTTCAGTAGAAAATGTGACTCCGCTAATCTGTGCAAAGTTTCGTTGCACAATTCGAATAAATGTGGAAGTTATAAACAAAAGCGATATCAACTTTAAAACGCGCTAAATTTTGTTGATGTTTTGCGTATTCAGTTTGTATCGACATATCTCCGGCAGTACAAGAGCTGCACTTCTGAAACTTGGTACTTCAGTAGAAAATGTGACTCCGCTAATCTGTGCAAAGTTTCGTTGCACAATTCGAATAAATGTGGAAGTTATAAACAAAAGCGATATCCACTTTAAAACGCGCTAAATTTTGTTGATGTTTTGCGTATTCAGTTTGTATCGACATATCTCCGGCAGTAAAAGAGCTGCACTTCTGAAACTTGGTACTTCAGTAGAGCATGTGACTCCGCTTATCTCTGCAAAGTTTCGTTGCACAATTCTAAAGAATGGTGAAGTTATAAACAAAAGCGATATCAACTTTAAATCGCACTAAATTTTGTTGATAGTTTGCGTATTCAGTTTGTATCGACATATCTCCTGCAGTACAAGAGCTGCACTTCTGAAACTTGGTACTTCAGTAGAAAATGTGACTCCGCTAATCTGTGCAAAGTTTCGTTGCACAATTCGATTAAATGTGGAAGTTATAAACAAAAGCGATATCAACTTTAAAACGCGCTAAATTTAGTTGATGTTTTGCGTATTCAGTTTGTATCGACATATCTCCGGCAGTACAAGAGCTGCACTTCTGAAACTTGGTACTTCAGTAGAAAATGTGACTCCGCTAATCTGTGCAAAGTTTCGTTGCACAATTCGAATAAATGTGGAAGTTATAAACAAAAGCGATATCAACTTTAAAACGCGCTAAATTTTGTTGATGTTTTGCGTATTCAGTTTGTATCGACATATCTCCGGCAGTACAAGAGCTGCACTTCTGAAACTTGGTACTTCAGTAGAAAAGGCCTATCCGCGACTGTCTGCAAAGTTTCGTTGCACAATTCGAATAAATGTGGAAGTTATAAACAAAAGCGATATCAACTTTAAATCGCACTAAATTTTGTTGATGTTTTGCGTATTCAGTTTGTATCGACATATCTCCGGCAGTACAAGAGCTGCACTTCTGAAACTTGGTACTTCAGTAGAAAATGTGACTCCGCTAATCTGTGCAAAGTTTCGTTGCACAATTCGAATAAATGTGGAAGTTATAAACAAAAGCGATATCAACTTTAAAACGCGCTAAATTTTGTTGATGTTTTGCGTATTCAGTTTGTATCGACATATCTCCGGCAGTACAAGAGCTGCACTTCTGAAACTTGGTACTTCAGTAGAAAATGTGACTCCGCTAATCTGTGCAAAGTTTCGTTGCACAATTCGAATAAATGTGGAAGTTATAAACAAAAGCGATATCAACTTTAAAACGCGCTAAATTTTGTTGATGTTTTGCGTATTCAGTTTGTATCGACATATCTCCGGCAGTACAAGAGCTGCACTTCTGAAACTTGGTACTTCAGTAGAAAATGTGACTCCGCTAATCTGTGCAAAGTTTCGTTGCACAATTCGAATAAATGTGGAAGTTATAAACAAAAGCGATATCAACTTTAAAACGCGCTAAATTTTGTTGATGTTTTGCGTATTCAGTTTGTATCGACATATCTCCGGCAGTAAAAGAGCTGCACTTCTGAAACTTGGTACTTCAGTAGAGCATGTGACTCCGCTTATCTCTGCAAAGTTTCGTTGCACAATTCTGAAGAATGGTGAAGTTATAAACAAAAGCGATATCAACTTTAAATCGCACTAAATTTTGTTGATAGTTTGCGTATTCAGTTTGTATCGACATATCTCCTGCAGTACAAGAGCTGCACTTCTGAAACTTGGTACTTCAGTAGAAAATGTGACTCCGCTAATCTGTGCAAAGTTTCGTTGCACAATTCGATTTAATGTGGAAGTTATAAACAAAAGCGATATCAACTTTAAAACGCGCTAAATTTTGTTGATGTTTTGCGTATTCAGTTTGTATCGACATATCTCCGGCAGTACAAGAGCTGCACTTCTGAAACTTGGTACTTCTAGTAGAAAATGTGACTCCGCTAATCTGTGCAAAGTTTCGTTGCACAATTCTAATAAATGTGGAAGTTATAAACAAAAGCGATATCAACTTTAAAACGCGCTAAATTTTGTTGATGTTTTGCGTATTCAGTTTGTATCGACATATCTCCGGCAGTACAAGAGCTGCACTTCTGAAACTTGGTACTTCAGTAGAAAAGGCCTATCCGCGACTGTCTGCAAAGTTTCGTTGCACAATTCGAATAAATGTGGAAGTTATAAACAAAAGCGATATCAACTTTAAAACGCGCTAAATTTTGTTGATGTTTTGCGTATTCAGTTTGTATCGACATATCTCCGGCAGTACAAGAGCTGCACTTCTGAAACTTGGTACTTCAGTAGAAAATGTGACTCCGCTAATCTGTGCAAAGTTTCGTTGCACAATTCGAATAAATGTGGAAGTTATAAACAAAAGCGATATCAACTTTAAAACGCGCTAAATTTTGTTGATGTTTTGCGTATTCAGTTTGTATCGACATATCTCCGGCAGTACAAGAGCTGCACTTCTGAAACTTGGTACTTCAGTAGAAAATGTGACTCCGCTAATCTGTGCAAAGTTTCGTTGCACAATTCGAATAAATGTGGAAGTTCTAAACAAAAGCGATATCAACTTTAAAACGCGCTAAATTTTGTTGATGTTTTGCGTATTCAGTTTGTATCGACATATCTCCGGCAGTACAAGAGCTGCACTTCTGAAACTTGGTACTTCAGTAGAGCATGTGACTCCGCTTATCTCTGCAAAGTTTCGTTGCACAATTTTAAAGAATGGTGAAGTTATAAACAAAAGCGATATCAACTTTAAAACGCGCTAAATTTTGTTGATGTTTTGCGTATTCAGTTTGTATCGACATATCTCCGGCAGTACAAGAGCTGCACTTTTGAAACTTGGTACTTCAGTAGAAAAGGCCTATCCGCGACTGTCTGCAAAGTTTCGTTGCACAATTCGAATAAATGTGGAAGTTATAAACAAAAGCGATATCAACTTTAAAACGCGCTAAATTTTGTTGATGTTTTGCGTATTCAGTTTGTATCGACATATCTCCGGCAGTAAAAGAGCTGCACTTCTGAAACTTGGTACTTCAGTAGAAAATGTGACTCCGCTAATCTGTGCAAAGTTTCGTTGCACAATTCGAATAAATGTGGAAGTTATAAACAAAAGCGATATCAACTTTAAAACGCGCTAAATTTTGTTGATGTTTTGCGTATTCAGTTTGTATCGACATATCTCCGGCAGTACAAGAGCTGCACTTCTGAAACTTGGTACTTCAGTAGAAAAGGCCTATCCGCGATTGTCTGCAAAGTTTCGTTGCACAATTCGAATAAATGTGGAAGTTATAAACAAAAGCGATATCAACTTTAAAACGCGCTAAATTTTGTTGATGTTTTGCGTATTCAGTTTGTATCGACATATCTCCGGCAGTACAAGAGCTGCACGTCTGAAACTTGGTACTTCAGTAGAAAATGTGACTCCGCTAATCTGTGCAAAGTTTCGTTGCACAATTCGAATAAATGTGGAAGTTATAAACAAAAGCGATATCAACTTTAAAACGCGCTAAATTTTGTTGATGTTTTGCGTATTCAGTTTGTATCGACATATCTCCGGCAGTACAAGAGCTGCACTTCTGAAACTTGGTACTTCAGTAGAAAATGTGACTCCGCTAATCTGTGCAAAGTTTCGTTGCACAATTCGAATAAATGTGGAAGTTATAAACAAAAGCGATATCAACTTTAAAACGCGCTAAATTTTGTTGATGTTTTGCGTATTCAGTTTGTATCGACATATCTCCGGCAGTAAAAGAGCTGCACTTCTGAAACTTGGTACTTCAGTAGAGCATGTGACCCCGCTTATCTCTGCAAAGTTTCGTTGCACAATTCTAAAGAATGGTGAAGTTATAAACAAAAGCGATATCAACTTTAAATCGCACTAAATTTTGTTGATGTTTTGCGTATTCAGTTTGTATCGACATATCTCCGGCAGTAAAAGAGCTGCACTTCTGAAACTTGGTACTTCAGTAGAACGTGTGTCTCCGCGACGGTCTGCAAAGTTTCGTTGCACAATTCGAATAAATGTGGAAGTTATAAACAAAAGCGTTATCCACTTTAAAACGCGCTAAATTGTGTTGATGTTTTGCGTATTCAGTTTGTATCGACATATCTCCGGCAGTAAAAGAGCTGCACTTCTGAAACTTGGTACTTCAGTAGAGCATGTGACTCCGCTTATCTCTGCAAAGTTTCGTTGCACAATTCAAAAGAATGGTGAAGTTATAAACAAAAGCGATATCAACTTTAAATCGCACTAAATTTTGTTGATAGTTTGCGTATTCAGTTTGTATCGACATATCTCCGGCAGTACAAGAGCTGCACTTCTGAAACTTGGTACTTCAGTAGAAAATGTGACTCCGCTAATCTGTGCAAAGTTTCGTTGCACAATTCGAATAAATGTGGAAGTTATAAACAAAAGCGATATCAACTTTAAAACGCGCTAAATTTTGTTGATGTTTTGCGTATTCAGTTTGTATCGACATATCTCCGGCAGTACAAGAGCTGCACTTCTGAAACTTGGTACTTCAGTAGAAAATGTGACTCCGCTAATCTGTGCAAAGTTTCGTTGCACAATTCGAATAAATGTGGAAGTTATAAACAAAAGCGATATCCACTTTAAAACGCGCTAAATTTTGTTGATGTTTTGCGTATTCAGTTTGTATCGACATATCTCCGGCAGTAAAAGAGCTGCACTTCTGAAACTTGGTACTTCAGTAGAGCATGTGACTCCGCTTATCTCTGCAAAGTTTCGTTGCACAATTCTAAAGAATGGTGAAGTTATAAACAAAAGCGATATCAACTTTAAATCGCACTAAATTTTGTTGATAGTTTGCGTATTCAGTTTGTATCGACATATCTCCTGCAGTACAAGAGCTGCACTTCTGAAACTTGGTACTTCAGTAGAAAATGTGACTCCGCTAATCTGTGCAAAGTTTCGTTGCACAATTCGATTAAATGTGGAAGTTATAAACAAAAGCGATATCAACTTTAAAACGCGCTAAATTTAGTTGATGTTTTGCGTATTCAGTTTGTATCGACATATCTCCGGCAGTACAAGAGCTGCACTTCTGAAACTTGGTACTTCAGTAGAAAATGTGACTCCGCTAATCTGTGCAAAGTTTCGTTGCACAATTCGAATAAATGTGGAAGTTATAAACAAAAGCGATATCAACTTTAAAACGCGCTAAATTTTGTTGATGTTTTGCGTATTCAGTTTGTATCGACATATCTCCGGCAGTACAAGAGCTGCACTTCTGAAACTTGGTACTTCAGTAGAAAAGGCCTATCCGCGACTGTCTGCAAAGTTTCGTTGCACAATTCGAATAAATGTGGAAGTTATAAACAAAAGCGATATCAACTTTAAAACGCGCTAAATTTTGTTGATGTTTTGCGTATTCAGTTTGTATCGACATATCTCCGGCAGTACAAGAGCTGCACTTCTGAAACTTGGTACTTCAGTAGAAAAGGCCTATCCGCGACTGTCTGCAAAGTTTCGTTGCACAATTCGAATAAATGTGGAAGTTATAAACAAAAGCGATATCAACTTTAAAACGCGCTAAATTTTGTTGATGTTTTGCGTATTCAGTTTGTATCGACATATCTCCGGCAGTACAAGAGCTGCACTTCTGAAACTTGGTACTTCAGTAGAAAATGTGACTCCGCTAATCTGTGCAAAGTTTCGTTGCACAGTTCGAATAAATGTGGAAGTTATAAACAAAAGCGATATCAACTTTAAAACGCGCTAAATTTTGTTGATGTTTTGCGTATTCAGTTTGTATCGACATATCTCCGGCAGTACAAGAGCTGCACTTCTGAAACTTGGTACTTCAGTAGAAAATGTGACTCCGCTAATCTGTGCAAAGTTTCGTTGCACAATTCGATTAAATGTGGAAGTTATAAACAAAAGCGATATCAACTTTAAAACGCGCTAAATTTAGTTGATGTTTTGCGTATTCAGTTTGTATCGACATATCTCCGGCAGTACAAGAGCTGCACTTCTGAAACTTGGTACTTCAGTAGAAAAGGCCTATCCGCGACTGTCTGCAAAGTTTCGTTGCACAATTCGAATAAATGTGGAAGTTATAAACAAAAGCGATATCAACTTTAAAACGCGCTAAATTTTGTTGATGTTTTGCGTATTCAGTTTGTATCGACATATCTCCGGCAGTACAAGAGCTGCACTTCTGAAACTTGGTACTTCAGTAGAAAATGTGACTCCGCTAATCTGTGCAAAGTTTCGTTGCACAATTCGAATAAATGTGGAAGTTATAAACAAAAGCGATATCAACTTTAAAACGCGCTAAATTTTGTTGATGTTTTGCGTATTCAGTTTGTATCGACATATCTCCGGCAGTACAAGAGCTGCACTTCTGAAACTTGGTACTTCAGTAGAAAATGTGACTCCGCTAATCTGTGCAAAGTTTCGTTGCACAATTCGAATAAATGTGGAAGTTCTAAACAAAAGCGATATCAACTTTAAAACGCGCTAAATTTTGTTGATGTTTTGCGTATTCAGTTTGTATCGACATATCTCCGGCAGTACAAGAGCTGCACTTCTGAAACTTGGTACTTCAGTAGAGCATGTGACTCCGCTTATCTCTGCAAAGTTTCGTTGCACAATTTTAAAGAATGGTGAAGTTATAAACAAAAGCGATATCAACTTTAAAACGCGCTAAATTTTGTTGATGTTTTGCGTATTCAGTTTGTATCGACATATCTCCGGCAGTACAAGAGCTGCACTTTTGAAACTTGGTACTTCAGTAGAAAAGGCCTATCCGCGACTGTCTGCAAAGTTTCGTTGCACAATTCGAATAAATGTGGAAGTTATAAACAAAAGCGATATCAACTTTAAAACGCGCTAAATTTTGTTGATGTTTTGCGTATTCAGTTTGTATCGACATATCTCCGGCAGTAAAAGAGCTGCACTTCTGAAACTTGGTACTTCAGTAGAAAATGTGACTCCGCTAATCTGTGCAAAGTTTCGTTGCACAATTCGAATAAATGTGGAAGTTATAAACAAAAGCGATATCAACTTTAAAACGCGCTAAATTTTGTTGATGTTTTGCGTATTCAGTTTGTATCGACATATCTCCGGCAGTACAAGAGCTGCACTTCTGAAACTTGGTACTTCAGTAGAAAAGGCCTATCCGCGATTGTCTGCAAAGTTTCGTTGCACAATTCGAATAAATGTGGAAGTTATAAACAAAAGCGATATCAACTTTAAAACGCGCTAAATTTTGTTGATGTTTTGCGTATTCAGTTTGTATCGACATATCTCCGGCAGTACAAGAGCTGCACGTCTGAAACTTGGTACTTCAGTAGAAAATGTGACTCCGCTAATCTGTGCAAAGTTTCGTTGCACAATTCGAATAAATGTGGAAGTTATAAACAAAAGCGATATCAACTTTAAAACGCGCTAAATTTTGTTGATGTTTTGCGTATTCAGTTTGTATCGACATATCTCCGGCAGTACAAGAGCTGCACTTCTGAAACTTGGTACTTCAGTAGAAAATGTGACTCCGCTAATCTGTGCAAAGTTTCGTTGCACAATTCGAATAAATGTGGAAGTTATAAACAAAAGCGATATCAACTTTAAAACGCGCTAAATTTTGTTGATGTTTTGCGTATTCAGTTTGTATCGACATATCTCCGGCAGTAAAAGAGCTGCACTTCTGAAACTTGGTACTTCAGTAGAGCATGTGACCCCGCTTATCTCTGCAAAGTTTCGTTGCACAATTCTAAAGAATGGTGAAGTTATAAACAAAAGCGATATCAACTTTAAATCGCACTAAATTTTGTTGATGTTTTGCGTATTCAGTTTGTATCGACATATCTCCGGCAGTAAAAGAGCTGCACTTCTGAAACTTGGTACTTCAGTAGAACGTGTGTCTCCGCGACGGTCTGCAAAGTTTCGTTGCACAATTCGAATAAATGTGGAAGTTATAAACAAAAGCGTTATCCACTTTAAAACGCGCTAAATTGTGTTGATGTTTTGCGTATTCAGTTTGTATCGACATATCTCCGGCAGTAAAAGAGCTGCACTTCTGAAACTTGGTACTTCAGTAGAGCATGTGACTCCGCTTATCTCTGCAAAGTTTCGTTGCACAATTCAAAAGAATGGTGAAGTTATAAACAAAAGCGATATCAACTTTAAATCGCACTAAATTTTGTTGATAGTTTGCGTATTCAGTTTGTATCGACATATCTCCGGCAGTACAAGAGCTGCACTTCTGAAACTTGGTACTTCAGTAGAAAATGTGACTCCGCTAATCTGTGCAAAGTTTCGTTGCACAATTCGAATAAATGTGGAAGTTATAAACAAAAGCGATATCAACTTTAAAACGCGCTAAATTTTGTTGATGTTTTGCGTATTCAGTTTGTATCGACATATCTCCGGCAGTACAAGAGCTGCACTTCTGAAACTTGGTACTTCAGTAGAAAATGTGACTCCGCTAATCTGTGCAAAGTTTCGTTGCACAATTCGAATAAATGTGGAAGTTATAAACAAAAGCGATATCCACTTTAAAACGCGCTAAATTTTGTTGATGTTTTGCGTATTCAGTTTGTATCGACATATCTCCGGCAGTAAAAGAGCTGCACTTCTGAAACTTGGTACTTCAGTAGAGCATGTGACTCCGCTTATCTCTGCAAAGTTTCGTTGCACAATTCTAAAGAATGGTGAAGTTATAAACAAAAGCGATATCAACTTTAAATCGCACTAAATTTTGTTGATAGTTTGCGTATTCAGTTTGTATCGACATATCTCCTGCAGTACAAGAGCTGCACTTCTGAAACTTGGTACTTCAGTAGAAAATGTGACTCCGCTAATCTGTGCAAAGTTTCGTTGCACAATTCGATTAAATGTGGAAGTTATAAACAAAAGCGATATCAACTTTAAAACGCGCTAAATTTAGTTGATGTTTTGCGTATTCAGTTTGTATCGACATATCTCCGGCAGTACAAGAGCTGCACTTCTGAAACTTGGTACTTCAGTAGAAAATGTGACTCCGCTAATCTGTGCAAAGTTTCGTTGCACAATTCGAATAAATGTGGAAGTTATAAACAAAAGCGATATCAACTTTAAAACGCGCTAAATTTTGTTGATGTTTTGCGTATTCAGTTTGTATCGACATATCTCCGGCAGTACAAGAGCTGCACTTCTGAAACTTGGTACTTCAGTAGAAAAGGCCTATCCGCGACTGTCTGCAAAGTTTCGTTGCACAATTCGAATAAATGTGGAAGTTATAAACAAAAGCGATATCAACTTTAAAACGCGCTAAATTTTGTTGATGTTTTGCGTATTCAGTTTGTATCGACATATCTCCGGCAGTACAAGAGCTGCACTTCTGAAACTTGGTACTTCAGTAGAAAAGGCCTATCCGCGACTGTCTGCAAAGTTTCGTTGCACAATTCGAATAAATGTGGAAGTTATAAACAAAAGCGATATCAACTTTAAAACGCGCTAAATTTTGTTGATGTTTTGCGTATTCAGTTTGTATCGACATATCTCCGGCAGTACAAGAGCTGCACTTCTGAAACTTGGTACTTCAGTAGAAAATGTGACTCCGCTAATCTGTGCAAAGTTTCGTGGCACAGTTCGAATAAATGTGGAAGTTATAAACAAAAGCGATATCAACTTTAAAACGCGCTAAATTTTGTTGATGTTTTGCGTATTCAGTTTGTATCGACATATCTCCGGCAGTACAAGAGCTGCACTTCTGAAACTTGGTACTTCAGTAGAAAATGTGACTCCGCTAATCTGTGCAAAGTTTCGTTGCACAATTCGAATAAATGTGGAAGTTATAAACAAAAGCGATATCAACTTTAAAACGCGCTAAATTTTGTTGATGTTTTGCGTATTCAGTTTGTATCGACATATCTCCGGCAGCACAAGAGCTGCACTTCTGAAACTTGGTACTTCAGTAGAAAATGTGACTCCGCTAATCTGTGCAAAGTTTCGTTGCACAATTCGAATAAATGTGGAAGTTATAAACAAAAGCGATATCAACTTTAAAACGCGCTAAATTTTGTTGATGTTTTGCGTATTCAGTTTGTATCGACATATCTCCGGCAGTAAAAGAGCTGCACTTCTGAAACTTGGTACTTCAGTAGAGCATGTGACCCCGCTTATCTCTGCAAAGTTTCGTTGCACAATTCTAAAGAATGGTGAAGTTATAAACAAAAGCGATATCAACTTTAAATCGCACTAAATTTTGTTGATAGTTTGCGTATTCAGTTTGTATCGACATATCTCCGGCAGTACAAGAGCTGCACTTCTGAAACTTGGTACTTCAGTAGAAAATGTGACTCCGCTAATCTGTGCAAAGTTTCGTTGCACAATTCGAATAAATGTGGAAGTTATAAACAAAAGCGATATCAACTTTAAAACGCGCTAAATTTTGTTGATGTTTTGCGTATTCAGTTTGTATCGACATATCTCCGGCAGTACAAGAGCTGCACTTCTGAAACTTGGTACTTCAGTAGAAAAGGCCTATCCGCGACTGTCTGCAAAGTTTCGTTGCACAATTCGAATAAATGTGGAAGTTATAAACAAAAGCGATATCAACTTTAAAACGCGCTAAATTTTGTTGATGTTTTGCGTATTCAGTTTGTATCGACATATCTCCGGCAGTACACGAGCTGCACTTCTGAAACTTGGTACTTCAGTAGAAAAGGCCTATCCGCGACTGTCTGCAAAGTTTCGTTGCACAATTCGAATAAATGTGGAAGTTATAAACAAAAGCGATATCAACTTTAAAACGCGCTAAATTTTGTTGATGTTTTGCGTATTCAGTTTGTATCGACATATCTCCGGCAGTACAAGAGCTGCACTTCTGAAACTTGGTACTTCAGTAGAAAATGTGACTCCGCTAATCTGTGCAAAGTTTCGTTGCACAATTCGAATAAATGTGGAAGTTATAAACAAAAGCGATATCAACTTTAAAACGCGCTAAATTTTGTTGATGTTTTGCGTATTCAGTTTGTATCGACATATCTCCGGCAGTACAAGAGCTGCACTTCTGAAACTTGGTACTTCAGTAGAAAAGGCCTATCCGCGACTGTCTGCAAAGTTTCGTTGCACAATTCGAATAAATGTGGAAGTTATAAACAAAAGCGATATCAACTTTAAAACGCGCTAAATTTTGTTGATGTTTTGCGTATTCAGTTTGTATCGACATATCTCCGGCAGTACAAGAGCTGCACTTCTGAAACTTGGTACTTCAGTAGAAAATGTGACTCCGCTAATCTGTGCAAAGTTTCGTTGCACAGTTCGAATAAATGTGGAAGTTATAAACAAAAGCGATATCAACTTTAAAACGCGCTAAATTTTGTTGATGTTTTGCGTATTCAGTTTGTATCGACATATCTCCGGCAGTACAAGAGCTGCACTTCTGAAACTTGGTACTTCAGTAGAAAATGTGACTCCGCTAATCTGTGCAAAGTTTCGTTGCACAATTCGAATAAATGTGGAAGTTATAAACAAAAGCGATATCAACTTTAAAACGCGCTAAATTTTGTTGATGTTTTGCGTATTCAGTTTGTATCGACATATCTCCGGCAGTACAAGAGCTGCACTTCTGAAACTTGGTACTTCAGTAGAAAATGTGACTCCGCTAATCTGTGCAAAGTTTCGTTGCACAATTCGAATAAATGTGGAAGTTATAAACAAAAGCGATATCAACTTTAAAACGCGCTAAATTTTGTTGATGTTTTGCGTATTCAGTTTGTATCGACATATCTCCGGCAGCACAAGAGCTGCACTTCTGAAACTTGGTACTTCAGTAGAAAATGTGACTCCGCTAATCTGTGCAAAGTTTCGTTGCACAATTCGAATAAATGTGGAAGTTATAAACAAAAGCGATATCAACTTTAAAACGCGCTAAATTTTGTTGATGTTTTGCGTATTCAGTTTGTATCGACATATCTCCGGCAGTAAAAGAGCTGCACTTCTGAAACTTGGTACTTCAGTAGAGCATGTGACCCCGCTTATCTCTGCAAAGTTTCGTTGCACAATTCTAAAGAATGGTGAAGTTATAAACAAAAGCGATATCAACTTTAAATCGCACTAAATTTTGTTGATAGTTTGCGTATTCAGTTTGTATCGACATATCTCCGGCAGTACAAGAGCTGCACTTCTGAAACTTGGTACTTCAGTAGAAAATGTGACTCCGCTAATCTGTGCAAAGTTTGGTTGCACAATTCGAATAAATGTGGAAGTTATAAACAAAAGCGATATCAACTTTAAAACGCGCTAAATTTTGTTGATGTTTTGCGTATTCAGTTTGTATCGACATATCTCCGGCAGTACAAGAGCTGCACTTCTGAAACTTGGTACTTCAGTAGAAAAGGCCTATCCGCGACTGTCTGCAAAGTTTCGTTGCACAATTCGAATAAATGTGGAAGTTATAAACAAAAGCGATATCAACTTTAAAACGCGCTAAATTTTGTTGATGTTTTGCGTATTCAGTTTGTATCGACATATCTCCGGCAGTACACGAGCTGCACTTCTGAAACTTGGTACTTCAGTAGAAAAGGCCTATCCGCGACTGTCTGCAAAGTTTCGTTTCACAATTCGAATAAATGTGGAAGTTATAAACAAAAGCGATATCAACTTTAAAACGCGCTAAATTTTGTTGATGTTTTGCGTATTCAGTTTGTATCGACATATCTCCGGCAGTACAAGAGCTGCACTTCTGAAACTTGGTACTTCAGTAGAAAATGTGACTCCGCTAATCTGTGCAAAGTTTCGTTGCACAATTCGAATAAATGTGGAAGTTATAAACAAAAGCGATATCAACTTTAAAACGCGCTAAATTTTGTTGATGTTTTGCGTATTCAGTTTGTATCGACATATCTCCGGCAGTACAAGAGCTGCACTTCTGAAACTTGGTACTTCAGTAGAAAAGGCCTATCCGCGACTGTCTGCAAAGTTTCGTTGCACAATTCGAATAAATGTGGAAGTTATAAACAAAAGCGATATCAACTTTAAAACGCGCTAAATTTTGTTGATGTTTTGCGTATTCAGTTTGTATCGACATATCTCCGGCAGTACAAGGGCTGCACTTCTGAAACTTGGTACTTCAGTAGAAAATGTGACTCCGCTAATCTGTGCAAAGTTTCGTTGCACAATTCGAATAAATGTGCAAGTTATAAACAAAAGCGATATCAACTTTAAAACGCGCTAAATTTTGTTGATGTTTTGCGTATTCAGTTTGTATCGACATATCTCCGGCAGTACAAGAGCTGCACTTCTGAAACTTGGTACTTCAGTAGAAAATGTGACTCCGCTAATCTGTGCAAAGTTTCGTTGCACAATTCGAATAAATGTGGAAGTTATAAACAAAAGCGATATCAACTTTAAAACGCGCTAAATTTTGTTGATGTTTTGCGTATTCAGTTTGTATCGACATATCTCCGGCAGTAAAAGAGCTGCACTTCTGAAACTTGGTACTTCAGTAGAGCATGTGACCCCGCTTATCTCTGCAAAGTTTCGTTGCACAATTCTAAAGAATGGTGAAGTTATAAACAAAAGCGATATCAACTTTAAACAGCACTAAATTTTGTTGATAGTTTGCGTATTCAGTTTGTATCGACATATCTCCGGCAGTACAAGAGCTGCACTTCTGAAACTTGGTACTTCAGTAGAAAATGTGACTCCGCTAATCTGTGCAAAGTTTCGTTGCACAATTCGAATAAATGTGGAAGTGATAAACAAAAGCGATATCAACTTTAAAACGCGCTAAATTTTGTTGATGTTTTGCGTATTCAGTTTGTATCGACATATCTCCGGCAGTAAAAGAGCTGCACTTCTGAAACTTGGTACTTCAGTAGAGCATGTGACCCCGCTTATCTCTGCAAAGTTTCGTTGCACAATTCTAAAGAATGGTGAAGTTATAAACAAAAGCGATATCAACTTTAAATCGCACTAAATTTTGTTGATAGTTTGCGTATTCAGTTTGTATCGACATATCTCCGGCAGTACAAGAGCTGCACTTCTGAAACTTGGTACTTCAGTAGAAAATGTGACTCCGCTAATCTGTGCAAAGTTTCGTTGCACAATTCGAATAAATGTGGAAGTTATAAACAAAAGCGATATCAACTTTAAAACGCGCTAAATTTTGTTGATGTTTTGCGTATTCAGTTTGTATCGACATATCTCCGGCAGTACAAGAGCTGCACTTCTGAAACTTGGTACTTCAGTAGAAAAGGCCTATCCGCGACTGTCTGCAAAGTTTCGTTGCACAATTCGAATAAATGTGGAAGTTATAAACAAAAGCGATATCAACTTTAAAACGCGCTAAATTTTGTTGATGTTTTGCGTATTCAGTTTGTATCGACATATCTCCGGCAGTACAAGAGCTGCACTTCTGAAACTTGGTACTTCAGTAGAAAAGGCCTATCCGCGACTGTCTGCAAAGTTTCGTTGCACAATTCGAATAAATGTGGAAGTTATAAACAAAAGCGATATCAACTTTAAAACGCGCTAAATTTTGTTGATGTTTTGCGTATTCAGTTTGTATCGACATATCTCCGGCAGTACAAGAGCTGCACTTCTGAAACTTGGTACTTCAGTAGAAAATGTGACTCCGCTAATCTGTGCAAAGTTTCGTTGCACAATTCGAATAAATGTGGAAGTTATAAACAAAAGCGATATCAACTTTAAAACGCGCTAAATTTTGTTGATGTTTTGCGTATTCAGTTTGTATCGACATATCTCCGGCAGTACAAGAGCTGCACTTCTGAAACTTGGTACTTCAGTAGAAAAGGCCTATCCGCGACTGTCTGCAAAGTTTCGTTGCACAATTCGAATAAATGTGGAAGTTATAAACAAAAGCGATATCAACTTTAAAACGCGCTAAATTTTGTTGATGTTTTGCGTATTCAGTTTGTATCGACATATCTCCGGCAGTACAAGAGCTGCACTTCTGAAACTTGGTACTTCAGTAGAAAATGTGACTCCGCTAATCTGTGCAAAGTTTCGTTGCACAATTCGAATAAATGTGGAAGTTATAAACAAAAGCGATATCAACTTTAAAACGCGCTAAATTTTGTTGATGTTTTGCGTATTCAGTTTGTATCGACATATCTCCGGCAGTAAAAGAGCTGCACTTCTGAAACTTGGTACTTCAGTAGAGCATGTGACCCCGCTTATCTCTGCAAAGTTTCGTTGCACAATTCTAAAGAATGGTGAAGTTATAAACAAAAGCGATATCAACTTTAAACAGCACTAAATTTTGTTGATAGTTTGCGTATTCAGTTTGTATCGACATATCTCCGGCAGTACAAGAGCTGCACTTCTGAAACTTGGTACTTCAGTAGAAAATGTGACTCCGCTAATCTGTGCAAAGTTTCGTTGCACAATTCGAATAAATGTGGAAGTGATAAACAAAAGCGATATCAACTTTAAAACGCGCTAAATTTTGTTGATGTTTTGCGTATTCAGTTTGTATCGACATATCTCCGGCAGTAAAAGAGCTGCACTTCTGAAACTTGGTACTTCAGTAGAGCATGTGACCCCGCTTATCTCTGCAAAGTTTCGTTGCACAATTCTAAAGAATGGTGAAGTTATAAACAAAAGCGATATCAACTTTAAATCGCACTAAATTTTGTTGATAGTTTGCGTATTCAGTTTGTATCGACATATCTCCGGCAGTACAAGAGCTGCACTTCTGAAACTTGGTACTTCAGTAGAAAATGTGACTCCGCTAATCTGTGCAAAGTTTCGTTGCACAATTCGAATAAATGTGGAAGTTATAAACAAAAGCGATATCAACTTTAAAACGCGCTAAATTTTGTTGATGTTTTGCGTATTCAGTTTGTATCGACATATCTCCGGCAGTACAAGAGCTGCACTTCTGAAACTTGGTACTTCAGTAGAAAAGGCCTATCCGCGACTGTCTGCAAAGTTTCGTTGCACAATTCGAATAAATGTGGAAGTTATAAACAAAAGCGATATCAACTTTAAAACGCGCTAAATTTTGTTGATGTTTTGCGTATTCAGTTTGTATCGACATATCTCCGGCAGTACAAGAGCTGCACTTCTGAAACTTGGTACTTCAGTAGAAAATGTGACTCCGCTAATCTGTGCAAAGTTTCGTTGCACAATTCGAATAAATGTGGAAGTTATAAACAAAAGCGATATCAACTTTAAAACGCGCTAAATTTTGTTGATGTTTTGCGTATTCAGTTTGTATCGACATATCTCCGGCAGTACAAGAGCTGCACTTCTGAAACTTGGTACTTCAGTAGAAAAGGCCTATCCGCGATTGTCTGCAAAGTTTCGTTGCACAATTCGAATAAATGTGGAAGTTATAAACAAAAGCGATATCAACTTTAAAACGCGCTAAATTTTGTTGATGTTTTGCGTATTCAGTTTGTATCGACATATCTCCGGCAGTACAAGAGCTGCACTTCTGAAACTTGGTACTTCAGTAGAAAATGTGACTCCGCTAATCTGTGCAAAGTTTCGTTGCACAATTCGAATAAATGTGGAAGTTATAAACAAAAGCGATATCAACTTTAAAACGCGCTAAATTTTGTTGATGTTTTGCGTATTCAGTTTGTATCGACATATCTCCGGCAGTACAAGAGCTGCACTTCTGAAACTTGGTACTTCAGTAGAAAATGTGACTCCGCTAATCTGTGCAAAGTTTCGTTGCACAATTCGAATAAATGTGGAAGTTATAAACAAAAGCGATATCAACTTTAAAACGCGCTAAATTTTGTTGATGTTTTGCGTATTCAGTTTGTATCGACATATCTCCGGCAGTAAAAGAGCTGCACTTCTGAAACTTGGTACTTCAGTAGAGCATGTGACCCTGCTTATCTCTGCAAAGTTTCGTTGCACAATTCTAAAGAATGGTGAAGTTATAAACAAAAGCGATATCAACTTTAAATCGCACTAAATTTTGTTGATAGTTTGCGTATTCAGTTTGTATCGACATATCTCCGGCAGTACAAGAGCTGCACTTCTGAAACTTGGTACTTCAGTAGAAAATGTGACTCCGCTAATCTGTGCAAAGTTTCGTTGCACAATTCGAATAAATGTGGAAGTTATAAACAAAAGCGATATCAACTTTAAAACGCGCTAAATTTTGTTGATGTTTTGCGTATTCAGTTTGTATCGACATATCTCCGGCAGTACAAGAGCTGCACTTCTGAAACTTGGTACTTCAGTAGAAAATGTGACTCCGCTAATCTGTGCAAAGTTTCGTTGCACAATTCGAATAAATGTGGAAGTTATAAACAAAAGCGATATCAACTTTAAAACGCGCTAAATTTAGTTGATGTTTTGCGTATTCAGTTTGTATCGACATATCTCCGGCAGTACAAGAGCTGCACTTCTGAAACTTGGTACTTCAGTAGAACGTGTGTCTCCGCGACGGTCTGCAAAGTTTCGTTGCACAATTCGAATAAATGTGGAAGTTATAAACAAAAGCGATATCCACTTTAAAACGCGCTAAATTTTGTTGATGTTTTGCGTATTCAGTTTGTATCGACATATCTCCGGCAGTACAAGAGCTGCACTTCTGAAACTTGGTACTTCAGTAGAAAATGTGACTCCGCTAATCTGTGCAAAGTTTCGTTGCACAATTCGAATAAATGTGGAAGTTATAAACAAAAGCGATATCAACTTTAAAACGCGCTAAATTTTGTTGATGTTTTGCGTATTCAGTTTGTATCGACATATCTCCGGCAGTACAAGAGCTGCACTTCTGAAACTTGGTACTTCAGTAGAAAAGGCCTATCCGCGACTGTCTGCAAAGTTTCGTTGCACAATTCGAATAAATGTGGAAGTTATAAACAAAAGCGATATCAACTTTAAAACGCGCTAAATTTTGTT
Source organism: Sepiola atlantica (assembly GCA_963556195.1). Classification (NCBI taxonomy): domain Eukaryota; kingdom Metazoa; phylum Mollusca; class Cephalopoda; order Sepiida; family Sepiolidae; genus Sepiola; species Sepiola atlantica. The sequence continues at coordinate 65,767 of OY744535.1, read as the reverse complement.
GATGTTTTGCGTATTCAGTTTGTATCGACATATCTCCGGCAGTACAAGAGCTGCACTTCTGAAACTTGGTACTTCAGTAGAAAATGTGACTCCGCTAATCTGTGCAAAGTTTCGTTGCACAATTCGAATAAATGTGGAAGTTATAAACAAAAGCGATATCAACTTTAAAACGCGCTAAATTTTGTTGATGTTTTGCGTATTCAGTTTGTATCGACATATCTCCGGCAGTACAAGAGCTGCACTTCTGAAACTTGGTACTTCAGTAGAAAAGGCCTATCCGCGATTGTCTGCAAAGTTTCGTTGCACAATTCGAATAAATGTGGAAGTTATAAACAAAAGCGATATCAACTTTAAAACGCGCTAAATTTTGTTGATGTTTTGCGTATTCAGTTTGTATCGACATATCTCCGGCAGTACAAGAGCTGCACTTCTGAAACTTGGTACTTCAGTAGAAAATGTGACTCCGCTAATCTGTGCAAAGTTTCGTTGCACAATTCGAATAAATGTGGAAGTTATAAACAAAAGCGATATCAACTTTAAAACGCGCTAAATTTTGTTGATGTTTTGCGTATTCAGTTTGTATCGACATATCTCCGGCAGTACAAGAGCTGCACTTCTGAAACTTGGTACTTCAGTAGAAAATGTGACTCCGCTAATCTGTGCAAAGTTTCGTTGCACAATTCGAATAAATGTGAAAGTTATAAACAAAAGCGATATCAACTTTAAAACGCGCTAAATTTTGTTGATGTTTTGCGTATTCAGTTTGTATCGACATATCTCCGGCAGTAAAAGAGCTGCACTTCTGAAACTTGGTACTTCAGTAGAGCATGTGACCCTGCTTATCTCTGCAAAGTTTCGTTGCACAATTCTAAAGAATGGTGAAGTTATAAACAAAAGCGATATCAACTTTAAATCGCACTAAATTTTGTTGATAGTTTGCGTATTCAGTTTGTATCGACATATCTCCGGCAGTACAAGAGCTGCACTTCTGAAACTTGGTACTTCAGTAGAAAATGTGACTCCGCTAATCTGTGCAAAGTTTCGTTGCACAATTCGAATAAATGTGGAAGTTATAAACAAAAGCGATATCAACTTTAAAACGCGCTAAATTTTGTTGATGTTTTGCGTATTCAGTTTGTATCGACATATCTCCGGCAGTACAAGAGCTGCACTTCTGAAACTTGGTACTTCAGTAGAAAATGTGACTCCGCTAATCTGTGCAAAGTTTCGTTGCACAATTCGAATAAATGTGGAAGTTATAAACAAAAGCGATATCAACTTTAAAACGCGCTAAATTTAGTTGATGTTTTGCGTATTCAGTTTGTATCGACATATCTCCGGCAGTACAAGAGCTGCACTTCTGAAACTTGGTACTTCAGTAGAACGTGTGTCTCCGCGACGGTCTGCAAAGTTTCGTTGCACAATTCGAATAAATGTGGAAGTTATAAACAAAAGCGATATCCACTTTAAAACGCGCTAAATTTTGTTGATGTTTTGCGTATTCAGTTTGTATCGACATATCTCCGGCAGTAAAAGAGCTGCACTTTTGAAACTTGGCACTTCAGTAGAGCATGTGACTCCGCTTATCTCTGCAAAGTTTCGTTGCACAATTCAAAAGAATGGTGAAGTTATAAACAAAAGCGATATCAACTTTAAATCGCACTAAATTTTGTTGATAGTTTGCGTATTCAGTTTGTATCGACATATCTCCGGCAGTACAAGAGCTGCACTTCTGAAACTTGGTACTTCAGTAGAAAATGTGACTCCGCTAATCTGTGCAAAGTTTCGTTGCACAATTCGAATAAATGTGGAAGTTATAAACAAAAGCGATATCAACTTTAAAACGCGCTAAATTTTGTTGATGTTTTGCGTATTCAGTTTGTATCGACATATCTCCGGCAGTACAAGAGCTGCACTTCTGAAACTTGGTACTTCAGTAGAAAAGGCCTATCCGCGACTGTCTGCAAAGTTTCGTTGCACAATTCGAATAAATGTGGAAGTTATAAACAAAAGCGATATCAACTTTAAAACGCGCTAAATTTTGTTGATGTTTTGCGTATTCAGTTTGTATCGACATATCTCCGGCAGTACAAGAGCTGCACTTCTGAAACTAGGTACTTCAGTAGAAAATGTTACTCCGCTAATCTGTGCAAAGTTTCGTTGCACAATTCGAATAAATGTGGAAGTTATAAACAAAAGCGATATCAACTTTAAAACGCGCTAAATTTTGTTGATGTTTTGCGTATTCAGTTTGTATCGACATATCTCCGGCAGTACAAAAGCTGCACTTCTGAAACTTGGTACTTCAGTAGAAAATGTGACTCCGCTAATCTGTGCAAAGTTTCGTTGCACAATTCGAATAAATGTGGAAGTTATAAACAAAAGCGATATCAACTTTAAAACGCGCTAAATTTTGTTGATGTTTTGCGTATTCAGTTTGTATCGACATATCTCCGGCAGTACAAGAGCTGCACTTCTGAAACTTGGTACTTCAGTAGAAAATGTGACTCCGCTAATCTGTGCAAAGTTTCGTTGCACAATTCGAATAAATGTGGAACTTATAAACAAAAGCGATATCAACTTTAAAACGCGCTAAATTTTGTTGATGTTTTGCGTATTCAGTTTGTATCGACATATCTCCGGCAGTACAAGAGCTGCACTTCTGAAACTTGGTACTTCAGTAGAAAATGTGACTCCGCTAATCTGTGCAAAGTTTCGTTGCACAATTCGAATAAATGTGGAAGTTATAAACAAAAGCGATATCAACTTTAAAACGCGCTAAATTTTGTTGATGTTTTGCGTATTCAGTTTGTATCGACATATCTCCGGCAGTAAAAGAGCTGCACTTCTGAAACTTGGTACTTCAGTAGAGCATGTGACCCCGCTTATCTCTGCAAAGTTTCGTTGCACAATTCTAAAGAATGGTGAAGTTATAAACAAAAGCGATATCAACTTTAAATCGCACTAAATTTTGTTGATAGTTTGCGTATTCAGTTTGTATCGACATATCTCCGGCAGTACAAGAGCTGCACTTCTGAAACTTGGTACTTCAGTAGAAAATGTGACTCCGCTAATCTGTGCAAAGTTTCGTTGCACAATTCGAATAAATGTGGAAGTTATAAACAAAAGCGATATCAACTTTAAAACGCGCTAAATTTTGTTGATGTTTTGCGTATTCAGTTTGTATCGACATATCTCCGGCAGTACAAGAGCTGCACTTCTGAAACTTGGTACTTCAGTAGAAAAGGCCTATCCGCGACTGTCTGCAAAGTTTCGTTGCACAATTCGAATAAATGTGGAAGTTATAAACAAAAGCGATATCAACTTTAAAACGCGCTAAATTTTGTTGATGTTTTGCGTATTCAGTTTGTATCGACATATCTCCGGCAGTACAAGAGCTGCACTTCTGAAACTTGGTACTTCAGTAGAAAAGGCCTATCCGCGACTGTCTGCAAAGTTTCGTTGCACAATTCGAATAAATGTGGAAGTTATAAACAAAAGCGATATCAACTTTAAAACGCGCTAAATTTTGTTGATGTTTTGCGTATTCAGTTTGTATCGACATATCTCCGGCAGTACAAGAGCTGCACTTCTGAAACTTGGTACTTCAGTAGAAAATGTGACTCCGCTAATCTGTGCAAAGTTTCGTTGCACAATTCGAATAAATGTGGAAGTTATAAACAAAAGCGATATCAACTTTAAAACGCGCTAAATTTTGTTGATGTTTTGCGTATTCAGTTTGTATCGACATATCTCCGGCAGTACAAGAGCTGCACTTCTGAAACTTGGTACTTCAGTAGAAAAGGCCTATCCGCGACTGTCTGCAAAGTTTCGTTGCACAATTCGAATAAATGTGGAAGTTATAAACAAAAGCGATATCAACTTTAAAACGCGCCAAATTTTGTTGATGTTTTGCGTATTCAGTTTGTATCGACATATCTCCGGCAGTACAAGAGCTGCACTTCTGAAACTTGGTACTTCAGTAGAAAATGTGACTCCGCTAATCTGTGCAAAGTTTCGTTGCACAATTCGAATAAATGTGGAAGTTATAAACAAAAGCGATATCAACTTTAAAACGCGCTAAATTTTGTTGATGTTTTGCGTATTCAGTTTGTATCGACATATCTCCGGCAGTACAAGAGCTGCACTTCTGAAACTTGGTACTTCAGTAGAAAATGTGACTCCGCTAATCTGTGCAAAGTTTCGTTGCACAATTCGAATAAATGTGGAAGTTATAAACAAAAGCGATATCAACTTTAAAACGCGCTAAATTTTGTTGATGTTTTGCGTATTCAGTTTGTATCGACATATCTCCGGCAGTACAAGAGCTGCACTTCTGAAACTTGGTACTTCAGTAGAAAAGGCCTATCCGCGACTGTCTGCAAAGTTTCGTTGCACAATTCGAATAAATGTGGAAGTTATAAACAAAAGCGATATCAACTTTAAAACGCGCTAAATTTTGTTGATGTTTTGCGTATTCAGTTTGTATCGACATATCTCCGGCAGTACAAGAGCTGCACTTCTGAAACTTGGTACTTCAGTAGAAAATGTGACTCCGCTAATCTGTGCAAAGTTTCGTTGCACAATTCGAATAAATGTGGAAGTTATAAACAAAAGCGATATCAACTTTAAAACGCGCTAAATTTTGTTGATGTTTTGCGTATTCAGTTTGTATCGACATATCTCCGGCAGTAAAAGAGCTGCACTTCTGAAACTTGGTACTTCAGTAGAGCATGTGACCCCGCTTATCTCTGCAAAGTTTCGTTGCACAATTCTAAAGAATGGTGAAGTTATAAACAAAAGCGATATCAACTTTAAATCGCACTAAATTTTGTTGATAGTTTGCGTATTCAGTTTGTATCGACATATCTCCGGCAGTACAAGAGCTGCACTTCTGAAACTTGGTACTTCAGTAGAAAATGTGACTCCGCTAATCTGTGCAAAGTTTCGTTGCACAATTCGAATAAATGTGGAAGTTATAAACAAAAGCGATATCAACTTTAAAACGCGCTAAATTTTGTTGATGTTTTGCGTATTCAGTTTGTATCGACATATCTCCGGCAGTACAAGAGCTGCACTTCTGAAACTTGGTACTTCAGTAGAAAAGGCCTATCCGCGACTGTCTGCAAAGTTTCGTTGCACAATTCGAATAAATGTGGAAGTTATAAACAAAAGCGATATCAACTTTAAAACGCGCTAAATTTTGTTGATGTTTTGCGTATTCAGTTTGTATCGACATATCTCCGGCAGTACAAGAGCTGCACTTCTGAAACTTGGTACTTCAGTAGAACGTGTGTCTCCGCGACGGTCTGCAAAGTTTCGTTGCACAATTCGAATAAATGTGGAAGTTATAAACAAAAGCGATATCCACTTTAAAACGCGCTAAATTTTGTTGATGTTTTGCGTATTCAGTTTGTATCGACATATCTCCGGCAGTAAAAGAGCTGCACTTCTGAAACTTGGCACTTCAGTAGAGCATGTGACTCCGCTTATCTTTGCAAAGTTTCGTTGCACAATTACAAAGAATGGTGAAGTTATAAACAAAAGCGATATCAACTTTAAATCGCACTAAATTTTGTTGATAGTTTGCGTATTCAGTTTGTATCGACATATCTCCGGCAGTACAAGAGCTGCACTTCTGAAACTTGGTACTTCAGTAGAAAATGTGACTCCGCTAATCTGTGCAAAGTTTCGTTGCACAATTCGAATAAATGTGGAAGTTATAAACAAAAGCGATATCAACTTTAAAACGCGCTAAATTTTGTTGATGTTTTGCGTATTCAGTTTGTATCGACATATCTCCGGCAGTACAAGAGCTGCACTTCTGAAACTTGGTACTTCAGTAGAAAAGGCCTATCCGCGACTGTCTGCAAAGTTTCGTTGCACAATTCGAATAAATGTGGAAGTTATAAACAAAAGCGATATCAACTTTAAAACGCGCTAAATTTTGTTGATGTTTTGCGTATTCAGTTTGTATCGACATATCTCCGGCAGTACAAGAGCTGCACTTCTGAAACTTGGTACTTCAGTAGAAAATGTGACTCCGCTAATCTGTGCAAAGTTTCGTTGCACAATTCGAATAAATGTGGAAGTTATGAACAAAAGCGATATCAACTTTAAAACGCGCACAATTTTGTTGATGTTTTGCGTATTCAGTTTGTATCGACATATCTCCGGCAGTACAAAAGCTGCACTTCTGAAACTTGGTACTTCAGTAGAAAATGTGACTCCGCTAATCTGTGCAAAGTTTCGTTGCACAATTCGAATAAATGTGGAAGTTATAAACAAAAGCGATATCAACTTTAAAACGCGCTAAATTTTGTTGATGTTTTGCGTATTCAGTTTGTATCGACATATCTCCGGCAGTACAAGAGCTGCACTTCTGAAACTTGGTACTTCAGTAGAAAAGGCCTATCCGCGACTGTCTGCAAAGTTTCGTTGCACAATTCGAATAAATGTGGAAGTTATAAACAAAAGCGATATCAACTTTAAAACGCGCTAAATTTTGTTGATGTTTTGCGTATTCAGTTTGTATCGACATATCTCCGGCAGTACAAGAGCTGCACTTCTGAAACTTGGTACTTCAGTAGAAAATGTGACTCCGCTAATCTGTGCAAAGTTTCGTTGCACAATTCGAATAAATGTGGAAGTTATAAACAAAAGCGATATCAACTTTAAAACGCGCTAAATTTTGTTGATGTTTTGCGTATTCAGTTTGTATCGACATATCTCCGGCAGTACAAGAGCTGCACTTCTGAAACTTGGTACTTCAGTAGAAAATGTGACTCCGCTAATCTGTGCAAAGTTTCGTTGCACAATTCGAATAAATGTGGAAGTTATAAACAAAAGCGATATCAACTTTAAAACGCGCTAAATTTTGTTGATGTTTTGCGTATTCAGTTTGTATCGACATATCTCCGGCAGTACAAGAGCTGCACTTCTGAAACTTGGTACTTCAGTAGAAAATGTGACTCCGCTAATCTGTGCAAAGTTTCGTTGCACAATTCGAATAAATGTGGAAGTTATAAACAAAAGCGATATCAACTTTAAAACGCGCTAAATTTTGTTGATGTTTTGCGTATTCAGTTTGTATCGACATATCTCCGGCAGTAAAAGAGCTGCACTTCTGAAACTTGGTACTTCAGTAGAGCATGTGACCCCGCTTATCTCTGCAAAGTTTCGTTGCACAATTCTAAAGAATGGTGAAGTTATAAACAAAAGCGATATCAACTTTAAATCGCACTAAATTTTGTTGATAGTTTGCGTATTCAGTTTGTATCGACATATCTCCGGCAGTACAAGAGCTGCACTTCTGAAACTTGGTACTTCAGTAGAAAATGTGACTCCGCTAATCTGTGCAAAGTTTCGTTGCACAATTCGAATAAATGTGGAAGTTATAAACAAAAGCGATATCAACTTTAAAACGCGCTAAATTTTGTTGATGTTTTGCGTATTCAGTTTGTATCGACATATCTCCGGCAGTACAAGAGCTGCACTTCTGAAACTTGGTACTTCAGTAGAAAAGGCCTATCCGCGACTGTCTGCAAAGTTTCGTTGCACAATTCGAATAAATGTGGAAGTTATAAACAAAAGCGATATCAACTTTAAAACGCGCTAAATTTTGTTGATGTTTTGCGTATTCAGTTTGTATCGACATATCTCCGGCAGTACAAGAGCTGCACTTCTGAAACTTGGTACTTCAGTAGAAAATGTGACTCCGCTAATCTGTGCAAAGTTTCGTTGCACAATTCGAATAAATGTGGAAGTTATAAACAAAAGCGATATCAACTTTAAAACGCGCTAAATTTTGTTGATGTTTTGCGTATTCAGTTTGTATCGACATATCTCCGGCAGTACAAGAGCTGCACTTCTGAAACTTGGTACTTCAGTAGAAAAGGCCTATCCGCGATTGTCTGCAAAGTTTCGTTGCACAATTCGAATAAATGTGGAAGTTATAAACAAAAGCGATATCAACTTTAAAACGCGCTAAATTTTGTTGATGTTTTGCGTATTCAGTTTGTATCGACATATCTCCGGCAGTACAAGAGCTGCACTTCTGAAACTTGGTACTTCAGTAGAAAATGTGACTCCCCTAATCTGTGCAAAGTTTCGTTGCACAATTCGAATAAATGTGGAAGTTATAAACAAAAGCGATATCAACTTTAAAACGCGCTAAATTTTGTTGATGTTTTGCGTATTCAGTTTGTATCGACATATCTCCGGCAGTACAAGAGCTGCACTTCTGAAACTTAGTACTTCAGTAGAAAATGTGACTCCGCTAATCTGTGCAAAGTTTCGTTGCACAATTCGAATAAATGTGGAAGTTATAAACAAAAGCGATATCAACTTTAAAACGCGCTAAATTTTGTTGATGTTTTGCGTATTCAGTTTGTATCGACATATCTCCGGCAGTAAAAGAGCTGCACTTCTGAAACTTGGTACTTCAGTAGAGCATGTGACCCCGCTTATCTCTGCAAAGTTTCGTTGCACAATTCTAAAGAATGGTGAAGTTATAAACAAAAGCGATATCAACTTTAAATCGCACTAAATTTTGTTGATAGTTTGCGTATTCAGTTTGTATCGACATATCTCCGGCAGTACAAGAGCTGCACTTCTGAAACTTGGTACTTCAGTAGAAAATGTGACTCCGCTAATCTGTGCAAAGTTTCGTTGCACAATTCGAATAAATGTGGAAGTTATAAACAAAAGCGATATCAACTTTAAAACGCGCTAAATTTAGTTGATGTTTTGCGTATTCAGTTTGTATCGACATATCTCCGGCAGTACAAGAGCTGCACTTCTGAAACTTGGTACTTCAGTAGAACGTGTGTCTCCGCGACGGTCTGCAAAGTTTCGTTACACAATTCGAATAAATGTGGAAGTTATAAACAAAAGCGATATCCACTTTAAAACGCGCTAAATTTTGTTGATGTTTTGCGTATTCAGTTTGTATCGACATATCTCCGGCAGTAAAAGAGCTGCACTTCTGAAACTTGGCACTTCAGTAGAGCATGTGACTCCGCTTATCTCTGCAAAGTTTCGTTGCACAATTCAAAAGAATGGTGAAGTTATAAACAAAAGCGATATCAACTTTAAATCGCACTAAATTTTGTTGATAGTTTGCGTATTCAGTTTGTATCGACATATCTCCGGCAGTACAAGAGCTGCACTTCTGAAACTTGGTACTTCAGTAGAAAATGTGACTCCGCTAATCTGTGCAAAGTTTCGTTGCACAATTCGAATAAATGTGGAAGTTATAAACAAAAGCGATATCAACTTTAAAACGCGCTAAATTTTGTTGATGTTTTGCGTATTCAGTTTGTATCGACATATCTCCGGCAGTACAAGAGCTGCACTTCTGAAACTTGGTACTTCAGTAGAGCATGTGACTCCGCTTATCTCTGCAAAGTTTCGTTGCACAATTCAAAAGAATAGTGAAGTTATAAACAAAAGCGATATCAACTTTAAATCGCACTAAATTTTGTTGATAGTTTGCGTATTCAGTTTGTATCGACATATCTCCGGCAGTACAAGAGCTGCACTTCTGAAACTTGGTACTTCAGTAGAAAATGTGACTCCGCTAATCTGTGCAAAGTTTCGTTGCACAATTCGAATAAATGTGGAAGTTATAAACAAAAGCGATATCAACTTTAAAACGCGCTAAATTTTGTTGATGTTTTGCGTATTCAGTTTGTATCGACATATCTCCGGCAGTACAAGAGCTGCACTTCTGAAACTTGGTACTTCAGTAGAAAAGGCCTATCCGCGACTGTCTGCAAAGTTTCGTTGCACAATTCGAATAAATGTGGAAGTTATAAACAAAAGCGATATCAACTTTAAAACGCGCTAAATTTTGTTGATGTTTTGCGTATTCAGTTTGTATCGACATATCTCCGGCAGTACAAGAGCTGCACTTCTGAAACTTGGTACTTCAGTAGAAAATGTGACTCCGCTAATCTGTGCAAAGTTTCGTTGCACAATTCGAATAAATGTGGAAGTTATAAACAAAAGCGATATCAACTTTAAAACGCGCTAAATTTTGTTGATGTTTTGCGTATTCAGTTTGTATCGACATATCTCCGGCAGTACAAGAGCTGCACTTCTGAAACTTGGTACTTCAGTAGAAAATGTGACTCCGCTAATCTGTGCAAAGTTTCGTTGCACAATTCGAATAAATGTGGAAGTTATAAACAAAAGCGATATCAACTTTAAAACGCGCTAAATTTTGTTGATGTTTTGCGTATTCAGTTTGTATCGACATATCTCCGGCAGTACAAGAGCTGCACTTCTGAAACTTGGTACTTCAGTAGAAAAGGCCTATCCGCGATTGTCTGCAAAGTTTCGTTGCACAATTCGAATAAATGTGGAAGTTATAAACAAAAGCGATATCAACTTTAAAACGCGCTAAATTTTGTTGATGTTTTGCGTATTCAGTTTGTATCGACATATCTCCGGCAGTACAAGAGCTGCACTTCTGAAACTTGGTACTTCAGTAGAAAATGTGACTCCCCTAATCTGTGCAAAGTTTCGTTGCACAATTCGAATAAATGTGGAAGTTATAAACAAAAGCGATATCAACTTTAAAACGCGCTAAATTTTGTTGATGTTTTGCGTATTCAGTTTGTATCGACATATCTCCGGCAGTACAAGAGCTGCACTTCTGAAACTTAGTACTTCAGTAGAAAATGTGACTCCGCTAATCTGTGCAAAGTTTCGTTGCACAATTCGAATAAATGTGGAAGTTATAAACAAAAGCGATATCAACTTTAAAACGCGCTAAATTTTGTTGATGTTTTGCGTATTCAGTTTGTATCGACATATCTCCGGCAGTAAAAGAGCTGCACTTCTGAAACTTGGTACTTCAGTAGAGCATGTGACCCCGCTTATCTCTGCAAAGTTTCGTTGCACAATTCTAAAGAATGGTGAAGTTATAAACAAAAGCGATATCAACTTTAAATCGCACTAAATTTTGTTGATAGTTTGCGTATTCAGTTTGTATCGACATATCTCCGGCAGTACAAGAGCTGCACTTCTGAAACTTGGTACTTCAGTAGAAAATGTGACTCCGCTAATCTGTGCAAAGTTTCGTTGCACAATTCGAATAAATGTGGAAGTTATAAACAAAAGCGATATCAACTTTAAAACGCGCTAAATTTAGTTGATGTTTTGCGTATTCAGTTTGTATCGACATATCTCCGGCAGTACAAGAGCTGCACTTCTGAAACTTGGTACTTCAGTAGAACGTGTGTCTCCGCGACGGTCTGCAAAGTTTCGTTACACAATTCGAATAAATGTGGAAGTTATAAACAAAAGCGATATCCACTTTAAAACGCGCTAAATTTTGTTGATGTTTTGCGTATTCAGTTTGTATCGACATATCTCCGGCAGTAAAAGAGCTGCACTTCTGAAACTTGGCACTTCAGTAGAGCATGTGACTCCGCTTATCTCTGCAAAGTTTCGTTGCACAATTCAAAAGAATGGTGAAGTTATAAACAAAAGCGATATCAACTTTAAATCGCACTAAATTTTGTTGATAGTTTGCGTATTCAGTTTGTATCGACATATCTCCGGCAGTACAAGAGCTGCACTTCTGAAACTTGGTACTTCAGTAGAAAATGTGACTCCGCTAATCTGTGCAAAGTTTCGTTGCACAATTCGAATAAATGTGGAAGTTATAAACAAAAGCGATATCAACTTTAAAACGCGCTAAATTTTGTTGATGTTTTGCGTATTCAGTTTGTATCGACATATCTCCGGCAGTACAAGAGCTGCACTTCTGAAACTTGGTACTTCAGTAGAGCATGTGACTCCGCTTATCTCTGCAAAGTTTCGTTGCACAATTCAAAAGAATAGTGAAGTTATAAACAAAAGCGATATCAACTTTAAATCGCACTAAATTTTGTTGATAGTTTGCGTATTCAGTTTGTATCGACATATCTCCGGCAGTACAAGAGCTGCACTTCTGAAACTTGGTACTTCAGTAGAAAATGTGACTCCGCTAATCTGTGCAAAGTTTCGTTGCACAATTCGAATAAATGTGGAAGTTATAAACAAAAGCGATATCAACTTTAAAACGCGCTAAATTTTGTTGATGTTTTGCGTATTCAGTTTGTATCGACATATCTCCGGCAGTACAAGAGCTGCACTTCTGAAACTTGGTACTTCAGTAGAAAAGGCCTATCCGCGACTGTCTGCAAAGTTTCGTTGCACAATTCGAATAAATGTGGAAGTTATAAACAAAAGCGATATCAACTTTAAAACGCGCTAAATTTTGTTGATGTTTTGCGTATTCAGTTTGTATCGACATATCTCCGGCAGTACAAGAGCTGCACTTCTGAAACTTGGTACTTCAGTAGAAAATGTGACTCCGCTAATCTGTGCAAAGTTTCGTTGCACAATTCGAATAAATGTGGAAGTTATAAACAAAAGCGATATCAACTTTAAAACGCGCTAAATTTTGTTGATGTTTTGCGTATTCAGTTTGTATCGACATATCTCCGGCAGTACAAGAGCTGCACTTCTGAACCTTGGTACTTCAGTAGAAAATGTGACTCCGCTAATCTGTGCAAAGTTTCGTTGCACAATTCGAATAAATGTGGAAGTTATAAACAAAAGCGATATCAACTTTAAAACGCGCTAAATTTTGTTGATGTTTTGCGTATTCAGTTTGTATCGACATATCTCCGGCAGTACAAGAGCTGCACTTCTGAAACTTGGTACTTCAGTAGAAAAGGCCTATCCGCGACTGTCTGCAAAGTTTCGTTGCACAATTCGAATAAATGTGGAAGTTATAAACAAAAGCGATATCAACTTTAAAACGCGCTAAATTGTGTTGATGTTTTGCGTATTCAGTTTGTATCGACATATCTCCGGCAGTACAAGAGCTGCACTTCTGAAACTTGGTACTTCAGTAGAAAATGTGACTCCGCTAATCTGTGCAAAGTTTCGTTGCACAATTCGAATAAATGTGGAAGTTATAAACAAAAGCGATATCAACTTTAAAACGCGCTAAATTTTGTTGATGTTTTGCGTATTCAGTTTGTATCGACATATCTCCGGCAGTACAAGAGCTGCACTTCTGAAACTTGGTACTTCAGTAGAAAATGTGACTCCGCTAATCTGTGCAAAGTTTCGTTGCACAATTCGAATAAATGTGGAAGTTATAAACAAAAGCGATATCAACTTTAAAACGCGCTAAAATTTGTTGATGTTTTGCGTATTCAGTTTGTATCGACATATCTCCGGCAGTACAAGAGCTGCACTTCTGAAACTTGGTACTTCAGTTGAAAATGTGACTCCGCTAATCTGTGCAAAGTTTCGTTGCACAATTCGAATAAATGTGGAAGTTATAAACAAAAGCGATATCAACTTTAAAACGCGCTAAATTTTGTTGATGTTTTGCGTATTCAGTTTGTATCGACATATCTCCGGCAGTACAAGAGCTGCACTTCTGAAACTTGGTACTTCAGTAGAAAAGGCCTATCCGCGACTGTCTGCAAAGTTTCGTTGCACAATTCGAATAAATGTGGAAGTTATAAACAAAAGCGATATCAACTTTAAAACGCGCTAAATTTTGTTGATGTTTTGCGTATTCAGTTTGTATCGACATATCTCCGGCAGTACAAGAGCTGCACTTCTGAAACTTGGTACTTCAGTAGAAAATGTGACTCCGCTAATCTGTGCAAAGTTTCGTTGCACAATTCGAATAAATGTGGAAGTTATAAACAAAAGCGATATCAACTTTAAAACGCGCTAAATTTTGTTGATGTTTTGCGTATTCAGTTTGTATCGACATATCTCCGGCAGTACAAGAGCTGCACTTCTGAAACTTGGTACTTCAGTAGCAAATGTGACTCCGCTAATCTGTGCAAAGTTTCGTTGCACAATTCGAATAAATGTGGAAGTTATAAACAAAAGCGATATCAACTTTAAAACGCGCTAAATTTTGTTGATGTTTTGCGTATTCAGTTTGTATCGACATATCTCCGGCAGTACAAGAGCTGCACTTCTGAAACTTGGTACTTCAGTAGAAAATGTGACTCCGCTAATCTGTGCAAAGTTTCGTTGCACAATTCGAATAAATGTGGAAGTTATAAACAAAAGCGATATCAACTTTAAAACGCGCTAAATTTTGTTGATGTTTTGCGTATTCAGTTTGTATCGACATATCTCCGGCAGTACAAGAGCTGCACTTCTGAAACTTGGTACTTCAGTAGAAAAGGCCTATCCGCGACTGTCTGCAAAGTTTCGTTGCACAATTCGAATAAATGTGGAAGTTATAAACAAAAGCGATATCAACTTTAAAACGCGCTAAATTTTGTTGATGTTTTGCGTATTCAGTTTGTATCGACATATCTCCGGCAGTACAAGAGCTGCACTTCTGAAACTTGGTACTTCAGTAGAAAATGCCTATCAGCGACTGTCTGCAAAGTTTCGTTGCACAATTCGAATAAATGTGGAAGTTATAAACAAAAGCGATATCAACTTTAAAACGCGCTAAATTTTGTTGATGTTTTGCGTATTCAGTTTGTATCGACATATCTCCGGCAGTACAAGAGCTGCACTTCTGAAACTTGGTACTTCAGTAGAAAATGTGACTCCCCTAATCTGTGCAAAGTTTCGTTGCACAATTCGAATAAATGTGGAAGTTATAAACAAAAGCGATATCCACTTTAAAACGCGCTAAATTTTGATGATGTTTTGCGTATTCAGTTTGTATCGACATATCTCCGCCTGTACCGAGCTGCACTTCTGAAACTTGGTACTTCAGTAGAACGTGTGTCTCCGCGACGGTCTGCAAAGTTTCGTTACACAATTCGAATAAATGTGGAAGTTATAAACAAAAGCGATATCCACTTTAAAACGCGCTAAATTTTGTTGATGTTTTGCGTATTCAGTTTGTATCGACATATCTCCGGCAGTAAAAGAGCTGCACTTCTGAAACTTGGCACTTCAGTAGAGCATGTGACTCCGCTTATCTCTGCAAAGTTTCGTTGCACAATTCAAAAGAATGGTGAAGTTATAAACAAAAGCGATATCAACTTTAAATCGCACTAAATTTTGTTGATAGTTTGCGTATTCAGTTTGTATCGACATATCTCCGGCAGTACAAGAGCTGCACTTCTGAAACTTGGTACTTCAGTAGAAAATGTGACTCCGCTAATCTGTGCAAAGTTTCGTTGCACAATTCGAATAAATGTGGAAGTTATAAACAAAAGCGATATCAACTTTAAAACGCGCTAAATTTTGTTGATGTTTTGCGTATTCAGTTTGTATCGACATATCTCCGGCAGTACAAGAGCTGCACTTCTGAAACTTGGTACTTCAGTAGAGCATGTGACTCCGCTTATCTCTGCAAAGTTTCGTTGCACAATTCAAAAGAATAGTGAAGTTATAAACAAAAGCGATATCAACTTTAAATCGCACTAAATTTTGTTGATAGTTTGCGTATTCAGTTTGTATCGACATATCTCCGGCAGTACAAGAGCTGCACTTCTGAAACTTGGTACTTCAGTAGAAAATGTGACTCCGCTAATCTGTGCAAAGTTTCGTTGCACAATTCGAATAAATGTGGAAGTTATAAACAAAAGCGATATCAACTTTAAAACGCGCTAAATTTTGTTGATGTTTTGCGTATTCAGTTTGTATCGACATATCTCCGGCAGTACAAGAGCTGCACTTCTGAAACTTGGTACTTCAGTAGAAAAGGCCTATCCGCGACTGTCTGCAAAGTTTCGTTGCACAATTCGAATAAATGTGGAAGTTATAAACAAAAGCGATATCAACTTTAAAACGCGCTAAATTTTGTTGATGTTTTGCGTATTCAGTTTGTATCGACATATCTCCGGCAGTACAAGAGCTGCACTTCTGAAACTTGGTACTTCAGTAGAAAATGTGACTCCGCTAATCTGTGCAAAGTTTCGTTGCACAATTCGAATAAATGTGGAAGTTATAAACAAAAGCGATATCAACTTTAAAACGCGCTAAATTTTGTTGATGTTTTGCGTATTCAGTTTGTATCGACATATCTCCGGCAGTACAAGAGCTGCACTTCTGAACCTTGGTACTTCAGTAGAAAATGTGACTCCGCTAATCTGTGCAAAGTTTCGTTGCACAATTCGAATAAATGTGGAAGTTATAAACAAAAGCGATATCAACTTTAAAACGCGCTAAATTTTGTTGATGTTTTGCGTATTCAGTTTGTATCGACATATCTCCGGCAGTACAAGAGCTGCACTTCTGAAACTTGGTACTTCAGTAGAAAAGGCCTATCCGCGACTGTCTGCAAAGTTTCGTTGCACAATTCGAATAAATGTGGAAGTTATAAACAAAAGCGATATCAACTTTAAAACGCGCTAAATTTTGTTGATGTTTTGCGTATTCAGTTTGTATCGACATATCTCCGGCAGTACAAGAGCTGCACTTCTGAAACTTGGTACTTCAGTAGAAAATGTGACTCCGCTAATCTGTGCAAAGTTTCGTTGCACAATTCGAATAAATGTGGAAGTTATAAACAAAAGCGATATCAACTTTAAAACGCGCTAAATTTTGTTGATGTTTTGCGTATTCAGTTTGTATCGACATATCTCCGGCAGTACAAGAGCTGCACTTCTGAAACTTGGTACTTCAGTAGAAAATGTGACTCCGCTAATCTGTGCAAAGTTTCGTTGCACAATTCGAATAAATGTGGAAGTTATAAACAAAAGCGATATCAACTTTAAAACGCGCTAAATTTTGTTGATGTTTTGCGTATTCAGTTTGTATCGACATATCTCCGGCAGTACAAGAGCTGCACTTCTGAAACTTGGTACTTCAGTTGAAAATGTGACTCCGCTAATCTGTGCAAAGTTTCGTTGCACAATTCGAATAAATGTGGAAGTTATAAACAAAAGCGATATCAACTTTAAAACGCGCTAAATTTTGTTGATGTTTTGCGTATTCAGTTTGTATCGACATATCTCCGGCAGTACAAGAGCTGCACTTCTGAAACTTGGTACTTCAGTAGAAAAGGCCTATCCGCGACTGTCTGCAAAGTTTCGTTGCACAATTCGAATAAATGTGGAAGTTATAAACAAAAGCGATATCAACTTTAAAACGCGCTAAATTTTGTTGATGTTTTGCGTATTCAGTTTGTATCGACATATCTCCGGCAGTACAAGAGCTGCACTTCTGAAACTTGGTACTTCAGTAGAAAATGTGACTCCGCTAATCTGTGCAAAGTTTCGTTGCACAATTCGAATAAATGTGGAAGTTATAAACAAAAGCGATATCAACTTTAAAACGCGCTAAATTTTGTTGATGTTTTGCGTATTCAGTTTGTATCGACATATCTCCGGCAGTACAAGAGCTGCACTTCTGAAACTTGGTACTTCAGTAGCAAATGTGACTCCGCTAATCTGTGCAAAGTTTCGTTGCACAATTCGAATAAATGTGGAAGTTATAAACAAAAGCGATATCAACTTTAAAACGCGCTAAATTTTGTTGATGTTTTGCGTATTCAGTTTGTATCGACATATCTCCGGCAGTACAAGAGCTGCACTTCTGAAACTTGGTACTTCAGTAGAAAATGTGACTCCGCTAATCTGTGCAAAGTTTCGTTGCACAATTCGAATAAATGTGGAAGTTATAAACAAAAGCGATATCAACTTTAAAACGCGCTAAATTTTGTTGATGTTTTGCGTATTCAGTTTGTATCGACATATCTCCGGCAGTACAAGAGCTGCACTTCTGAAACTTGGTACTTCAGTAGAAAAGGCCTATCCGCGACTGTCTGCAAAGTTTCGTTGCACAATTCGAATAAATGTGGAAGTTATAAACAAAAGCGATATCAACTTTAAAACGCGCTAAATTTTGTTGATGTTTTGCGTATTCAGTTTGTATCGACATATCTCCGGCAGTACAAGAGCTGCACTTCTGAAACTTGGTACTTCAGTAGAAAATGCCTATCAGCGACTGTCTGCAAAGTTTCGTTGCACAATTCGAATAAATGTGGAAGTTATAAACAAAAGCGATATCAACTTTAAAACGCGCTAAATTTTGTTGA
Source organism: Sepiola atlantica (assembly GCA_963556195.1). Classification (NCBI taxonomy): domain Eukaryota; kingdom Metazoa; phylum Mollusca; class Cephalopoda; order Sepiida; family Sepiolidae; genus Sepiola; species Sepiola atlantica. The sequence goes on along the minus strand of OY744535.1, from coordinate 47,724 downwards.
TGTTTTGCGTATTCAGTTTGTATCGACATATCTCCGGCAGTACAAGAGCTGCACTTCTGAAACTTGGTACTTCAGTAGAAAATGTGACTCCCCTAATCTGTGCAAAGTTTCGTTGCACAATTCGAATAAATGTGGAAGTTATAAACAAAAGCGATATCCACTTTAAAACGCGCTAAATTTTGATGATGTTTTGCGTATTCAGTTTGTATCGACATATCTCCGCCTGTAAAGAGCTGCACTTCTGAAACTTGGTACTTCAGTAGAGCATGTGACTCCGCTTATCTCTGCAAAGTTTCGTTGCACAATTCAAAAGAATGGTGAAGTTATAAACAAAAGCGATATCAACTTTAAATCGCACTAAATTTTGTTGATAGTTTGCGTATTCAGTTTGTATCGACATATCTCCGGCAGTACAAGAGCTGCACTTCTGAAACTTGGTACTTCAGTAGAAAATGTGACTCCGCTAATCTGTGCAAAGTTTCGTTGCACAATTCGAATAAATGTGGAAGTTATAAACAAAAGCGATATCAACTTTAAAACGCGCTAAATTTTGTTGATGTTTTGCGTATTCAGTTTGTATCGACATATCTCCGGCAGTACAGGAGCTGCACTTCTGAAACTTGGTACTTCAGTAGAAAATGTGACTCCGCTAATCTGTGCAAAGTTTCGTTGCACAATTCGAATAAATGTGGAAGTTATAAACAAAAGCGATATCAACTTTAAAACGCGCTAAATTTTGTTGATGTTTTGCGTATTCAGTTTGTATCGACATATCTCCGGCAGTACAAGAGCTGCACTTCTGAAACTTGGTACTGCAGTAGAAAATGCCTATCAGCGACTGTCTGCAAAGTTTCGTTGCACAATTCGAATAAATGTGGAAGTTATAAACAAAAGCGATATCAACTTTAAAACGCGCTAAATTTTGTTGATGTTTTGCGTATTCAGTTTGTATCGACATATCTCCGGCAGTACAAGAGCTGCACTTCTGAAACTTGGTACTTCAGTAGAAAATGTGACTCCCCTAATCTGTGCAAAGTTTCGTTGCACAATTCGAATAAATGTGGAAGTTATAAACAAAAGCGATATCCACTTTAAAACGCGCTAAATTTTGATGATGTTTTGCGTATTCAGTTTGTATCGACATATCTCCGCCTGTAAAGAGCTGCACTTCTGAAACTTGGTACTTCAGTAGAGCATGTGACTCCGCTTATCTCTGCAAAGTTTCGTTGCACAATTCAAAAGAATGGTGAAGTTATAAACAAAAGCGATATCAACTTTAAATCGCACTAAATTTTGTTGATAGTTTGCGTATTCAGTTTGTATCGACATATCTCCGGCAGTACAAGAGCTGCACTTCTGAAACTTGGTACTTCAGTGGAAAATGTGACTCCGCTAATCTGTGCAAAGTTTCGTTGCACAATTCGAATAAATGTGGAAGTTATAAACAAAAGCGATATCAACTTTAAAACGCGCTAAATTTTGTTGATGTTTTGCGTATTCAGTTTGTATCGACATATCTCCGGCAGTACAAGAGCTGCACTTCTGAAACTTGGTACTTCAGTAGAAAATGTGACTCCGCTAATCTGTGCAAAGTTTCGTTGCACAATTCGAATAAATGTGGAAGTTATAAACAAAAGCGATATCAACTTTAAAACGCGCTAAATTTTGTTGATGTTTTGCGTATTCAGTTTGTATCGACATATCTCCGGCAGTACAAGAGCTGCACTTCTGAAACTTGGTACTTCAGTAGAAAATGTGACTCCGCTAATCTGTGCAAAGTTTCGTTGCACAATTCGAATAAATGTGGAAGTTATAAACAAAAGCGATATCAACTTTAAAACGCGCTAAATTTTGTTGATGTTTTGCGTATTCAGTTTGTATCGACATATCTCCGGCAGTACAAGAGCTGCACTTCTGAAACTTGGTACTTCAGTAGATAAGGCCTATCAGCGACTGTCTGCAAAGTTTCGTTGCACAATTCGAATAAATGTGGAAGTTATAAACAAAAGCGATATCAACTTTAAAACGCGCTAAATTTTGTTGATGTTTTGCGTATTCAGTTTGTATCGACATATCTCCGGCAGTACAAGAGCTGCACTTCTGAAACTTGGTACTTCAGTAGAAAATGTGACTCCGCTAATCTGTGCAAAGTTTCGTTGCACAATTCGAATAAATGTGGAAGTTATAAACAAAAGCGATATCAACTTTAAAACGCGCTAAATTTTGTTGATGTTTTGCGTATTCAGTTTGTATCGACATATCTCCGGCAGTACAAGAGCTGCACTTCTGAAACTTGGTACTTCAGTTGAAAATGTGACTCCGCTAATCTGTGCAAAGTTTCGTTGAACAATTCGAATAAATGTGGAAGTTATAAACAAAAGCGATATCAACTTTAAAACGCGCTAAATTTTGTTGATGTTTTGCGTATTCAGTTTGTATCGACATATCTCCGGCAGTACAAGAGCTGCACTTCTGAAACTTGGTACTTCAGTAGAAAAGGCCTATCCGCGACTGTCTGCAAAGTTTCGTTGCACAATTCGAATAAATGTGGAAGTTATAAACAAAAGCGATATCAACTTTAAAACGCGCTAAATTTTGTTGATGTTTTGCGTATTCAGTTTGTATCGACATATCTCCGGCAGTACAAGAGCTGCACTTCTGAAACTTGGTACTTCAGTAGAAAATGTGACTCCGCTAATCTGTGCAAAGTTTCGTTGCACAATTCGAATAAATGTGGAAGTTATAAACAAAAGCGATATCAACTTTAAAACGCGCTAAATTTTGTTGATGTTTTGCGTATTCAGTTTGTATCGACATATCTCCGGCAGTACAAGAGCTGCACTTCTGAAACTTGGTACTTCAGTAGAAAATGTGACTCCGCTAATCTGTGCAAAGTTTCGTTGCACAATTCGAATAAATGTGGAAGTTATAAACAAAAGCGATATCAACTTTAAAACGCGCTAAATTTTGTTGATGTTTTGCGTATTCAGTTTGTATCGACATATCTCCGGCAGTACAAGAGCTGCACTTCTGAAACTTGGTACTTCAGTTGATAAGGCCTATCAGCGACTGTCTGCAAAGTTTCGTTGCACAATTCGAATAAATGTGGAAGTTATAAACAAAAGCGATATCAACTTTAAAACGCGCTAAATTTTGTTGATGTTTTGCGTATTCAGTTTGTATCGACATATCTCCGGCAGTACAAGAGCTGCACTTCTGAAACTTGGTACTTCAGTAGAAAATGTGACTCCGCTAATCTGTGCAAAGTTTCGTTGCACAATTCGAATAAATGTGGAAGTTATAAACAAAAGCGATATCAACTTTAAAACGCGCTAAATTTTGTTGATGTTTTGCGTATTCAGTTTGTATCGACATATCTTCGGCAGTACAAGAGCTGCACTTCTGAAACTTGGTACTTCAGTTGAAAATGTGACTCCGCTAATCTGTGCAAAGTTTCGTTGAACAATTCGAATAAATGTGGAAGTTATAAACAAAAGCGATATCAACTTTAAAACGCGCTAAATTTTGTTGATGTTTTGCGTATTCAGTTTGTATCGACATATCTCCGGCAGTACAAGAGCTGCACTTCTGAAACTTGGTACTTCAGTAGAAAAGGCCTATCCGCGACTGTCTGCAAAGTTTCGTTGCACAATTCGAATAAATGTGGAAGTTATAAACAAAAGCGATATCAACTTTAAAACGCGCTAAATTTTGTTGATGTTTTGCGTATTCAGTTTGTATCGACATATCTCCGGCAGTACAAGAGCTGCACTTCTGAAACTTGGTACTTCAGTAGAAAATGTGACTCCGCTAATCTGTGCAAAGTTTCGTTGCACAATTCGATTAAATGTGGAAGTTATAAACAAAAGCGATATCAACTTTAAAACGCGCTAAATTTTGTTGATGTTTTGCGTATTCAGTTTGTATCGACATATCTCCGGCAGTACAAGAGCTGCACTTCTGAAACTTGGTACTTCAGTAGAAAATGTGACTCCGCTAATCTGTGCAAAGTTTCGTTGCACAATTCGAATAAATGTGGAAGTTATAAACAAAAGCGATATCAACTTTAAAACGCGCTAAATTTTGTTGATGTTTTGCGTATTCAGTTTGTATCGACATATCTCCGGCAGTACAAGAGCTGCACTTCTGAAACTTGGTACTTCAGTAGAAAAGGCCTATCCGCGACTGTCTGCAAAGTTTCGTTGCACAATTCGAATAAATGTGGAAGTTATAAACAAAAGCGATATCAACTTTAAAACGCGCTAAATTTTGTTGATGTTTTGCGTATTCAGTTTGTATCGACATATCTCCGGCAGTACAAGAGCTGCACTTCTGAAACTTGGTACTTCAGTAGAAAAGGCCTATCAGCGACTGTCTGCAAAGTTTCGTTGCACAATTCGAATAAATGTGGAAGTTATAAACAAAAGCGATATCAACTTTAAAACGCGCTAAATTTTGTTGATGTTTTGCGTATTCAGTTTGTATCGACATATCTCCGGCAGTACAAGAGCTGCACTTCTGAAACTTGGTACTTCAGTAGAAAATGTGACTCCGCTAATCTGTGCAAAGTTTCGTTGCACAATTCGAATAAATGTGGAAGTTATAAACAAAAGCGATATCAACTTTAAAACGCGCTAAATTTTGTTGATGTTTTGCGTATTCAGTTTGTATCGACATATCTCCGGCAGTACAAGAGCTGCACTTCTGAAACTTGGTACTTCAGTAGAAAATGTGACTCCGCTAATCTGTGCAAAGTTTCGTATCACAATTCGAATAAATGTGGAAGTTATAAACAAAAGCGATATCAACTTTAAAACGCGCTAAATTTTGTTGATGTTTTGCGTATTCAGTTTGTATCGACATATCTCCGGCAGTACAAGAGCTGCACTTCTGAAACTTGGTACTTCAGTAGAAAATGTGACTCCGCTAATCTGTGCAAAGTTTCGTTGCACAATTCGAATAAATGTGGAAGTTATAAACAAAAGCGATATCAACTTTAAAACGCGCTAAATTTTGTTGATGTTTTGCGTATTCAGTTTGTATCGACATATCTCCGGCAGTACAAGAGCTGCACTTCTGAAACTTGGTACTTCAGTAGAAAAGGCCTATCAGCGACTGTCTGCAAAGTTTCGTTGCACAATTCGAATAAATGTGGAAGTTATAAACAAAAGCGATATCAACTTTAAAACGCGCTAAATTTTGTTGATGTTTTGCGTATTCAGTTTGTATCGACATATCTCCGGCAGTACAAGAGCTGCACTTCTGAAACTTGGTACTTCAGTAGAAAATGTGACTCCGCTAATCTGTGCAAAGTTTCGTTGCACAATTCGAATAAATGTGGAAGTTATAAACAAAAGCGATATCAACTTTAAAACGCGCTAAATTTTGTTGATGTTTTGCGTATTCAGTTTGTATCGACATATCTCCGGCAGTACAAGAGCTGCACTTCTGAAACTTGGTACTTCAGTTGAAAATGTGACTCCGCTAATCTGTGCAAAGTTTCGTTGCACAATTCGAATAAATGTGGAAGTTATAAACAAAAGCGATATCAACTTTAAAACGCGCTAAATTTTGTTGATGTTTTGCGTATTCAGTTTGTATCGACATATCTCCGGCAGTACAAGAGCTGCACTTCTGAAACTTGGTACTTCAGTAGAAAAGGCCTATCCGCGACTGTCTGCAAAGTTTCGTTGCACAATTCGAATAAATGTGGAAGTTATAAACAAAAGCGATATCAACTTTAAAACGCGCTAAATTTTGTTGATGTTTTGCGTATTCAGTTTGTATCGACATATCTCCGGCAGTACAAGAGCTGCACTTCTGAAACTTGGTACTTCAGTAGAAAATGTGACTCCGCTAATCTGTGCAAAGTTTCGTTGCACAATTCGAATAAATGTGGAAGTTATAAACAAAAGCGATATCAACTTTAAAACGCGCTAAATTTTGTTGATGTTTTGCGTATTCAGTTTGTATCGACATATCTCCGGCAGTACAAGAGCTGCACTTCTGAAACTTGGTACTTCAGTAGAAAAGGCCTATCCGCGACTGTCTGCAAAGTTTCGTTGCACAATTCGAATAAATGTGGAAGTTATAAACAAAAGCGATATCAACTTTAAAACGCGCTAAATTCTGTTGATGTTTTGCGTATTCAGTTTGTATCGACATATCTCTGGCAGTACAAGAGCTACACTTCTGAAACTTGGTACTTCAGTAGAAAATGTGACTCCCCTAATCTGTGCAAAGTTTCGTTGCACAATTCGAATAAATGTGGAAGTTATAAACAAAAGCGATATCAACTTTAAAACGCGCTAAATTTTGTTGATGTTTTGCGTATTCAGTTTGTATCGACATATCTCCGGCAGTACAAGAGCTGCACTTCTGAAACTTGGTACTTCAGTAGAAAATGTGACTCCGCTAATCTGTGCAAAGTTTCGTTGCACAATTCGAATAAATGTGGAAGTTATAAACAAAAGCGATATCAACTTTAAAACGCGCTAAATTTTGTTGATGTTTTGCGTATTCAGTTTGTATCGACATATCTCCGGCAGTACAAGAGCTGCACTTCTGCAACTTGGTACTTCAGTAGAAAAGGCCTATCCGGGACTGTCTGCAAAGTTTCGTTGCACAATTCGAATAAATGTGGAAGTTATAAACAAAAGCGATATCAACTTTAAAACGCGCTAAATTTTGTTGATGTTTTGCGTATTCAGTTTGTATCGACATATCTCCGGCAGTACAAGAGCTGCACTTCTGAAACTTGGTACTTCAGTAGAAAATGTGACTCCGCTAATCTGTGCAAAGTTTCGTTGCACAATTCGAATAAATGTGGAAGTTATAAACAAAAGCGATATCAACTTTAAAACGCGCTAAATTTTGTTGATGTTTTGCGTATTCAGTTTGTATCGACATATCTCCGGCAGTACAAGAGCTGCACTTCTGAAACTTGGTACTTCAGTAGAGCATGTGACTCCGCTTATCTCTGCAAAGTTTCGTTGCACAATTCGAATAAATGTGGAAGTTATAAACAAAAGCGATATCAACTTTAAAACGCGCTAAATTTTGTTGATGTTTTGCGTATTCAGTTTGTATCGACATATCTCCGGCAGTAAAAGAGCTGCACTTCTGAAACTTGGTACTTCAGTAGAGCATGTGACTCCGCTTATCTCTGCAAAGTTTCGTTGCACAATTCTAAAGAATGGTGAAGTTATAAACAAAAGCGATATCAACTTTAAAACGCGCTAAATTTTGTTGATGTTTTGCGTATTCAGTTTGTATCGACATATCTCCGGCAGTACAAGAGCTGCACTTCTGAAACTTGGTACTTCAGTAGAAAAGGCCTATCCGCGACTGTCTGCAAAGTTTCGTTGCACAATTCGAATAAATGTGGAAGTTATAAACAAAAGCGATATCAACTTTAAAACGCGCTAAATTTTGTTGATGTTTTACGTATTCAGTTTGTATCGACATATCTCCGGCAGTACAAGAGCTGCACTTCTGAAACTTGGTACTTCAGTAGAAAAGGCCTATCAGCGACTGTCTGCAAAGTTTCGTTGCACAATTCGAATAAATGTGGAAGTTATAAACAAAAGCGATATCAACTTTAAAACGCGCTAAATTTTGTTGATGTTTTGCGTATTCAGTTTGTATCGACATATCTCCGGCAGTACAAGAGCTGCACTTCTTAAACTTGGTACTTCAGTAGAAAATGTGACTCCGCTAATCTGTGCAAAGTTTCGTTGCACAATTCGAATAAATGTGGAAGTTATAAACAAAAGCGATATCAACTTTAAAACGCGCTAAATTTTGTTGATGTTTTGCGTATTCAGTTTGTATCGACATATCTCCGGCAGTACAAGAGCTGCACTTCTGAAACTTGGTACTTCAGTAGAAAATGTGACTCCGCTAATCTGTGCAAAGTTTCGTTGCACAATTCGAATAAATGTGGAAGTTATAAACAAAAGCGATATCAACTTTAAAACGCGCTAAATTTTGTTGATGTTTTGCGTATTCAGTTTGTATCGACATATCTCCGGCAGTACAAGAGCTGCACTTCTGAAACTTGGTACTTCAGTAGAAAATGTGACTCCGCTAATCTGTGCAAAGTTTCGTTGCACAATTCGAATAAATGTGGAAGTTATAAACAAAAGCGATATCAACTTTAAAACGCGCTAAATGTTGTTGATGTTTTGCGTATTCAGTTTGTATCGACATATCTCCGGCAGTACAAGAGCTGCACTTCTGAAACTTGGTACTTCAGTAGAAAAGGCCTATCAGCGACTGTCTGCAAAGTTTCGTTGCACAATTCGAATAAATGTGGAAGTTATAAACAAAAGCGATATCAACTTTAAAACGCGCTAAATTTTGTTGATGTTTTGCGCATTCAGTTTGTATCCACATATCTCCGGCAGTACAAGAGCTGCACTTCTGAAACTTGGTACTTCAGTAGAAAATGTGACTCCGCTAATCTGTGCAAAGTTTCGTTGCACAATTCGAATAAATGTGGAAGTTATAAACAAAAGCGATATCAACTTTAAAACGCGCTAAATTTTGTTGATGTTTTGCGTATTCAGTTTGTATCGACATATCTCCGGCAGTACAAGAGCTGCACTTTTGAAACTTGGTACTTCAGTAGAAAATGTGACTCCGCTAATCTGTGCAAAGTTTCGTTGCACAAGTCGAATAAATGTGGAAGTTATAAACAAAAGCGATATCAACTTTAAAACGCGCTAAATTTTGTTGATGTTTTGCGTATTCAGTTTGTATCGACATATCTCCGGCAGTAAAAGAGCTGCACTTCTGAAACTTGGTACTTCAGTAGAGCATGTGACTCCGCTTATCTCTGCAAAGTTTCGTTGCACAATTCTAAAGAATGGTGAAGTTATAAACAAAAGCGATACTAACTTTAAATCGCACTAAATTTTGTTGATAGTTTGCGTATTCAGTTTGTATCGACATATCTCCGGCAGTACAAGAGCTGCACTTCTGAAACTTGGTACTTCAGTAGAAAATGTGACTCCGCTAATCTGTGCAAAGTTTCGTTGCACAATTCGAATAAATGTGGAAGTTATAAACAAAAGCGATATCAACTTTAAAACGCGCTAAATTTTGTTGATGTTTTGCGTATTCAGTTTGTATCGACATATCTCCGGCAGTACAAGAGCTGCACTTCTGAAACTTGGTACTTCTGTAGAAAAGGCCTATCCGCGACTGTCTGCAAAGTTTCGTTGCACAATTCGATTAAATGTGGAAGTTATAAACAAAAGCGATATCAACTTAAAAACGCGCTAAATTTTGTTGATGTTTTGCGTATTCAGTTTGTATCGACATATCTCCGGCAGTACAAGAGCTGCACTTCTGAAACTTGGTACTTCAGTAGAAAATGTGACTCCGCTAATCTGTGCAAAGTTTCGTTGCACAATTCGAATAAATGTGGAAGTTATAAACAAAAGCGATATCAACTTTAAAACGCGCTAAATTTTGTTGATGTTTTGCGTATTCAGTTTGTATCGACATATCTCCGGCAGTACAAGAGCTGCACTTCTGAAACTTGGTACTTCAGTAGAAAAGGCCTATCGTCGACTGTCTGCAAAGTTTCGTTGCACAATTCGAATAAATGTGGACGTTATAAACAAAAGCGATATCAACTTTAAAACGCGCTAAATTTTGTTGATGTTTTGCGTATTCAGTTTGTATCGACATATCTCCGGCAGTACAAGAGCTGCACTTCTGAAACTTGGTACTTCAGTAGAAAATGTGACTCCCCTAATCTGTGCAAAGTTTCGTTGCACAATTCGAATAAATGTGGAAGTTATAAACAAAAGCGATATCCACTTTAAAACGCGCTAAATTTTGTTGATGTTTTGCGTATTCAGTTTGTATCGACATATCTCCGGCAGTAAAAGAGCTGCACTTCTGAAACTTGGTACTTCAGTAGAGCATGTGACTCCGCTTATCTCTGCAAAGTTTCGTTGCACAATTCAAAAGAATGGTGAAGTTATAAACAAAAGCGATATCAACTTTAAATCGCACTAAATTTTGTTGATAGTTTGCGTATTCAGTTTGTATCGACATATCTCCGGCAGTACAAGAGCTGCACTTCTGAGACTTGGTACTTCAGTAGAAAATGTGACTCCGCTAATCTGTGCAAAGTTTCGTTGCACAATTCGAATAAATGTGGAAGTTATAAACAAAAGCGATATCAACTTTAAAACGCGCTAAATTTTGTTGATGTTTTGCGTATTCAGTTTGTATCGACATATCTCCGGCAGTACAAGAGCTGCACTTCTGAAACTTGGTACTTCAGTAGAAAATGTGACTCCGCTAATCTGTGCAAAGTTTCGTTGCACAATTCGAATAAATGTGGAAGTTATAAACAAAAGCGATATCAACTTTAAAACGCGCTAAATTTTGTTGATGTTTTGCGTATTCAGTTTGTATCGACATATCTCCGGCAGTACAAGAGCTGCACTTCTGAAACTTGGTACTTCAGTAGAAAAGGCCTATCCGCGACTGTCTGCAAAGTTTCGTTGCACAATTCGAATAAATGTGGAAGTTATAAACAAAAGCGATATCAACTTTAAAACGCGCTAAATTTTGTTGATGTTTTGCGTATTCAGTTTGTATCGACATATCTCCGGCAGTACAAGAGCTGCACTTCTGAAACTTGGTACTTCAGTAGAAAATGTGACTCCGCTAATCTGTGCAAAGTTTCGTTGCACAATTCGAATAAATGTGGAAGTTATAAACAAAAGCGATATCAACTTTAAAACGCGCTAAATTTTGTTGATGTTTTGCGTATTCAGTTTGTATCGACATATCTCCGGCAGTACAAGAGCTGCACTTCTGAAACTTGGTACTTCAGTAGAAAAGGCCTATCCGCGACTGTCTGCAAAGTTTCGTTGAACAATTCGAATAAATGTGGAAGTTATAAACAAAAGCGATATCAACTTTAAAACGCGCTAAATTTTGTTGATGTTTTGCGTATTCAGTTTGTATCGACATATCTCCGGCAGTACAAGAGCTGCACTTCTGAAACTTGGTACTTCAGTAGAAAATGTGACTCCGCTAATCTGTGCAAAGTTTCGTTGCACAACCCGAATAAATGTGGAAGTTATAAACAAAAGCGATATCAACTTTAAAACGCGCTAAATTTTGTTGATGTTTTGCGTATTCAGTTTGTATCGACATATCTCCGGCAGTACAAGAGCTGCACTTCTGAAACTTGGTACTTCAGTAGAAAAGGCCTATCCGCGACTGTCTGCAAAGTTTCGTTGCACAATTCGAATAAATGTGGAAGTTATAAACAAAAGCGATATCAACTTTAAAACGCGCTAAATTTTGTTGATGTTTTGCGTATTCAGTTTGTATCGACATATCTCCGGCAGTACAAGAGCTGCACTTCTGAAACTTGGTACTTCAGTAGAAAATGTGACTCCCCTAATCTGTGCAAAGTTTCGTTGCACAATTCGAATAAATGTGGAAGTTATAAACAAAAGCGATATCCACTTTAAAACGCGCTAAATTTTGTTGATGTTTTGCGTATTCAGTTTGTATCGACATATCTCCGGCAGTAAAAGAGCTGCACTTCTGAAACTTGGTACTTCAGTAGAGCATGTGACTCCGCTTATCTCTGCAAAGTTTCGTTGCACAATTCAAAAGAATGGTGAAGTTATAAACAAAAGCGATATCAACTTTAAATCGCACTAAATTTTGTTGATAGTTTGCGTATTCAGTTTGTATCGACATATCTCCGGCAGTACAAGAGCTGCACTTCTGAAACTTGGTACTGCAGTAGAAAATGTGACTCCGCTAATCTGTGCAAAGTTTCGTTGCACAATTCGAATAAATGTGGAAGTTATAAACAAAAGCGATATCAACTTTAAAACGCGCTAAATTTTGTTGATGTTTTGCGTATTCAGTTTGTATCGACATATCTCCGGCAGTACAAGAGCTGCACTTCTGAAACTTGGTACTTCAGTAGAAAATGTGACTCCGCTAATCTGTGCAAAGTTTCGTTGCACAATTCGAATAAATGTGGAAGTTATAAACAAAAGCGATATCAACTTTAAAACGCGCTAAATTTTGTTGATGTTTTGCGTATTCAGTTTGTATCGACATATCTCCGGCAGTACAAGAGCTGCACTTCTGAAACTTGGTACTTCAGTAGAAAAGGCCTATCCGCGACTGTCTGCAAAGTTTCGTTGCACAATTCGAATAAATGTGGAAGTTATAAACAAAAGCGATATCAACTTTAAAACGCGCTAAATTTTGTTGATGTTTTGCGTATTCAGTTTGTATCGACATATCTCCGGCAGTACAAGAGCTGCACTTCTGAAACTTGGTACTTCAGTAGAGCATGTGACTCCGCTTATCTCTGCAAAGTTTCGTTGCACAATTCAAAAGAATGGTGAAGTTATAAACAAAAGCGATATCAACTTTAAATACCACTAAATTTTGTTGATGTTTTGCGTATTCAGTTTGTATCGACATATCTCCGGCAGTACAAGAGCTGCACTTCTGAAACTTGGTACTTCAGTAGAAAATGTGACTCCGCTAATCTGTGCAAAGTTTCGTTGCACAATTCGAATAAATGTGGAAGTTATAAACAAAAGCGATATCAACTTTAAAACGCGCTAAATTTTGTTGATGTTTTGCGTATTCAGTTTGTATCGACATATCTCCGGCAGTAAAAGAGCTGCACTTCTGAAACTTGGTACTTCAGTAGAGCATGTGACTCCGCTTATCTCTGCAAAGTTTCGTTGCACAATTCTAAAGAATCGTGAAGTTATAAACAAAAGCGATATCAACTTTAAATCGCACTAAATTTTGTTGATAGTTTGCGTATTCAGTTTGTATCGACATATCTCCGGCAGTACAAGAGCTGCACTTCTGAAACTTGGTACTTCAGTAGAAAATGTGACTCCGCTAATCTGTGCAAAGTTTCGTTGCACAATTCGATTAAATGTGGAAGTTATAAACAAAAGCGATATCAACTTTAAAACGCGCTAAATTTTGTTGATGTTTTGCGTATTCAGTTTGTATCGACATATCTCCGGCAGTACAAGAGCTGCACTTCTGAAACTTGGTACTTCAGTAGAAAATGTGACTCCGCTAATCTGTGCAAAGTTTCGTTGCACAATTCGAATAAATGTGGAAGTTATAAACAAAAGCGATATCAACTTTAAAACGCGCTAAATTTTGTTGATGTTTTGCGTATTCAGTTTGTATCGACATATCTCCGGCAGTACAAGAGCTGCACTTCTGAAACTTGGTACTTCAGTAGAACAGGCCTATCCGAAACTGTCTGCAAAGTTTCGTTGCACAATTCGAATAAATGTGGAAGTTATAAACAAAAGCGATATCAACTTTAAAACACGCTAAATTTTGTTGATGTTTTGCGTATTCAGTTTGTATCGACATATCTCCGGCAGTACAAGAGCTGCACTTCTGAAACTTGGTACTTCAGTAGAAAAGGCCTATCCGCGACTGTCTGCAAAGTTTCGTTGAACAATTCGAATAAATGTGGAAGTTATAAACAAAAGCGATATCAACTTTAAAACGCGCTAAATTTTGTTGATGTTTTGCGTATTCAGTTTGTATCGACATATCTCCGGCAGTACAAGAGCTGCACTTCTGAAACTTGGTACTTCAGTAGAAAATGTGACTCCGCTAATCTGTGCAAAGTTTCGTTGCACAACCCGAATAAATGTGGAAGTTATAAACAAAAGCGATATCAACTTTAAAACGCGCTAAATTTTGTTGATGTTTTGCGTATTCAGTTTGTATCGACATATCTCCGGCAGTACAAGAGCTGCACTTCTGAAACTTGGTACTTCAGTAGAAAAGGCCTATCCGCGACTGTCTGCAAAGTTTCGTTGCACAATTCGAATAAATGTGGAAGTTATAAACAAAAGCGATATCAACTTTAAAACGCGCTAAATTTTGTTGATGTTTTGCGTATTCAGTTTGTATCGACATATCTCCGGCAGTACAAGAGCTGCACTTCTGAAACTTGGTACTTCAGTAGAAAATGTGACTCCCCTAATCTGTGCAAAGTTTCGTTGCACAATTCGAATAAATGTGGAAGTTATAAACAAAAGCGATATCCACTTTAAAACGCGCTAAATTTTGTTGATGTTTTGCGTATTCAGTTTGTATCGACATATCTCCGGCAGTAAAAGAGCTGCACTTCTGAAACTTGGTACTTCAGTAGAGCATGTGACTCCGCTTATCTCTGCAAAGTTTCGTTGCACAATTCAAAAGAATGGTGAAGTTATAAACAAAAGCGATATCAACTTTAAATCGCACTAAATTTTGTTGATAGTTTGCGTATTCAGTTTGTATCGACATATCTCCGGCAGTACAAGAGCTGCACTTCTGAAACTTGGTACTGCAGTAGAAAATGTGACTCCGCTAATCTGTGCAAAGTTTCGTTGCACAATTCGAATAAATGTGGAAGTTATAAACAAAAGCGATATCAACTTTAAAACGCGCTAAATTTTGTTGATGTTTTGCGTATTCAGTTTGTATCGACATATCTCCGGCAGTACAAGAGCTGCACTTCTGAAACTTGGTACTTCAGTAGAAAATGTGACTCCGCTAATCTGTGCAAAGTTTCGTTGCACAATTCGAATAAATGTGGAAGTTATAAACAAAAGCGATATCAACTTTAAAACGCGCTAAATTTTGTTGATGTTTTGCGTATTCAGTTTGTATCGACATATCTCCGGCAGTACAAGAGCTGCACTTCTGAAACTTGGTACTTCAGTAGAAAAGGCCTATCCGCGACTGTCTGCAAAGTTTCGTTGCACAATTCGAATAAATGTGGAAGTTATAAACAAAAGCGATATCAACTTTAAAACGCGCTAAATTTTGTTGATGTTTTGCGTATTCAGTTTGTATCGACATATCTCCGGCAGTACAAGAGCTGCACTTCTGAAACTTGGTACTTCAGTAGAGCATGTGACTCCGCTTATCTCTGCAAAGTTTCGTTGCACAATTCAAAAGAATGGTGAAGTTATAAACAAAAGCGATATCAACTTTAAATACCACTAAATTTTGTTGATGTTTTGCGTATTCAGTTTGTATCGACATATCTCCGGCAGTACAAGAGCTGCACTTCTGAAACTTGGTACTTCAGTAGAAAATGTGACTCCGCTAATCTGTGCAAAGTTTCGTTGCACAATTCGAATAAATGTGGAAGTTATAAACAAAAGCGATATCAACTTTAAAACGCGCTAAATTTTGTTGATGTTTTGCGTATTCAGTTTGTATCGACATATCTCCGGCAGTAAAAGAGCTGCACTTCTGAAACTTGGTACTTCAGTAGAGCATGTGACTCCGCTTATCTCTGCAAAGTTTCGTTGCACAATTCTAAAGAATCGTGAAGTTATAAACAAAAGCGATATCAACTTTAAATCGCACTAAATTTTGTTGATAGTTTGCGTATTCAGTTTGTATCGACATATCTCCGGCAGTACAAGAGCTGCACTTCTGAAACTTGGTACTTCAGTAGAAAATGTGACTCCGCTAATCTGTGCAAAGTTTCGTTGCACAATTCGATTAAATGTGGAAGTTATAAACAAAAGCGATATCAACTTTAAAACGCGCTAAATTTTGTTGATGTTTTGCGTATTCAGTTTGTATCGACATATCTCCGGCAGTACAAGAGCTGCACTTCTGAAACTTGGTACTTCAGTAGAAAATGTGACTCCGCTAATCTGTGCAAAGTTTCGTTGCACAATTCGAATAAATGTGGAAGTTATAAACAAAAGCGATATCAACTTTAAAACGCGCTAAATTTTGTTGATGTTTTGCGTATTCAGTTTGTATCGACATATCTCCGGCAGTACAAGAGCTGCACTTCTGAAACTTGGTACTTCAGTAGAACAGGCCTATCCGAAACTGTCTGCAAAGTTTCGTTGCACAATTCGAATAAATGTGGAAGTTATAAACAAAAGCGATATCAACTTTAAAACACGCTAAATTTTGTTGATGTTTTGCGTATTCAGTTTGTATCGACATATCTCCGGCAGTACAAGAGCTGCACTTCTGAAACTTGGTACTTCAGTAGAAAAGGCCTATCAGCGACTGTCTGCAAAGTTTCGTTGCACAATTCGAATAAATGTGGAAGTTATAAACAAAAGCGATATCAACTTTAAAACGCGCTAAATTTTGTTGATGTTTTGCGTATTCAGTTTGTATCGACATATCTCCGGCAGTACAAGAGCTGCACTTCTGAAACTTGGTACCTCAGTAGAAAATGTGACTCCGCTAATCTGTGCAAAGTTTCGTTGCACAATTCGAATAAATGTGGAAGTTATAAACAAAAGCGATATCAACTTTAAAACGCGCTAAATTTTGTTGATGTTTTGCGTATTCAGTTTGTATCGACATATCTCCGGCAGTACAAGAGCTGCACTTCTGAAACTTGGTACTTCAGTAGAAAATGTGACTCCGCTAATCTGTGCAAAGTTTCGTTGCACAATTCGAATAAATGTGGAAGTTATAAACAAAAGCGATATCAACTTTAAAACGCGCTAAATTTTGTTGATGTTTTGCGTATTCAGTTTGTATCGACATATCTCCGGCAGTACAAGAGCTGCACTTCTGAAACTTGGTACTTCAGTAGAAAAGGCCTATCCGCGACTGTCTGCAAAGTTTCGTTGCACAATTCGAATAAATGTGGAAGTTATAAACAAAAGCGATATCAACTTTAAAACGCGCTAAATTTTGTTGATGTTTTGCGTATTCAGTTTGTATCGACATATCTCCGGCAGTACAAGAGCTGCACTTCTGAAACTTGGTACTTCAGTAGAAAATGTGACTCCGCTAATCTGTGCAAAGTTTCGTTGCACAATTCGAATAAATGTGGAAGTTATAAACAAAAGCGATATCAACTTTAAAACGCGCTAAATTTTGTTGATGTTTTGCGTATTCAGTTTGTATCGACATATCTCCGGCAGTACAAGAGCTGCACTTCTGAAACTTGGTACTTCAGTAGAAAAGGCCTATCCGCGACTGTCTGCAAAGTTTCGTTGCACAATTCGAATAAATGTGGAAGTTATAAACAAAAGCGATATCAACTTTAAAACGCGCTAAATTTTGTTGATGTTTTGCGTATTCAGTTTGTATCGACATATCTCCGGCAGTACAAGAGCTGCACTTCTGAAACTTGGTACTTCAGTAGAAAATGTGACTCCGCTAATCTGTGCAAAGTTTCGTTGCACAATTCGAATAAATGTGGAAGTTATAAACAAAAGCGATATCAACTTTAAAACGCGCTAAATTTTGTTGATGTTTTGCGTATTCAGTTTGTATCGACATATCTCCGGCAGTACAAGAGCTGCACTTCTGAAACTTGGTACTTCAGTAGAAAAGGCCTATCCGCGACTGTCTGCAAAGTTTCGTTGCACAATTCGAATAAATGTGGAAGTTATAAACAAAAGCGATATCAACTTTAAAACGCGCTAAATTTTGTTGATGTTTTGCGTATTCAGTTTGTATCGACATATCTCCGGCAGTACAAGAGCTGCACTTCTGAAACTTGGTACTTCAGTAGAAAATGTGACTCCGCTAATCTGTGCAAAGTTTCGTTGCACAATTCAAAAGAATGGTGAAGTTATAAACAAAAGCGATATCAACTTTAAATCGCACTAAATTTTGTTGATAGTTTGCGTATTCAGTTTGTATCGACATATCTCCGGCAGTACAAGAGCTGCACTTCTGAAACTTGGTACTTCAGTAGAAAATGTGACTCCGCTAATCTGTGCAAAGTTTCGTTGCACAATTCGAATAAATGTGGAAGTTATAAACAAAAGCGATATCAACTTTAAAACGCGCTAAATTTTGTTGATGTTTTGCGTATTCAGTTTGTATCGACATATCTCCGGCAGTACAAGAGCTGCACTTCTGAAACTTGGTACTTCAGTAGAAAATGTGACTCCGCTAATCTGTGCAAAGTTTCGTTGCACAATTCGAATAAATGTGGAAGTTATAAACAAAAGCGATATCAACTTTAAAACGCGCTAAATTTTGTTGATGTTTTGCGTATTCAGTTTGTATCGACATATCTCCGGCAGTACAAGAGCTGCACTTCTTAAACTTGGTACTTCAGTAGAAAAGGCCTATCCGCGACTGTCTGCAAAGTTTCGTTGCACAATTCGAATAAATGTGGAAGTTATAAACAAAAGCGATATCAACTTTAAAACGCGCTAAATTTTGTTGATGTTTTGCGTATTCAGTTTGTATCGACATATCTCCGGCAGTACAAGAGCTGCACTTCTGAAACTTGGTACTTCAGTAGAAAATGTGACTCCGCTAATCTGTGCAAAGTTTCGTTGCACAATTCGAATAAATGTGGAAGTTATAAACAAAAGCGATATCAACTTTAAAACGCGCTAAATTTTGTTGATGTTTTGCGTATTCAGTTGGTATCGACATATCTCCGGCAGTATAAGAGCTGCACTTCTGAAACTTGGTACTTCAGTAGAAAAGGCCTATCCGCGACTGTCTGCAAAGTTTCGTTGCACAATTCGAATAAATGTGGAAGTTATAAACAAAAGCGATATCAACTTTAAAACGCGCTAAATTTTGTTGATGTTTTGCGTATTCAGTTTGTATCGACATATCTCCGGCAGTACAAGAGCTGCACTTCTGAAACTTGGTACTTCAGTAGAAAATGTGACTCCGCTAATCTGTGCAAAGTTTCGTTGCACAATTCGAATAAATGTGGAAGTTATAAACAAAAGCGATATCAACTTTAAAACGCGCTAAATTTTGTTGATGTTTTGCGTATTCAGTTTGTATCGACATATCTCCGGCAGTACAAGAGCTGCACTTCTGAAACTTGGTACTTCAGTAGAAAAGGCCTATCCGCGACTGTCTGCAAAGTTTCGTTGCACAATTCGAATAAATGTGGAAGTTATAAACAAAAGCGATATCAACTTTAAAACGCGCTAAATTTTGTTGATGTTTTGCGTATTCAGTTTGTATCGACATATCTCCGGCAGTACAAGAGCTGCACTTCTGAAACTTGGTACTTCAGTAGAAAATGTGACTCCGCTAATCTGTGCAAAGTTTCGTTGCACAATTCAAAAGAATGGTGAAGTTATAAACAAAAGCGATATCAACTTTAAATCGCACTAAATTTTGTTGATAGTTTGCGTATTCAGTTTGTATCGACATATCTCCGGCAGTACAAGAGCTGCACTTCTGAAACTTGGTACTTCAGTAGAAAATGTGACTCCGCTAATCTGTGCAAAGTTTCGTTGCACAATTCGAATAAATGTGGAAGTTATAAACAAAAGCGATATCAACTTTAAAACGCGCTAAATTTTGTTGATGTTTTGCGTATTCAGTTTGTATCGACATATCTCCGGCAGTACAAGAGCTGCACTTCTGAAACTTGGTACTTCAGTAGAAAATGTGACTCCGCTAATCTGTGCAAAGTTTCGTTGCACAATTCGAATAAATGTGGAAGTTATAAACAAAAGCGATATCAACTTTAAAACGCGCTAAATTTTGTTGATGTTTTGCGTATTCAGTTTGTATCGACATATCTCCGGCAGTACAAGAGCTGCACTTCTTAAACTTGGTACTTCAGTAGAAAAGGCCTATCCGCGACTGTCTGCAAAGTTTCGTTGCACAATTCGAATAAATGTGGAAGTTATAAACAAAAGCGATATCAACTTTAAAACGCGCTAAATTTTGTTGATGTTTTGCGTATTCAGTTTGTATCGACATATCTCCGGCAGTACAAGAGCTGCACTTCTGAAACTTGGTACTTCAGTAGAAAATGTGACTCCGCTAATCTGTGCAAAGTTTCGTTGCACAATTCGAATAAATGTGGAAGTTATAAACAAAAGCGATATCAACTTTAAAACGCGCTAAATTTTGTTGATGTTTTGCGTATTCAGTTGGTATCGACATATCTCCGGCAGTATAAGAGCTGCACTTCTGAAACTTGGTACTTCAGTAGAAAAGGCCTATCCGCGACTGTCTGCAAAGTTTCGTTGCACAATTCGAATAAATGTGGAAGTTATAAACAAAAGCGATATCAACTTTAAAACGCGCTAAATTTTGTTGATGTTTTGCGTATTCAGTTTGTATCGACATATCTCCGGCAGTACAAGAGCTGCACTTCTGAAACTTGGTACTTCAGTAGAAAATGTGACTCCGCTAATCTGTGCAAAGTTTCGTTGCACAATTCGAATAAATGTGGAAGTTATAAACAAAAGCGATATCAACTTTAAAACGCGCTAAATTTTGTTGATGTTTTGCGTATTCAGTTTGTATCGACATATCTCCGGCAGTACAAGAGCTGCACTTCTGAAACTTGGTACTTCAGTAGAAAAGGCCTATCCGCGACTGTCTGCAAAGTTTCGTTGAACAATTCGAATAAATGTGGAAGTTATAAACAAAAGCGATATCAACTTTAAAACGCGCTAAATTTTGTTGATGTTTTGCGTATTCAGTTTGTATCGACATATCTCCGGCAGTACAAGAGCTGCACTTCTGAAACTTGGTACTTCAGTAGAAAATGTGACTCCGCTAATCTGTGCAAAGTTTCGTTGCACAATTCGAATAAATGTGGAAGTTATAAACAAAAGCGATATCCACTTTAAAACGCGCTAAATTTTGTTGATGTTTTGCGTATTCAGTTTGTATCGACATATCTCCGGCAGTACAAGAGCGGCACTTCTGAAACTTGGTACTTCAGTAGAAAATGTGACTCCGCTAATCTGTGCAAAGTTTCGTTGCACAATTCGAATAAATGTGGAAGTTATAAACAAAAGCGATATCAACTTTAAAACGCGCTAAATTTTGTTGATGTTTTGCGTATTCAGTTTGTATCGACATATCTCCGGCAGTACAAGAGCTGCACTTCTGCAACTTGGTACTTCAGTAGAGCATGTGACTCCGCTTATCTCTGCAAAGTTTCGTTGAACAATTCAAAAGAATGGTGAAGTTATAAACAAAAGCGATATCAACTTTAAATCGCACTAAATTTTGTTGATAGTTTGCGTATTCAGTTTGTATCGACATATCTCCGGCAGTACAAGAGCTGCACTTCTGAAACTTGGTACTTCAGTAGAAAATGTGACTCCGCTAATCTGTGCAAAGTTTCGTTGCACAATTCGAATAAATGTGGAAGTTATAAACAAAAGCGATATCAACTTTAAAACGCGCTAAATTTTGTTGATGTTTTGCGTATTCAGTTTGTATCGACATATCTCCGGCAGTACAAGAGCTGCCCTTCTGAAACTTGGTACTTCAGTAGAAAATGTGACTCCGCTAATCTGTGCAAAGTTTCGTTGCACAATTCGAATAAATGTGGAAGTTATAAACAAAAGCGATATCAACTTTAAAACGCGCTAAATTTTGTTGATGTTTTGCGTATTCAGTTTGTATCGACATATCTCCGGCAGTACAAGAGCTGCACTTTTGAAACTTGGTACTTAAGTAGAAAAGGCCTATCCGCGACTGTCTGCAAAGTTTCGTTGCACAATTCGAATAAATGTGGAAGTTATAAACAAAAGCGATATCAACTTTAAAACGCGCTAAATTTTGTTGATGTTTTGCGTATTCAGTTTGTATCGACATATCTCCGGCAGTACAAGAGCTGCACTTCTGAAACTTGGTACTTCAGTAGAAAATGTGACTCCGCTAATCTGTGCAAAGTTTCGTTGCACAATTCGAATAAATGTGGAAGTTATAAACAAAAGCGATATCAACTTTAAAACGCGCTAAATTTTGTTGATGTTTTGCGTATTCAGTTTGTATCGACATATCTCCGGCAGTACAAGAGCTGCACTTCTGAAACTTGGTACTTCAGTAGAAAATGTGACTCGGCTAATCTGTGCAAAGTTTCGTTGCACAATTCGAATAAATGTGGAAGTTATAAACAAAAGCGATATCAACTTTAAAACGCGCTAAATTTTGTTGATGTTTTGCGTATTCAGTTTGTATCGACATATCTCCGGCAGTAAAAGAGCTGCACTTCTGAAACTTGGTACTTCAGTAGAGCATGTGACTCCGCTTATCTCTGCAAAGTTTCGTTGCACAATTCTAAAGAATGGTGAAGTTATAAACAAAAGCGATATCAACTTTAAATCGCACTAAATTTTGTTGATAGTTTGCGTATTCAGTTTGTATCGACATATCTCCGGCAGTACAAGAGCTGCACTTCTGAAACTTGGTACTTCAGTAGAAAATGTGACTCCGCTAATCTGTGCAAAGTTTCGTTGCACAATTCGATTAAATGTGGAAGTTATAAACAAAAGCGATATCAACTTTAAAACGCGCTAAATTTTGTTGATGTTTTGCGTATTCAGTTTGTATCGACATATCTCCGGCAGTACAAGAGCTGCACTTCTGAAACTTGGTACTTCAGTAGAAAATGTGACTCCGCTAATCTGTGCAAAGTTTCGTTGCACAATTCGAATAAATGTGGAAGTTATAAACAAAAGCGATATCAACTTTAAAACGCGCTAAATTTTGTTGATGTTTTGCGTATTCAGTTTGTATCGACATATCTCCGGCAGTACAAGAGCTGCACTTCTGAAACTTGGTACTTCAGTAGAAAAGGCCTATCCGCGACTGTCTGCAAAGTTTCGTTGCACAATTCGAATAAATGTGGAAGTTATAAACAAAAGCGATATCCACTTTAAAACGCGCTAAATTTTGTTGATGTTTTGCGTATTCAGTTTGTATCGACATATCTCCGGCAGTACAAGAGCTGCACTTCTGAAACTTGGTACTTCAGTAGAAAATGTGACTCCGCTAATCTGTGCAAAGTTTCGTTGCACAATTCGAATAAATGTGGAAGTTATAAACAAAAGCGATATCAACTTTAAAACGCGCTAAATTTTGTTGATGTTTTGCGTATTCAGTTGGTATCGACATATCTCCGGCAGTATAAGAGCTGCACTTCTGAAACTTGGTACTTCAGTAGAAAAGGCCTATCCGCGACTGTCTGCAAAGTTTCGTTGCACAATTCGAATAAATGTGGAAGTTATAAACAAAAGCGATATCAACTTTAAAACGCGCTAAATTTTGTTGATGTTTTGCGTATTCAGTTTGTATCGACATATCTCCGGCAGTACAAGAGCTGCACTTCTGAAACTTGGTACTTCAGTAGAAAATGTGACTCCGCTAATCTGTGCAAAGTTTCGTTGCACAATTCGAATAAATGTGGAAGTTATAAACAAAAGCGATATCAACTTTAAAACGCGCTAAATTTTGTTGATGTTTTGCGTATTCAGTTTGTATCGACATATCTCCGGCAGTACAAGAGCTGCACTTCTGAAACTTGGTACTTCAGTAGAAAAGGCCTATCCGCGACTGTCTGCAAAGTTTCGTTGAACAATTCGAATAAATGTGGAAGTTATAAACAAAAGCGATATCAACTTTAAAACGCGCTAAATTTTGTTGATGTTTTGCGTATTCAGTTTGTATCGACATATCTCCGGCAGTACAAGAGCTGCACTTCTGAAACTTGGTACTTCAGTAGAAAATGTGACTCCGCTAATCTGTGCAAAGTTTCGTTGCACAATTCGAATAAATGTGGAAGTTATAAACAAAAGCGATATCCACTTTAAAACGCGCTAAATTTTGTTGATGTTTTGCGTATTCAGTTTGTATCGACATATCTCCGGCAGTACAAGAGCGGCACTTCTGAAACTTGGTACTTCAGTAGAAAATGTGACTCCGCTAATCTGTGCAAAGTTTCGTTGCACAATTCGAATAAATGTGGAAGTTATAAACAAAAGCGATATCAACTTTAAAACGCGCTAAATTTTGTTGATGTTTTGCGTATTCAGTTTGTATCGACATATCTCCGGCAGTACAAGAGCTGCACTTCTGAAACTTGGTACTTCAGTAGAGCATGTGACTCCGCTTATCTCTGCAAAGTTTCGTTGCACAATTCAAAAGAATGGTGAAGTTATAAACAAAAGCGATATCAACTTTAAATCGCACTAAATTTTGTTGATAGTTTGCGTATTCAGTTTGTATCGACATATCTCCGGCAGTACAAGAGCTGCACTTCTGAAACTTGGTACTTCAGTAGAAAATGTGACTCCGCTAATCTGTGCAAAGTTTCGTTGCACAATTCGAATAAATGTGGAAGTTATAAACAAAAGCGATATCAACTTTAAAACGCGCTAAATTTTGTTGATGTTTTGCGTATTCAGTTTGTATCGACATATCTCCGGCAGTACAAGAGCTGCCCTTCTGAAACTTGGTACTTCAGTAGAAAATGTGACTCCGCTAATCTGTGCAAAGTTTCGTTGCACAATTCGAATAAATGTGGAAGTTATAAACAAAAGCGATATCAACTTTAAAACGCGCTAAATTTTGTTGATGTTTTGCGTATTCAGTTTGTATCGACATATCTCCGGCAGTACAAGAGCTGCACTTCTGAAACTTGGTACTTCAGTAGAAAAGGCCTATCCGCGACTGTCTGCAAAGTTTCGTTGCACAATTCGAATAAATGTGGAAGTTATAAACAAAAGCGATATCAACTTTAAAACGCGCTAAATTTTGTTGATGTTTTGCGTATTCAGTTTGTATCGACATATCTCCGGCAGTACAAGAGCTGCACTTCTGAAACTTGGTACTTCAGTAGAAAATGTGACTCCGCTAATCTGTGCAAAGTTTCGTTGCACAATTCGAATAAATGTGGAAGTTATAAACAAAAGCGATATCAACTTTAAAACGCGCTAAATTTTGTTGATGTTTTGCGTATTCAGTTTGTATCGACATATCTCCGGCAGTACAAGAGCTGCACTTCTGAAACTTGGTACTTCAGTAGAAAATGTGACTCGGCTAATCTGTGCAAAGTTTCGTTGCACAATTCGAATAAATGTGGAAGTTATAAACAAAAGCGATATCAACTTTAAAACGCGCTAAATTTTGTTGATGTTTTGCGTATTCAGTTTGTATCGACATATCTCCGGCAGTAAAAGAGCTGCACTTCTGAAACTTGGTACTTCAGTAGAGCATGTGACTCCGCTTATCTCTGCAAAGTTTCGTTGCACAATTCTAAAGAATGGTGAAGTTATAAACAAAAGCGATATCAACTTTAAATCGCACTAAATTTTGTTGATAGTTTGCGTATTCAGTTTGTATCGACATATCTCCGGCAGTACAAGAGCTGCACTTCTGAAACTTGGTACTTCAGTAGAAAATGTGACTCCGCTAATCTGTGCAAAGTTTCGTTGCACAATTCGATTAAATGTGGAAGTTATAAACAAAAGCGATATCAACTTTAAAACGCGCTAAATTTTGTTGATGTTTTGCGTATTCAGTTTGTATCGACATATCTCCGGCAGTACAAGAGCTGCACTTCTGAAACTTGGTACTTCAGTAGAAAATGTGACTCCGCTAATCTGTGCAAAGTTTCGTTGCACAATTCGAATAAATGTGGAAGTTATAAACAAAAGCGATATCAACTTTAAAACGCGCTAAATTTTGTTGATGTTTTGCGTATTCAGTTTGTATCGACATATCTCCGGCAGTACAAGAGCTGCACTTCTGAAACTTGGTACTTCAGTAGAAAATGTGACTCCGCTAATCTGTGCAAAGTTTCGTTGCACAATTCGAATAAATGTGGAAGTTATAAACAAAAGCGATATCCACTTTAAAACGCGCTAAATTTTGTTGATGTTTTGCGTATTCAGTTTGTATCGACATATCTCCGGCAGTACAAGAGCGGCACTTCTGAAACTTGGTACTTCAGTAGAAAATGTGACTCCGCTAATCTGTGCAAAGTTTCGTTGCACAATTCGAATAAATGTGGAAGTTATAAACAAAAGCGATATCAACTTTAAAACGCGCTAAATTTTGTTGATGTTTTGCGTATTCAGTTTGTATCGACATATCTCCGGCAGTACAAGAGCTGCACTTCTGAAACTTGGTACTTCAGTAGAGCATGTGACTCCGCTTATCTCTGCAAAGTTTCGTTGCACAATTCAAAAGAATGGTGAAGTTATAAACAAAAGCGATATCAACTTTAAATCGCACTAAATTTTGTTGATAGTTTGCGTATTCAGTTTGTATCGACATATCTCCGGCAGTACAAGAGCTGCACTTCTGAAACTTGGTACTTCAGTAGAAAATGTGACTCCGCTAATCTGTGCAAAGTTTCGTTGCACAATTCGAATAAATGTGGAAGTTATAAACAAAAGCGATATCAACTTTAAAACGCGCTAAATTTTGTTGATGTTTTGCGTATTCAGTTTGTATCGACATATCTCCGGCAGTACAAGAGCTGCCCTTCTGAAACTTGGTACTTCAGTAGAAAATGTGACTCCGCTAATCTGTGCAAAGTTTCGTTGCACAATTCGAATAAATGTGGAAGTTATAAACAAAAGCGATATCAACTTTAAAACGCGCTAAATTTTGTTGATGTTTTGCGTATTCAGTTTGTATCGACATATCTCCGGCAGTACAAGAGCTGCACTTCTGAAACTTGGTACTTCAGTAGAAAAGGCCTATCCGCGACTGTCTGCAAAGTTTCGTTGCACAATTCGAATAAATGTGGAAGTTATAAACAAAAGCGATATCAACTTTAAAACGCGCTAAATTTTGTTGATGTTTTGCGTATTCAGTTTGTATCGACATATCTCCGGCAGTACAAGAGCTGCACTTCTGAAACTTGGTACTTCAGTAGAAAATGTGACTCCGCTAATCTGTGCAAAGTTTCGTTGCACAATTCGAATAAATGTGGAAGTTATAAACAAAAGCGATATCAACTTTAAAACGCGCTAAATTTTGTTGATGTTTTGCGTATTCAGTTTGTATCGACATATCTCCGGCAGTACAAGAGCTGCACTTCTGAAACTTGGTACTTCAGTAGAAAATGTGACTCGGCTAATCTGTGCAAAGTTTCGTTGCACAATTCGAATAAATGTGGAAGTTATAAACAAAAGCGATATCAACTTTAAAACGCGCTAAATTTTGTTGATGTTTTGCGTATTCAGTTTGTATCGACATATCTCCGGCAGTAAAAGAGCTGCACTTCTGAAACTTGGTACTTCAGTAGAGCATGTGACTCCGCTTATCTCTGCAAAGTTTCGTTGCACAATTCTAAAGAATGGTGAAGTTATAAACAAAAGCGATATCAACTTTAAATCGCACTAAATTTTGTTGATAGTTTGCGTATTCAGTTTGTATCGACATATCTCCGGCAGTACAAGAGCTGCACTTCTGAAACTTGGTACTTCAGTAGAAAATGTGACTCCGCTAATCTGTGCAAAGTTTCGTTGCACAATTCGATTAAATGTGGAAGTTATAAACAAAAGCGATATCAACTTTAAAACGCGCTAAATTTTGTTGATGTTTTGCGTATTCAGTTTGTATCGACATATCTCCGGCAGTACAAGAGCTGGACTTCTGAAACTTGGTACTTCAGTAGAAAATGTGACTCCGCTAATCTGTGCAAAGTTTCGTTGCACAATTCGAATAAATGTGGAAGTTATAAACAAAAGCGATATCAACTTTAAAACGCGCTAAATTTTGTTGATGTTTTGCGTATTCAGTTTGTATCGACATATCTCCGGCAGTACAAGAGCTGCACTTCTGAAACTTGGTACTTCAGTAGAAAAGGCCTATCCGCGACTGTCTGCAAAGTTTCGTTGCACAATTCGAATAAATGTGGAAGTTATAAACAAAAGCGATATCAACTTTAAAACGCGCTAAATTTTGTTGATGTTTTGCGTATTCAGTTTGTATCGACATATCTCCGGCAGTACAAGAGCTGCACTTCTGAAACTTGGTACTTCAGTAGAAAATGTGACTCCGCTAATCTGTGCAAAGTTTCGTTGCACAATTCGAATAAATGTGGAAGTTATAAACAAAAGCGATATCAACTTTAAAACGCGCTAAATTTTGTTGATGTTTTGCGTATTCAGTTTGTATCGACATATCTCCGGCAGTACAAGAGCTGCCCTTCTGAAACTTGGTACTTCAGTAGAAAATGTGACTCCGCTAATCTGTGCAAAGTTTCGTTGCACAATTCGAATAAATGTGGAAGTTATAAACAAAAGCGATATCAACTTTAAAACGCGCTAAATTTTGTTGATGTTTTGCGTATTCAGTTTGTATCGACATATCTCCGGCAGTACAAGAGCTGCACTTCTGAAACTTGGTACTTCAGTAGAAAAGGCCTATCCGCGACTGTCTGCAAAGTTTCGTTGCACAATTCGAATAAATGTGGAAGTTATAAACAAAAGCGATATCAACTTTAAAACGCGCTAAATTTTGTTGATGTTTTGCGTATTCAGTTTGTATCGACATATCTCCGGCAGTACAAGAGCTGCACTTCTGAAACTTGGTACTTCAGTAGAAAATGTGACTCCGCTAATCTGTGCAAAGTTTCGTTGCACAATTCGAATAAATGTGGAAGTTATAAACAAAAGCGATATCAACTTTAAAACGCGCTAAATTTTGTTGATGTTTTGCGTATTCAGTTTGTATCGACATATCTCCGGCAGTACAAGAGCTGCACTTCTGAAACTTGGTACTTCAGTAGAAAATGTGACTCGGCTAATCTGTGCAAAGTTTCGTTGCACAATTCGAATAAATGTGGAAGTTATAAACAAAAGCGATATCAACTTTAAAACGCGCTAAATTTTGTTGATGTTTTGCGTATTCAGTTTGTATCGACATATCTCCGGCAGTAAAAGAGCTGCACTTCTGAAACTTGGTACTTCAGTAGAGCATGTGACTCCGCTTATCTCTGCAAAGTTTCGTTGCACAATTCTAAAGAATGGTGAAGTTATAAACAAAAGCGATATCAACTTTAAATCGCACTAAATTTTGTTGATAGTTTGCGTATTCAGTTTGTATCGACATATCTCCGGCAGTACAAGAGCTGCACTTCTGAAACTTGGTACTTCAGTAGAAAATGTGACTCCGCTAATCTGTGCAAAGTTTCGTTGCACAATTCGATTAAATGTGGAAGTTATAAACAAAAGCGATATCAACTTTAAAACGCGCTAAATTTTGTTGATGTTTTGCGTATTCAGTTTGTATCGACATATCTCCGGCAGTACAAGAGCTGCACTTCTGAAACTTGGTACTTCAGTAGAAAATGTGACTCCGCTAATCTGTGCAAAGTTTCGTTGCACAATTCGAATAAATGTGGAAGTTATAAACAAAAGCGATATCAACTTTAAAACGCGCTAAATTTTGTTGATGTTTTGCGTATTCAGTTTGTATCGACATATCTCCGGCAGTACAAGAGCTGCACTTCTGAAACTTGGTACTTCAGTAGAAAAGGCCTATCCGCGACTGTCTGCAAAGTTTCGTTGCACAATTCGAATAAATGTGGAAGTTATAAACAAAAGCGATATCAACTTTAAAACGCGCTAAATTTTGTTGATGTTTTGCGTATTCAGTTTGTATCGACATATCTCCGGCAGTACAAGAGCTGCACTTCTGAAACTTGGTACTTCAGTAGAAAATGTGACTCCGCTAATCTGTGCAAAGTTTCGTTGCACAATTCGAATAAATGTGGAAGTTATAAACAAAAGCGATATCAACTTTAAAACGCGCTAAATTTTGTTGATGTTTTGCGTATTCAGTTGGTATCGACATATCTCCGGCAGTATAAGAGCTGCACTTCTGAAACTTGGTACTTCAGTAGAAAAGGCCTATCCGCGACTGTCTGCAAAGTTTCGTTGCACAATTCGAATAAATGTGGAAGTTATAAACAAAAGCGATATCAACTTTAAAACGCGCTAAATTTTGTTGATGTTTTGCGTATTCAGTTTGTATCGACATATCTCCGGCAGTACAAGAGCTGCACTTCTGAAACTTGGTACTTCAGTAGAAAATGTGACTCCGCTAATCTGTGCAAAGTTTCGTTGCACAATTCGAATAAATGTGGAAGTTATAAACAAAAGCGATATCAACTTTAAAACGCGCTAAATTTTGTTGATGTTTTGCGTATTCAGTTTGTATCGACATATCTCCGGCAGTACAAGAGCTGCACTTCTGAAACTTGGTACTTCAGTAGAAAAGGCCTATCCGCGACTGTCTGCAAAGTTTCGTTGAACAATTCGAATAAATGTGGAAGTTATAAACAAAAGCGATATCAACTTTAAAACGCGCTAAATTTTGTTGATGTTTTGCGTATTCAGTTTGTATCGACATATCTCCGGCAGTACAAGAGCTGCACTTCTGAAACTTGGTACTTCAGTAGAAAATGTGACTCCGCTAATCTGTGCAAAGTTTCGTTGCACAATTCGAATAAATGTGGAAGTTATAAACAAAAGCGATATCCACTTTAAAACGCGCTAAATTTTGTTGATGTTTTGCGTATTCAGTTTGTATCGACATATCTCCGGCAGTACAAGAGCTGCACTTCTGAAACTTGGTACTTCAGTAGAAAATGTGACTCCGCTAATCTGTGCAAAGTTTCGTTGCACAATTCGAATAAATGTGGAAGTTATAAACAAAAGCGATATCAACTTTAAAACGCGCTAAATTTTGTTGATGTTTTGCGTATTCAGTTTGTATCGACATATCTCCGGCAGTACAAGAGCTGCACTTCTGAAACTTGGTACTTCAGTAGAAAATGTGACTCCGCTAATCTGTGCAAAGTTTCGTTGCACAATTCGAATAAATGTGGAAGTTATAAACAAAAGCGATATCAACTTTAAAACGCGCTAAATTTTGTTGATGTTTTGCGTATTCAGTTTGTATCGACATATCTCCGGCAGTACAAGAGCTGCCCTTCTGAAACTTGGTACTTCAGTAGAAAATGTGACTCCGCTAATCTGTGCAAAGTTTCGTTGCACAATTCGAATAAATGTGGAAGTTATAAACAAAAGCGATATCAACTTTAAAACGCGCTAAATTTTGTTGATGTTTTGCGTATTCAGTTTGTATCGAACATATCTCCGGCAGTACAAGAGCTGCACTTCTGAACTTGGTACTTCAGTAGAAAAGGCCTATCCGCGACTGTCTGCAAAGTTTCGTTGCACAATTCGAATAAATGTGGAAGTTATAAACAAAAGCGATATCAACTTTAAAACGCGCTAAATTTTGTTGATGTTTTGCGTATTCAGTTTGTATCGACATATCTCCGGCAGTACAAGAGCTGCACTTCTGAAACTTGGTACTTCAGTAGAAAATGTGACTCCGCTAATCTGTGCAAAGTTTCGTTGCACAATTCGAATAAATGTGGAAGTTATAAACAAAAGCGATATCAACTTTAAAACGCGCTAAATTTTGTTGATGTTTTGCGTATTCAGTTTGTATCGACATATCTCCGGCAGTACAAGAGCTGCACTTCTGAAACTTGGTACTTCAGTAGAAAATGTGACTCGGCTAATCTGTGCAAAGTTTCGTTGCACAATTCGAATAAATGTGGAAGTTATAAACAAAAGCGATATCAACTTTAAAACGCGCTAAATTTTGTTGATGTTTTGCGTATTCAGTTTGTATCGACATATCTCCGGCAGTAAAAGAGCTGCACTTCTGAAACTTGGTACTTCAGTAGAGCATGTGACTCCGCTTATCTCTGCAAAGTTTCGTTGCACAATTCTAAAGAATGGTGAAGTTATAAACAAAAGCGATATCAACTTTAAATCGCACTAAATTTTGTTGATAGTTTGCGTATTCAGTTTGTATCGACATATCTCCGGCAGTACAAGAGCTGCACTTCTGAAACTTGGTACTTCAGTAGAAAATGTGACTCCGCTAATCTGTGCAAAGTTTCGTTGCACAATTCGATTAAATGTGGAAGTTATAAACAAAAGCGATATCAACTTTAAAACGCGCTAAATTTTGTTGATGTTTTGCGTATTCAGTTTGTATCGACATATCTCCGGCAGTACAAGAGCTGCACTTCTGAAACTTGGTACTTCAGTAGAAAATGTGACTCCGCTAATCTGTGCAAAGTTTCGTTGCACAATTCGAATAAATGTGGAAGTTATAAACAAAAGCGATATCAACTTTAAAACGCGCTAAATTTTGTTGATGTTTTGCGTATTCAGTTTGTATCGACATATCTCCGGCAGTACAAGAGCTGCACTTCTGAAACTTGGTACTTCAGTAGAAAAGGCCTATCCGCGACTGTCTGCAAAGTTTCGTTGCACAATTCGAATAAATGTGGAAGTTATAAACAAAAGCGATATCAACTTTAAAACGCGCTAAATTTTGTTGATGTTTTGCGTATTCAGTTTGTATCGACATATCTCCGGCAGTACAAGAGCTGCACTTCTGAAACTTGGTACTTTAGTAGAAAATGTGACTCCGCTAATCTGTGCAAAGTTTCGTTGCACAATTCGAATAAATGTGGAAGTTATAAACAAAAGCGATATCAACTTTAAAACGCGCTAAATTTTGTTGATGTTTTGCGTATTCAGTTTGTATCGACATATCTCCGGCAGTACAAGAGCTGCCCTTCTGAAACTTGGTACTTCAGTAGAAAATGTGACTCCGCTAATCTGTGCAAAGTTTCGTTGCACAATTCGAATAAATGTGGAAGTTATAAACAAAAGCGATATCAACTTTAAAACGCGCTAAATTTTGTTGATGTTTTGCGTATTCAGTTTGTATCGACATATCTCCGGCAGTACAAGAGCTGCACTTCTGAAACTTGGTACTTCAGTAGAAAAGGCCTATCCGCGACTGTCTGCAAAGTTTCGTTGCACAATTCGAATAAATGTGGAAGTTATAAACAAAAGCGATATCAACTTTAAAACGCGCTAAATTTTGTTGATGTTTTGCGTATTCAGTTTGTATCGACATATCTCCGGCAGTACAAGAGCTGCACTTCTGAAACTTGGTACTTCAGTAGAAAATGTGACTCCGCTAATCTGTGCAAAGTTTCGTTGCACAATTCGAATAAATGTGGAAGTTATAAACAAAAGCGATATCAACTTTAAAACGCGCTAAATTTTGTTGATGTTTTGCGTATTCAGTTTGTATCGACATATCTCCGGCAGTACAAGAGCTGCACTTCTGAAACTTGGTACTTCAGTAGAAAATGTGACTCGGCTAATCTGTGCAAAGTTTCGTTGCACAATTCGAATAAATGTGGAAGTTATAAACAAAAGCGATATCAACTTTAAAACGCGCTAAATTTTGTTGATGTTTTGCGTATTCAGTTTGTATCGACATATCTCCGGCAGTACAAGAGCTGCACTTCTGAAACTTGGTACTTCAGTAGAGCATGTGACTCCGCTTATCTCTGCAAAGTTTCGTTGCACAATTCTAAAGAATGGTGAAGTTATAAACAAAAGCGATATCAACTTTAAATCGCACTAAATTTTGTTGATAGTTTGCGTATTCAGTTTGTATCGACATATCTCCGGCAGTACAAGAGCTGCACTTCTGAAACTTGGTACTTCAGTAGAAAATGTGACTCCGCTAATCTGTGCAAAGTTTCGTTGCACAATTCGATTAAATGTGGAAGTTATAAACAAAAGCGATATCAACTTTAAAACGCGCTAAATTTTGTTGATGTTTTGCGTATTCAGTTTGTATCGACATATCTCCGGCAGTACAAGAGCTGCACTTCTGAAACTTGGTACTTCAGTAGAAAATGTGACTCCGCTAATCTGTGCAAAGTTTCGTTGCACAATTCGAATAAATGTGGAAGTTATAAACAAAAGCGATATCAACTTTAAAACGCGCTAAATTTTGTTGATGTTTTGCGTATTCAGTTTGTATCGACATATCTCCGGCAGTACAAGAGCTGCACTTCTGAAACTTGGTACTTCAGTAGAAAAGGCCTATCCGCGACTGTCTGCAAAGTTTCGTTGCACAATTCGAATAAATGTGGAAGTTATAAACAAAAGCGATATCAACTTTAAAACGCGCTAAATTTTGTTGATGTTTTGCGTATTCAGTTTGTATCGACATATCTCCGGCAGTACAAGAGCTGCACTTCTGAAACTTGGTACTTCAGTAGAAAATGTGACTCCGCTAATCTGTGCAAAGTTTCGTTGCACAATTCGAATAAATGTGGAAGTTATAAACAAAAGCGATATCAACTTTAAAACGCGCTAAATTTTGTTGATGTTTTGCGTATTCAGTTGGTATCGACATATCTCCGGCAGTATAAGAGCTGCACTTCTGAAACTTGGTACTTCAGTAGAAAAGGCCTATCCGCGACTGTCTGCAAAGTTTCGTTGCACAATTCGAATAAATGTGGAAGTTATAAACAAAAGCGATATCAACTTTAAAACGCGCTAAATTTTGTTGATGTTTTGCGTATTCAGTTTGTATCGACATATCTCCGGCAGTACAAGAGCTGCACTTCTGAAACTTGGTACTTCAGTAGAAAATGTGACTCCGCTAATCTGTGCAAAGTTTCGTTGCACAATTCGAATAAATGTGGAAGTTATAAACAAAAGCGATATCAACTTTAAAACGCGCTAAATTTTGTTGATGTTTTGCGTATTCAGTTTGTATCGACATATCTCCGGCAGTACAAGAGCTGCACTTCTGAAACTTGGTACTTCAGTAGAAAAGGCCTATCCGCGACTGTCTGCAAAGTTTCGTTGAACAATTCGAATAAATGTGGAAGTTATAAACAAAAGCGATATCAACTTTAAAACGCGCTAAATTTTGTTGATGTTTTGCGTATTCAGTTTGTATCGACATATCTCCGGCAGTACAAGAGCTGCACTTCTGAAACTTGGTACTTCAGTAGAAAATGTGACTCCGCTAATCTGTGCAAAGTTTCGTTGCACAATTCGAATAAATGTGGAAGTTATAAACAAAAGCGATATCCACTTTAAAACGCGCTAAATTTTGTTGATGTTTTGCGTATTCAGTTTGTATCGACATATCTCCGGCAGTACAAGAGCGGCACTTCTGAAACTTGGTACTTCAGTAGAAAATGTGACTCCGCTAATCTGTGCAAAGTTTCGTTGCACAATTCGAATAAATGTGGAAGTTATAAACAAAAGCGATATCAACTTTAAAACGCGCTAAATTTTGTTGATGTTTTGCGTATTCAGTTTGTATCGACATATCTCCGGCAGTACAAGAGCTGCACTTCTGAAACTTGGTACTTCAGTAGAGCATGTGACTCCGCTTATCTCTGCAAAGTTTCGTTGCACAATTCAAAAGAATGGTGAAGTTATAAACAAAAGCGATATCAACTTTAAATCGCACTAAATTTTGTTGATAGTTTGCGTATTCAGTTTGTATCGACATATCTCCGGCAGTACAAGAGCTGCACTTCTGAAACTTGGTACTTCAGTAGAAAATGTGACTCCGCTAATCTGTGCAAAGTTTCGTTGCACAATTCGAATAAATGTGGAAGTTATAAACAAAAGCGATATCAACTTTAAAACGCGCTAAATTTTGTTGATGTTTTGCGTATTCAGTTTGTATCGACATATCTCCGGCAGTACAAGAGCTGCCCTTCTGAAACTTGGTACTTCAGTAGAAAATGTGACTCGGCTAATCTGTGCAAAGTTTCGTTTCACAATTCGAATAAATGTGGAAGTTATAAACAAAAGCGATATCAACTTTAAAACGCGCTAAATTTTGTTGATGTTTTGCGTATTCAGTTTGTATCGACATATCTCCGGCAGTACAAGAGCTGCACTTCTGAAACTTGGTACTTCAGTAGAAAAGGCCTATCCGCGACTGTCTGCAAAGTTTCGTTGCACAATTCGAATAAATGTGGAAGTTATAAACAAAAGCGATATCAACTTTAAAACGCGCTAAATTTTGTTGATGTTTTGCGTATTCAGTTTGTATCGACATATCTCCGGCAGTACAAGAGCTGCACTTCTGAAACTTGGTACTTCAGTAGAAAATGTGACTCCGCTAATCTGTGCAAAGTTTCGTTGCACAATTCGAATAAATGTGGAAGTTATAAACAAAAGCGATATCAACTTTAAAACGCGCTAAATTTTGTTGATGTTTTGCGTATTCAGTTTGTATCGACATATCTCCGGCAGTACAAGAGCTGCACTTCTGAAACTTGGTACTTCAGTAGAAAATGTGACTCGGCTAATCTGTGCAAAGTTTCGTTGCACAATTCGAATAAATGTGGAAGTTATAAACAAAAGCGATATCAACTTTAAAACGCGCTAAATTTTGTTGATGTTTTGCGTATTCAGTTTGTATCGACATATCTCCGGCAGTAAAAGAGCTGCACTTCTGAAACTTGGTACTTCAGTAGAGCATGTGACTCCGCTTATCTCTGCAAAGTTTCGTTGCACAATTCTAAAGAATGGTGAAGTTATAAACAAAAGCGATATCAACTTTAAATCGCACTAAATTTTGTTGATAGTTTGCGTATTCAGTTTGTATCGACATATCTCCGGCAGTACAAGAGCTGCACTTCTGAAACTTGGTACTTCAGTAGAAAATGTGACTCCGCTAATCTGTGCAAAGTTTCGTTGCACAATTCGATTAAATGTGGAAGTTATAAACAAAAGCGATATCAACTTTAAAACGCGCTAAATTTTGTTGATGTTTTGCGTATTCAGTTTGTATCGACATATCTCCGGCAGTACAAGAGCTGCACTTCTGAAACTTGGTACTTCAGTAGAAAATGTGACTCCGCTAATCTGTGCAAAGTTTCGTTGCACAATTCGAATAAATGTGGAAGTTATAAACAAAAGCGATATCAACTTTAAAACGCGCTAAATTTTGTTGATGTTTTGCGTATTCAGTTTGTATCGACATATCTCCGGCAGTACAAGAGCTGCACTTCTGAAACTTGGTACTTCAGTAGAAAAGGCCTATCCGCGACTGTCTGCAAAGTTTCGTTGCACAATTCGAATAAATGTGGAAGTTATAAACAAAAGCGATATCAACTTTAAAACGCGCTAAATTTTGTTGATGTTTTGCGTATTCAGTTTGTATCGACATATCTCCGGCAGTACAAGAGCTGCACTTCTGAAACTTGGTACTTCAGTAGAAAATGTGACTCCGCTAATCTGTGCAAAGTTTCGTTGCACAATTCGAATAAATGTGGAAGTTATAAACAAAAGCGATATCAACTTTAAAACGCGCTAAATTTTGTTGATGTTTTGCGTATTCAGTTTGTATCGACATATCTCCGGCAGTAAAAGAGCTGCCCTTCTGAAACTTGGTACTTCAGTAGAAAATGTGACTCCGCTAATCTGTGCAAAGTTTCGTTGCACAATTCGAATAAATGTGGAAGTTATAAACAAAAGCGATATCAACTTTAAAACGCGCTAAATTTTGTTGATGTTTTGCGTATTCAGTTTGTATCGACATATCTCCGGCAGTACAAGAGCTGCACTTCTGAAACTTGGTACTTCAGTAGAAAAGGCCTATCCGCGACTGTCTGCAAAGTTTCGTTGCACAATTCGAATAAATGTGGAAGTTATAAACAAAAGCGATATCAACTTTAAAACGCGCTAAATTTTGTTGATGTTTTGCGTATTCAGTTTGTATCGACATATCTCCGGCAGTACAAGAGCTGCACTTCTGAAACTTGGTACTTCAGTAGAAAATGTGACTCCGCTAATCTGTGCAAAGTTTCGTTGCACAATTCGAATAAATGTGGAAGTTATAAACAAAAGCGATATCAACTTTAAAACGCGCTAAATTTTGTTGATGTTTTGCGTATTCAGTTTGTATCGACATATCTCCGGCAGTACAAGAGCTGCACTTCTGAAACTTGGTACTTCAGTAGAAAATGTGACTCGGCTAATCTGTGCAAAGTTTCGTTGCACAATTCGAATAAATGTGGAAGTTATAAACAAAAGCGATATCAACTTTAAAACGCGCTAAATTTTGTTGATGTTTTGCGTATTCAGTTTGTATCGACATATCTCCGGCAGTAAAAGAGCTGCACTTCTGAAACTTGGTACTTCAGTAGAGCATGTGACTCCGCTTATCTCTGCAAAGTTTCGTTGCACAATTCTAAAGAATGGTGAAGTTATAAACAAAAGCGATATCAACTTTAAATCGCACTAAATTGAGTTGATAGTTTGCGTATTCAGTTTGTATCGACATATCTCCGGCAGTACAAGAGCTGCACTTCTGAAACTTGGTACTTCAGTAGAAAATGTGACTCCGCTAATCTGTGCAAAGTTTCGTTGCACAATTCGAATAAATGTGGAAGTTATAAACAAAAGCGATATCAACTTTAAAACGCGCTAAATTTTGTTGATGTTTTGCGTATTCAGTTTGTATCGACATATCTCCGGCAGTACAAGAGCTGCACTTCTGAAACTTGGTACTTCAGTAGAAAAGGCCTATCCGCGACTGTCTGCAAAGTTTCGTTGCACAATTCGAATAAATGTGGAAGTTATAAACAAAAGCGATATCAACTTTAAAACGCGCTAAATTTTGTTG
This sequence comes from Sepiola atlantica, assembly GCA_963556195.1. NCBI lineage: Eukaryota > Metazoa > Mollusca > Cephalopoda > Sepiida > Sepiolidae > Sepiola > Sepiola atlantica. The sequence goes on along the minus strand of OY744535.1, from coordinate 9,411 downwards.
ATGTTTTGCGTATTCAGTTTGTATCGACATATCTCCGGCAGTACAAGAGCTGCACTTCTGAAACTTGGTACTTCAGTAGAAAATGTGACTCCGCTAATCTGTGCAAAGTTTCGTTGCACAATTCGAATAAATGTGGAAGTTATAAACAAAAGCGATATCAACTTTAAAACGCGCTAAATTTTGTTGATGTTTTGCGTATTCAGTTTGTATCGACATATCTCCGGCAGTACAAGAGCTGCACTTCTGAAACTTGGTACTTCAGTAGAAAATGTGACTCCGCTCATCTGTGCAAAGTTTCGTTGCACAATTCGAATAAATGTGGAAGTTATAAACAAAAGCGATATCAACTTTAAAACGCGCTAAATTTTGTTGATGTTTTGCGTATTCAGTTTGTATCGACATATCTCCGGCAGTACAAGAGCTGCACTTCTGAAACTTGGTACTTCAGTAGAGCATGTTACTCTGCTTATCTCTGCAAAGTTTCGTTGCACAATTCTAAAGAATGGTGAAGTTATAAACAAAAGCGATATCAACTTTAAATCGCACTAAATTTTGTTGATAGTTTGCGTATTCAGTTTGTATCGACATATCTCCGGCAGTACAAGAGCTGCACTTCTGAAACTTGGTACTTCAGTAGAAAATGTGACTCCGCTAATCTGTGCAAAGTTTCGTTGCACAATTCGAATAAATGTGGAAGTTATAAACAAAAGCGATATCAACTTTAAAACGCGCTAAATTTTGTTGATGTTTTGCGTATTCAGTTTGTATCGACATATCTCCGGCAGTACAAGAGCTGCACTTCTGAAACTTGGTACTTCAGTAGAAAATGTGACTCCGCTAATCTGTGCAAAGTTTCGTTGCACAATTCGAATAAATGTGGAAGTTATAAACAAAAGCGATATCAACTTTAAAACGCGCTAAATTTTGTTGATGTTTTGCGTATTCAGTTTGTATCGACATATCTCCGGCAGTATAAGAGCTGCACTTCTGAAACTTGGTACTTCAGTAGAAAAGGCCTATCCGCGACTGTCTGCAAAGTTTCGTTGCACAATTCGAATAAATGTGGAAGTTATAAACAAAAGCGATATCAACTTTAAAACGCGCTAAATTTTGTTGATGTTTTGCGTATTCAGTTTGTATCGACATATCTCCGGCAGTACAAGAGCTGCACTTCTGAAACTTGGTACTTCAGTAGAAAATGTGACTCCGCTAATCTGTGCAAAGTTTCGTTGCACAATTCGAATAAATGTGGAAGTTATAAACAAAAGCGATATCAACTTTAAAACGCGCTAAATTTTGTTGATGTTTTGCGTATTCAGTTTGTATCGACATATCTCCGGCAGTACAAGAGCTGCACTTCTGAAACTTGGTACTTCAGTAGAAAATGTGACTCCGCTCATCTGTGCAAAGTTTCGTTGCACAATTCGAATAAATGTGGAAGTTATAAACAAAAGCGATATCAACTTTAAAACGCGCTAAATTTTGTTGATGTTTTGCGTATTCAGTTTGTATCGACATATCTCCGGCAGTACAAGAGCTGCACTTCTGAAACTTGGTACTTCAGTAGAGCATGTGACTCTGCTTATCTCTGCAAAGTTTCGTTGCACAATTCTAAAGAATGGTGAAGTTATAAACAAAAGCGATATCAACTTTAAATCGCACTAAATTTTGTTGATAGTTTGCGTATTCAGTTTGTATCGACATATCTCCGGCAGTACAAGAGCTGCACTTCTGAAACTTGGTACTTCAGTAGAAAATGTGACTCCGCTAATCTGTGCAAAGTTTCGTTGCACAATTCGAATAAATGTGGAAGTTATAAACAAAAGCGATATCAACTTTAAAACGCGCTAAATTTTGTTGATGTTTTGCGTATTCAGTTTGTATCGACATATCTCCGGCAGTACAAGAGCTGCACTTCTGAAACTTGGTACTTCAGTAGAAAATGTGACTCCGCTAATCTGTGCAAAGTTTCGTTGCACAATTCGAATAAATGTGGAAGTTATAAACAAAAGCGATATCAACTTTAAAACGCGCTAAATTTTGTTGATGTTTTGCGTATTCAGTTTGTATCGACATATCTCCGGCAGTACAAGAGCTGCACTTCTGAAACTTGGTACTTCAGTAGAAAAGGCCTATCCGCGACTGTCTGCAAAGTTTCGTTGCACAATTCGAATAAATGTGGAAGTTATAAACAAAAGCGATATCAACTTTAAAACGCGCTAAATTTTGTTGATGTTTTGCGTATTCAGTTTGTATCGACATATCTCCGGCAGTACAAGAGCTGCACTTCTGAAACTTGGTACTTCAGTAGAAAATGTGACTCCGCTAATCTGTGCAAAGTTTCGTTGCACAATTCGAATAAATGTGGAAGTTATAAACAAAAGCGATATCAACTTTAAAACGCGCTAAATTTTGTTGATGTTTTGCGTATTCAGTTTGTATCGACATATCTCCGGCAGTACAAGAGCTGCACTTCTGAAACTTGGTACTTCAGTAGAAAATGTGACTCCGCTCATCTGTGCAAAGTTTCGTTGCACAATTCGAATAAATGTGGAAGTTATAAACAAAAGCGATATCAACTTTAAAACGCGCTAAATTTTGTTGATGTTTTGCGTATTCAGTTTGTATCGACATATCTCCGGCAGTACAAGAGCTGCACTTCTGAAACTTGGTACTTCAGTAGAGCATGTGACTCCGCTAATCTGTGCAAAGTTTCGTTGCACAATTCGAATAAATGTGGAAGTTATAAACAAAAGCGATATCAACTTTAAAACGCGCTAAATTTTGTTGATGTTTTGCGTATTCAGTTTGTATCGACATATCTCCGGCAGTACAAAAGCTGCACTTCTGAAACTTGGTACTTCAGTAGAAAATGTGACTCCGCTAATCTGTGCAAAGTTTCGTTGCACAATTCGAATAAATGTGGAAGTTATAAACAAAAGCGATATCAACTTTAAAACGCGCTAAATTTTGTTGATGTTTTGCGTATTCAGTTTGTATCGACATATCTCCGGCAGTACAAGAGCTGCACTTCTGAAACTTGGTACTTCAGTAGAAAATGTGACTCCGCTAATCTGTGCAAAGTTTCGTTGCACAATTCGAATAAATGTGGAAGTTATAAACAAAAGCGATATCAACTTTAAAACGCGCTAAATTTTGTTGATGTTTTGCGTATTCAGTTTGTATCGACATATCTCCGGCAGTACAAGAGCTGCACTTCTGAAACTTGGTACTTCAGTAGAAAATGTGACTCGGCTAATCTGTGCAAAGTTTCGTTGCACAATTCGAATAAATGTGGAAGTTATAAACAAAAGCGATATCAACTTTAAAACGCGCTAAATTTTGTTGATGTTTTGCGTATTCAGTTTGTATCGACATATCTCCGGCAGTAAAAGAGCTGCACTTCTGAAACTTGGTACTTCAGAAGAGCATGTGACTCCGCTTATCTCTGCAAAGTTTCGTTGCACAATTCTAAAGAATGGTGAAGTTATAAACAAAAGCGATATCAACTTTAAATCGCACTAAATTTTGTTGATAGTTTGCGTATTCAGTTTGTATCGACATATCTCCGGAAGTACAAGAGCTGCACTTCTAAAACTTGGTACTTCAGTAGAAAATGTGACTCCGCTAATCTGTGCAAAGTTTCGTTGCACAATTCGAATAAATGTGGAAGTTATAAACAAAAGCGATATCAACTTTAAAACGCGCTAAATTTTGTTGATGTTTTGCGTATTCAGTTTGTATCGACATATCTCCGGCAGTACAAGAGCTGCACTTCTGAAACTTGGTACTTCAGTAGAAAATGTGACTCCGCTAATCTGTGCAAAGTTTCGTTGCACAATTCGAATAAATGTGGAAGTTATAAACAAAAGCGATATCAACTTTAAAACGCGCTAAATTTTGTTGATGTTTTGCGTATTCAGTTTGTATCGACATATCTCCGGCAGTACAAGAGCTGCACTTCTGAAACTTGGTACTTCAGTAGAAAATGTGACTCCGCTAATCTGTGCAAAGTTTCGTTGCACAATTCGAATAAATGTGGAAGTTATAAACAAAAGCGATATCAACTTTAAAACGCGCTAAATTTTGTTGATGTTTTGCGTATTCAGTTTGTATCGACATATCTCCGGCAGTACAAGAGCTGCACTTCTGAAACTTGGTACTTCAGTAGAAAAGGCCTATCCGCGACTGTCTGCAAAGTTTCGTTGCACAATTCGAATAAATGTGGAAGTTATAAACAAAAGCGATATCAACTTTAAAACGCGCTAAATTTTGTTGATGTTTTGCGTATTCAGTTTGTATCGACATATCTCCGGCAGTACAAGAGCTGCACTTCTGAAACTTGGTACTTCAGTAGAAAATGTGACTCCGCTAATCTGTGCAAAGTTTCGTTGCACAATTCGAATAAATGTGGAAGTTATAAACAAAAGCGATATCAACTTTAAAACGCGCTAAATTTTGTTGATGTTTTGCGTATTCAGTTTGTATCGACATATCTCCGGCAGTACAAGAGCTGCACTTCTGAAACTTGGTACTTCAGTAGAAAATGTGACTCCGCTCATCTGTGCAAAGTTTCGTTGCACAATTCGAATAAATGTGGAAGTTATAAACAAAAGCGATATCAACTTTAAAACGCGCTAAATTTTGTTGATGTTTTGCGTATTCAGTTTGTATCGACATATCTCCGGCAGTACAAGAGCTGCACTTCTGAAACTTGGTACTTCAGTAGAGCATGTGACTCTGCTTATCTCTGCAAAGTTTCGTTGCACAATTCTAAAGAATGGTGAAGTTATAAACAAAAGCGATATCAACTTTAAATCGCACTAAATTTTGTTGATAGTTTGCGTATTCAGTTTGTATCGACATATCTCCGGCAGTACAAGAGCTGCACTTCTGAAACTTGGTACTTCAGTAGAAAATGTGACTCCGCTAATCTGTGCAAAGTTTCGTTGCACAATTCGAATAAATGTGGAAGTTATAAACAAAAGCGATATCAACTTTAAAACGCGCTAAATTTTGTTGATGTTTTGCGTATTCAGTTTGTATCGACATATCTCCGGCAGTACAAGAGCTGCACTTCTGAAACTTGGTACTTCAGTAGAAAATGTGACTCCGCTAATCTGTGCAAAGTTTCGTTGCACAATTCGAATAAATGTGGAAGTTATAAACAAAAGCGATATCAACTTTAAAACGCGCTAAATTTTGTTGATGTTTTGCGTATTCAGTTTGTATCGACATATCTCCGGCAGTACAAGAGCTGCACTTCTGAAACTTGGTACTTCAGTAGAAAAGGCCTATGCGTTACTGTCTGCAAAGTTTCGTTGCACAATTCGAATAAATGTGGAAGTTATAAACAAAAGCGATATCAACTTTAAAACGCGCTAAATTTTGTTGATGTTTTGCGTATTCAGTTTGTATCGACATATCTCCGGCAGTACAAGAGCTGCACTTCTGAAACTTGGTACTTCAGTAGAAAATGTGACTCCGCTAATCTGTGCAAAGTTTCGTTGCACAATTCGAATAAATGTGGAAGTTATAAACAAAAGCGATATCAACTTTAAAACGCGCTAAATTTTGTTGATGTTTTGCGTATTCAGTTTGTATCGACATATCTCCGGCAGTACAAGAGCTGCACTTCTGAAACTTGGTACTTCAGTAGAAAATGTGACTCCGCTAATCTGTGCAAAGTTTCGTTGCACAATTCGAATAAATGTGGAAGTTATAAACAAAAGCGATATCAACTTTAAAACGCGCTAAATTTTGTTGATGTTTTGCGTATTCAGTTTGTATCGACATATCTCCGGCAGTAAAAGAGCTGCACTTCTGAAACTTGGTACTTCAGTAGAGCATGTGACTCCGCTTATCTCTGCAAAGTTTCGTTGCACAATTCTAAAGAATGGTGAAGTTATAAACAAAAGCGATATCAACTTTAAATCGCACTAAATTTTGTTGATAGTTTGCGTATTCAGTTTGTATCGACATATCTCCGGAAGTACAAGAGCTGCACTTCTAAAACTTGGTACTTCAGTAGAAAATGTGACTCCGCTAATCTGTGCAAAGTTTCGTTGCACAATTCGAATAAATGTGGAAGTTATAAACAAAAGCGATATCAACTTTAAAACGCGCTAAATTTTGTTGATGTTTTGCGTATTCAGTTTGTATCGACATATCTCCGGCAGTACAAGAGCTGCACTTCTGAAACTTGGTACTTCAGTAGAAAATGTGACTCCGCTAATCTGTGCAAAGTTTCGTTGCACAATTCGAATAAATGTGGAAGTTATAAACAAAAGCGATATCAACTTTAAAACGCGCTAAATTTTGTTGATGTTTTGCGTATTCAGTTTGTATCGACATATCTCCGGCAGTACAAGAGCTGCACTTCTGAAACTTGGTACTTCAGTAGAAAAGGCCTATCCGCGACTGTCTGCAAAGTTTCGTTGCACAATTCGAATAAATGTGGAAGTTATAAACAAAAGCGATATCAACTTTAAAACGCGCTAAATTTTGTTGATGTTTTGCGTATTCAGTTTGTATCGACATATCTCCGGCAGTACAAGAGCTGCACTTCTGAAACTTGGTACTTCAGTAGAAAATGTGACTCCGCTAATCTGTGCAAAGTTTCGTTGCACAATTCGAATAAATGTGGAAGTTATAAACAAAAGCGATATCAACTTTAAAACGCGCTAAATTTTGTTGATGTTTTGCGTATTCAGTTTGTATCGACATATCTCCGGCAGTACAAGAGCTGCACTTCTGAAACTTGGTACTTCAGTAGAAAATGTGACTCCGCTAATCTGTGCAAAGTTTCGTTGCACAATTCGAATAAATGTGGAAGTTATAAACAAAAGCGATATCAACTTTAAAACGCGCTAAATTTTGTTGATGTTTTGCGTATTCAGTTTGTATCGACATATCTCCGGCAGTACAAGAGCTGCACTTCTGAAACTTGGTACTTCAGTAGAGCATGTGACTCTGCTTATCTCTGCAAAGTTTCGTTGCACAATTCTAAAGAATGGTGAAGTTATAAACAAAAGCGATATCAACTTTAAATCGCACTAAATTTTGTTGATAGTTTGCGTATTCAGTTTGTATCGACATATCTCCGGCAGTACAAGAGCTGCACTTCTGAAACTTGGTACTTCAGTAGAAAATGTGACTCCGCTAATCTGTGCAAAGTTTCGTTGCACAATTCGAATAAATGTGGAAGTTATAAACAAAAGCGATATCAACTTTAAAACGCGCTAAATTTTGTTGATGTTTTGCGTATTCAGTTTGTATCGACATATCTCCGGCAGTACAAGAGCTGCACTTCTGAAACTTGGTACTTCAGTAGAAAATGTGACTCCGCTAATCTGTGCAAAGTTTCGTTTCCCAATTCGAATAAATGTGGAAGTTATAAACAAAAGCGATATCAACTTTAAAACGCGCTAAATTTTGTTGATGTTTTGCGTATTCAGTTTGTATCGACATATCTCCGGCAGTACAAGAGCTGCACTTCTGAAACTTGGTACTTCAGTAGAACGTGTGTCTCCGCGACGGTCTGCAAAGTTTCGTTGCACAATTCGAATAAATGTGGAAGTTATAAACAAAAGCGATATCCACTTTAAAACGCGCTAAATTTTGTTGATGTTTTGCGTATTCAGTTTGTATCGACATATCTCCGGCAGTAAAAGAGCTGCACTTCTGAAACTTGGTACTTCAGTAGAGCATGTGACTCCGCTTATCTCTGCAAAGTTTCGTTGCACAATTCAAAAGAATGGTGAAGTTATAAACAAAAGCGATATCAACTTTAAATCGCACTAAATTTTGTTGATAGTTTGCGTATTCAGTTTGTATCGACATATCTCCGGCAGTACAAGAGCTGCACTTCTGAAACTTGGTACTTCAGTAGAAAATGTGACTCCGCTAATCTGTGCAAAGTTTCGTTGCACAATTTGAATAAATGTGGAAGTTATAAACAAAAGCGATATCAACTTTAAAACGCGCTAAATTTTGTTGATGTTTTGCGTATTCAGTTTGTATCGACATATCTCCGGCAGTACAAGAGCTGCACTTCTGAAACTTGGTACTTCAGTAGAAAATGTGACTCCGCTAATCTGTGCAAAGTTTCGTTGCACAATTCGAATAAATGTGGAAGTTATAAACAAAAGCGATATCAACTTTAAAACGCGCTAAATTTTGTTGATGTTTTGCGTATTCAGTTTGTATCGACATATCTCCGGCAGTACAAGAGCTGCACTTCTGAAACTTGGTACTTCAGTAGAAAAGGCCTATCCGCGACTGTCTGCAAAGTTTCGTTGCACAATTCGAATAAATGTGGAAGTTATAAACAAAAGCGATATCAACTTTAAAACGCGCTAAATTTTGTTGATGTTTTGCGTATTCAGTTTGTATCGACATATCTCCGGCAGTACAAGAGCTGCACTTCTGAAACTTGGTACTTTAGTAGAAAATGTGACTCCGCTAATCTGTGCAAAGTTTCGTTGCACAATTCGAATAAATGTGGAAGTTATAAACAAAAGCGATATCAACTTTAAAACGCGCTAAATTTTGTTGATGTTTTGCGTATTCAGTTTGTATCGACATATCTCCGGCAGTACAAGAGCTGCACTTCTGAAACTTGGTACTTCAGTAGAAAATGTGACTCCGCTAATCTGTGCAAAGTTTCGTTGCACAATTCGAATAAATGTGGAAGTTATAAACAAAAGCGATATCAACTTTAAAACGCGCTAAATTTTGTTGATGTTTTGCGTATTCAGTTTGTATCGACATATCTCCGGCAGTACAAGAGCTGCACTTCTGAAACTTGGTACTTCAGTAGAAAATGTGACTCCGCTAATCTGTGCAAAGTTTCGTTGCACAATTCGAATAAATGTGGAAGTTATAAACAAAAGCGATATCAACTTTAAAACGCGCTAAATTTTGTTGATGTTTTGCGTATTCAGTTTGTATCGACATATCTCCGGCAGTACAAGAGCTGCACTTCTGAAACTTGGTACTTCAGTAGAAAATGTGACTCCGCTAATCTGTGCAAAGTTTCGTTTCCCAATTCGAATAAATGTGGAAGTTATAAACAAAAGCGATATCAACTTTAAAACGCGCTAAATTTTGTTGATGTTTTGCGTATTCAGTTTGTATCGACATATCTCCGGCAGTACAAGAGCTGCACTTCTGAAACTTGGTACTTCAGTAGAACGTGTGTCTCCGCGACGGTCTGCAAAGTTTCGTTGCACAATTCGAATAAATGTGGAAGTTATAAACAAAAGCGATATCCACTTTAAAACGCGCTAAATTTTGTTGATGTTTTGCGTATTCAGTTTGTATCGACATATCTCCGGCAGTAAAAGAGCTGCACTTCTGAAACTTGGTACTTCAGTAGAGCATGTGACTCCGCTTATCTCTGCAAAGTTT